>OY754919.1:9160353-10360353 GCA_963576535.1 Plemyria rubiginata
AAGTAGTATGTTATTGAGAGTTCAAACACACACACTTCGTTTCGCTACGCTCCACTGCGTTTCGCTACGCTCCACTGCGTTTCGTGTGTGTGTTTGAAACTCTCAATAACATAAAGACAAATGAAGTAGAGCGCATTCGTATTCACAATCAAATTGCAAAGCAGGATAATATGTGATAGATAAAATCGATGTATTGCCTATTATGGACAGCGTGAACGACATTTTATGAAGTTTGAGGTTTTATGAGCCCAAGGTAGGAGTATCTCTCACCGTTTGCAGCAGACGCCTATCTATAACACAATCGGCTGAGCAATCCCATGGTAAGTACCACTCTGAGAGCCCAAGGTAGGATTATCTCTCACCGACTGATCCCTAACGTATTCGGTTGGGAAACCCATGGTAGGTATTTCCCTGAGAGCCCGAGGTAGGAGTATCTCTCACCGTTTGCGGCAGACGCCTATCATATAACACAATCGGCTGAGCGATCCAATGCTAAGTATCACTCTGAGAGCCCGAGGTAGGATTATCTCTCACCGATTGACCCCTAAAGCATTCGGTTGGGAAACCCATGGTAAGTATTCCCCTGAGAGCCCAAGATAGGAGTATCTCTCACCGTTTGCAGCAGACGCCTATCTATAACACAATCGGCTGAGCAATCCCATGGTAAGTATCACTCTGAGAGCCCAAGGTAGGATTATCTCTCACCGACTGATCCCTAACTCATACGGTTTGGATAACCAAAGTTTCGTGTGTGTTTATAACATAAGAGTAATCGTTTATGGTTTAGGTTGCGGTTTAACTTATATGAAATGACAAGCTGAGAAATTACCACCTGTTCGTAACCTACGCTCTTCCGAGGAAAGAACAGGCAAGAAACTCGGTGAGCATAAAGACAACGCCTAACACAATTATTACCTACTTAATCCTATAACACAATCGGCTGAGCGAACCCATGGTAAGTATCACTCTGAGAGCCCGAGGTAGGATTATCTCTCACCGACTGACCCCTAACGCATTCGGTTGGGAAACCCGTGGTAAGTATTTCCCTGAGAGCCCGAGGTAGGAGTATCTCTCACCGTTTGCGGCAGACGCCTATCTATAACACAATCGGCTGAGCGATCCCATGGTAAGTATCACTCTGAGAGCCCGAGGTAGGGTTATCTCTCACCGATTGACCCCTAAAGCATTCGGTTGGGAAACCCATGGTAAGTATTTCCCTGAGAGCCCGAGGTAGGAGTATCTCTCACCGTTTGCGGCAGACGCCTATCTATAACACAATCGGCTGAGCGATCCCATGGTAAGTATCACTCTGAGAGCCCAAGGTAGGATTATCTCTCACCGACTGACCCCTAACGCATTCGGTTGGGAAACCCGTGGTAAGTATTTCCCTGAGAGCCCGAGGTAGGAGTATCTCTCACCGTTTGCGGCAGACGCCTATCTATAACACAATCGGCTGAGCGATCCAATAGTAAGTATCACTCTGAGAGCCTGAGGTAGGGTTATCTCTCACCGATTGACCCCTAAAGCATTCGGTTGGGAAACCCATGGTAAGTATTCCCCTGAGAGCCCAAGGTAGGAGTACCTCTCACCGTTTGCCTAAACCTAATCTAATAATCTATAGTTAGCTCGACTGATCTTTCTAAGAGAACTAAATTAGCTCGACTGATCTTTCTAAAGTGAACTACATAGAAAGCTTGCTAAGGAACCTAAGTACTTACCAACCAGTTACCACACATTTCGAATCAAATGTGACTTTACCTTTTTACCGCGCATTTACACTTAGCTGGTATAATGCGACTTTACCTCTTTACCGCGCATTTACACTTAGCCTGTATAATGCGACTTTTTTACCATACCGCGCACTTACACTTAGCATGTATAATGCGACTTTTACCAGACTGTAAACCATTACCGCATATCAAACACCAATGACTAATGTTTAATATGACTTTGATAAAAGGTATCTGTGGAGAAATAAATGACAACAGGAAAACCTAAAGCTATTTTCATCTTACCAACTACAAGTAGGACCTAAAACTAATTAAACTTTTTAATTGTCACAACGATCGAAAACACACTATACATAACTTAAATCTAATACTAATAATATTTTTATATTTTGTTTCACTATGGCCGGTAGGTATATTCTCGATGCTGGTGTCTGAGCAGAATCTGTAACAAAAAAATATTTATTACTTATACAGGGTTACAGGAAAAATCGTGCTAGATCCGTTAAGGACGTGGAGTACCCATCATTTCTGACTTATTTCACAAACAATTGCCATAATATTTTTTTTAGATATCCCTTAGAGAAAAATAAACTTTCTAGTATTTTTTCTTATTTCTTAACTTTCACTTGTCTACTACGGTCTATTCAATTAACTTATGCACTATTTTAATGATTGACATCCTAAAGCATCTTATTACACATGTAAAAATGCAATAATAATAATAATTAAGGTGCACAAAATTTTCAATAAAAAAATTAAAAGTCGAATTGCTTGAAAAGGGTTATGTTTAGGGTAGGGTGTTTCATAGTGAAATAAGTCAGAAATGATGGGTACTCCACGCCCTTAACGGATCTAGCACGATTTTTCCTGTAACCCTGTATACAATTTACTAGTCTTACCACGGTTTCTGAAAGCTCGATCAACACTAACCAGCTGTCATTTATATTTTCTTTCACTATGAGCGTTATATTAGTGATGCTGGTGTCTGAGCAGAATCTGTAACAAAAAATGTATTTATTATTTAGATGTACATTTTACTAGTCTTACCCTGCTTTCTGAAAGCTCGATAAACACTAATAGGTTGTCAAGTCACTTGCTATCTCTATCTAATTTGAAGTAAAAGCTGAAATAGCAAGTGACATGTACAATAATGTACATAGATTACTTTTAAAAAGAGATTAATTTAAATTGGCATGAGTCCTACCTACATAAAGAGTTACTGCAAAATAATTTTTGAGATCACATTCTATCTATCACATTTAAAAACATACAAAAATAAATATATACTTCATTTTAGTAGATACTCAAGTAGATACCTATTTATAAAATTATTTCACTATTTTATGAAATTAGGTAACCAAGATAAGTAATAGAATAGAAGAGTAGGTACCCAAGTAAAGACTTAAGCAGGCTATAAAATGAATAATTATAATAAACATTTCTCACTCACTAATTTATTATTAGTTTAAAATTGTGAAAAAAAAAAATTGTGTAAAATTAAAAAATTGAGTCTACAAAAATTATTATTCGCGATGGTACCTATAGTCTCGCGGATCTTGAGAGATCCTAGGAGTTTTTTAAGGGCTAGTAAGAAGCAAGTCCAAACATTAGATTAGATTTAAATTATATACCAAATCAATCTCCATAAAATAAGTGACAACTTAATAAACTAAGTACTCACCTTATTTTTCACTAGCAGGTTATAATATCAATATCACTACTATTACAAAATAACTTTGACACTGGAAGAATTTAATTTAAATTAAAGCTCAATAAGTACGTGATGCAAGTTCAAACTCGTTCCCATGAATTGATCGGTCACACGTTGTTCTGTGGTCACACGGTTAGTAGTATTTCAATTCGTAGAATGTAAAGTGCCTGCTTGCATTTTTATGTTGCAGTCAAAAAAGAATATGGGTATTGTGATATATGACAATGTATTTATGTAGTTAAGTACTACCTAATTATAACATAACATTAATCAGGTAATATAGTAAAGATAATTATAATATTTTATTGATACAATAATTTTTATATAGCAACCAAGGAGGTACTTATAATTCATCTTCCTACCTTTATCCCATTTGTAATGTTGGTCAAAAGTTTTTTTTATTTTAATTCGAAATAAGTAAAACTAGTAAATATTCGTTACACCTAGTTGTCTAGTTGGCAATATATTTTTACTTCGACTACGACATGGAAGACCTGCTTGCTTGACACTTTCTGTACCCCCAGTCTGAGTTTTATTTTTCGTATCGTCAGGTCGGTAGTCGAATTCACTAGTCTCCATACATGAAAAACGAAACTCAATTTAAATGTTCAAAACATCGACCTCACACTTTTTTCTAAATTATTTTTTTATTCGAAATATTTAAAACTTGTTTAGAGAATTTAGTATACATGAGATATCTATCTAGTTGACAATATATTTTACTTCAACTACAACGTGGAAGACCGGATTGCTATAGAGTTTTCTGTACCTAACTAGTTAGAAGTAGTGTAGTGTGAGTTTTATTTTTCGTATCGTTGGGTCGATAGTCGATAGTCGAACTCACGAGTCACCATGCATATATGAAAAACTAAACTCAGGCTTGGGGTTTTATGAACACAGACGTGGTATGTTGATAAAAAAACCAAGCTACATCCAAATCTTCATCATCATCAGCGTGAAGGATTACCTATCTAAACATACAATTTTGGATAAGTAATATTACCTACTAGCTTCTAACTACGACTTCGCCTGCGTGATACCTATATTATGTTCTATTTTGTACCCTAGACAAATAATCCTACTACTATCTTACTAATATTATAAACGTGAAAATTTTTAAGTATGGATGGATGGATGGATGTTTGTTACTCTTTAACACCATAACGGCTGAACAGATCTGAATGAAACTTGGCAGATAGATACATTATAGTCTGGAATAACACATAGGCTACTTTTTATCCCGTGGGAATACCAGGATTTAAATCTGCGCGGGTGAAACCGCGGGGCGCAACTAGTTAGGTATAAACGCGAAAGTTTGTAAGTATGGATAGATGGATGGGTGGATGGATGGATGTATGGATGGGATTATAGTCTGAAATAGCGCATAAGCTACTTTTTATGCCGCGGGAATAAATTTAAATCTGCGTGGGTGAAACCGCGGGGCACAAGTAGTATGCGATATTATATGATGACCAGTGGAGACATCACAAACAGTCGTTTACACACTTATGAAATTAGTAAGGAACTTAAAATTTTAAACCTACCTGATAAAGCTTACTTACGCATTAATTATTTACATAAAGTAAAAGTTTTAGGTAAATAGATATAATCGTTGGACTTGACTTTGACTACCCCTTAAGTAGAAAGCGGCATTAAAGCACATATTACCTACTTTGTTATCCGAGTCATCGCAAGCCGTCTGTGATCGGATTACAAAGGAGTCCGAAGGAAATTTACAGCTAATTGTTTTCATGTGCATTCTTTGTAGGTACCGACTATTAGTAATAGGTTTGTCTGCTAGAGTAAATAAGGTTCAATTTTGCATGTTCTTCAAGAAAATAAACTACCTATTTATTCGTCAACGTCTGGGTGTTAATTTAATGAATCTTATTGAAGGTAAACATAAGGATCAAGTTTATTTGATTATCTTGAATAAGTTATTACCATTTGAATTGGAAAATAATCTGCTTAGACAGTGAATCTGTTTAATATAAAATCGCGGAAATCTGAAAAATCGATACACTCTATACTGAAACTTCGACGCGACGCTGACGCCGCCCTCGCTGCTCGTGCTGCCCGCGCCCCCCGCCGCCACCGCCGCCCTGCCCGCGCTGCTCCAAGCAGCCACTCTGCCGCTCAACTCCTCCAAGCAGCCACTCTGCCGCTCAACTCCTCCAAGCAGCCACTCTGCCGCTCAACTCCACCAAGCAGCCACTCTGCCGCTCCGCTCCTCCAAGCAGCCACTGCCGCCCGCTGTCGTAACCAGCCACTCTGCCTGTCCGGAGAACCAGCCGCTAAGCAACTCGTACCTACTTCAAACATCTTCAGCAATGTAAGTGAGTGTTGTCTTTTCATAAGCTAGAAAACATTCGATGTAAATTCAACAATATTAAGTTAATCATTTTTTGGTTTTTTCAGGTCCGATACAGAATACGAGAGTGATGTGACGGTGGTAGCACCACCACCAAAGAAGCCGAAGGCACCAAGGCGAAAGATAGCGCCCGTGGTTAACGCGGCTGCCCTTGCGCAACCTGGGCCCTCCACGCTGCACAACTCGCAAGGCTCAGAAACTCCGTGGTATGTACTTTTAACATTAATAATTGGATCGCGTGTCACTAGTTTCTTCCGAGCACTCGACATATTATGTAATAGAAATTTTTAGGTTCTACGACATCTCGGTTTCCTCACGATGTTTTCCTTCACTGTTTGAAAGTACATAATTTACAACACATAATTTTTGAACAGAAAACCCCTACTATGTCGCACCGACCTGAGGGTGTCGTGACAGATCTATCGATTCGACCTCTGGCGTGTACTTATGCCAAAACTTTTTAAATTTTATTTAATGATTGCATTTAATTTTGCTTACCAATAAAACCTGATTTCTTTCAAACGTCATGCAAGCTCTTGAATAGTTTAATATATATATATATATATATATAATTTTTTTTTTTCAGTGCCAAGAAAAAGAGGGATATATTCGCAATCATCAAATCGGAGGAAAAAGCCAGCAGCTCTACCGCGGTGCATGGTGGCAACCTTGGATCATCGTTCACGTCACGCGTGTCGGGGGGCCAGAGCCGCCGCACCCTCGGAGTCACCACAGGAGACTTTTACCTGGAATTGAAACTATACAACGTGGTCGACGTCCAAAATACGCCACCTGACGAAAGATATAAAAAGGCGCTAACAGCTGTCAAGCTGCGTGTAGACGAAGGCAGCACAGAATGGGAGTCTCTGCAAGATTTTCTAAATATTGTCTTTAAGAAATTTAAAAATTCGACTCCCACGAAATTTAGTGATAGGATTAATTTTAAATAAATATTTTTTATTTTACAGTTAAGATTCTCTCTCATTGATTTTTTATTTTAGTTAAATATTTACATAGGTAGGTATTGATCATAATAGGTAGGTAGGAAGAAGGCTAAATAATATTTTTTAATATAGGTAAGATAATTTTGATTAACGCCTCCTGACGAACGCTAAAAAGCAGTATAGGTAGGTAGTTGTACAAAATTTTCTTGGAATAGTTAAAAAAAATTAAGAACTCTATATAACTAAAATTTAATAGGATTAACTTTCAATAAATATTTTTTTATATAACCTTCAGTTTTAATTTAGTTAAAATTAAAAATAGATAGATAGGATAAACAAGGACTAAATAACATTCTTTAATGCAGGTTAGTTAATTTTGATTATCAAATAAAGGTACGTAGCTTAGGTTCAAAATGCCATTATGTACAGTATGTAACACGTCTATCAGCGGTCGGCGTTGGATAGGTCATCTGCGTAGTAATGCTCATAAACAAAACATTTTAAGCGAGCCTTGCATCGATGTAGATGGAGTTGAAGTTGTTGCGTCGGCATTTCAAAGCCGAATCATATCGTATAGAATAGCTGCGCAGCAAACGAATGAACATTCTATAGAATTATTTTTTGAATCAATACATGACAAAGTAAAACTTGTTTTGGATGAATGTTTAAAAAAGCACACCTGCCTCAAAGTTAATTTTGAGCTATTCTCAAAGTTTTTGCTCTTCAAAAATAGTGAACAAGAAATCAAATCCTTCATTACAAAAAATATTCCTGTTTACGGGAATTATAATTTTGATACTTTGTTTTCAAATGTAGTGAATACAATACGCACAAAAATAGATGAATTTGAAGAGCGAGATTCGGGTTGGACTTTTCTTAATTGCTTGCATTTTGAGGTTAATGTCAATAAATATGAACCAATTCGTGGCTCCACGTACATTGAGCTACCGGAAATAATTAAGAGAAAGAAGGCGTGCTTAAATATCCGCAACGATGATGAATATTGCTTTTTGTGGAGTGTTGTCGCAGCTCTCTATCCAACTACAGTCCACCAAGACAGGGTCTCGTCGTACATACATTTTCGCGAAGTACTGAATACTGAAAATATGTCTTTTCCTGTGACATTTACTGATATTAAAATATTCGAAGAAAACAACCCCAATTTAAGCTTTGTAATATTTGGTTTAAAAAATAACAGAACGATTATAGGTCCGCTTTACAAATCGGAAAGCCATACAAATAAAAAAACTATTCACCTACTATGGTTAGAAAATGGGACAAAATCACACTACTGCTTGATTAGGAATTTGTCTAGACTGGTGAGAAGTCAAATAACAAAACATAACGGGAGAATTTATTTTTGCGACACTTGTTTGCTTTTTTTCAAATCAATTGACGAACTTGAAAATCATACGTGTAACGGTATCGTCACGGTCTTACCAGAAAAGGGGTCAGTCATTAAATTCAAAAATTATGAACGGAAGCAAGATGTTCCTTTTGTAATTTATGCCGATTTTGAAACGATGCTCGAAGACGTTTGCGGAAGTGAATCGCAAGGCACTCATACGCAAACCACACAAAAGCATGTACCAGTAGCGTTTGCTTACAAAGTTGTTAGTTCTGTTGATCCTTCTCACAACAAATTTGTTTCCTACCGCGGACTTAATTGCGTTGATAATTTTGTCTCTTCTCTTTACAGTGATACTCGGAATATTCACGCTGTTTTGTCGAAAAATGTTCCAATGATTTTTACTACTGACAACGCAATTAATTTTAGAAATGCAGTTCGATGTCATATCTGTCAGGAATTCCTCTTTGGAGATAAGGTTAGAGACCACTGCCATCTCAGCGGCCAATACCGAGGGGCAGCTCACAGTATATGCAATTTGCAATACAAAGTACCAAAGTTTATTCCTATATTTTTTCATAACTTGGCAGGTTATGATTGCCATTTATTTATCAAAAAACTGGGGGAAGCCCCCGGACCAATAAAAATAATTCCGAAAACGAAAGAAAACTATATTTCCTTTACAAAGTTTATTCCGATATCTAGAGATGAGTTTGTTCAGTTGCGATTTGTAGATTCATTTAAATTTTTAGGAACCAGCTTAGAAAAATTAGCTAAAACTATGAAAGTTGATGATTTTAATCACCTATGTGATGTTTACCCAAGCCCGACGGAGTTTGCTCTTCTAACTCGTAAAGGTGTTTACCCATATGAATACATGAATGCATGGGAACGTTATGACGAACCATGTCTACCCAGCAAGGAAAGTTTTTACAGTACTCTTAATGATGAACACATATCGAATGAAGATTATGAGCACGCGCTTTCCGTTTGGACACAATTCGGTATCGAAGATTTGGGGCAGTATACCGATTTGTATTTAAAATGCGACGTGTTGTTGTTAACGGACATCTTCCAGCATTTTAGGAGAACTTGCAAGTATTATTACCATTTAGACCCTGCATTTTATGTAACGGCACCGAGCTTGTCATTTGATGCTATGCTTTATAAGACAGGCGTTCAGTTAGAGCTAATTGATGACTTTGCGATAGTGGATGTTTTACAAAGTGGTGTGCGAGGGGGTGTCGTTATGGCAGCGCACAGGCATGCAAAAGCAAACAACGAATATATTTTAGACTATGACCCTTTGTTACCTGATTCATACATTGTCTATATAGATTGCAATAATCTCTATGGATATAGCATGTGTCAACCATTACCTTTGTCAGACTTTAGATTTCTCGACGAGACTGAGGTTGAACAATTAGACGTGAATAATGTATCAAACGATGCAGAGTACGGTTTCATTTTAGAAGTGGATCTTATTTACCCCAAAAACTTACATTGGGAACATAATGATTTACCGTTTTGTCCAGAAAAAGATATTCCACCGGGTGGAAAAAACGAAAAGCTAATTCCAAATTTATACGATAAATTTAACTACATAATACATTATGTTCATTTAAAAACGTGTCTAAAACATGGTTTGATTTTAAGGAAAGTTCATCGCGTTATAACATTCCGACAGAGTGCTTACTTGAAACAGTATATCGATCTAAATACAAATTTGCGTCAACAAGCAACATCAGCTTTTGAGCAAGATTTTTTCAAATTACTTAATAATAGTGTTTTTGGAAAAACTTTAGAAAACAACCGAAAAAAAGTAAAAGTTGAACTGGTGAATCAATGGAATGATGTAAACAATAGAACAAAAAAACGGAATAACGCTGAAAAATTAATTGCGAGTCCGAATTTTCACAGCGCCTCAGTGTTTACGGATAGTTTGGTTGCTATACAATTGAAACCTGATCGTATCGTATTAGATAAGCCTCTTTACATAGGTTTCACAGTTCTTGAGTTATCAAAGTCACACATGTACGATTTTCATTATTCAGTATCTAAACCATTCTACGGCGACCGCTTGAAAATGTGCTATACTGATACGGATAGCTTCATTTACCACATTGAAACCCAAAACTATTATCAAGATTTAAAAATTAACTTTTTAAAATATTTCGATACCAGTAATTTATCAGCGGATAATATTCACGGATTACCAATTATTAACAAAAAAGTACCAGGTCTTTTTAAAGATGAAATGGGTGGCAAAATAATCACTGAGTTTGTTGGGTTGCGCTCTAAATTATATTGTATCAAAAATGCTGAAACTGAAATAAAAAAAGCTAAAGGAGTAAAGTCGTGTGTTGTTCGAGATCTCAATATAGATGATTACAAAAATACATTGTTGACAGCAGATGTAGTACGTAAAAAGAACGTATTATTTAAAAGTATAAAACATGAAATATTCACACGTGCTGTAAATAAAATAGCACTATCTAGTAGTGATGATAAAAGACTCATTTCGAAAGATAAAACATCAAGTAGAGCTTGGGGACATATTTCCATCCTTGGGGTCTAAATTTGTTTAAGCAATTATGTGTATTATATAAGAATTAGGTTGAAATTTTCAAATGTATCTAAGTTTACTTTTGTAATTCGTAAATTAGTATGTAGTAATTAGTACCTACCTATGTACTTGTCTTATTTTTAATTTAAAATAAAACGTGAATGAAACACTACAAACTTGTTTTTATTTTATAAGTTTTAGGTACCCAAAATTCAATAGAAATGCAATGTTTGTCATTTGAAAGACATCATAAACTTCATGCATGTGCATTCAAACAGGTTACAACATGTTTTTGTAGTATAAGCGAAAATTACAAGCACCTTGTTTGATTCTTTGTTATTACGTCTTCGAGCTTCAAACTGAGCACTCTATACCCCAGTTCAAACTGACTTGGTGGTGAAATTGACTGACTGGTAAGTTAATTTTTTTTTCATAATCGTATTTATTCTCAATTCTGTTTTATAAACATAGTTAATTATTTTCTCATTTGTTTCAGAAAATGGATAATTTGGAAATAAGAAACGATAGTGAAACTCAAGATGGACTGTTTGGGATAAACACTCAAGACCTACTCTTTCACTGTGCGCAAAATCCTATTGAAGAAATTGATGAGAATTATCCTATCATCAATTTGAAGAAAACCTCAAAGCGTACAAAACGAAAACCAAAGAAGACAAGTGAAATTAAGCATCGTCGGAGCAGTATGCGAAGATCATCTTTCGTTTTAAACCGCGAAGCAAGCAAACTAGGTCGAGGGAGGCGTTTAATACAGATTAAAATAATAGACATAAGTGATGAAAATAGTGACAGTGAAAGTGACGTTGTATTATCGGCTCAATATATAGTTAAAGAATTTATGGACAATATATTAAGTCAAACAGAAAGAGTGATTAAAAATATATCAGAAAATATAATAAGTGAATCTTAAAATATGTGGGATGTAACAGTAAGTAAGAATTAGTAACATTATATAAATTTAGTTTTATAATGTAAGAATCAATTTATGATTTCAATAAATATTTTATTTTCCGTACATTGTCTTTATTTGAAAAGCCCTATGAATTATTTTTAGATGAGGTTAAATAAAACGAAAGATATAGGTACAAATCATTACATTTTATTCATAAACAAACAGGTAAATAGTAAATAAAATGTAACTTATATTACGACATTTATTTTATTATCATCATACCACTTCTTTAAGCATATAATATTTTTCAGTGCACACATTTTCTTATGATGTACACAATTTAAATTATAACTAGAGTTTTCATAATCACTATAAAGTTTTAAAAAATTTGGACATCCTTTTTCTCCTAAATCTATTATTTTACAGTTTCCATATAAATCCTTAATCCATTGCATTTTTTCGGTTCCTTTAGTTAAAATAACTTTCTTATTTAGATATTGAATAACAGTTCGCTTAAATTCCCTAAAATCAATGAATCCCTCACTCCAAAAAATTCCGCGATTGGCTTCTATCCATCGCACTTGTTTTTTTTCCTCTTTTTCCATGTTGTTAAAAGGATATGGTGGTTTGACGAGGAATGTTTGGGTATATCCATCGTATAAAACTGCAAACTCCTTAATTATGAAAGTATTCTTTGTGTTTTTAAATCCTTGCACATCCACTATTGCGACATTACTAATATTATCAGAATTCATTTTCTAGGATATTTTCTTAACTAAATTGCTAAGTGGTCTGTACTCTATTAAACAATCGTTTAAAATGAGGCAATAAGCTGCAGTATGATCAGGTATTTCCGAATTGCATTCAAGTTCTACGCGCACGCTTACTACAGGACCTGATTTAATATTTTCACTTTGTCTAGAGCAATCAATAACAAACAGTGGCACTTTTTCTTTAAATTCAGACGCACTTAGCAATGGTTCGCTTCTACGACCGTAATAAGACTGTTGGAATTGAACATATCGTTCATATAAAAGAGCTATTTTCTGATCTTTAAAACTAGCGTTCAGACTTTCATAAGGGAAATAATTTGAATTAAGATACACTTTTACATCTCTTATATCGCAGTTATCAAAGCGGGATATATCTTTATCTGGTAAATTTTTTCTATTGGTTTGTAGACCTATGATTACATATCTCGGCTTTTCAATTTGTGATGAGGTTTTAATCGACCACGTGTGCTTAGTTGTTTGAGGCAACAAGGGATACTCATATAAATCCCAATTTCTAAATGCAAAATGTAATGGACGATCTTTTTCTAAAAGCTTTAGCAAAATAACTTTTTCTTTATCTGATACCTTAACATGTGGAACACGCCAAACTAGCTTATTTATTACTATGCCTTCAAGAGTTTCACCTGACGGAATTTTCAAAGAGTTTAGATTGGTATTACTGCGTAAAAGTATAAGTTCATGTTTACAGTTCATAATTATTTTCTTATAATCTTCTGCAAAACCTAAAATATTACTAAGTGGTATTGAAGCAGAAAAGCTTCCTCCATGATTTGTTTTTGTTCCATTTATATCCCATCCCCATGCTTTTGCAATCTTAGCTTCGTTTTCATTAAAAGATAGTAAACTTTTCATAGTTGTAGTCATTCCAGCATTTTTTACTTTATCAATCTCCACTCCATTAAGTTCATAACGAATATCTTGGAAAAGATAAAGTAAAGGATTGTTAGTAAATTCAATAGCATTAACTTTTTGTTTCAAATCACTTTTTAGTATGTTTACGGTTCCTTCTAAATAAAGCGTACTTGCAGATGGTAATATGTACAAATCCTGTTGATTTATAGGTATTCGGATTTCATCATTCATGTTAAAACTGGTGACGTATGGTTTATAGGAATGGTATTCGATGCCATCTATACTGTTGTCGTATGCTGGCAAACTTGTTATATCCAAAATATTCATTTTAGAAGACCGATTAATTGCAGGAATCTTTTATTTTCTTCAGTTATTCTAACTTTTCTCTTAGTTGTTCCTTTGCGGATTGTTCGATTAGTACTGATGTGTTTCATTTTCATATTGCTATATTTATTGTAGTCAATCATCTTTTTTTTAAGTGTAAATATAGTTGAACTTCTTCACCTCGTAGATTAATCAGATTATTATTAATATCCAATAATTTGACGTTTATGGAACTAATGTTATTTTGATTAACAGGAAAATAAACAATATTCTTAGGTATTTCTATGATTCGATATCCTGGTGGGACGTTAGGAGCAAATTCATAGATGATGTGGCTTGATTTACCGTTAATATATGATCCACTCACTATGTCACATTCGATTCTTACCACAGTCGTTGATAAAATGTTGACTGGAAGCTGCGACTCGTGTATTATATTAGCTTTCAGAGTTTGTTTACCAAAACCCAATAAGTCTCCAAGAGAACTCTCTTTTTCGAAATGAATGTCTCTACTGCAGCAGATAAACGTTTTCAATGTGTTATTATTGCAAAATAAATTGCAGGTGTCTCCTTTTTTTAAATTCGATTTTAAATAATCTGAAATATCTTGCAGCTCATAAGCACCTTCCGGAATTTCTAGAACTTCGTTACTGCCGTAATGAAATTTATTATTTCTGTCGTCAATGTTTGGAATGGAATTGTATGTTGACAAATGAAGTAGAGCGCATTCGTATTCACCATCAAATTGCAAAGCAGGATAATATGTTGTAGATAAAATTGATGTATTGCCTGTTATAGACAGCGTGAACGACATTTTATAAATGAGAGTAATTAAAACCAGTACTTCAATTTATAGCTTAAGCATTTTATTCAAAACATTTTTTTCATACATAGTAGATACATTTTTCCAAAATTCACTAAGAAACTTTAAACACAAATGACCACAATTAGTTGCATTAAAACTTTGATATCTACAATAATTATATGTTATATTTGATTTTAAATACTTTACTAACTCAATCGGTGGTTTTAAATCACCAAAGCTATCAAAATACTCACAATAATTAAAAAATTTTACATAGGTTACCCAATGAGTTCCTTCATTCTCAGAACTATCAAGATTAACAATTGCGCACTCAATATCTTTAGATATCTTTGGTAATTCATCTCTCATAAAAACACCTCTGAAATATGGTATGTGTTCGCTAGCATATTCCAATATGTCTATATTAGTGAGTGCACGTTTGGGTAACCATTTCATTAGTTTTTTGAGCTCCTAACACATAGACCACTACCACTTTTGTAAGGCTTAATATACAAGCCTTTTCCTAAGGCAATAGACTCCATCATTTTATTATGTCGTTTAGCTTCATCCAAGTTTTTTTTCGCTGATTTATGATCATTTACAGCTTTTGCAATACCTGCAGCTCCTCCAGCCAATGCTCCTAAAGCAGACAGTCCTGCGAAGATCGGTATAAGAGGAAGAATGCCACCTGATTTCGGCAAAGGAATAACACGAGGCAGGGCAACTCCTTTCTTATGTTTGATCAGTTTTTTTGCTGCTGAATAGGCAACCTTTATAGCTTTAGAATCACTTTTTGGTTTTGATTTCTTAAGTCTATTGCGTATAGTAGAAACAATAGATTTAAATGTTCTCGTACCAGCGCCATGTTTAAGTTTAGTTTTCATTACTTTGCTCACAAGCCAGGAAGCCAGTTTTTCTCCTCTTCTAGAATTTTTAGATTTCATCCGTTGTTTTGCCATGTTTAATAATTCTAAATCAGCTTTGTGTCGATCCTCTAAATTTTCAAAATTAGTATATGCGATGTCGTGTTTCATGCAAGCGTTATCCAACTCGTTAACTCCTTTATCTCCTCGTAACAAACGTTCTTTCAATCGCGTACCAGGTCCGCAATAGTTATATCCAGGTAAATGTAGTTCAAAAGGCAATTTATTTATGAGACTATTAACTAGTCCTCCACCTTTCATAGCTGATATGATAATGAAATATTTAGATTTGAAAATTATAATTATATTTATCTTAAAATTGCACTTTTATGAACCCAACTATTTTCAGTATTGGGAAGACCTAACCACTTAACAAAAAGTTTGTTACCTTTTTTTCTAATAACTTTTTCAATAAGATAAACATTAGGACAATCTGTTTTTTGAAGTTCTTGTTCATAAAAACTTCCTAGTATGGGTTGTTTGTGTAAATCTTCAATTAAATATGTGACAGGTTTAGAAGGATTAACTTTTTTGATTAAAAATAACTCAGTAGACCAGTTTGGAGTGTACCCTTTTTCAAAGATACCTTTATATTTACTAATGCGAACATAATCACCGATAACAAATTTACTGTTCACGGTTGTCAAATTATGTTGCTGTGATTCGTGTATGTTTTTCAAAACAACAATTTGATTATTTTTATTGACATCGATTGGTTTATACTTTGTGGTGCGATGTATTGTATTGTTGTAAGTTTCCATCACACTCTTTAAAGACTCCCCAACCCACCGATAACTACCATTCAAACTAAAACATTTGTACAATTTATTTTTAAGTGTTTTGATTAGTCGTTCAACTATGGAAGCTTTTTTAATGGAATACGTAGAATAATGGTTTATTTTATATTTGAATGTAAGTTTTTTGAATTCATCATTATAAAACTCTGTTCCCATATCAGTTTGTAAGTGAACTGGTTTCCTGTAACTTCTATTTATTATATCATTAAATGCATTCGCTATTTCTAACTTTGTTTTAGTTTTGACAGGGATAGCCCATGAATACTTGGAAAAACAATCAATAACCACTAAAATAAACTTATATCCATTGTTATAACTTTTTAAATTTTGAAAATCAATAAGATCTGCCTGCCATAAATCATCAACTCCTTTTAAAACAACAGATCGCCGGATAAAATTTTTACGTGCTGTTTTATGAATTTCATTTACAACTTGTAACTTGCTCATTTTGTGGAGAGAGATTTAATGATCTTATCTAGTTCAGCTTTTGTGTAAAAATCTTCTTTTAAGTTCTGAATCTGTTTTTCAATATCGAATTTGAAAGTGTCTAATAATTTTTGATGATTTTGTTTCTTTAAGTATAATTCAATTTTTTTATCTACATATTCTTTGTTTACAGCATCGGTGTCCTTCAAAGGAGTTGTAACACTTGTCAATCTTGAATTTTGTAAATCAAACTCTCCAGTTTGGTTTCTAATCAAAATGTTGCTAAAATTATCAAAAAAAAATTGTGAATTAAATCGTTTATTAATATGATTTCCAAACTTGTCCATGGTTATTGTGTAGACTGTAGACTGATGTGATCAAGCGATAAAACACAAATGAAACAAATTTATAAATTTACAAACTTATATTATAATAATATAATTAACGTATAATGCCGCACTCACGCAGTTCTTCAATGATAGATATAATTTCGTTATCTAGTCCAGTGTTACCAGCATCTTTTGAAGCAATCAACAACTTCAATCTTTCTATTAATTCATTAGGGTCATCCCAATAAACGTAATCCACATTTTTCTTCCATTTTTTCGATAGTGTCAGCCCATCTCCTTTAAACACTTCTGGAAGACTACTGTCAGTACTTGCAGAAGCTTTGCGCAACTTGAATAGTGGCTTTATGATATTTAAGTACTTACGACCCCTGTTACTTTTTATTGGTTTGCGTGGGTCATAATCTCTTCGGTGAACATTTGTTTCAAGTAACATTATTTTATAATGGGTAATGTCTTCATGAGTTATTATATTTAAGTTAGGCACTTTCTTGAATAGTAGTTCACTTATTCCAGGTGTTATTTTAAACTTATTCGCACCAACTTGAACATAATCACTGTGGATAGTTACACGCGAAGCCCCCATCATAAGTTTACCTCGTTCATTTCGCACGCCGAATGGAATATCCACTAAGTTTTCTGAAGATTTAGACCAGGATGAAATGTCAAAACTCTGATCACTAGAACTTGAATTAACTGTTTTAAAAGATGCATCATTTATATCGTCATCACTCTCGGTCTTTTCTGAGTCTTCATCCGAAGCTTTATCATCTGGACTATACACTTTAAATTCCTCGTTTGACTCTCTTTTAAGTGTTTTATCTTTATCTAATGGACTTGAAGTTCCTACAAAATCTGTCTGTGAATATTTTAGATAGTCGTTCTCTTTTTTCATCATTTTGTTTAGAGGATTTGTAATTGGTTTGAAAACGGATTCTAATAGACTACTTTTCTCAGTTTCAATGTCTCGCATCTTTCGAACCTTTTTTTTGACGGCTTCCGCAGCATTTACGATTTGTCTCTTTAAATTCTTTTCCATAATGTTTCAATTCCGTGCGTATTATGGAATGATAGATTAGTAATGGTCACGTTTTAATACTGGATTCATTTTTATAGGTGGCCTAAAAAAACAACCGAATTATATCTAGGTATACTTTTCGACAAATGGGACATTTTTTGTGAGTAGAAAGGGCACACTTTCCGCAAGCCACGGCGTGCCCACAAGGTACGAAACAAGTATTCACCGTTTTTTCGAAACAGATTTTGCAATTCATTTTTGTGGTTTCATGTTCATATTCATCAACTTGTGTATTACTATCATGGGTTGGCACGGGATTTACATAATATGATCTACTAACACTTTGCACATATACTTCGCCTTTCACTATATTAAGATATGAGCAGTATTTAAACCAGCGTGCATGTTCTATCCATGGTTGATCTTCAGGGGTCCAGTCCTTAAGCCTTCCATCACAAAAATAACAAATAACTCTATCACTTTGTCCAGTATAAAAAAAACCTGCGTCAACCATAGCTTGCGGTTTTTGAGGTAAACCTTTTGGCCAAGTCTTAAAACTCTCCAAGCGCCTGCTTTCTGTGCAGTAATAAGGGTGCTTAGGATTTGCCATCTATTTATTTATACTTAACGACACACACACACAGCTCAGCGACACAGTACGACTAAAGTGATTGCAATTGTCATTGTGTGAAATATGATCTAATTAAACTCAATAAACGTGTCAAAATTTTTGCGATAACATCCTTTATTCTTTTCGCAATCTTTGTTTATTACTAAATAACTATACGGCTCTTTCCATACATTAGAACACATTTTTCGAAACTCATGCCATGACATATCTGTGTTAACGTGTTCTTCATAAATATGTTTCATATTAACATCATCTTGCTTGAAAAGAACAATTAAATTTGCATTGTCTCTTATAAGTTGTTTAGGAATTTTACTGTAAGTTTGATTCAAATAAAAACAATCTATATATTTATGTCTTCCCATCGTAAAATAATCACGTATGTTATTCTGGTTTTCACATGCTACATCATCAAATATAATAATGGATTCACACTTTGCAGCCTCTGGTTTCAGAACCTCTTCATTTGCATGATACTTGGAAAAAGTTATACCCGGAACTATCCTAAGAACTTGTTCCAAAAATATGTATTTTGGTTGGTAAAGTGTTTTAGAATACACATAAACGTTTCGAAACTGTAATCCATTGTCATGTAGAAGTAAACCAATTACTAAATTTGTTTTACCACAATTTGATGGTCCACATATTATGCAGCGTATCGTATTTGGTAAAAGTTTCCCATGACGTAAGTTTCGTTTTTCAGAATCAATGTCTAGAATGTCTAATTGTAGCAATTCCGACTGTTTAACGAACTTCATTGTAAGAATGTTTAATAAAGAATGATGATATGACTGTAGCATATGATTAATATAATCAATCCACAACCTAAACCATAAACGTCTACTGTTATGTTATTGAGAGTTTCAAACACACACACGAAACGCAGTGGAGCGTAGCGCAACGCAGTGGAGCGTAGCGAAACGAAGTGTGTGTGTTTGAACTCTCAATAACATACTACTCATATGGCTCCTATCAAACATAATAAATACATAATTAAACACAGTAAGTTATAATGAAAAAAAAAACACCGCGAATTTGCATTTTCGTCTGTCCATATCGTGAAATATTACCAGTACTCGTGGTCTGTGTATGTCCTATGTTATTTCTCAGCTCAAAACCAGAGACAACATTGCCGGCACGCTTAAGGTCGCTGCTATTAAAGACGACAAAACAAAAAAAAGCGGGACACCTGTCTATGGAAACAGGTTATCGGGTTACCCAAGCCGCGTCGTGTGAATGGATATGATGAAGCTTCTCATATTATTAATGTACCAAACTCGTTTTGATAACAACGATTCAATAGAATTAACCTAATAATATGAGACGACAACCTAATTACTAGTGAAGAGATGAAATCGTAGAGGATCGTTATTTAAAGACTAGTAGCGCCCTGCAGTTTCACCCGCGTAGTTTCAATCCCCGGTATTCCCACGGGATAAAAAGTAGCCAATGTATTATTCCAGACTATAATTTATATCTCTGTGCTAATTTTCACCAAGATCTGTTTGATTTCAACCGTTCTGGAGTAAATAAAGTAACAAACATCCATCCATACTTACAAACTTTCGCATTTATAATTTTGATTGGCGATGAATGTCGTTTTTGTGTTACTCTTAACGCAACTGGAATTGGATGGAATAGAATGGATTGCGACATCACACTTGATATGTACAAATTCCATTATATTTGCGAAATGTTGAGTTGTCTGCAATTCTGTCATTTCATCTGTAATCTTTATTGTCGGTGATACAATATCATGAGTATCAATAATCATGAAATCTATGGAAGAATTTTAAAGATCATCTGAAAACCAGCGTCTCTTCACATCACTGGTGTGGTGGGGCGGCATTATGCTGAAATGGGACCTTTATGACCTGCCGCCGCCGCAGCTTCTTTTTTGTTCTTAGCATATTATACAAATATACCTACATAGGTAGGTTGTGTCTACCTATTTCTTAGTTTATGAAGTAATTCATTTTTAATTTTTCATCGACTGTGTCCTTGTGTCACATAAAAATGTAGTCTCAAAGAGAAAATCCATTAAGCATGCAAGTAAATAAACTAAGCAAACAGCAATCTACTACAGCCAACTGCAAAATGACAGTCACATAGAAAGACGTCATCAAAATTATTGATGAACATAAATATGCGCCGCAATGGCAATAAATAAACACGTTTCGTGAAGTGCAGTAATAGCACGTGCACAATGCAAAATACATATCGGCGGGAATCCCCAGTGTGGCGCCGGCGCCGTCGCTAGCGTGACCGCCTCCGTATTCAGGCCTACACGAAACGTTACGGTTTCGGCTGTAAAATTTAAATAAGTATTAAATCACTTTGTCCTATTACGCCTAATTGCAACAGTTTAAGTAGTCGTTACTGGAGTATGCGGAATTTGCTTGCCTCAATCACAAATACCTACAATGTTGTAGGTTTAGTTTGAAGGACGTGCACATGTAGGTTTTGTACTGCTCCTATACCCTTAAAAATCAGAACACAGCTACTTGAGAAGAAATAGGCGTAATAATTATATCTTCTGCTAGTTTGTGTGATGGTAGTACTTCCCCGGAACAAATATTTCAGAGTAGGACTAAGAAATGAAAAGAAAGAGTTAGGAGAGCTCCCAATGAAACGTAAAATAGGACATAAAGTATGTGTACTTACATTATAAGAGTAGATGTTTAATAAAGTTTATATGTATGTATATTTTTTCATAAAACTCTCAGAAGTCTTACAAGGACATTTATCTAACATGCTCGTATTCGGAACGTATAATGACACGTACGCCATCACCTGTAATTGCCGGACGGAATACAACCATCGTAGTTTGTGACAGTAATCGTCGAGCTCTATGTTATTGTTATCAGGCGACTATGTGTCGACAGCTCTAATTTGTGCAATTGTTTTGCTTTAGTAATTACTAACAGTAATGGTGACCGTACCCGGCAATTTTGATGTAATTCCCATGATGAAATTATTATTCTGTTGTTTGTTCTCATACCAAATACGTATGTCTTTTTTGATAGCTATATGGCATGTCTTGTCTAAAGCCAATATTGCACAGTTCACTTCTGCCGTTCAATTTGGATGAAGCAACCAAATTGAACCATGTAAACAAAAGTGAATCATGCAATTCTATGAATTCCTTTCATTTCTGCTCCATTCAACCGAATTGAGTAATAGCCAAAATCAACTATTCGTATTGTTCTTATTGAGATACATTAGCAGCTGCAGTGCAAGTACCGTTCTTATCGATCGCTTAATTCGACATTTAGAATCGTCAAAATTCGTTAAAAATGGTTTCATCAATGGATAAAACCAGTTTTAACGAATTTTGACGATTCTAAATGTCAAATTAAGCGATCGATAAGAACGGTACTTGCACTGCAGGTTTCAATAAGTAACACGGTTTTTGAAGTGAGGTACTTGGTACTAACCTTTATTAAATAAATTGAAACTTACATAAACGTAGGTATTAGACATTTCAGAATCTCTGCTCAAAGCGCCATCACTGTTGCAGACCTCACATTACGAGCTCATTATGCTTCATTGAAAGGCTCGTGAACACTGAAGCTAATAATTTAATCAAAAGCCTGTTGCGAGCAATTGCTTGAAGGAACAATAACTATGGGAAACGATTGTGCTGGTAGAATCTGGACAAATGTTCCGGCACTGTCGCGGCGTATTTTATTAATGTTACTGCTGCAACTTGTCTATCTGCTAGTTTGCTTTTCCAAAGTTGAAATAAACAAAAATAATAAAAATTAATTACAATAACCGAAAAATGGTTACAGATTGACCAAATTTTTAGGTTTTTCTTAAATGCCCATAATTTTCAAACTGCATGGGATAGATTTTTTTTCTGATTTTTCTCATGATGATTACAATCAATTCTGTCGCCCCGTTTCGGCTTGACGTTGAGTTCTGGGACACCCTGTATATGTATCTATCAAGGATCCCAGTGAAATTTTATATTTGCTTGTTTACCTATTATGGCATGCTGTTACATGACCTTGTCTTAGATTAAGAACTCTTTTTAGTCCAAACCATTTTCTTAGTTATACAGTTTTTAATATATCAACGGCAAAAACCTAGGTCTCATGCAAAAAGGCCCCCCGTTTCTAAGGGGTTGATACGTTTACACTCAGCTCATGTCCGTGGCAACGAGAACGTCCACGCTCTCTCTCTCGCTCGCTCGCGTTACCGCACGCGTTGCCTTTCGCACATTTCCCATATCGCTGCACATGTCCCTGCGCATTTGAGCTAAGTGTAAACGGGTATTTTGTCGTGAGCGAGTGTCATTGAGATATTTGAAACGTTCTCAAATTGGCTCAAGCGGAAGGATCCACATAACAAACAGTTTCGGGTGTAACATGATATATTGCCATCGATATTATTCATCAATTGCTCTCATATTACATGTAAACATATTGGGGCTTCTTCTTTGTTTAAGTTAGGCAACCGTTACCGGCTTGTATGGAGCTTCTCTTTCACTGAACTTCATCAGACGTTTTATCAACGCAACGTTTAGTTTCACGGTGAAACTTTCACGTAGTCTTGACCGTTTCAAAGGTTTCTTGGGTGTAAATATCACATTTTTGTTATTTGTTAAACTTTCGGTATTGATACAAACATAAATAGGTCTTAGTGATAACAAAATATCAAGGCTAATTAGAACTTCCCATATTCTATTTCCGTTTTTATTTTAGTAGTAGTTATGAATATAACCTGGTTATATTCATAACTAGCGACCCGCCCGCGGGCCCCTGCTTCGCACGGGTGCACATTGTTTTTCTACTATATCATGCATGTATTATACACATAAACCTTCCTCTTGAATCACTCTATCTATTAAAAAAACCGCATCAAAATTCGTTGCGTAGTTTTAAAGATTTAAGCATACATAGGGATATAGGGACAGAGAAAGCGACTTTGTTTTATACTATGTAGTGATGTTTCTCATAACTCATTATTAATAGAGTGGTAGAAAGACGGTAGGAGGGATTCGGAGAAGACCTTTACCAAGCAGAAACAGAATGGCAAAAAAAACTAATACAAGGCTTCTCAATAAACGAGTAGACTGTCGTGAGCCAAGTGCGGCTATACTAGACAAACACACTCTCCGGCCCCAAATTGCCCTCACTCGTCACACTTCCTAGTACCTATTCACACTTTTCTCGTGACTGGCAAAAAATATGTGTTACTTTCCCTTATTGGTACAAATTAACCTATTCACATCACCTTTGTAGCTAAGTGCTTTGGATTTTGTGAATAGTAGTTTACTTATTTTTATCAACCCCTTGCAAAAAGTGGGTTGATAAAAATAAGTAGCTAAATAAAATTATGTTGATCGAGTTTTTTGTAAGAAAATGGGATGGTTTTAGTACTATAAAGAGTAGTACTACTTTTGGAATTTTGTACAGCTGAGTCTATGTCATGATGGTTTTTTTTTCAGAATACTAATTTAGTTCTATTCCTTAGTCTGATAACCAGCCAGCCTAGGATGTACGACACAGAATACTTCTAGAGCTAACTTACTGTTTAAGCTTTTTACCAAATATTCCGTTATACGACATGGCACTGGGGTTCATTCTGCAGCTGATAAAGAATTTCAGAAGTTCAGCTAACGATGAACAGGATCCAAGACACTTCCTGACATCGAACTGGAGTTGAAAGACGAATGACGATGAAAGACAAAGAAAGAAATATGTCCGAGCATTTTGTGAAAACGACTTTATTTAAAAAATAAGTCTTAGAATTTCGTTTAAAAAACGATAATCTACAAATGAAGTCTGCAGTTTACAAAGTCTAGCCGGTCTTACGCCTGTATGCGAATTGCGAGAAATATTTGATAATCGCAAACAATAATATTTCATTAAATTATATATACTTTAGATTCTAAAGTAAACAGAGTTCAAAGAATCGGCAGAGTCGATAAATATTCTCGTTTTAATTTGCAAATACCATAACCTGTTTGACGGCATCTTGTCGTGTTAAAGAACTTGAGATGTCTAGGTTGTCTATGGAATGAAGGCCTTTTCGTCACTTGTAGTTTTTTCTGTCTCATGTTTGTATAAAAAAAAGACAAATGGAATTCCAAATGGACAAAGTTCCATAACGATAAGTTTAATGTTTATTAGCAGTGTTTTTGCTTTTGCTGAATTATAAACAAAAAGAGACCTCGCTCAGTTTGTGCCGCACAAGTCTGTCTGAGCATTTAAATAAATGTGTTGTGATAGAGAAGCTTGGAAGCGTTGAAGTCGAACTGAAAAACGGCCGTCAAACGTCACACCATTTCATTTTCCGTCAAGGGTTGACAAGTCTGTAAGTAAATATCAATAGGACGAGTTTTACGTGTTATTTCCTAGTACGAAAGAGTAGCGGCCACCTTTAAGCCCCAGTGTCAACTCGCTCATCGATACTTAATATCCAGACAGGATACATTATGTATTTATTTAAATTGCAATTGGCATGACTTCAGGTGCGAAATGGTTTATCTTGAAAAATAATGGGTTTAATGTTATTTAACTACATCAAAATTGTATTCTTGTCTGTGCAAACTACTCGTTTTTCGGTTTAATTACTATTTTGCCCTTGACATTGTCTAACATGTTACGTTGGGCAACCATCTGGCAATGTTTACTTTTGTGTTAAGGTTTGTTATCATCGCAATTCACTTCCATTCGTTTTATATTGATTAATATTATAAACGTCTGAATCCGGTCGTGCATCATTGGAGAGTAGATGGTTTTTTTGGTCCATAGTTTTAACTTTTGATTTTTAAGCAGGAAAAATATTGGATTTAATTAGATGTGAATGTTTTTAATAAATAACATAAATATAATACTTATGTAAGCATTCAAAATAAACATACCTATGTGTAAACTGAATAAATGTCTGATATTTAACAACATAAAAAAATTAAGTGATCAAGTAACGTATAAAAATATAGAAACAAGTTTTTATCAGCGTCAGCCGCGTGGTATGGGTGGGTTGGTTATATTGTGAGGGCGCTCGCACTCGGCTGTGGTGCGGTTTTATCGCGTTTCGGCGTCGGTGTCGCTGGGCGCGCGGCGTCCTTGACTCGCTCGGGTCGTTGACGCCGGCGCCCGCTGGGGAGGCGCTCGGCCCTACATTATGCACACGCGACTGCCTCGCTCCCTTCGCTCAAGACGTGCTTTGGCGCTCGTGGACATGCGTCACGCGGTCCACGCCGCAACCGCGAGCGCGACGCACTATTGTTCGCATCTTATACTTATCTCCTGGCTGCTTTTCACTTTTTCGATTGTAAGCCAACACAACTGCTCCCTTCTTTCATGTCTTGTTTTATGACCGGGCACGCGTCCTCTTCGATACATTATCCTGACAGTAATACATAATACCTATTCAATTTGAAAAAGATTGAACAGAGTCGCACACGCAGTCATTTTGTAGAATAAATACAAAATTGGTATCTAAAATAAACAATATTTGTCGTATTGACTTCCATGTCCATAGACAGGGATTTCCCGAGGCGAAACACATCCCTGAGGAAATTAGCTTCTTATGTTTCACGCGTCTCCCACTCCGCCTGCGGACAATTGAATCTTCTCAACGCAAATTGATATTTTTTTACGACACTTTTGCCCAATGCAATTTCCTGTCGTCTGCGTTTACTCATATTGTGTGTGTTGCTATAAAGTAACAGTAGATTCATAGATTTTTATAATCTCAAGCTTCCTCGGGCATAACTATTGGGATATTATAAAAATTATTATGCTTTTCTCAGCGCAGTCAAAATCTTCAATACTCATAACTCAGTAAATACATAACACCGTAACTTAAAAATAGGTACCTAGGTAGGCAAACTTATCATGATTCATCGATGAAGCTATTATACTTATTATAGCAAAAGATAAAAACTTCAAAAAAACTGAAGAGTGCAAGTTTTATAATCGATTCTCCAAAACCTGGAAAAACTTTAAAGCAATCAAAGATAAAAGCGGGTATGGACTGCCTCTAAAACTTTCCCATAAAGTATTCAAAACATTCGTCGACTGATAACTGAAAACTTTTGAAACAATGGAGGTCTTCGTCTAGTGGTAGAGACGCAAATGTTTTGTTTCTGTTTGTTGGCTTTCCGGCTTATTTATTATAGTTTAATCTTCATCACTTTGGTCTTTATTTACAAACTTTCTTAAGTTCGCTGTTCGTACAACGCGACGCATTCGACGCCGACATATTTGATCAATGCTTGTTTTCGGTGTGTTACAAAAATTTATGATCTATAAAATACCTTTTTGTTTCGTGACCCGTTTCAAATATCGAAACAACCATACGATAATCAATTCAGAGCGCATGTTACGTGTTTCAGGGACCCCATAAAGCAGTGTTTCCGCACTGTGCCTATTATAACTGTTTTACGAGCTAGGTATCCTCGTCGCATGCACGTACATTGCCGGGGGTTTTCGAGTACGCCCAAATGTCTCGATGCTAAACGTGTTACGGTATAAACGCTCCGGTTTTATAGGGGGGTTATATTCGGTAATTGCGACCAACTGCGCTATACAGAACCAAGCTAGACGATGTTTCGCTGAAAATTGCCAATTCTCCATGTTCAACAATATTTGGCAAAAAGTTGTAATCGTATTTATCAAATGTAATAAATCCATAAAGATATTGTTCGAGCTTAGATGTTATTTGTATGTCCACAATAATGATAGATTTATACAACTTTGGAGCTTAAATCATAAATAACCCATTTGACCCTCGCAATGCGACAATTAATTGCAGGCTATTGTTGAAGCGAAAGCGAAATTCTACCCCACAGTTTCTGTGTCAAATTTCTAAACCTTGTCTGTTCTCTGTGGGCGAGTTGTCCACCTCTGTTTAACGCAGTAGATCGAAATATAATGGCCCTTACCCAGCCGAAACTAAAACTTGTTAGGCCGTTCGGAATCGGACACTATATCAAAGTGTTCGTTGAAACGTTAGGCTGCCGGGCCTCGGTCAAGAATACTTCACTGTCTAGACGGCTAATAACTTTTACTTCGATAACTACCTTCAAAACAAAAGTTCTCTAACAGTCTATTCATCGTTATTTGCAATTAAACGACTCATTCATCTCTTGCGTTATGCGAATAACGCATTTGAAGTTTGTATGTAACCAAGTAACCGGAAAGGTTTAGGAAGTTATGCTGCTATTTCTGGAATGCGTATTCGGAAAACAGTATTACAAGCTTGAAACAAACCGTAGGGATTACGCACATTGCATTAGCATATAATGGTGTTATTTGCATTCGACCAGTCAGGCCTTATTTCACGCCCGTTTATTTTTCAGAAAGCCTTCCGTCTGCTGCAGCCTCTGTAATTTATGCAAAATATCGCGAATGATTGGACGGTAGCTTGCAACTTTCATTTACAGTTCGCCACTTTTGGCGTTTTCTTCTATGGTATAAGCTCTAACTAGGTTAAGTAAGATACTGAATTCAGCTAAAACGTAATCTGAGCACAAGAAGAAATGAAGAAGAAATCTATGCATTAAATTATAGCATAGATTTCTTCTTTCGAATAATTTATAAATCTTAATCTCGGGCATATGCTGACAAGGTTGAGAATTTCACCGCCAAGCTGATGCCATCTTGAATATCGTGGATGCTTCTGGCTATTCGTTCTCGCCGCGCGGGCCCGGGAAAGAATTTCAATAAGTTGTTTTCATTTGCAAATTGCGCGCCGCACAGACACCTAATGGAATAGGAATGTATAGGGTGCTGCGTGCCTAGCCGGCACTTGCCATTTACTTCCGCTGGAACAGAGAAGTCTGAAAGTACGATTCCCCTCATATTATTCTACGGGTCTTGTTAAACATTACCTGCCTTATGTGATGATTGGTGAGACGTTTAATTCATTCAGCAGCATGAAAAAACTATGTACCTAGATACACATTAAGAGACCTAATTAGTAACATCGGTTTACCAAGCGTGAACTCGATAATGGCTAGGTTTCTTGGGGAACTCATTAAGAGTTGCCCCGAAGCGTTCTATTCAGCGATACGTATATGTATTGGTAAACAAACCTCATGTTGCTTAGCAAGTTCAAAGACATGCTACCAATTCACATCGGACGAGCATGTTTTGTCATTGAAAAGATAATAATAATATGTATTGTCGGGCTTCAACAATTTTCTTCATAATGCTATGCCGCTCAATAACCACGTCTTTACCGATGAAGAAGGATCTGTCAGGTGGTACGTTGGTGAAAAATGCGAGAGTCGCGTTATTACCATCTCAGGGACAAATTGGTATGCCGCAAGCACTTTCAGTTCGACCGCCATTATTCATTTATTCATGGGGCTCTTGTACTAAGGACCGACGGGTATTTGCTATTATACTTTGGTGCATGATGAATATAAGAGAGAGCTATCTCAAACTCCGTTATAAATACAAACGGGGCGAGTTAAATACGTTCTGTTGAAACGACACTGGACTTGCTGACCGTTAAGTACCTCGAGCTTTGTTCAAATCCTTTGAAAGATTTAAATGCCAATCCGCGTATACATCTTACATCTAAATATATATAACTCTAAGGTGACTGACTGACTGACATAGTGATCTATCAACGCACAGCCCAAACCACTGGACGGATCGGGCTAAAATTTGGCATGCAGGTAGATGTTATGACGTAGGCATCCGCTAAGAAAGGATTTTGATCAATTCTACCCCCAAGGGGATAAAATAGGGGATGAAAGTTTGCATGAAACTTTGAATTCCTTGGCGCGAGCAAAGCCGCGGGTTCAGCTAGTTTAATAATAATTGTATGTTAGCTAATAGTACTTCTAATACTAATAGTATAAAACTTTGTTCTAACCACTGAAATATAAGAAGATCTACATAAACTTTTTAAAGGCTAAATTGCGTTGGAGGATTCTAATAAGCGTCCATAAATATTAGGTAGCCAAAAATTGCCATTTAACGCCCACAGCTTAATACACAGTCCAAAATAATGATGATCCTGAGGCTATAGGTACATTTTGTCGAGAATTATGCTAATCCGTGCCGCGGTAACCTAGAAGAAACCGCTCTGCACTTTATTGCGGTCGTCAGTTTGAATCCGGTTACTCATAAATAGGTTTTTTCTAAACTTCGTACGTGCCCATTGATAACGTTTTAAAAATATGAAAGTAAACATGAGTGAGACATGAACTCGTTATAAATCTGGCATGACTTTTTTTTACTATGTAAACGGTTGCTGTGACCTGCACGCAGGCATCACACGCGCGTTGCCGACCGTTGAAATATTCTAAAACTTTATTTTTGTGAGGAAGTTCCTCTGAAACCGAACGGTGCACGAACACCTTGGCTCCAAAGTGCAAATAAAAAAAAGCAAGACCATTATTGTCATCTGGTTTCTAAATGGCTACAGAACTAAACGTCTCTCTAGAGTCTTGACCGATGACGTTATTATTCAGGGTCCCACCCAATGCTTTTAGTATCAATTGTTGGAAATCCTAAATAAAAAAACATTTTATGATTCATTATACTATGCAAAGCGTAACAATTCCCAGGAACGCGGAAGTGTTTGTTTTCCAATAACATAGGCAATAAACGCCCTCGTGACCATCGCGTATGTACGAGTTGACGCCGTACATTCCCATTGCTCATTGGAAGCGCGAACCAATATCGGCAAACAAATAACGCCAAGAAAATGGAAACATACGATACCCGCCGACTGTGTTTGCGGTGTGAAATGTGAATATCACGTCGCTTTGCAGTTCAAATTCAGAACAGATAACGTACCTATCATGCCTGCAAATAAGTAATTTATTAAAGAAAGGGCTGGACTCCAGACCAGACCACAAGAAAACCCTCAAATTTTAATGTTTGGAATTGCCTTAGCACGGCTCATTCATTCCACACTCCTAATTTTTTTTCATTCCATTCACCGTAACACTTATTAACAAAAAAACCTTACCTCGCATGTAGACTTCTTGTTTAGTAGTTGTTCCTCTATGTATCGCATCGCAACAGCGTCATTATGCATTTTTCATGAAATGCTTTCAATGTGGTATCAAGAGGGTGGTTTGTAAACATGTCGTCAATAAAGTCTAAGAGTGACCCTTGCTCGCCCCGGGCATGACATTGTTCCCGGTTTATAAAATTACGTTCCAAAGGCTCGTGCCTTCTCAAATGCAGCTTTTGTATAGAAAACAGATTACGTTCACCTACTACACCTACTCCATAAAGGAGAAACAGACTTTCATCCTCAGATACAGTTACGGAGTATAGTTACGATAGATCTTAGTAATCGACATTCTCTGAGAATGTCTTAGTCATAGGTACGTCCAAATATTAAATTTCTTACATACATACCCACATATTGCAGTAGTTGGTATTATTGTATGGTGGCTAGGTACGAGCTAATACTGATTTCCTCGCGATGTCTTCGTTCACACATTCAGAGCAACTGGCATAGCGCACATAAGTTGTCGTTACACCTATATAAAAAATTCTATTAGTGTACGATACGATTCGAATTTACCACCTTATTAATCAGAAGGATCAAAAATCAATTACACCGACAAGAGCATTGCTCTTAAATTAGAAGAAGAAGAAGAAGAAGAATCAGAAGGCAGGGTCATTCCCACTCACTCACGACCACCGGTGTTCATGCTTCCAAAACTTGATTTTGTCTTAAAAGCTATTTATTTGGTCTCGGAACTTTATGCGCACGCAACGTAATACTTCCTAACGGCAGAAAGCCGGCGGTAACCTGCTTTAAAAGTAAATGAGCTCGAAGGAGCCCGGATACACATGCAAGCATAATACGTTGCTGGCCATACGTTTGTGACTATAGCCTGTCCTGTGTGACGCAAAGAAATGTGTCCGGTATGAAAATAAGGATGGGCTGTTTATATGGACCGTGTATGGGCGGTTAATGGTATGTGTACCTTTTACGAGATGGTAAATACTACATTTCAGGATATCAATACCTTAGATCTATATTCGCACGGATAATATAAAACTGGAATTGTATCAAACTTTAGACCAGTCAATTCTTGAGCAGAAATCCTCTGTGAAATCTCAAATATTCCGAATATTGTTGTTTGTTGTTGAAAAGGTAACTTAGCGAAACCGCAACCTGCTACTTATGTGTCTGTAAAGTTTGATAATTTCGCATACAACATGCTTCGTATAAAACTGTGGTATTCTCTTATCTGTGGTACTACCTACTAATTCAGCTAGAAATTTAGCAGAGACCAAGCTTTTCTCTCATTAATTAAAATATCTGGATGATAAAATTGCTAGGTTGCGCTTCAACGCCATTTACTTAAGTAGCTTAAAATAATAGTATTATTACTCGCCAAAACATTCAGGAAGAATCATGTTTATGTTTGAGTTGGGGTTTTCATTGCCTGAAAACACGGTTAAAAAACCATTTTTTAACCCTAACCTTTTCTAACCATGATAAAAAAAAATCATGGAAATCGTTGGAGGCGTTCCCAAGATTCAGATTATAAAACTTAAATAAATAAATATACAAGAAATGCTTGTTTAAAGGTATTATTATACGTTTTATTGCATTACCCTTCCAGAGGGCTGAGCTTATCCGATATTTTACATTTTTGGTAAACAATACGCAAAGGTAATGGGTGGATTGCAAACCGGTGTTACTGCTAAGTATTCGATATACGATGCTACTAACTTAACCAACAAGTGCTCTACGCCATCAAATCCACTATAAAAATAAGATGCCACAAAATGGAGATCGTATACAGCGAAAACCTGTTACATTCGGAGCATTCATTACAACGTTCTTGCATATCACACTTTTTTTTTTCAAGTATTGTTTATTGTTTAAATATATTTTTGAGATATCTCTTTGTATCTTTGATCATCATCATAAGTACGTACCTACAAATACATAAAGCAAATGTGTCAAAAAGTCGGCACGCTTGGTTTCAATACAAATCGTGTACTGTGGCAATATTTATGTTTGGGCTACATTTCCATATTTCTTTACCTACAGTGATACAGTCAGTGATGTTGATACTGAAGAGGGGTGTCGACAGAAATAGCTCGTTGCTTGTCCCACGACAATACGCCTTTGAGTAAGCTGTAATAATAGTCATTTCAACTGGTATAGTGTTCGCACGTGGTCTATATTGGACAGCTTAACTGTCCACTCAATGATCGAGTTCATTCATTTTGTATATTACGTTCTTGATATTTTTTAAATCAATTATATATTTTAGTACAATGTGCATGCTAACCTACCACAACGGCTAAAGAACCAATATCCGAAAAATACAGGAAGCGAGCCTTTCAATCATAGCTTATGTTTATGAAATTTTAGTTACACATTACATTTCTGTTTAGAAAAAGAACCTATAACTTCAAACTTGCAAAACCCCAAAGAACATTTTTTTTTAATTACTTTCATAGTGTTTTTACACTTTTGGGACATATTTTTTTTTCCTCATTTTTATACACCTTTACATCCGTTAAAGAATCTTCTCTGCGTTGCATTTATTCGAGCGACGAAGACATTCGCGCTGGGAAGCTTGGGGGGGGGGGGGCGGGGGGCGGTCGCGTGACATTTACATCTGGTGCTAATTGTCTCAGGCGGTTGTCTCTAGTATCGAGTGTACTTGTATTAGGATTTCTCTAGTCTGCATCTGATTTGAGGCTGTGCAACTTTCGCTCTAGGCGCACGATCTGGTTTTAACGAACCGTCGTCTGCAATGTCTGCCTTCGATTTCCTATTGGATTTTTTCTTGATATCTATGATTGAGTTGTCTTTAAAATATAATCTTTTTATTCTCTATTTTTATTTTATACTAGCTATATAGCTTTCGTATTATAAGCTGTGCTTAGTTTGGGGCTAGATGATGCCGTGTGGAAAGACCACCAATATGTATTTATTTATTTAAATATGAACTTCGATCACACTCTTGAACGGAGCTGTTAGCCAGCCGTTACCCAATCGGCCCAGAATGCAGTAGCGGTGTCGTCTGTCCGAGCCGCGTCGTGCGTGGGACGACTAGTGCCAATAATAAACGAGCTCGCGAAACCAATATCACGTCTCCCGACGATACCGCGCACTCGTATCACATTCAAAATCAAAATACGGCAGCAGTCAATTTCAATTCAATTATTTCCTACATACAAAGGTGATAATCTTCGTAAATGACTTTTACGTTACGGCAAAACCACCAGCCGCGACGAGATCTTTTCGTACCATTACACATTCCATATTCATTTCTTAATAACAATGAAAACTACTTCGTATACATGGATCTTATTATAATCCAATCTGCAGTTTTTCTTCCGCGGTGAGTTGAATATCCATAATCAGTTCCTGTATGATAATGAGCGGAAGAAATAACCAATATCGATTGTAAAGGCCATCGTTACGGCTCATGAGCTTCACGCTTAGATTAAACTTGCGATTAGGGTTGAAAAAGCAAGGTTTGAGTTATTTAAATTTTACAGTTAAATATAGTCTCGCTTGGCAAACTTGTAACATTGTAAGCATTGAATATCAGGTTGTTTCGAAACACCGACACAAAGAAGCGGTGATATTTAAGGAGTTTTGAAATAACTTGAAGTACGAGCACACAGTCCGGTTGATTGCCTTGTCAACAAAATGTTGTCGTGTCTTATAAAGCTTAAGCTCTACCTATGCTGCTAAGTTGTGGGTAGTCCTGCTATCTCGGCGTATAATCCAGAAGTAATACACCTTTACGGAGACTAGGTTTAGGTTTCTGTTTTTTATTCAGCAGCAAAGTATCTAGCAAGATTAATATTGTTATTGTATTCCAAGGCTCAAATTGTTTTTCGGAGAATATATATAATATATAGTTATGATAGGTATAAATGTTATGGTGGTATGTAATGGTGGTGGTATGTTATGTTATGGTGGTGGTGTTATGGTGTGGTGGTGGGTATAAATGTTATTCGACGTCCCTTAGGTGCAAAGCTGAAACTTTTCTTGTGAAACGAATGTGACGACTTTACATATGGTTCGTGACTAATCCGGGATTTTTCGGGCATGTCAAAGAATATGCATAACATTTGTGAGTCACTGATTTGTATTTTTCCCAAAGTGTTATCAGTAGTTATTTCTGCAATATATTAATTGATTGAACTATGTACATATTGCGATGCTTTGCTTGTTTAAGTATCGTAAAATCTTATTTATGCTCATTAGCAGAATATAAAGAATCGAAGCCCGAGGCTCCTGGGCTTGGATAGTTACCGTAAAATGCGGATATTTAGTAGTGGTGCCCAAGTTTCTCCAGTTAGCGATACCAGAGTTCCGGAGTTTAAGAGCAAGTTTGTATCGCCCGCGGCGGCTTCTTACCAATAACGTTTTCTTTCTTGCAATCTTGAACCGTGGTTATTTAGAAACGTTCCCGGTAGCAGACACTCGGCAGTCCAGGAAATAACTTAATGCATCATTTTGATGCTATTTAGCAGCTGGCGGGTGACATTGTTTTGTTCTGAGGGTTTAAGGGCCGGGTTGCAAATTGTTCGTTAGCATAATTAAAATAGCATCTGTCTAATCTAACCAACAACGTTAAGAAATATGGGTCTTGGAGACTGGTCAAAATGTCCTTGTTTGCCGTATCTAATTTATTAAGTCCTTATTTACTGCCATTCTTATAGCTGTTTATGTTTTTGAGAGCCGCGTTCCAAAATACCTCCATATCACTAGGCCGCAAATAAGCCCGAGAACGGGGATTCCTATCTACCCATGTCGTTCTGATTGACTATTATGATGGTTGCTAACTAATTGGACAAGATAGCGACCCGATCGGTTGCTAGGACGCGTGCCCACCGACCGTTACTCAGAGCTTTGGAGACATCATTTCAATTTGATGAGACCGACCTCATTGTTTCTGAGATATAAAACCTTATTACATGTTCGAGGAAAACTTCCGAGCAAATTGACGCTCTAATTGGATTTGATCCAGTCTTGAAATATTGGTCTGAAACTGATTAAACATAATATATAATAATATTGAACTCGTTGATCCATAAACAAGAATAAAAAATACACGCTACTCTCTTCTATTATTTAACCTTTGACAGGGTTAATATGGAAGGTGGAAGTTAAAACAATGCAACCGCAGCCTTATCGCGCTTCTATTAATACATTAGCATAATTAACTAGCTGATATAGTAGAAGACCAACAAAGCATGTCCACGATTCTAAACGACAATTCTAATATGTAATAACTTTCTCATTGTCAGACTGCTGGCATATCCCTCGTATAATAAGCCCCTGGATGCACAATTCACGAGTTAGTTACTTGCATGTTTTTATCCGAGGCTGTACTCGTAACACGTACGAGCTTCAGTTACACGCATGCGAGATGATTTCATTGGGTATTTCAGGGCTAGACTTGAGAGATTATAGTATTGAAGTTATCTTTATTACCCTGAAATCCAGGAAGAACGATATCAAGCCCACTTCATCTATCAATTTCCCGCGATCTTCATATTTCGTCGCTCCAATCGAACTGGGCTAGACCGTCAAATCATGAGATGCCTTCTAGAGGGGGTGGCATATCGGTTTGTGGTCGAACGTATATGAGATGCAATCAAGAAGTCTTGCTATGTACCAGACAGAGGCGCGCTAATCTAGCAAGCCAGCTTTGTCTCACTTAAGCAAGTTTACTACTTACAGTCTAAATACTTGTCTTACGCTTGATGTTACCATGCTCGTATCCTCGCTCATTTTACTTGTAGTATACGTTTCGTGTGATGGAAATATACCAAGTTCTATTTTACCTATTCCCAAAGGATTTCGGTGTAACTCTGGTTAAATAAAACTAGTGTCGTTTATCAATGGCTCGTTTATACTAAACATGTATATTACTTTACCATTGGTCCACAGAGAGATCGGATTTTCATCAACAATTTATAAGTGTGTATAATAAAGCCATTCCCCTCTGCATGTGGGCAGCAGCGCTTAATCCCATTACAAACCAGTGTATGTCAGTGGATGCGGGCGCGTCATAGCTTATAAATGATTCTTCACAGATAAATAAGTTGATTCAATAAATATAGGGTGTCCTTCCGATGTCTAGTATTGCTAAACTGGATTTGGCATCTAGTGTAGCAAGTAAAACTAGGTTAATTTTATTTTCATTGGTATGTAAACTTAGTATTTTTTTTTTGGGTTTTCAACGAAGCGCTGAACAGCTGCTTTCTTTCACGATTTATTGGGCTCATTAAACTGATGGATTCTGGTATTACGTTGCTTTTGTGTTTTAAATTAAACTCTGTATTGCATATTAATTTTTTTAAGAAAAATTTTTGTCAAACTAAGTAGATATTTTGTCTTGATCTTCTCTAAAACTTCGGCTTGTTCTAACCAAGGTAAGGGTTTAAAAAGCCTACTTATTAATTTGCTCAAGTTGATGAATGCATGATGCCCAACTAAAAAATCAAGAATGTGTAGATATTTTTTAACATAAAATACTTAGCTACCATTTAATCGCTGCTGTAATATTGTGGGCAGCACGTAAAACAGACCCAATCATCGAAAATCATGGACGAATAAACAAAAATTTGGTTTATTCGTCTATGTCCAACATCCATACATCAAAGAAGTTGTCTACTAGACACCGACCGTGTACAATACATTTTTTTCACGTTTCTACATACGTAACGTAAGCAAAGAAGAATATAGCTTCTTACAGTACTACGCAAATAAGATATACCAAATATTATTCCGACGTTATTGATGACCGACCGACCTCATGACTGGCAATATGTGTTACTAACAGGTAACAGACCCAGGATGACTTTGAATAGAATACCTAATGTTGCTAGTCTAGTCAGTAAACTAATGTTCAATTTAATTTGTTTCAGGTAAGACACGACATATTCATCCAGGCACAGGTCATACATTTAGAACTTTCAGAGTAAGTAGTTCTCAAGATATGTGATACAAAATATCGTGGCGGTTCTCTAAAAAGAAGGAAAAATCATTCCTAAGGTCGCGGGCTTGAATCCGGTCTTTTTTTACCTAGTGTTTTCCGTTCGACAAAAAATAGGGTAATTCTAGTGCTCTAAACCTCGAAAGAATACATCTTCTGGAAACCTGCGGCTAGGTATCAGCTTTCCCGCGTGCCCAGTCTTTCCAGCGTAAATTAGGCCGACTTAACTCTGCTGGAAGGTAGTACAGGTGATAGATCAACCAGGTGCCCAGGCACCTAGGTGATGGGTGATGAGAATGGGTACCATTCGTGCTGAGCCGAATGCGGATGCTAGTGTATATAAATAATCTATGGATTCCACGAACATAAATACTTTCCTTCCAGTCATTTACTGCCGTTTGGGTTGCATAATGTCTATCAATAAAAACTTGAACGCAAAGAATTTCCGGAGCAGCCGGGCCCAACTCGGAGCCACTCGTTTTTATTGTGACCAATTATCATAAATCAGTAATCAAGTTGACGACTACGTCATCCGTCTGTTATCGATTGCCTGTGTTGTTGCTTACGTAGAGGAATTACTTTAGTACCATTGCCATGTTCGATTTCAAGTAGAACAGAAAAAAAGGAAACCGTCTCAAGTCTTTGATTGGATTCCCAGGCTCGGTAGATATCCCCGGTGATCTCCCACTTGAGGATATTTAAGGAGGGTCAGATAAACGTTTGAATATTACATCTGACACATAACCACATGTTGCAGTAGATGTTGGATTCCATTCCATTCAAGCCCACCACCACCCATGCTAGAGTACTTACTGGATACCTCACGATCATTTCCTTCCCCGATTGACAGCACTAGCATTGCGCAAATAAACTTTTAGAAGTTTTAAAGTAGAATCACGGATAATTTGGAGTCAGATAATTATATCCATCTATATTAGCTAAGTGATACCTACTAGAATATAATGTGATCATCGAAATGTAAATTTCGATCAATAGCCAAAAAAAACTATGAGAATATAGAAAAAAAATTGAAATTAAAAAGTAGAGGTACTTACTACAATTATGCCTAATTAGAAAAAACCACAAAACATGGAAACGTAGTCTTAACTATTATCCGGAAGCATATTGTACAACCAAATTTCCACTTCGAACCCTTCATCGATGTTGTAGTCCGTTTTCATTGAATCCATCCTTATTACGTGTAACATATCCAAACAAATAGGACTGTTGCCATACGGGATGCCTCCATTTATAATCCGTCCTTTATTCTAAATGCTCACATCAATACGCTTCGTCATGTGAGATTATTTCGGCTCTACTAGTGCTGGCCAGGTGTTCCGGTTCTCACCACGGATTAATTCATTGCTATATATTATATTACCTCCCCTGTTATCGCTTTTCATCCTGATATGAAAGACAAAATCAACAAACTATATATATTGACGACCTCTGTGGCGCAGCGGGCGAGAGCCTGCCTGCGACGCAAGAGGTTGCGGGTTCGATTCCCGCCTTGGAACAAATTTGTGTACGATCTGCAGAAATTTGTTCCGATGGTCTGGGTTTTTTCTATGTATAATAAAAAAATATCTATCTATGTAAGTATATAATGTATTAAATATATCAGTTATCTAGTACCCATAACACAAGCTTTGATTAGCTTACTTTGGGGCTAGATAGTGCTGTGTGGATTACGTTAAGTTACTGTAATAAACAATTTGAATTTAAATTTGAATTTGGATTGTCCAGCATTATTTATTATTTATATTTTTTATTTATTGGTTGACCGAATTAAGGTACAGAATAATAGTGATTTTGAGGTCGAAGAACCTAACTTTCTTGCGCCAAAACCACAGAGAGTAGAGGATGTGTTCACATGTCTTTATAAAAATATAAACAGTAGTTTTAGCATACATTCTCTAAACTCTCAAACGACACGGTATTACCAACTTGCACTACATTACAGCATGTAACAATAACCCTGTCCGATCCATTAGGGCGTACTCCTGCATCGACATCAAAATCAGATTTTTTTTTACAAATAATATAAATATTAAATTCCTGCATGTATAAAATCATGAGTTATGCTTTTTTATTGCGTATTATTCTTATTATTATTAAAGTATGACCAATTAATTAAATACGCTGAATACACAAATTTTCGTTAAAGTTCGTCGTTGTCACCATCGCGTGAGCAGCTAAAACAATGTATTTAAAAAGGTATTAATCGCATCACTAGCTAGCTGTCACGTGGTTCGATCGCCATAGATATTTCAATCAGGCGGTCAAGGAACTATTACATCGGCACCGCGGCACCATTATCTTGGCCCGGAGATTGATGGTCCAATATTGCGATGGACTCGCCCTACATACTGACAGACTGTAGACACACACCAACACGACATGCTAAACTGTACATTATAGCAGTATATAGGTATCTTTAACGTTCTATTTGGCGATTAGCTCTGTTTGTTTTTGTTGTAAGGGTTAATAAAATAATGGTAGGTACTTAAGGCGTTGACAACACCTAATATTTCTCTCGCTCGCATGATTCGACGTTTTGAAAGATATAAAATCACAAATTCCAATTTTGAAAAATCGCAAACAACCATTTTGTGTGCAATCACATTGCGCATAGGTTGGTAAAAATTTCATTTTGATTGATGCAAGTTTTCCTACTCAAAAGTTTGCTTGAGTACGAAATCTAGAAAAGCAAACTTTTAAGTAGGAAAACTTGTATCGATCAAAATGTTTATTTTTTACTAAACTATGCGCAATGTGATTGCACACAAAATGGTTGTTTGCGATTTATCAAAAATTGGTTTAGTGATTTTATATCTTTCAACAAGTCAAAATGTGCGAGTGAGTCACAGTAGCTCTTGTCTTCGTCTTAACAAGTTTTCATATTCAAATATAAACGTTTCTTATTCTCAATTTCGTCTGCGTGTGCCTACAATAAATTGGGAATATTATCAGTTTATAAAACAGAAACCGCTTAAAAAATAAAAGTATTAAGTCCAACCTAATAGTCTTTTCTTAAAATGGAAATCCAAACGAAAATTTTCAACTCAATGACTCCAAACACAATAATAAAGTCACAAATCTAAAAAAATGCGACAAATTCAAGTCCGCTGTTCAAATAAAGTTGATGGGGAAGGCCAATATCGTAATGCAAAACGCGAACGGCAACCGAACGAGTATTTTGATACGGTATCGCCAAAGCCGATCTATTTGATGGACTCGCTGCTGGCCCACAGTGCGCCAGCATAGCTTGGTACCCCACTAGCGTAACACTAGGGCTGCACCGAGGGCTGATCACGAATACATTTATACATATGTGCCGTTAATAGTATCGTACCGATATCCGACCTTGTAGCTTTTTAGTTGGGGATACATTAATACTAGTGGCTCTGGGAGCTGTAGACCTCGCGAGCATACAAAAAATGAGCTATTTGAGGAATGTAATGTGCAAGTGCATTTTCTGTTTTGTGATTTTTTTGATCTTTTTGATTTTTTTTGCATCATCTTGTGTAGAATGAGGTTCTTTGTGTTTCTCTCAAATTTGATTGAAAACCATCGATTGTTTGATGAGCTATCCTGTTCATCATGCTGAAGATCCTTATCAGATCTTCGCCAAACTTTTGTGAGACCAACTTATAGTTACTACCTTTCAAATAAAAAAAGAATAATCGAAATCGGATCTCATTTGGTGGAGATATCCAGTATATCAAATAGCCCCCTTTTTGCCCTTTTTTTGGGGGAAGTACCCCTCCAATCAAAAATCCCCGACGACAAAAAAAATCTAATAAGTCATATAACCTGTGTACCAAGTTTCGTCCAGATCGGTTGAAAAATGCGACCTGTAGAGGAGAACAGACAGACAGACAGACATCCGGACAAACGCATTTTTTGCCAATGTGGAAACTGAGACGCTTCGCTCGCTTCGCTCGCTCGGTCAATTAGGGAATACATGTGATTAGACCTCATGGCGATTGTATATTCGGAAACGAAATGAGACTTTACTATTTGACTAGACACAAATCAGTTGGTAGGTTGTGGGCTCGATCCTCACCGAAGGGGCAAACATTCGAGTGATAATCTATTATTATGTTGTTCTTTTTCTGGATGTTTCAAAATATTACCCAGTATGAATCAGCTATCTGGCTCTAATTACAGTCTTTTTCAGCCCAATTATATCTTTGTGGTCTCAAAATACGGAGCGTCAATGCTTTTCATCCGAACAAGTCCGGTAAAATAAGCTTCTGTTCCTAAAGCAGCTTTTTCCGGATGTTCGGATTTCAAGGTGCCCATCCCTACCTAAGCCACTTCCCTCGTGCATCGGACGCTACGCTAATCACGCTGTGTGATCTAACTCGGATGTTTTGAGTAATTGGGAATTTCCAGAATTTTATTACCCACCAGAATCGGTTATTTGAAATTGATACAACTGATTAGGATCTGGTGCAATTCGTGGAAATTCGATTCGATTGTATCACACACTGTATGTCTTACCTCTGCCTTTCTGACAATTTTTAAAGTTAATAGCATCCCTAAAATCCCATAAATAGCATCCCTTATGTTGAGTCTATAAAAGTAATAATTGTATTGCCTCAGTCTGTGTAAGTCTGTGATAGTGGAAGTGCACTGTGAGTCACAGACTACTTCCACCTAGTTACCTATGTTGAATTGCACTTTTTCCGTCCGTATTTAAGAGTAGTAGAGCTCTTTTTGAAGGGCTCGGCCGGGGAAGTACTACCACCACGCCCTTTTCTGCCGCCAAGCAGCGTTGCTTTGTTTCGGTTTGGAGAGTGTGGTCGCCGGTGTAATTACGGGCACATGAGGCTTAACATCAGTATGCCTCAAGTTGATGGACGCAGGGAAGTGCATTGTAGGGCACGTTCCTATCGTGCGTGACTTACGAGGCAATGCTTTGTTATAGGTGATGGTTACTATATAACATCAGGTGGGCCATCTGCTTGTTCCATCAGCTGGTTGTATAAAAAAAATACTAGGAACTACTCAAATTGTTTTTCTATAATTTGCCGATATCGTGTCACTTCCACCAGCGTTGATGTGAGTATCACAATCTCCGAGTACCGTAGTACCGTAACATTAAGCCCTGGAAATCGTAGGTTTACATATCAATTGACTTATCAAATGCTGGAGTCGAATATACTTTACATGCCATTAATAATGATGTTAGGAAGTCTAACATATAATTTACTATGCAATCGGTAAACAAATAACATTGTCGACGTACATGTCAAAATGTTAGGTCCATTGTCCACTGAGCTCGATGCACGTTTCATTTTCGTGTGACTAGCGTTTTCGGTGTGATGGTAATATTCGGTTTTTTATTTCTATAAACTGCCTCCGAACGTTCTCGTAGAGTTGTCCACGTGTGAAAGCATTATCTAGCTGCTAACACACACGCTCATGAAGTGCACTAGTGGACAATGTACTTTAGAATTTATTTGCAATTATATTAGCTGTTTAAATTTCAAAGTAGTCGTAGCGGTAAAGAACGGGGTTGAGACAATAAAACTGCGCTTGCGCGTGCCCGCCGCCAGCGCCGGCGCCTAAACGCTCCAGTTGCCCCGTGCCTGTGTCTGCACTCGACTAATGCATAAATAATATGCAACGCAGAAGTTTCATTACGTCTATTGACACCGCGAATCTATCTATAGACATCTCGATTTCTATAAAAAGCATGGAATCCCAATCATCATTACATTAATCAACCAGCATCTTCTTGTCAGTACGATAAAACTGAAAATAACCCCTTTTTGTGATGATAACGGTATCAGGCTAACTAGGTTTATTTTTTTTCTCCTCAACTCACGTGTCTATATCATTTAAAAGCTATTCAATTAATTACTATACGACCTACTTCCACCCACCTTACCTTCTTGGCGAACACAAACATAAATAAACCATTAAAGTAAATACGAGACAGCAGTGTTTTGATTGGTTTCGTCAGCTCAACAAAATATTTACGTGATTCATTTATCTAAAAATACACAACCTATAGAGTAATTAGTTTTAAATAGCCCGCCTGGCGCACCGCTCCACCGTTTGCAAATCTAAATAAAGAATCAGTTTTAGTCGCCGCGCCGTGTGCCTACTCCACTCGTGCCCCATAACATGGCCGAATAAAAGGAATACAAGTAATGCTGACCTTCCTGAAAAATGTAAGATAAATACATGTTTGATTGCTATGTAATAACGCCTGATCTAACCTAATCAATATTTAAATATCAAAACCGCGAAACCATTAACTGCAACGTATCTGGGACGTTACCAATTCTAAGGAGTGTTAACCGGCGATTTATTATCGCAATAAACCAGGCGGGTATAATTAGCGGTAACATATAAAAACCCGTGTGTTTACGTCTCTCATTTTTCGCAACAATATATTTTTGTTCCACTCTGACCGCGTTACGGGTAAAGAGTAGCCAAATAAATTGCTGGCGCTCGAAGCGTACTAGAATATTTTGTATCTTTATTTAATATCACGTTTTTGTGCACCTTTTCATGTCCTCTGCAACATTTTCCAATAGCTGCTATAGTAGATTTTGCTATAGCAAAACGAGAGCCTTTTAAAAAACTCAACCTGTACTCATGCTGCGTTTAAAGAGCACTTCGGAAACTTAAACTGCGTCAACCACGCTTTTCGATTGATCGCCACCAAAACATGTTTAAAACAACACATTCAACTTTTGGAAAAATTAAATACCTACTGTGAAAATGTGGATCACAGTAGTTATAACATACCTACAGGTTTCTGAATAAAAATTCGATTATAATACGTAGAGCGTGCGGGCGGGCCAAAGCAAGTGCAAAAGAAACCCGCAGTGATTAATCGTCGCGGCCGGACCTGCTTCCGACGTTCCGAGGAAGACGTCCCTCAATTAAATGCGCACTAGTTCAACAATCTGCCAAGTCGCTACTTGTTAGCAGAGTTTGCTCAGTTGACATGATTCGCAGTCAAGTTTCCGGCCACTCGTATGCGCCTGCTATACTTGAATGTCATTGACGGAAACTTTCACATTCCATAACAATTATACTTCAATCGTTTAGTACAGAATGCATTCAAATTTCTCTAGAACATGTGAGTAAAATACTCGTAGTTGCTTTATGATAGTTTACAGCCTCCTCGCAGCTATCCTCGTATAAATTAGACTGTTAGACAAAGATCCAAATCGGGTTGGGAGCCATTGTGATCTTCGCGAAGGCGCGGGTCAGCAAAAATGCACAGATCATCTACCGACCTTGCGGGGCATATTCTGAGCGGCCGCGAGTGCTATTTCGACGCTTCGACATCGATCCGAATACAAGAAAACCGGAGCAACCTTATTGGCACCTGCATCCACCGTACGATACGGCCAATTTTGACTTGGCCGATTGCAAGATCTATGCCTCGAAGCCACGTGATCACATTGGGTGCGACGACGATTATGTTACACCCCTTGTTTACTTAAATATTTTAATAATGCCTAAAAAAACCAGAATACGAATTCCGGAAACATTACTTACTGTTTTTCGTCTTGAAGTTTTTTGACTATACGAGTTTCTAGGCTAACGTTTATATGTAGGTTCGTCAACCTGTAACTTAGGTACCCCCTGACACATGCGACGTAAATCAGTATATGTATAGTTATTTATGACGTCAGGACTTCTCGTTGTAGCTACTTTCTTTACGTCACATCCTGAAATAAACATCTCAAGAAAACACTTCTAACAAAACAACGCGTCATACAGTTGCTACGCGAGTGAACTCATGATTATTTCATATCGCACACGTAATAAATAATTAAATTGGTTTCAAAGTCTTTTTACACGTTACTGTTGTAATTACGGTTGAGTTTGGTTTACTGTTTCTGTTCAAGTGTGTTCACGATTGTCATAATTAGCATTTTAATTCGAGTTCAACCTACGACGCTTTCTGAATAGGGCTTCTTGATTATCGTTAAAAATGAGGTGATTCCTATGTGTAAACGACGTGTTTCGATTTGTCGCCTGACTCGTTGACTCGAACGTAGTCGTGTTGTTTTTCTGCTTCCTGCCGTCTACCGCCTTGCCGACAGAGTGTATCACTGTTTCTGCTGTTTCCATCGGGCGGCGATCGGCTCGCTCCCGGCGGATTCGCCGCTTGACCTCGTCATGACTAAATTATGTGTACGATAAGATAGTATGACATTGGCCAAAATTCTCTAGCAACACAGTTGAGTGGCTCGCCGGCTCAAGGTGACCGGGCCGGGTGCGTTGACATTCAGACGCCTTTTATCAGAGCTCGGCGCGGGTTCACGACGTCACAGCCTGCCTAATAGGTACAACAGCTAGCTCAATTCTAACATTTGTGCTCGGATTCCACTTTTGTCCCTTGTACTATAAAAAATTACCTAAGAAGTCGTAGAACCTGCAAAATCATATCTGAACATACCTACCCAGAAAAACTCCGAACACGCTCCTTATCGATCGGAAATCATTATAGTTCTCACAAGGCCTCAATCCATACGATGAAATGGAATGACCACGTGAGAGTTTACGTATACAAAGCTGCTTCAAGATTACGTTTTGTTTGTTGCTAAGCGTTATCCGTCGAACACGTCATGTCTTTAGTTAGATTGTCCGGTCCCCGTCATATCAATGGAATTTGTGTTGCAGTTAATATTGATAATAAGATAATATGTCATCTACCTACTCACTACATTTATTGATAAAATAAAAAGTCATAAGTAGTCTTTTATTAATAGTTGATATATCAATCTGTATTTTAAATGTTTTTTAATTCCTTAGGTATATTAATTATTTGCATGTACAATTGTACAGCGCGTAGAAAACGTTACAATACGATAGCTACAATATTTTATTTTTATCCACTGTTAATATGTACAACAAGAAGATTTATTAAAAAATTAAAAAACCCGAGTGCCCGAACTAAAAGTATGTAGGTAGGTAAATAAGATAATGTTTTAAGTTTGGTACTTTTTAATATTGAAATCCTTTCTTCAGTCTTGACGAATGATAAAAATGTAAAGATCGCAGACAGTCGGAGGCTCGCGTACCTATGTCCTAGCAGTTTACTGATGCCTGTGGTTGTATAGCTCATTTTGATCACTTTGGAGTTACCAGCAATCACATTTTTTTATTACAAAACTCTTAATATCTTTGAAACGGCTTCATCGATTTTGATGCGGTTTTTCTAAACGATTTGTATGACCATAGGGAAGGTTTTTATGATATATTTTAGTATCACTCATGGCCTAGTTCACTAAAGTGACTTAACGAATTTTGCGTTCTGGTTTTGTCTTTGAGAGTTTACTTTAAAACAAAAACTAATACATTATTTGAAAACACTTGATTTTGATACCCATATTGCTATGATAGCGAAAAGATTTTTTTCATCCCACCATCTCGGCAAGAGTAATTTTGCTCTTCAATATCTGAGTGCAAAAGCCGTTTTTATTCTCTAGAGGATAAAGTAAATTGAATTTAGAACATCGTGTGCACTAAATTTGTGAATTTAAAAAAACATTAAACCTATTTACTGCTACCTCTATGGTGCCGAATATATCATACAACTTTTTTTTAATTTGTTAAAAACTCAGACTCGGAACCTTCTTGGTGTTCTTTTTTCAATTTGCTTTGTACGCGGTTCTTTACGCGGCATTTTTACACGTCATTGTTAAACCTTATATTAAAAACAAGAAACTTGAAAACAAGTGAAAAAACTAAAATGAGTGATTCTAGCGACGAGGAAGTTTGTTTGACGCCAACAGAATTGACTGAAACTGTTAAAAATGCGCAAATGAGCTTTCTCCCTCAACAATCACGCGAGAAGTATTTAAAACAGTACGATATGTTCAACACGTGGCGACTAGCAAAAGGAGCCAAAACTTTCTCAGAAAACGTTTTGCTGGCATATTTTATAGAATTATCCGAGAACAAGAAAGCAAGCACTCTATGGAGTACGTATTCGATGCTAAAAGCAACAATAAAGATGAAAAAAGACATACATATCGATACCTATCCTAAATTAGTGGCATTTTTAAAAAGAGCCTCATCTGGTCATCAACCAAAAAAATCGAAGGTTTTCACAGTATCTGATATTGAAAAGTTTCTTAACGAAGCACCCGATTCCGTATATTTGGCGGCAAAAGTAAGTCAGTTGCACATTCAGTATCTACTTAAGTATATTAATCTCAATTAAATAGTATACTTAGTAGATGTTGATAGGCATAATTATGCGTTCATATCAATTTTATTAATTTATCTACTACAATACTCTTTACGTTACAGGTTGTTCTTATTATTGGAATAAACGGAGCATGTCGAACTAATGAACTAACACAACTTAATGTCAAAAACATTGAGAAACATTCAGATGACTTACTATTAATTAATTTACCTAATACAAAGACAAAAAGAGACCGCAACTTCGTCATTCGCAAGGAATACGTAACGATTTTTGAGAAATATCAAGCCTTACGCCCGCCTAACACTCCAATCAATCGATTTTTTCTACAGTATCGCAATGGAAAGTGTGTTAGACAGCCTATGGGTACTAATAAAATTGGCAGTATCCCACGAGAAATAGCAACATTTCTTGAACTTCCAGAACCCCTGTTGTACACGGGTCATTGTTTCCGACGAACTTCAGCCACACTTTTGGCTGATTCCGGAGCTGATCTCCTGTCCCTTAAGCGCCACGGAGGCTGGAAGTCCAATGCAGTTGTAGAGGGATACATAGAGGATTCCATCCAAAATAAGTCTAAAATATGTGAAGGCATCGTAGGAGCCATTACACTGAAAGAGCCTCAATCAGATCCTTGGACTGGCCCTTCTACATCAAAAATAAGCCGTTATGAAACACCTAACCATCTCCCTCTCTCTTCAACATTCACGCCAAGGGAATCCGATGAATCGGTACAACTATTAAGTATGACAGATAGTTTACCGAAAAACAGTACACAAGTGACTAACACCAATATTACAGTACCAAACAAAAATATTACACTCAATTTAAATAACTGTAGCAACGTTACTTTCAAATTTTCTTAATTATACCTTACTATTATTTTGTTATAATTTGAAGATTATTATGTAATACTTACCTGTAAAAATGTAGTAGTTAATACCTAAACTGAAATAAAAGTACCTATCTTGTGATTGTAAACGTTTTTTTTTTTGCATTTAGTCATTTCCTCGCTGAGGTGGAATGAAAAGTTACGTGTTGCACTCGAGTGCAAAGATTTTTCACCTCGTGCTCTTTTGATTCCCTCGCTAACGCTCAGGATTCTAATTTTGAATCACTCGCTGCGCTCGTGATTAAATTTTAGAATCCTTCGCTTGCTCGGTCATCAAAATTGAGCACGCGGTTAAAAAGCAACTTTGCACTCTTGTATAACAAATAACTATTTTATGTGAGAGAATATCGCTCTTGCTTTCCTTCCCACGTGACTTTTAGGGTTTTTTTTATTCTAAGCACACTTGGGAAGTTGCGACGAATCTTTTAATACCAGAATCATCAAAATCCATCCAGCCGTTTGGTTGCTACGTGGTAATAAAGGAAATATCGAAGGAAGGATACATACATACATGGATAGATACACGCCAAACACATAACACTCGGCACTCGGGTGAAAATAAATTCATACTACTGCAGTAGTACTCGTCTTGGCAGTTGTCTTTATTAGGTAACGCCACCCAGCCCACGTAGCTCAGTTGATAGTAGCTCTGCCTTCTGCGCCGTAGGTCGTGGGTTCGATTCCCACCGTGAACAAACATTTGTGTGATGAACACAGATGTTTGTTCTCTGTCTGGGTGTTATATAATATTATAAGTATGTATTTACAAAAAAAAAGTACCTATATAAGTAGTATATCAGCTATCTGGTTCCCATATCACAAGCATAAGCTTAGTTTGGGGCTAGATAGTGCTGTGTGGAACCAATATATTTTCAAAACCTATTTGCATTTCTGTTTAGGGCACGGACGGGGAGGCTGGTAGTGGCATCTGCCGTTACGGAATTCACCATCGCATCGTCTCGACATCCCAGTACTAAATACATACCTGTAACAGGCATTTCACTCGGATTCTGTCTTTAATCAGTATTGAGCTCTATTGTTTTGCGTTTAGATTCAATATGACTTGGATTAAACCTCCGTTCTATTTTGCCGTAGGTCTGGAAACAAACAAGTTTCTTTAGCTCAACAGATTACCTAATTCATAATTGATGAGTGAAGTTTCTAACATTATTACTTACTACTTGTATTTGTCAAAATCTGTCCTTAAATTTAATTATTTAACTTTTTTTGTCTGTTTATATTGTTAGCAACAAGCAACCCGATTGAATTCTTACAGACCGCACCACCTGTCTGAATAATCTTCTTGCTTATTCACTCTAAGCTTTATTCAAACTGAGACCAACCTATAGTTTAATGAAATTGGTTGTCCTATTTACACTAGCTACTCTCATCAATTTTGATAAACAATGGACCCTAATCATTATTATATAGACATTTTGTGGCATTATATTGACATTATTAATTTTGTGTTTAGTTTCATAAATTGATATTTAATTACTTTACTGTCTATTTCGAGTTATACCCGTATTCATACCTATTCTAATATGCGTCAACCAAAAATTATTTTGATCTCTCCCAATAAAACCTAAGCTAACATCTCGAAGGGCCAGACAGACCGAAACGGGGATAAATATCTTGCGGCTAAAGGTTATGTCTGGGAGACGACTAGAATACCAGACATAAACCTTTGCTATCTTATACAGAACAATGTTAAATACTTAAATATTTCTTCAGGATAACTATTGTGTGTTATTTTTATTTATAAAAACTACAACCTTCAATCGCAAGTTCTAAGAAACATATAACATCTAAACTTCAACATTTATTCATAGCACTGCTCATCAATCAATAGACGGATCTTTAGTTGATAAACAAAAAAAAAAACGAATCATAGCGATGACAAAAAAAACTTAAAATTAGGAAATGTGGGAAGGCAATGGTTTGGTAAAATTTAAAGCACTTTTGTATTGACCGATCAGGATCAATTGTGGCTGGTATCGCGATCGTCTGCAGTCGGATCGGAAACTAACAGGGGCAATGATTGGGTGCAGCGAAGAACTCTATTAAGCTGGAGATGGTATCTCGACGCTGTCACATGATCCTATCGCCCGCGGCCTATCTGAATCGCGGGGGATTGCGTGTTCGCATTCCTATTGACAATCTTATGTCCATTGCCTGTTCTAGGCTTTTCGCGTGGAACTGGCACCTAGATTCACCTCTCTTTAAAACGATTCAAAGTGATCCTTTTTATTCAATTAAATAAATACTTTTTGACTTTTGCTATAATATATTAAAAGAAAAACTATCATTCGGGATTACGTACACAAGAAAATGTTTAGTGGAAAAAAAATTAAGTAACTTGTCTTAATATGAAATTTAATAATTTTTTTGCTCAGCTCTAGTATAAATAATAACTTAGAACTTTTTTCTTTGAAAGAAAGAAAGAAAATACATTTATTTTGGACACACACGATACATACACTTATAATAATTAAAACAAGAAAATACAATAAAAACATTAACAGAAGCACGACAGAAAAGCAAACACGAGAAGACAAAGAAGAACAATTTCAGGATAAAAACAGTAAGTAGAATAAACAGGAAAAGTAGAAGATAGGTGGAAGGTGCAAATCAGCTCGTGCCAAGTGCATGTGCGCGCGATACAAAACATCTTCTTCATCATCATAATTTCAGCCTGTTTGCACCCACTGCCGAGTCCATTCATAATACGCCACTCATTCCGGTACCATTAAAATTAAACATAAACTTATTTTAAAGTCTATCGGTTCACGTTATAGGACATCTTCGGTTGTCCTCGTCAATACCGCCCCAAGGCTGCTGCCGAGCAAAGGGAGTAATGTAAATTATTCGCGAACGGTTATCGATGGAATGTAATGATTGCAACCTCTCGCTATGTGAGGTCGCTTTGCATTGCATTTTTTCAACCTTAAGGACTTAAAGTATACTTATGTCAAAAGACAAATAATGCTTAAACTATTTAATAAATAGGTAGAACTAACTAACCATACAATTGTAAGCCAACTGAAGTTTCAATATAGTTTTTTTTTTTCAAAGATTTTGTGTCATATTTGAACGAAAACATCGGGAGGACCGCAGTATATTCTAGAACCAAAAAATAACAAAAATTTGAATCTAAAGAGACAAGCTAAACTTTATTGGTAACATGGCTCAAAAAGCCAGTTGTGAATACTCAGCTGATTATTTCATTTCGAACGTCACCAGTCTTGTCTTTGTGAACATTATTTGCACTCACCGCACGATCCGTGTACTAACACAAAGACTCTCAATGGCCATGTACTCGAGCCCAAGTGTACCAGTCAGTGGTATCGTTGTTGAGGGGTTGATTCAGTTCACTGGGTGTTGAGTATACGTTTAGCCACGTAGTCTCTTAACCCTCAACCCTACCTGGTAAATCGTTCATGTTTTGTTACCTTGTTATTGCGCAGCATGTACAATATTTGTTATGATAAGTTTAATTGTTGGTAGGTACTGTTTCCCCTACGATGTGGCGTGACGATTCCGTACGTATATTTAGTCACTTTTATAATATAGCGCAAGAATGTGTGAATAGTCGCTATTGTAAGGGAACTATAAATATAATCTGTGCATTGTGTGGCTTTAAACGATGTTATCAACCCCCTAATATTTTGACATGTAATTATGTACGTCAAATTACCCAGCACGCTACCGCCAACGATAATGTAAATCAAGAGCGGATAAATGCAGAGAAAACAAACACAATAATAGGCTCACGCACTAGTACAAACCCCATGTAAGATTTTGAAATACATTTTCAAGCATTGGATTGCTAAGTACGAGGCTGGATGGCGATAAAAAATATCTGACGATATTATTAATTATTACTTACTACTATCAAAGCCTTCTGACTGCTAATCCATTAGTCTGTATCTATCACCAACCAATCAGTTTCGTACGCAGTGTGTGAAAATGCAGCCGATCCAACTGAACCTTCAACCGATTAAAAGTGTGTGGGCAGAGCACGGGTTGATGATCTCTTGTAAATTACAAGATCGAATGTAATGCAATAAATACCCTTGAGCATGTCATAGTATTCAGAAACGCCCTAAGACCATTGACCTACTGGGGTATCCTTAAAATGTCGTGTGGTTTCGTACGCCTTACATTTAGGCCCTTATTCATAATGGTCTTTGGACGCGCCTATAGCTTATCTTTTCGTTGGCATGAAAGTGACAGTGACAATAATACTCTATTGAGCCGCTATAAAATGGCAGGAGTTATTAATAAGAGGGTAAGGCCCGAATACTCAAACGCAACTCAGATTTGAGCACGTCTCAAGTCGTGGTTTTTTGACAGTTTTTAATGAAATTCCATCAAAAACTCGTCACATGAGACGTGCTTAAATCTGAGTTGCGTTTGAGTATTCGGGTGTTAGTGTCTAATGCTGATTTTTATTTTATGCGCGTTCTAATACGTTAATAATCCTCACGCACATAGTGAATCACGTATAATTTTTTTGTATTGAATTTCTTTCACGCACTACTTTATCGTGTAATTCGTTATATTTTAAGTAAATACCATTTCTAAACTTGGGTCAAGTCTTTCAACTGAAATATCTTCTTAATAACTATAACTAGGTAAATAAATATAATAATAATGCGAGAAATAAATTCAACAGTACAACAATATTCCATTTCGTTTAATACAAAGTCCTTACGTGCTCCGACCGCAAAACAGGCCATCTGAGTTATTTCAAAGTCATTCTCGCAATATAATAGCGACGAATGAAAATTCAATTCATTTTAATCTGAAACGGATGAGATGAATTTTCTCACGAGTGCGTGCTTTATCTAGGAGCAAGATTCTCTGTACGTCGCGATACGCGTCAGGGCGACGAACGCCTGCCTCGCTTTTCCCGTTCTCGTACATTTTCCTAATAACTGTTTATTTATTATAATATTTGACTACAGAAAATATCAGAAGGGCGAACGACTGCATTGCTTGAGTGTGCTCATCCTTAGAATGCATCTTAACTTTCCATAAGGTGTCAGACGTTTCGTTATTTTAAAAAATACGTAAAGGTTATAATACAACAATTGGATGCGTGTTTTATTACGTCTCTTTTGTACTCTTTGAAAACAGGAATTACCAGATCACTAACAACCACGTATTTGTTGAATTACAACACGCCATTTTAAACTAAATGTAACAAAACACGTTTGAAATAATTACCTACTTGGCAACAGAAATAATCAGGCCGCTTGGCGCCACACTTTTCTGGTGAGCTCTGAAATACCAAAGTGTTTCGCCGATTTATTTATCGTCAATCCGCAAGGTATTAATGTCATCCCTTTGAAATTATATTGTGCTCTTCAAAATTATGTTGCACTTAACATCAAAGACATGCATAAAGATGACTATATAAAATGTCGTCTGATGTAAAGTGATGTTTTAATCTAAAATAATTTGTGTCATGGCAATTTCAGGGTAATCAAACCAACAAAAAATTCCACGTAAAATCATGACATATCAGTACATCAAATAGAACATAATTATATCAATAATTCTGCCGGTTTTAGGAACGGAAGATTCATGAAAGGCAGACACAGACATATGTATAAATAAAATCAATGTGGTGTTCTTACACGTGTAAGCTACGAAATAGATTCAACCTTCACCGGACTGAAGTAACGACTAGACATTGTATTCTAAGGTCTAACTCCTGGGAAGATAATTAGACAAGGGTTATTATAATGTAAAAAACATCATTACAGTCTAGCCCAGTTATTAAAAGAACGTCTGATGCATAATTTCTCAGACAATTCAAACTTCGTTACAATCGTCACACTTTGACGTCAGTCGTATAATTTCTGCAAATTATGGATGCACCTTCGAACCAACAATGCCAAGGTATTGTTTAATGATACCAACATGTGGTTCTTCTGACAATGCTTCATTATTAGATCAACAGTTGTCAAATGAAGAACCATATATATAATCGTTCAATTCTTGTAGTGCTCAAATGACGTATGTCTAGTCACATATGATAAACCTTTTCGCAGTTGTTTTTATCAGGTTTTAGCCCCCCACACAGTATTGTTTTGTCATGCCCGGAAGAATTTCCCTGTCAACGACCGACCAGACATAGTGGTTGATCCGTTATATTACACGAGTGATCGACCTGGACTCCTGCCACGATCCGGACGCCTTGCTAATTATAACACTCGTACAAACGACAAACAGTCACATGCTAATCGTGCCAAGGAATAAAATTGCTTACACCATATTTCTGTAACACTGCGGTAATGAGTTGCTGGGAGCTAGCTCCAATCATCGCAACCATCGCAAACAACGTACTAATTCCTATTCGGTGACTTCTTATGGCTATCAGGGTCGACAGCTTGACTAAAAAAAGGGAAAAATAAAAACTTGTTTTATTGACATAATAAGATACGGTATTATATTTTGAATCCATAGGCCCATAGACTCCTGAACTAGGAATCTGTGTTTTTCTTCTCTCATTAAATGAAGCAGTCAGCAGTAAATTACACAAAACAAGACCAAATAATTTTGACATAAAAACAAATACAATTTTGAATACAAACCAATACAAAATAGACAAAAGTCTGGTAATAAATAATAATACATGTGATGTTTTATAATCTTGTTATGATTTGTTCGTTATTTATAACTAAACTAAATGGGGTGGCAACTCTTTGCAAGAAAGATTTTACCTATAGTCTATTTCTTCTTGACAAACGTGATTTATTACGTCATTCCGGGTTATTAAAATGAGTGCTGAAAAAAAAATGTGATGTGTCACATAATTTAGGGCGCGCGTCAACCAATAGGTACATACAGTTAGGTCGATCTGAGTTCTACATTTATGCGGAATCGTCTACTTTAGCTGGAGAATATGTAGGTAGAGTGTAAGCGATAACGTGCCAGTCGCGTCCTCGCTGCCGATTATTGCGGTTGCTACATCAATGTATTTATTTACACACGTGCTTGCTGACCATTGTTTGAGTGGTGCTACTCTCGGTAAAACGTAAAACTAGCAGTGCCCTTGTGCATTTCTCCTGTCGCCGAGTGAGCTCCAGTGCAGTGACCCATCAGCCGTGCGTGAAGATGGTGCGCAACAGGGACGCGTCCACTCGCTCCCTCATCAGGACGCTGGCCGACACGCTCCGGTGGAAGTCTCTGCGAACCGCAACTATGGTACCTTTGCTGACACGATATTGACGCTTCGCTTGAGTGACCTGCGGGAATTCATATTCTTATTTTGCATTCAGTTTTAACCTTCTGTGTTACGGATATTTAAAATATTCAAAATTGCATACGTCTAATTCTGTATACTGTGGTGTTGTTCACGTTCTGTACATACAGGTGAAGACAGACTGATCTCGAATCTAACTCTACTTAAGCCCCTTATGAGAATAGCTTTCAGATCTAAGGATGGATCTAAGGATGATCAGTTTAAGTAAGTCCGATATCCACAACGCTTGTCTTGCAACTGCCATTGATACTAAAAGGTTTCTTACAGATTCCAAATGAACATCAATACCTGCTCACTTTCTTACAAAAATCAGAGAAATATTTTTTCAAATTGAAAACTGTTTCTCCCAACGCGGTCCAATTTTTATATTTTTTGTGTGTAATCGACTAGGAGACTTGGTCTGAAAATTGTTGTACGTTTATGCATGCATGTTTTCTCGTGTGGTGCTTTTACAATTTGGAACATTAACCTTGTATTACCAATACAGGTATCTAATATTCTTTTTCATAAACGCTTTATCAAAGAAATCAATACAGGGATATCTATTGTGTGTAGCGTTTATATCTGTGCGTACGTGCGGTGTCGTAATGTTTTGACATGTGCCCGCGGCGCGTGACCCTGGTCCTCGTTGTCGATAGGGACCATCTGTAGCCGAGCTATCTCTGACCCCAGGTTAGGAGATCACGTTCTCTAGGTAACTGGGTGCAAACAATTCTATTTGAACCTTTCATCCTTGTTTATTTGTTTTATCTTATCGTACATTTTATAGTTTTGTGACAAGATCATACAAAATAATAGAAGGAACTAAGCTGTGAGATTTGTAACTTGTTCAACTAGATTCACCTAGCTTTAATTCAAGTGATTCTTGTAATTCAATTGATTGATGACCTTTTGACGTGACTGTTTTGGAGTATTTCTGTTTAACTACATTCTTATTATTATCGTTTATTTGTTTATCTTCGACGTAAGTTTGTTCAGGTGACAACAGATCAGTTAACTTTATTAAAAAAAAATACGTCGATCAATGTTTTTCATGTGACGTGAAACAAAATATTAAATTAACATTCAAAGGCTTTATAATTCTTAGGATGTTCTGTGTGTCCTGTGTTTTAGAAGTCCGAGATAACAAGGAATGTGCAGATAACACCGCGAATATACAGATGAAGAGGAATGATTGGGTATGCAGTTATTCGCGTCGCTTCTGGTCTTCGTTCTCCACGAAACCCAAAATCTAATCTGATTAAACATTCTTCAAGAGCGGAATCTCACGAGGTTTTAATTGCTTCTCGATGTGACCCTCTCAGGAGTTAGCATCTTTAGGAGTACATTGTTGTTCTCATAATTGTCGATAGTTACAACTTGCTAAGTGTTGTCCACTTCACGCGTACTGTCAGTTACATGAGTTGATTGAAACAACTCTTTCAATACAGATATATATCTACTTAAAGGTTAAAAAAGTGAGCATTATTTGTTTTTAGTTGATTTGAAAACGTGCCAATGTTCAGTTTCTGTGAAAATCCTTATCAATTAATCTTATCATCTTCTTCTTATCGTGTCGATGCTTTCATGATGCTTTCATATAATTTTGGCTAAATACGTGGCCACCTCAACAGCGCCACCTGTGGCTGCATTAAGGTCTTCCCTCGTGCAGGTGTTTGGGCACTAGGGGCACACTAGCAAGTGCGGCATTGTCTGAGTAGCAGCACCACAGTCACAGCCCGTTAGAGTGGGATCCCTGAACCCCCATTTACACATGTTTTCTCTGCTGCGGCCCACTTGAGTGCGGAGTCTGTTCAGCGACTTCCACACGGGCCAAGGCAAGACAATCTTATCATAAGACTGACTGTACCTCTGCAAATGTTTTTGTTTACTTTAGCCAAATTCATCTATTGCTCAATAAGGGTTCCGAGTGTTTTATCTTCCTGCTTCACTGTTGCTATACACGTCCATGTATTGTTGCTAAAGTCCGTGTTCATACGTTCGTTGATTAATCTTGTTACACGTGTGTCACGTTATTATCTTTCCATGTGTAAGAGGATGACTATTGACAAATGTACCATATCAACGAACATTATATTTGTATGACGACTTCTCATATTCTGTTTGATTCTAAGAAATTCCAAGTGATTTACGGAAAACAGTTAGCGGGAATGTCGGGAGCGCGAATAACATGAAATTTGGAGGGAGTACAACAGTACGACCTACAGCTTCTCTTGATAAGTTAAATACCATAACACACAGAGTTGTTACCACTAATAGATCGACGTCGGTCGATTGGTTGGTAACATCGAAAACTGATTGCGAGTGTTTGTACGTAGGAATTTATCGATAGTCGGGGACTGATCTTAATCTATCAATCGATAACATGGATCAATCGGTGTGGTAACACCATGGTTTAGGTAAATGAAAAAGCTTACTGATGTGTGCGTGGTCTCAAACAAGCTACCTACTACTACCAACAAACCACCAGTTATGTTAAAGGTAGGAGTAAAGTGCTGTATGGATTGTCCAGCATTATTTATTTATTTTATTTATTAAAGTATTAAAGTAAGTAAGCAAATAATATTAGCCAATGTGAGGAAAATCTCGATTTCATTTAATTCCTTAACGGTTTATCTTGCGGCGCGGAATTTCATGGCGTTAGCCTGATGGGGGATTAGGAATGTAAGCTTTGTTTCGGGTTTAGTTTGTTTTCATTATTTCGCATGGTTCCATTTACTACCTACAATCCGGTAATGGAGGATAGGATATTAGTAAAGGATCTTATTAAAAGTATTATCTAAACTCGAATCAATTCAGGGGTCGGCCAGTAGGTATATGTACTTCCTCAAACAGTATCTGAGAATACTCATTTGGTTTTCCAAATCGAAATAGCGTTTCATAAAAATATGTGAAAGTTGTGCCGTTGGTTTTGTTAGGTTGTCAGTGTTGGGGAGCCGCAGCCGTGGTGAGGAGAGTCGGCGGCGGGCGCGGGAGGCTCGTATCGCGGAGCCGCCATCCGCAGAGATGACTATGCTCAGGCCGCTCTCATTCATTAGAGGGGCGAGCGGGTCGGCACGCAAGACGTCGCGCGCCGCCCGACGATATCGATTTTGTCCCACTCGCCTCCCGCGCGCCCTCCACCCCCGCACTCAGCATCCGACCTCGAGTGCTCTCCTCTCGCGCCTACCGAACACCTCCGACAGAAACTACGCCTTAACGACATGACGCCACAGTTCATAATTCCAATCCCCGATCTACGAGCGCCGCGAACCCGACGATCCCTAATAGACCCTCCGGCCGAAAGTCACTCGGTCGAGATTACAACGACACAGCACCCGGTCATGCAGCGGGAAAAAATAAGCTTTTTGTTACAATTAAAATGGCAAATCAAACCAATTTTAGTAATTGCGAGGTCAAACTTTGAAGTGGAGGCGCGCGACGAGGGCGGCCTTTTAAACGCACACGATTTTTTTATAGGTTTGCTCTTGTCATGGTCCAGGTATGGTGAATATTCACGTGCCGAAAGCAACAAATAATTTTCAATTTTATAATTGTTTGAATTGTAAACCGAATAAAGTACTTAATCAAATTACTTCATAATGGGTTATTTAAAACATGTAAACGCTCGCGCTTTTAACTTGCCGATCAAAGCTTTAAGTACCTAAAGATAATAAATATCCACACCCACGCTTTATTTTCCTGGATGCTGAAGTTATATGGTGTAATTCATCTTTTTATTGACGCTGGTTAGGCCAGAACACAAGATGTATTCCTATCCCTTTCCTTCAATGTGTATCCTTATATGTTACCTCTCTTTCCTTATGCCTATTCTCACCGCTCTTCGTACCTGGAATGCGCGTGCGACGTCACGCGCCAGCTTCACCTATATGCAACTGTCACTGTCACTTGTAACTGACATCCCGGACAAGTTGTCAATCGCCATTCTTGGAGGAAAATTTGCTATGCGAGGTGAAAGCGTAAAAAACAATCGAGTGAAAACGGTGAGTCCTTTCTTTTCCTATCCTGTCGTCCATCTCTTGTGTTCTGGAAACGTAATTGGGAAAATCTACTGAGAGCCAGCGTTATCATTTGGTCCTATCGATCGCAGATTATCGGTGATTTTTTGAGATTATTAGAGAAGGGCAATCGCCATCTTTATTACTGAAATAATGGAGTCTACCAGTACTAAGTCAAACGAGCATCGTGAATTGCAAAAATTGCAGAATAAATTAGCAGCTTTGTTTGGACGATTGCAGGGCATGTACGATTGCATGTGTAAGATAGGAAATGATCCGTTGTTAATTGAAAACTTTTTAGCCGATTGTTTTACCGTCGATACTTTACGTAAGGATTTCATTGCCGCTATAGAGGAAAGAAATGAATTTCAATTGTCCCAGGCGGAAGGTCCAGTACCTACGTATAGCTCATTAATTGCCTTCGACCAACTTTACGCCAAGATTAAATATAAATCACATCAGCTAACGTTGCAAATTGAAAATTCGAATCACGAAAGTAGTTCTTTAGTCAAATGCGGAAAGCCTTCACCAATAAAGCTACCGCGGCTGGAATTATCTACATTTGATGGTGAAAATGAATCATGGCCTATTTTCTACGAGACTTTCAAGTCGGCTGTCCACAACCACCCCAATCTTACTGACGGAGAAAGAATCCAATATCTAGTAGGTAGGTTGAAGGGTAAGGCCTTAAATATTTGCAAAGGTATCTTGCCCACAGCAGAAAATTACCCAGTCATTTGGAAAGCTTTAGTAAACAAGTATAATGACAAACGTGTCCTAGCCGCTACATATTTGGATAAGTTGATGAACTTGCCTACTGCTAATGAAAAGGTTCCCTCGCAGTTAGAGGATTTCATTGACAATTTTTCATCGTTATATTCAGCGCTAAAACAATTAGAGTTAGACAGTTTAGAAGACTTTGTGTTTGTGCATATTGCATGTAAAAAAGTGGGTTTGGAAACAGTTAAATCATTTGAATTAAAAATCAATGAGACTTCCAATAGTACGAGTTGTTACGAGTTCATTAACTTTGTACGAAATCAATCACACATTTTACAACGCGCACATAATAACGCTAGTACTAGCTCTAATACGAAAGCAGCGGGTAGTAATCAGGCACGTAAAAATAATAATACTTCGTCGTCGGTAGGAATGGGAGCGCGTACTTCCAACAGTAATGTAAAAACATTTGTAAATGTGCAGGATACATGTTCGTGTTGCGGGAAGAGTGACCATACTCAATTGCCCCAGTGCACGAAATTCTTGTCAATGATCCCTAATGATCGATATAAATTAGTGAAAGGTAAACGTATTTGCGTGAATTGTTTAGATAGCTCACACGTCATTGCAAATTGCACCGATTCAGTGCGCTGTAGCGAATGCAGTCGCAGTCACCATAGCTTACTGCATTTTCCAAATAGTAAAAGGTCAGTCACGGGTAATATTGAATCAGGTAGCTCGACAACAGCCGTGGTAACGCGCGGCCCTGAGTCCGCCCCTGCGAGTGCAGCCTTGTCAGCGTCGCCAGCGGCCGTGTCGTTATGCGCGCTCGGCGAATGCGCCGCGTCCGGACATAGTGTCGCAGGTTCGATTCCTGAGTCCTCTGTCTTGCTCGGCACCGCTCAATGCAATGTGATGGATGCTGACGGTAACGTTATTGTTTTGCGAGCTCTGGTTGATAGCGGGTCGCAAAAGGATTTAATAACGGCAGAATGTTGTGAACGTTTAAAACTAAAATTACATGAACCGCAGAATAAATACGTGTCCGGCGTAGGTGATGTCACTAATCCTATCGTCGGGATAACTTGCCTAACCGTGCAGTCTCGCTTCGATGACTCAGTCAGGTTCACTATTCAGCCATTGGTCGTAAATCGTATCACGAGCGAATTGCCTACTGCGAAGATAGACGCTGCACGTCTAGAATATTTAAATAATATTCCTTTGGCGGATAGTAATTATTACTCCCCCGCTAATATTGACCTCATATTGGGGACAGATTTGTTTGCTAGAATTCTAGGTCCGAATTCAATATCGCGAGCAGCCGGTGAACCTGTCGCGATCGAGACCTTGTTAGGCTACATAATAATAGGAAAAGCCCCGGTCATTGCCCCCTCGTGCAATATGGTACGTTCATATTGTACTGTTGAAGAAGGTTTGGAAAAGTGCATGAATCGATTTTTCGAGTTGGAAGAGGTACCTAATTTATCCAATTGCCTAACAATAGACGAACAAGCTTGCGAAAACTATTACCGCGACACTACACGTCGGGAATCGAACGGGCGTTATGTTGTTTCGTTGCCTTTCCGAGGTGATTCTGCCTCTCTGGGCGACTCAATGCGTACCGCCGAACGTAGGTATTTATCGCTGGAACGTAGGTTGTTATCTAATCCCGCTATTAAAAAGGAGTATGACAGCGTTTTCAAAGATTACCTACAGCGAAACTACATGCACTCCGTAGGTACTGTTCTTGAAGTAGGTAATACGAATGATCAGTACGTAATACCACATCATGCAGTGGTCCGGCAAGACAAAAGCACAACAAAATTTCGAGTAGTGTTGAATGCAAGTAATAAAACTTCTACCGGAAAATCGTTAAATGATTTATTGCATACCGGTCCAAACTTACAAAATGATTTGTTTCAAATAATATTAAAATTTAGATTGTTGCCAGTAGCAGTATGTGCAGATATTCGCCATATGTACTTACGTGTCCTAATGGATGAAGATAGCCAGAAGTACTTAAGATTGCTATATAGGTTTGACAGTAATGATCCTATTACAGTTTTCGAGATGTCTCGTGTGGCATTCGGCTTGTGTTGTAGTACGTACCTAGCTATACGTACGGTGCGTCAACTTGCTTCCGATGAACGGGAACGTTTTCCTATTGCTGCCTCGGTAGCTGAAAGGGATATTTTTACTGACGATTTGGCTACGAGTTTTTCATCTGTGGCTAAAGGTATTGACGTGTCGAATCAGCTGATCGAAATGTTCGCATCTGGAGGGTTTGAGCTAGTGAAATTTTCTAGTAATTCGCCCGAAGTTATGGCAGGCATTCCCGCTTCTCATCGAGTGACCGAAGCAGTCGAATTCAGTCCCGACAGCTACCTAAAAATACTTGGGCTTGTTTGGATACCAGCTGATGATGTCTTCACGTTCAGTGTCAATGTCGAAACTCGCGAGTGCACCAAACGGAATATCCTTTCAACAATTGCCCGATTGTGGGATTTGATGGGCTTCGTGGCCCCGGTAACGCTTCTGTCAAAACTGATAATTAAGTCTCTATGGGAAAATAATATAGGATGGGATGATATTCCCCCTCCAAATATCGTGACTTTGTGGCAATCGATTGAATCAGGATTGCCTTTGTTTCAAAATATTAAGTTGCCTCGTCATATAGGCGTGAATGACGAATGCATTGTCTCTATACTAGGCTTCGCAGACGCTTCGGAACGCGCTTATGGCGGAGTGGTATATTTACACGTATATTTTCCAGCTGAAGATCGCGCCGTGACGAACTTGGTTTGTGCTAAGTCCAGAGTGGCCCCATCCAAAACAGTGATTACACTTGCTAGGATGGAGTTGTGCGCTAATGTGATACTCTCACGGCTGATGCGTCTAGTCATTGACGCTTATTCTGGTCGCTGTCAAATAACAAATGCTTATGCCTTTACTGATAGTACAGTAGCTCTAGCTTGGATTCATTCCTGTCCAACTCGATGGCAAACTTTTGTCGCTAATAGAATCTCCAAAATTCATAATGAACTAGATTCTAGACATTTTCATCACATTCCTGGAAAGGAGAATCCCGCTGATTGCCTCTCTAGAGGTCTTACCCCCGCTCAGTTACTCGAGCATCCGCTCTGGTTCAACGGGCCTTCGTTTGTTCGTCTCCCTGTCTCGGAATGGCCAGTGCATCGCTTCGAGCCCACAGCTGTAGTCGACGAAATACCGGAAATAAAGGTAAATGTCTTGGTCAGTACAGCTGCGACTCCTCCGACGTCGCTCGTGTTTTATGAGCTCGCTTCTAAAATGTCATCATGGGCTAAATTAATTCGAATAGTAATCTACGTTTTAAGGTTTGCCAAAAAATTGCCACGGAAGTTTCAGATATCTCATCTTGATGTAGCCGAAGAGTACGTTATAAAGGATTTGCAGAGATTGCATTTTGACAATGAGTTCAGGAATGCCGAGACAGGAATAAAGTTGCCTCCTTCTTTTTTAAAGCTTAATGCTTTCATAAAGAACGGTGTGTTTAGAGTAGGTGGTCGATTAGTTCACTCTGACTTAAATTACGACAGTCGTCATCCATTGTTACTCCCTCGTAAAGATCATATAGTAAATTTAATAATTGATTACTATCACCAAAAATACCTACATACCGGCCCGCAACTATTAATGTCGTTGCTAAGACAACGATTCTGGATATTGTCGGCACGCAATATAGTACGCAAACGTGTACAGCAATGTAACATATGTTTCAAGGTCAATCCTCGGAACTCGGCGCCGTTCATGGCCGACTTACCGGCTTGCAGGGTGCAAGAGGCAAAAGCATTTTGTCATACTGGCATGGATTACGCAGGTCCTCTGCACATAATCCCGTATCGTCGCCGTGGGGTACATAGTATAAAGTCATACTTATGTTTATTTGTTTGTCTCGTTACTAAGGCCGTCCATCTGGAATTAGCGTCCGACCTAAGCACGGAAGCGTTTTTAAATGCACTAAAAAGGTTTATATCGCGGCGTGGTCCCGTAGCAGTTCTTTATTCGGACAACGGCACAAACTTTATTGGAGCGAAGTCGTATCTTGATGCTATGTATCAGCTACTGGAATCCGAGGAATATATAGATAAATTTGCTAACGTAACACGCGACAACCAAATAGAAATGAAATTTTACCCTCCTCTGAGTCCGCATTTCAATGGGATCTCCGAGAGTAATGTCAAGAGTGTTAAGACTCATCTAAAAAAGATAGTAGGAAACCAGTTGTTGACATTCGAGGAAATGACTACGGTTCTGTCTCAAATTGAGGCGCTGTTAAATTCGCGGCCTCTTTCTGTGTTGAGCAGTGACCCGTCCGAGCCACTTGCCCTGACTCCCGCGCATTTTCTCGTTATGACACCACTGAAATCACTTCCTTCTGAAGATTTATCTAAAGCTAATGGCACTCTTCTCCAACGCAAACGTGTAGTAGATAATTTGGTACAGTCATTCTGGAAAAGGTGGAAGGTAGAATACCTAAATACCTTGCAAGTCCGTAGTAAATGGCTGACCCATAGGGAGCCCATTCGCGAAGGTACTGTCGTATTGTTAAAATCCGATAACAGTGCTTGTCTCGACTGGCCTCTTGGGGTCATTGAACGTACATATCCCGGGAAAGATAACATTGTGCGTACCGTAGACGTACGTACCAAATCTGGGGTGTTCAAGCGACCTTTGGTGAAGGTTTTTCCATTGCCTAGCCAATAAATAACTATCTTTAAATTATACAGTCCACATAATTATTATCGAATTAATACTAAATTAATATTAAATAGATACGTAGTTTAAAATATGTAATAATAAAATTCTTGTCTAAATAAATACTTGCTAAATAAAATTAAATCTATATTTATGTAGTTGCTTAAAATAAACGAATACTTAATATTAGGTAAATAGGCTAAGTAGGTACCTAGGTAATTTGTTTCGAAGGATTTCATCCTGTCAAACCCGGGGGAATGGTTAGGCCAGAACACAAGATGTATTCCTATCCCTTTCCTTCAATGTGTATCCTTATATGTTACCTCTCTTTCCTTATGCCTATTCTCACCGCTCTTCGTACCTGGAATGCGCGTGCGACGTCACGCGCCAGCTTCACCTATATGCAACTGTCACTGTCACTTGTAACTGACATCCCGGACAAGTTGTCAATCGCCATTCTTGGAGGAAAATTTGCTATGCGAGGTGAAAGCGTAAAAAACAATCGAGTGAAAACGGTGAGTCCTTTCTTTTCCTATCCTGTCGTCCATCTCTTGTGTTCTGGAAACGTAATTGGGAAAATCTACTGAGAGCCAGCGTTATCAGACGCTTTCAATAACAAATGGACTTCTACTCATCCAATCTCCATATGATTATAACATTATGTATTGAACTGACATGTTTACTTGTTACTTGGTATTTATTGTAGTTAGGTATTGGATAATGGGTGTAAAATATTAAATGGCTGTCAGCCGTCAAATAACTTCTCGCTCACATATCGCAACATTCAAACAAGATTCGGAGGATAATTTTTATCATTATAAAGGTTCATCAAATATAAAAATTTTATACATTTGGTTGTTTGCGATTTTATTTAGGTACATAACTTTCGGTTTTGTGATTCAGTGGTATTATGTCTTCATAGACGTTAAAAATGTGCTAGCCTAGAATAGAAGATAATGTAGAAGCCGTTTGACTGTTGTCCGCGTCTTAATTTAAGTTTCTGTTTGCGGTTTATTTGTAAACATAACTAACTTCATTCATGATGGACAGGTAAGCAACAATGGTGATTTAATTGAGAAATTATAATTAGATCATTAAAAAGTTTCGTGATGTTACTTAGTTTATTTTACTACGTTTCACCCCCATATACCCCCATATCGTTGCCTAAATTTAAACGCTGCATTAAATTAGAACTGTCACTGTTTATCATTACTCATTGGCAAAAAGTTGACACTTATTAATGTTTGAATACACATTTTATAATGCCATTAACCAAAATAAATGGGACTTTGCTACAATGCTTTTACTAAAATGTTTTTAAACATCAACGTTTAGAATGAACTATGAACGTAAAACAGAATAGGATCGGTTCAGAAAAATGCATTCTATTCCCGATCGTCGCTCTTTGCGTGCCTCCCCGCCGGCGCCGGCGACTGCCCGCTTACATTTGCAATATTAAAAGCTGAACCGGCAGTTTACATTAAAAGTGCATGTTTATTGTTTTGGAACGCAAATCTTTTGTCAATAGTAATTTTTTTTTACTAAATGATCTTCGTAATCATACGAGTACCCTTAGTTTAAGATTAAGACATTGGTTGTTTTGGATAATTTGCTTGTAGCCAGTCAAAAATATTAATTTGTTTCATTTTATCACAATTATCAACGAAACGTCTTTCTTAGGAAAAAGCTACGAGGAAATGCTTTGCTGTTGTTGATGGTTAGCACTTACAATCAAGTGGGCCATATGCTAGTCCCATCAGCTAGTTGTAATAAAAAAAAAGCTTGCTTAGTCTAAGGGCAGATGGTGCTTTGTGAAATGTCTTCCAATACGACCTCAGTGGCGCAGCGGGAGAGAGTCCGCCTGCGACGCAAGAGGTTGCGGGTTCGATTCCCGCCTCGGAACAAATTTGTGTACGATCTGCAGAAATTAGTTCCATTGGTCTGGGTGTTTATGTTAATAAAAAATATCTATCTATGTAAGTATAATAATGTATTAAATATATCAGTCATCTAGTTAGTACCCATAACACAAGCTTTGAGTAGCTTACTTTGGGGCAAGACGGTGTTGTGTGGATTGTCTAGCATTATTTATTTATTTTATGTACGCTTCAAAAAGATAAAAGATTCATTTGATAGTGAGACAGATGTACTTGGTTATTTTTTATTATACCCTTTATAATCAAATAATCATTACAAATTAACGATCAATTATTAATTAATTACTTTAAAAACTTATCCATCTGAAAGTAAACGATCTCCTCGACCTATGAGATAGCTAAGCATCGTTGCGTGGTGGGTCTCGAATTGTGAATAGTTTTTTTTTTTTTTTTTTTTTTTTCATTGCTAATATCGTTAATGCTAACGTTTATTGGTTTCTCATCATTAGTACTTTATTATATGCACTTACAAGATTATTGCTTCTTTATTAGATATCTTTATTCTTTATTCTTTATTGTACACAGAAACAAAATACGAAAACTTAAATAATAAAGTATGTACAAAGGCGAGCTTAACCCTAAAAAGAGTTCTCTTCCAGCAAACCTTGAAGGAGAGAGACTAGTAAATTTAGAGGTGGGTATGATGTGTACAAGATGAAAGTTAGAAAAAATGAAGTAATATAAAATCTAAATATCGTAATATCTTTATGATTTAATCGACAGTGCTAAGGGTCTGTACCTTTAATTGCTTCTATAGGTAAGCTAACTTTCATATAAAATATGGTTAAGACGCTGACATCCGTCAAATAACATCTCGCTCGCACATTTCAACATTTTTGAACATAAAAAAATGCAAAAGTTAGCGGAAGTTACTGATGTTGCAATTTTTTTAAATAGATTTGGACAAAAGTTAAGAAAAATATTATTTTCTCCAAATCTGGTCGTTTTCGATTTTTCGTAACTTTATTTATTGATTTCTCCTGAAGTGGAATCTCTAAATCGCTTAATATCAATGCATTACCAAAACATGGTTCTGATCTCCACACATCACCTACACGTTACTGGTTCAATTATAAAATAAAGGATCACCTATAATATTATGAAGGCTAATAAAGCTAAAGTATAGACCAGTATAACAGTGACAAGTTAACATAGTACCTTCAATGCACTATTTATTATATGAATAGGTAACTGTTGGCTTGGTTATTATGTAAATGCCCCATCAAAGGCGGCTGCACGGACCTGCCTCAACTAGGGGAACGCTTGGGGTAGGTTATGGTATTGCATTCGACGACCCCGCCAACTGCAAGGGTGGTTTTGCATAAGTATACCTCTCTTTATAGTTTACACCCCTGAATGTGTCTGTCTACCGGTAGATTTATGAATGCTACAGTACAATTATGATGTTTCGTTTGTGGTTTATGCGGCCCCGATCGCAACATAAACACCACACTTGTGTTTTGTTCTTATCTTCAGGATGCACCGCTTCCTATTCCTACTACTAAAGTGTAGGCTGACTCGTGAAGCGCTTATAGAGATTCACTAGTCGATGAACACGACCGTTTTAGCCTGTTATAAATTTTAAACCAGTTATCTAGACAGGCAGCGAGTCGAGAATAAACACCAGATCGATACGGTTGCATCCGCCCGTAACTTATCCTGCCGCGTCATGACCTGCATCGTGATTATGTGCTCATACTAGGAATTTTGTGCAATGTGAGTCGTCATTTCCGTCTGGCAGATTTCGACTGATGATGATTAAAAAAGCGTGCGTCCACTTGACGCATAGTGTTAGCATTTCGCGTGTGAGCGGTGTGCGGTGGCACTAATGAAACGGGCCCGGTACGCGGTGCGCTTGTGTGGTGTGCGTCGCGGGCGGCCTACGTACGCAGGCCTTGCATTGGGTCGGGTCAGTGAACCCGCCCGCCCACTATCGGGGTAAATATGCCGAATGCACACAGATGCGCGCGCCGCGCCCCCACCCGCCTGGCGTCGCCGCTGCACTCTGCACGCATACACCCCCAACCCCTCTTAAAACTCCTAATTGATTGCACAAATTTTCTCGCAATAACTGTCTTTTTATGGTGTTAATGATGTAAACTTGCGCAGTTCCGTCGCTTTAATTGATACTCGACGACTTGATAAGTTGTAAAGCAGGAAAGCGTCTAAAGCGAGGAACGCTCATTTGCATATCACCGCGGTGTCGTCGACACTATCAAAAATTAATTAGCATTTGGCGAATTTACTCTTTGGTTACACTGCTTTTAACATTACATTACAATGGTAGTAATAACATTTTCAAAAGAAACAATTACCTACGTTAGACATGTGATGGAAGTGTGATCAACGACATCCACTTTTAAAGATTCATCATTTATTACAATTCAATACATACTAACATTAGCATCTTAATGCATACATAATTAATCTGGTTCTAATTTAACTTGAACTTAAAAAGTCCGTTACAATAAAAGCATTAACTTTCTTATGAGATTTATTTCCTTCTACCAGCAATAGCTGTTTACAATATACATCTTATATCATATTTATTTGGAATGTTAAAAAAATGCTCGAAATGAAAGTCGGTTCACGTGACCGAGAAAACTTCTCTCCGTAAGCAATTAAACAAAACAAGACACGAGGCACAGAGCAACGTTGTTATAACAAGTGACGCACGAGTACATTGACTGTGACAAATTCTCCAATGATCGAATACAGAGTTTACATCATCGATGCATTTGGATGATGTCATTGTGACGTCACGGCGCACTGCGTATAAATAAAAACAACAAGATTCAACCTCATGCCAACGCGGCCCCATAAACACGACGAATAAAAGCAATAAAAATCACATAGAAGTGCCTCCGTGAAGAGCTATAAACCGAGTGCATTTTTGGCATGATTGCCCTTTACAATTGTCGTCATATTTACGATTCAAAATATTAACTTGCAAAAGTCCATTTAGAGCACTTACATAACTCACATGCATTTGTAACGAGTTTTACAAGTACAATGTGTATAGCGCCTAGGGAAAATCTGTTTCATAAAGTTAGATTAAAATTAACTTTGTAAACAATTGCATTCTAGTATTGCAAGCCGGCATCTACTGCCGAGTTTATTGCTTCAGTGGTTAATATCTTTCATAGAATTCATTGAACCTTTGTATTAGTAAAAACAGCTTCACGAATTGATCCTCAGGCACGGTAGTTATCCCCTTAGGTCTCTTAGTACCAACCCTGATTATTTGAAGGATATCTAAGTGGGGTAGTCAGTGGCACTTGCGAATATTACGTTAGGTACATGAAATACACACATTTTGTATAGTTGGTATTCCATACGTGACAGGTTGCATGCACATCGCCGCTGCTTTATAAGTATGTTTACTAATTGTAGCAATAAAGGTTTGGATTTAAAAAGAACTGCTGAAACCATTTTACATGACCTAGCACCAGAAGAATAAATTAAAATTCGACCGACCTTTGACTTGTCTAGTGTTAAATGTTCAATAACAAATGACGGGCTGGCGACGATTGTGTGAACTACTTGACGCTGCTCGCTCTGGACGCGTCAAGTGTTTTATTGGACAACTTTTATTTATTGCAGCACTCTACGAGAGCAAAGGATTTTATACTTTACTATGGTATTGATAGAAGCTTTGTCCAAAATGGGCTTGTAACGAAGTATTAAAAGTGGTTTTTATGCACTTGTTTGCTATGAATTGTCACTACGATAGAAATAAAGATCACTAGAACTAAAGATCGATAGAAACAAAGTCACAAGTTATTTAGTTAAATCACATGAGTCACTGTGAAACGGCGTAAAAATAAGTGAATATAGATGCCAGTTCCACGCGACTAAAGCCTAGAAGATAAGTACATAAGCAATAATTCGCGTTATTAAGACCAAAGCGCGTTTATGTCTCTTGTATGTAAAACTCTAATTCAGCCATGCTTGTATACCATGAACTTAGCTACTTCGAACTGTTCGTAGCGTTTCGTAGCTGTTACTGCTACGACTGTAGCACACCAATTTTGATTATAACCTTGTTGTTCTGTTTAGTTATACAAAGTAGTTATCGTTATTCAATGAATTTATAAATCTCGTATGAAATTAATGTACTTACTTGAGCTTATGAATCTGTTCGACGAATGAAATGAATGATAACGACATAGATCTGTTGAATAATTTTGTTGTAAACCTGCTAAAATTTTCATAACATTTTACCAATTTCCTGTTGTGCAGCTTCTAATTTAGTTACACTCGAGTCTATTCAGTTCGGAGTACAAACCAGATTGTTTACAATTAATCTACGAAGTTAGCGACGCCCGCATTTATGAGCAGACTCAGTTAGCAGATTTGAATCGAAAGTGTCGTCTGTAACATATAACCTACAGGTTGTATAAGTTGTTCTCTTGGCGTCTCCATCCCCGGTTTCATTAGATAGTTACCATGCACCGAACTGAGGATCACGTCTCGCTATCAGGTGGGCTGCTAACAAAACGTTGAATAGAGGCCGGGTTAAACATGCACGACGGGTGTACGGGTATAATTAAAGTTTAGGAGAGACTCACGTCGCCCGTTAACCTCGTTATCGGGCGCTGGAAGTGGGTGAGACGCGGTGGGGCGGGAGTCAGCCTCGGGGTTGGGGGGAAACGAGGAAAATCAATGACAGCCACCGCGCGGCGTCTCTCCCCTGCCCGACGCGCTCATCTCGCGACCACGTGACGCGGTCACTGAACCACCACCGACCATACCGCACCGCACCGCATCGCATCGCATCGCAACAACTGATGACGATGACGCCTCTGTCGTGTTTAATTGATAGAAATTAATCGACACCGACGAAAGAAGCCGACAAAGTTCCGAATCCGTCAGCTTAAACATCAACACACAAGCTATATCCGAATCTGATAGGTGTTCGTCCGAAGCCTCACCGGTAGCGGTGCGCCCGACTGTGAAACACACTGTACGTAATATGTAGGTCGTTGTCAGAATTTGGGTTATCGTTCGGCCCCGTCGATACGCGACACTTCGGACTGCAACGCCACAATTGGAATGCTAGTCGCCAATATTATTGCTCTCATAGCTCGGTTACATAACTGTGGCTTCAGCAGGCCGATGCCGGGCATCTTGAACGGTTGTTTAGATAACACATTCATACCCGCTACATGTCAATCAAGCCACCCACACACTAATAACAACAGTTAATGTTTAATTAAGAATAGAGACCACCGAAAGCAAAGGACACTCACCGTCCATAATTATGTCACAGAGTAGTGAGTCATCGGCAAGCCTAGCCGAGACTCGCAATAAAAACTCGGTAGCAATGAACTTCCTATTCTCAAATGCATGTGCTCGCCCGTGCCGCCTGTACGAATGTTTCATATAAGCATATCGCGGCCGGTCGTCGATCAATGTCAACCGCATATTTGGGTCAACGGCCGTCAGCCGAATTCCCGCCATTCGACATCTACTCTTCATTTCCTATATCGTGGGCAGGTGGATTATTGAGCCTGGATGTTGGTTAACCGCTCTTCAAGGATTTACTCATCCAATCATTATGATGAGGCCGGAAAAGTTTTTTTGTAATAACTTTTAGTGCCTACTTAATTACTTTTTCTGCTTTATGGAATTTGAACTATTTTGTACAATAAATTTTAAACTTCATTAACGTCATACAAGACAATCTTACGTAGTTATTGTATACTCTTTGCAAGTCAAAAATGACAGGAAACAACTTTTATAAGCATCTCGGCAACTATGGCTTATACTTACCCGTAAATATTTCTTATTATTCTACCTATATTAAACCGAAAAAAAATGGTATCAAGTTGTTAACTGATTAGGAAGCTGAGTAACATCTTTTATAAAAACTATCAGTAGTTTTCATACTTAGGCGTCATGTTTCAAAGTCCCAAGACGCAACATAACATTAAACCCTTAGTTTTATAATTAATGAGGGTCTATATTACGATCTGTATGTAGGATTAAACACAGTCATGTTCCTGCTAACCCTGTTTTTTTTTGTCTTCAGGTATATTACGCAAAGAAAAAGCGGAGAGCGCAACAGTATCTCGGCGAGGACGGTTCACACAAGAAGGAAAGAAAGCTGTACAATGATGGCTATGACGACGACAATCATGACTACATCATCAAACAGGGCGAGAAGTTCCTCGACCGGTACGAGATCTCATCGCCGATTGGAAAGGGCTCTTTTGGACAGGTCAGTGTAACTGTTTTTTTTTATACAACTTGTTGGTAGGACAAACAGATGGCCCACCTAATGTCAAGTGATAACTGTCACCTGTAACGAAGCATTGCATCGTAAATCACGCTCGATCGAAACTTGCACTACGCAACGCACTGCCTACTAGGGCAATGCCCTGCGTTCATCAACTTGAGGCATACTGATGTCAAGCCTCATTGCCTGTAAATCTACCTGTAACCAAAATCTTCAAACTGAAACACAGCAATGCTGCTTCATTATTAACTGTACTGGAACCACGTGAAAAATGTTCTATTTTGTGCTGAAAGAAGAAAACGAAAGGACTATTAATTTTTTAAATGTCCGACGAATTTAAATATTCTTTTAATTTAAACAGTGAAATTATTGTATTCTTTCATCATACTTTCAATGTTTTCAAAAAAAGAGTTAGAGACTTCGTCTAATCTGGTTGCGTTCGAACGTTTTACCTATAAGTTGTAAAATAAAAAAAGAATTTCGTACGAACTTTTGTAAAAAAATATTTGCGATTGAGTAGCCCAACACAATCGCAATATAGCCAACTCTATGACATCTATTTGACCATCAGAAGGTGGATTTGATGCATGGTGACATTATATATTGACATTATTATTATTGATACTCGAATTTCGGTAATATGACTCAAATACCATTGTTATGATGTTTCAGGTTGTGAAAGCGTATGACCACGAGGAGCAGTGTCAAGTAGCTATAAAAATAATTAAAAATAAGAAACCCTTCCTAAACCAGGCACAAATAGAAGTCAAGTTACTAGAAATGATGAATAGAGCGGATGCAGAAAATAAGTATTATATAGGTAAGAATCTATTGTACACATTTTTGTTTCATTCACGAATGTAGAACTAATTATTTAACTAGCATGCAAGGAATAGTTGCTACACTACGCTGTGCCTAACAGGCAGATCACAATTCGAATAAGTTTATTAATTTCGTGAAAAGCAAGCCAGTTTACTGGTACTTTTCAAGAGATACATTATATGATTTTTTTACCATGGTCTGTATTTTATAGTCTATAAATTACCCACATTTTGTTATTTCAAAAGTTCAATGGTTGTAATGGCTCTGTGCAGTTCGGTTCATGTAACAAACCGAACTATGGAATAGTTGATCACATTATTCGCAGACTGAATTCTTGCTGCGCTGTTTGGGTTTCGGACCATGAACCACGCTGCGAGACTAGCCATAATACCGGGAATTCTCGCTGGAGATAATTTATAATACTACGAACTCGGTCGGGGTCACTATGCCACAGCATTTTATTTATCACTAGCTTTTTCCTCGATATATTTGTCATGCGGGTGAAAATTTCATCACCTCAAAAATAAATATTGTATGAGCTAGCTCTCCGTGAAAAGGTTCGACTGGGAATGTTACCATGATTGCTGGCCAACTCTGGTGTCAGATTTTTCCCAAAGTCGTCTTAGAACTAGTGGCCAGCGATGCCACTTTTACTTCATATTGGAGTAGGTAGGTAGTGGTCGCTAGTCGCTACCGACTACCGGCCGTAGTTACTGATACTCACTACCTGGAGAAGCCTGTGAGGGCTAAACTGTGTGGCAGATATTTATTAATTTATTTGTTCCAGTGAAACTGAAACGCCACTTCATGTGGCGGAACCACCTGTGCCTAGTTTTTGAGCTGCTCTCTTACAACCTATACGATTTGCTGCGCAACACAAACTTCCGAGGCGTTTCATTGAATCTGACGCGCAAATTCGCGCAGCAGCTGTGTACTGCATTGCTGTTCCTCAGCCAACCTGGTGAGTCACATATTCGCATTCATAAAGCTTGAAATCTCACTTTGAAATATAAAAAAATAGGAGTAAGGATACAATGATCCCAAAAACTTGAGATTTTTTGGGATCTGGAAAATCTCATATTACCATGTCGAACGTCCTACGAAATTAATAACTGCTTTTGTCAAATTATTTAAATCTAACCATCAAAAGAGGTCGCTCGTTATGCCCCTTCATGTCAATAATACGAATTTTAAATATTGTTTTCCTAATCAGTTGGAAATAGGTATACATTTTGGCGCGTGAGCGTGAATCAACGCGTACAACCTCGAAGTTACGAATAGACTGAACAGCCACCGGATACACCTATCCTAGATTGGCATCTGACACAATGATATTCGCTCGATCGCCCCCTTCCCCCAATCGCACTCAAGTGATTGACCCTCAGATCAAATATACATGCCCGCATGCAACCCTCCTTTGTGGTCCTCATTGCTCATTTCATACATTACAAAAAATTTCGTATATATGATTCCAACGTGATTTTACCTACCGCACACATCTGCGTCTAAATGTCGATGTTTGTTACAAAAGCTTCTAATGTACCTATGATGAGTTGACAAGTAGTAGACCAACAAAATGTACAATGGGTTCTTGATATGAGAGGCTGACCCTCATTCTTCTCTCGAGCCATCCTCCGGAGCGCGGGTGTAAGTGGTAACGAATGGGCCGTTTTCGATCACAAAAGGAAAATAAGTGGTGATCAATCGATCCTGCATAAATTGCGTGTACATTCTGTTGTTTATAAATTTGACACTTGAAACAATGGTGCCAATTCTGTTGTTTAATTTTCCTAACTTATCCTAATTTGACAACACTAAAAATATTTGCATCCCTTTCTAAAAGTCCGAAACAACAAGAACGGCTATCATTTTAAAGCTTTCAGATTAGTTTAGTATAAGATAATGCAACAACAGAATGACTAAAATCATAGTGGTAAAAAGGCCTACAAAATTTTCATCCAATATTTTCTGGATTCTCTTCTCAGTACTAATCCATAATCTTTCTTCTATTTCAGAACTAAATATAATTCACTGTGATCTTAAACCCGAGAATATATTACTATGCAACCCGAAGAGGTCTGCCATTAAAATCGTGGACTTCGGCAGTTCGTGTCAACTAGGCCAAAGGGTGAGTTTGAAAGCGAAAGGTGCACTGTCTACTGAAGCGTTTTTGTTACCTATCTAATGCTGATTCGTCTTTTAAGTAAAAATATTTACAAGGAAATATAAAACAGAAATAGCCGTGTAGTATAAAATACAAGTGTAACTTTTTCTTCTAAGTTGTATTTGCATAGAACTTGAACTTAATATTCTAGATATCCATTCTACATATCCTTTTCTCTTTTGTAACTACGAGTAGCTATGATAGCTATAAATATCTTTAATAGAACAATGTAGTATAGACTAATTGCGCAGATAAATCGCCTCGGGTTTCACAGATTTTCGGAGTCACGGGGTTATCGACAACTACGCATCAAACTGACACTAAACGTTATACATACTTGGAGATAAAACTCATTCATTGAGTCTTTGAACACCTACTGATAGTGTTATGTTTTATTAATGATAATTATGTAATTGTGTTTATAATGATTGCGTCAGATTAATTTTTAATTGTCTTTGGTATCACAAGATAAATGTTCGGATTATATTTTTACTGGATACTGGGATTAGATTTATTCCTTGGTGTATTAGTCATACAGGGTATAGAATGTCCCTATAAGCCCGAAAGGGGGGAACTCTACGTGTCATTACGAAAGCCACGTTGGATATACGAATTTGAAAATTATGAAGTTTTAAATATTTTTTTATTTTTGAATAATTTATCGTCTGCTAAGGTTTGTTGTTGTGTTTGTCAGTTCTGTTATCTGTTATTTCTCTAGTGTTCACACTCAAAGGTACAAACTACAGCTGTAAAAAAATTTGAAGCTACTTTATGTTGTGTCTAGTACATTTAGGAGGAAAGTTCAAATGGACAGAAAGAAAGAAAACTTCATTATTTCTAAAGTCGTAGAACAAACGTTGATCACCTTGACGTGTATATACACCCTTTTGGGCTTATATGGGCATTATATTACACCTTTTATAGGTGTTTGTATTTGTCTGGTGTTTTGTATCATTGAACATAACAATCAAAATTGGATAACGTTCGAGTTTCTGCTATTGTTGTCTGCTATTAGTTTTAAAATACACTCGAGAGCATAGAAATCGCACATAGGGTAATTTTCCTGCATTTTGATTTCGACACTTGTTTTTATTTTAATTAAAGATTGGTTGCAAATATAACTTAAATTAAATTTAAGTACACACTGTTAGCTTCCTAAAAACCCATAATGTCTGGCCTTGACCTTCCAAATCATAGCAGTGGCGGCTTAACAATGGAATGGCCTAAATTCGCTCGTTTCAGGTAGCGCGGGTTGTGGGACTTTGAGCAGGTATAAAAGGATAAAAAACAATAAATTTGTCAATGTAACGATTTATTAATACGAGGTATTGCCTCCCCTAGCCTGAATAACAGCTTCCATTCGATGTTTCATTGAAGAAATCAATTTTTTTTACGAAATCATGCGGTATGCTGTCCCATTCTTCCTTGATCGCGGTTTGGAGCTCTCTGAGACTCGTAGGCACTGCGTTTCTGGCTCTTACTCGTTTCTTTAGTTCGTCCCATAAGTGCTCAATGGGATTGAGATCTGGGCTTCGAGCAGGCCACTCCATAACGAGTACTTCAACCTCCTCCAAGTACTGGCGTACTATAGCAGCGGTGTGTTGTCTAGCGTTGTCCTGCATAAAAACGAAGTTTTCGCCGATAAATCCCGAAAAGGGCACAACATGCTCTTGCAGGATCTCCTCGACGTAACGTTGGGAAGTCAATCCACGCGATCGACGGTCGGTATCGGGCCCTGTGATGAAGACAAGTTCTGTTTTCGCTTCTAGTGAAATGCCTCCCCAGAACATACACGAACCACCGCCGTATGTGACCCGTTCGGTGATGCAGCATTGAGCAAAACGCTCACCGGGCCTTCGGTAGACTCTACCCCGTCCGTCGTTACCATGGAGACACATCCTGCATTCGTCGGAGAAGAGGACTGCCTGCCATTGATCCATAGTCCAATTAACGTGATTTCGAGCAAACTGAAGGCGTGCTTGTCTGTGCGCTGGGGTCAATTTTGGGCCAGTTGCTGGTCTGTGCGCTGTCAGACCTCCTTCGGCTAGTCTTCTTCTAACCGTCCACCGACTGACTTCCACTTCTCTAACTTCCTGGAGCTGCTGTCCGAGTTGAACTGCATTCAACCGGCGATTTCGTAGTGATGTATTCACAAGAAAACGGTCATCGCGCTGTGTTGTCGCACGTTTTGGGCCTGTTCCTGGTCGCCTGGTATAGCCACCAGTTTGCCGATATCGCTGGTATACAGGTCGAACAGCATATCTGCTCAAATTTAATTGACGAGCCACTTGACTTTGGTTCTGTCCAGCTTCGATTAGTGCAACCACTTAAGACGCTGCTTCTGGTGTGGTATCCATTTTTTTGTTTAGAGAGATGACGTATTCGTTAAAGGACCTTTCTGACTGGGTGTTGGTATGCAAATGATGTCATTTCAATCATCCCTTATCGTTTTATACCTGCTCAAAGTCCCACAACCCACGCTACCTTAAAAACGAGCGAATTTAGGCCATTCCATTGTTATGCCGCCACTGGTATGATTTGGAAGTCCAAGGCCAGACATTATGGGTTTTTAGGAAGCTAACAGTGTGTACTTTAATTTAATTTAAGTTATATTTGCAACCAATCTTTAATTAAAAAAAAAACAAGTGTCGAAATCAAAATGCAGGAAAATTACCCTATGTGCGATTTCTATGCTCTCGAGTGTAGATACCGAAAACTAACCTGGAAACCTTGGTTACTTCAGTTTTAATGTAGTTTTCGAGTATTCTTACTGACAACAGAGGGCCAATCCGAGTATGTCTATTAGGTATTTGGTGCACACAGGATTTCACTTAGCTCTTTCGACTCACTCAATTATTAATGACCACCGCAGACAGGACCTAAACCCGTACCTATACCATTAGCGAGACTAGAAAAACTGGGCTTGTGAGGCCTTAGATATGCTTTGTTTTTTGTGCCTTTGATTCTAAGATGATTCTTATAGGTTGATGCGTTATTTCTGTGTTTATACAACACGCGTTTAGGGATTCTCTGTGGAAGGTAAACCTCAATATCACATCAGAAGCACCAATAAAAAAAATTGTACTTTGGTGAAAAAAATTATTAGCGTCTTTCATTTCTCGTTAGAAAAAGCTACCGAATTTTGGTATAAAACATCTGGTTGACCGAGCTTTGGTATAAATAATGATAGAAAAGTAAAACTAGCTGGACCAGATTAAGACATGAGGTCTGATGATTAGAGTCACAAAATCGTAGTAGCTGGAAGAAAAGCCTCCCACTGGAATACTATAGGACTCATGGAATACTTCTAAATCCTAACAGGATTATATTGATACAAAACTAACGGATCGCCGTCAATTTCCAGATATACCAGTACATCCAGTCAAGGTTTTACCGATCGCCGGAGGTGTTACTAGGCGTGCCGTACGATCTAGCGATAGACATGTGGTCGTTAGGCTGCATACTAGTGGAAATGCACACGGGAGAGCCACTCTTCAGCGGCGCTAACGAAGTGGACCAGATGAATAAAATCGTTGAAGTACTCGGCATGCCGTCCGATCATATACTGGATCAGGTAATTTATTATTTTATTATGCTTTATTAGGCCGGCCCGCCCGTCCCACGCTTTGTCGGTCACCTAAACTTTTACCTTATTTTAAATTACAAGGTTTTATGCGAAAACATATTTCCTGAGTGGGCGTCGAACCCACGTGCATCTCCGACCCATTGATACATAATGTATCAATGGGTCGGATATACACGTATAACGATGCGAAGTATTAACCACACAGTTCATAACTTTAAGATTTTATAAAATCTTTGAAGGTGTAAGCGTAAAAGCATAATTTAGGACCCTTATTCATACTACCCGCATTTTGTTACGGGTCCTTGTCACTGTCATTTTTATGTGAACGTAAAGAGACGGCAACAGACTTATTGTTAATTTTAACTAGTGGAGCGCTCAGTAACCAATATGAAATTATAGTGTTTTAATGTTTGTTAGACATTTTGTCATTAGACTCCGACAGATCTGCAGGTATTGACCATATTGATTTGACGACCTCTGTGGCGCAGCGGGCGAGAGCCTGCCTGCGACGCAAGAGGTTGCGGGTTCGATTCCCGCCTTGGAACAAATTTGTGTACGATCTGCAGAAATTTGTTCCGATGGTCTGGGTGTTTTCTATGTATAATAAAAAATATCTATCTATGTAAGTATATAATGTATTAAATATATCAGTTATCTAGTACCCATAACACAAGCTTTGAATAGCTTACTTAGGGGCTAGATAGTGCTGTGTGGATTGTCCAGCATTATTTATTTATTTATTTATATTCCCATTAAAACAGTATGAGGGAACTAGGGGTTTTATGGTAGCGGCGCCCAAAGTCGTCGGTTCAAAACCACCATGAGTACACCAACGAGTTTTCTTGTTCAAAAATGTATCTGCACAGTGCCATGACACTCAAACGGTGAAGGAAAACATCGTGAGGAAACCGGCATGTCGTAGAACCTTAAAAGTTCTAAAATATGGGCTTGAAAGCGGCTTCTTTAAGGCGCACCTAAAATCCTTTCACCACATTGTTTCAAAGAACCAAGTGACTTGACAAGAAGCAGAAGAGGAAGACACGCAAACTGCTGACCATGGTATATCATAGTCTAAGAGACTCAATAAAGTTTTCCCTATATCCGAACGTACATCGAAGTTATACCAGAAACCTTAATTTGTCGTGAAGTTTGATGGGTAATACTGAAGTGCTGCTTTGCTGTTTCCAGGCACATAAAACCAGAAAGTTCTTCGACAAATTACCGGCGTCGGAAGGCGGCGGTTACGTGTTGAAGAAGGTCAACGGTAAAGACGGCAGGTACGTTTCAATTATAGCTTCCGTTTTGTTACAGGCTCGGACTTAAATCGTGCACGGGCTGAATATATTAAATAATTAGTTGCGCCCCGCGGTTTCACCCGTGCAGATTGAAATCCCGGTATTCGCACGGGATAAAAAGTAGCCTATGTGCTATTCCAGATTATAATCTATCTCAGCAAAGTTTCATACAGATCCGTTCAGCCGTTCCGGCGTGAAAGATTAACAAATATCCATCCATCCATACTTACAAACTTTGTTATGGATGCCGACCAGCACCTTGTGGGCCAAAATGGTCTTAACTCAGCTTATAAAGCTGCCCACTAAGGGGTTCTTCAATAATAAGTCCAATCTTCTTAGCATCCACACATCATACAGCGTCAGCGGAAACACAACAGCGGAACACACAGCAAACACAAACTAAATGGACTCATGATGCTCGAGATAATCTGCACTTGTCATTTTCTTGACTATTCCTATCACCCGCCCGTTGGTCAAACGACATTGTAGCAAGCGCTGAGAATGGATGAGACTCACAAAGGACCGGAAAGAGTATTAAAGAGGAGACCTATCAGCAGTGGGCGGGAACGGGCTGAAACGATGATGATGATGATTCCTATCACCGTTATAGAGAATTTTATTAAATCGAATGTACCCATAACACAAGCTTTGAATAGCTTACTTTGGGGCATTATTTATTATTTATTTATTTTATCGCAGCGGGTACAGAAAGTACCGAGCGCCTGGCACGCGGCGTCTTCACGACATCCTCGGCGTGGAGGGCGGCGGGCCGGCAGCGAGGCGGCGCGGCGAACCCGGCCATTCCGTCTCAGACTATCTCAAATTCAAGGTATGTGGCTCAGGATATCTCAAACTCGAGTTATGTGGCTCCGCAGACTAGCCCAAATTGAACAGGTACGTCTCGTACTACCTAAAAATAGCGATGTGGTGAACCCAGCTATTCTGTCTCAGACTATCTCAAATTCAAGGTATGTAGCTCGGTCTACCTCAATTTCAAGGTATGTGGCTCAGAAGACTATCCCAAATTCATGTACATCTCATACTACCTAAAAATAATGGTGCGATGAACCCAGCTATTCTGTCTCAGACTATCTAAAATTCAAGGTATGAACTCAGCTCAGACTATTTCTATTCAACTTGTTAATAGAACATGCAGATAGCCCATCTGATGTTAATGGGTAACTATCAGTTATAACGTCTCTACGATGTATTCTACTGCGTCCATCATCTTGAGGCATGCAGATGTAAACCTCATTTACGTGTAATTTCACCGGCAACCACGCCGAAACACAGCAACGTTTTTAGGTTTGTTACCTCCTAACCTCGGCAACCGCGGCCCGATTACGCTGCTGTCTGGATATCGAGATGGCTTTCAGTTTGACATTTGATTCCCATCCATCCTATACAATTGCTATTACACAATGGGAATAAAATGTCAAACTGAAAGCCATCTCGATAGCCAAACATTAGCGTAATCGGGCCGGGTCACTTCACAATAAATCACCCTTGACATCACTAGGCGGATCATTCGCTGATGGTACATTGGCAGTAGTCTTCGCCTTATGTTTGTTTGACACAGTTCTATATATAATTCCAGGATCTAATCCTTCGCATGCTCGAATACGACCCAAAGCAGCGCGTGACGCCTTACTACGCGCTCCAGCATAACTTCTTCAAGCGGACAGCGGACGAATCCACCAACACGCAACAGGCGTCCCACCATCAGCACGGTGAGTGTACCTACCTTTACTGTAATACATAATATACATGCCAATATAGTAAATAGACGAAGGGATTATAATATTAATATTACTAAACTATTTTTACACAGTCAACAACAAAAGTGCGTGAACAAATCTGGGCCCGTACTACAATCTCTTGAAGCATTCTTATTTCAATACTAGTTGCGCCCCGCGGTTCCCGCGCAGATTTAAATCCCGGTATTCCCACGGGATAAAAAGTAGCCTATGTGTTATTCCAGACTAACCAATCTCTCTGCCAATTTCATCCAGATCCGTTCAGCCGTTCCGGCGTGAAAGAGTAACAAACATCCATCCATCCATACTTAGAAACTTTCTCCTTTATAATAGTAGTAGGATTACTTTACTTTTTGATCATAAAGCTGACTATGCAGTTGATATAAGACATTGACATATATATAAGTAATATTGAAATAAGAATGCTTCAAGAGATCGCGGTACGGGCCCTGGTTTGTAAAGTTAAAATATATCAAAGTACAATATTATTAACCTGCCAATACAGTTATACGTATTATTTATTATTCAAGTGAATATAGTACATAGGTACTAATATTACTAATGTTGTTGTAATTGTTGATTGTATAAATTAACTATTTATACAATCAACAACAAAAGTGCGTTAACATTTCTGGTTTGTATAAATTAAAATGTTTCCCAGCACATCAGTTTTGAACGTTGCTTTTGTCGCTGACTGTTATAGTACAGTCACCAAAAAGAACGCTGGAATACAGTGGAGGGGATGTGTTTGCGCATACAAAATACTCCATCACACTCCCTTCCCCTCCTTCCGGCGTTTTTTTTTGCTTGACGCGCACTATATGATGGGAGAAAGATGAAGCAGTCACCTTAATTAAACAGTATTCCTTATAAATATTTCTTCAGCGTTACATTAATACAAAAACTATTAATTTAGTCAAAATAGTAAATATGGCGACCATCATCTTTCTCTAAAATAAAATAATGTCGTATTATGTATTTAAATGTTTACTACACCCGATCAAGACTGCCGTTCGACTTGTATAATTGGCTTTTGTTTTAAGAGGCAGTCGAGATTTTATCAATATTATAATAATTTATTGTTGTGATTCAAAATGTCTGTTTGGTGTAAGCTTGAGCTTTTGTGCAATAAAATTGACTGGATATGAGAAATTTAACTATTTTCTACTTTATTACGGTAATTAAGGCTCCGGTGACAGCGGCTCGCAATTTCGAAGTGCGATTGGCTATTATTTCATTTTATTTCATTTCGGGGAGATTGTTTGAAAAAATAACTCTAAAGAAACACGCATAAATACTGTTCGAACACAAATAATACAATAATATAAGGGAAACATGCCCGAATCAGAAATCATTTTGGTATTAGTATGTTTGGTCTTACGTTTACCTAATACCAAAATGATTTCTGACTCAAGCACATTTCCCTTATATTATTGTATTATTTGTGTTCGAACAGTATTTATGCGTGTTTCTTTAGAGTTATTATTTCAAACAACCTCCCCAAAATGAAATAATAGCCAATCGCACCTCGAAATTGCGAGCCGCAGTCACCGGACCCTTAAGGTAGAAATTAGAACGCATAATCAGAATTCGAATTTGCCTTGCCTTCAACATTGTAGATACAACATCTATCATGACCATTTCAAGCATATGTCGGAAAAAAACACGACACTACTCAGAGCTCACGACACGACGCTATGCGATTCCGAACGTTAACTGTATGTTTATTGTGTCGATATTCCCGTGTCAGATGGCCCGTCGGAAACGCGATGACTAGAGCCGTCCGGGGTACCCTGTCCGCGTCACTAACGCTGACCAACATTGTGCCTAACTTATCATCAGGTCTGCCTTGTAAATCAATGGAATGTTTTTAACCGTACCCCCTTTGTAGGTGACAATGGCAATCCACTAAGGAATACAGTGATTTTTTTCTCTCTAATCAAGTTCTGCAGAATAGCCGCAAGCTAAACATGACATGGTTGATGAGTTTAATAAAAAAACTGTCTAAACGGTTGTGTTAACTGATTGACTGGACAATCAAAATACATAAATTGTCTAAATACATAAACTGTCTAAATGGTTGTGTTATTAACTAATTGACTGGACAATCAAAGTACATCAACTGTCTAGCTAGACGGTTGGGTTATTAACTGATTGACTTGACAGTTAAAGTACAGAACCAGTGTAAACGATTGGGTTAGTAACCGATTGGTTGATTATGAAACATTAGTAAATTGAAAATGTTATAATAACTCATATAAGAGATATCAGTAATAAGTGTCTCTAAAATGGCTATAAATATATAAATTATAGATACATAAATATATAAGCAAATAGTCTTGTTTGTATTCCAAATATGAATTCATAAGTGGATTGACGCGTTCGTCACTTTATTCCCCTTGTGACCCCCATCCAACGCATGATCTATATTATTCATGCATGGTTTTGATGTACCACTTTGCTGTTTTGTCTCGTCATCTTACATTTTCGACATGTTTTTGTATATCGGTTTATATTCTTTTTTCCATTAGATGAAGGGTCTTGTATGAGAAACCAAAGAATGCATTATAGTTTATAAAGGGGCTTCGTATAGTCCGAAAAATAACAAAGTAGTCCCCCTGATTCTCAAGTCCTCTACATAACGAAACCCGCCGGCTGCGCCGGCTTTTACCCGGCGGGTTTGGTTTGGATGCAAAAACCATACAAAACAAGCCCAGTGGCCCCCGCCGGCGCGGATCGGCGGATTTGGTGTGTAGAGGTGTAGAGGGCTTTAGGATCTAGGGAATTAAATAACGAATCAAAGCAGCAAGTTATTTTATGTTGACATTACAAGATGAGCGACTTAATTTGTATTGAGTCAATTATTCAATGTAGCGAAATATTGTGAGATAGCCTTCTATATCTACACGTAGCTTTTATTTTTCACGCTTCACAGATTGAAAGAAACCATCAATTTCGTCATAGAAGTATCGACAATTATAATCGAAAGAATTTGTATCATAGCGAATTTAACTAGATTTCAATGCATATCCATCTAGTATTTTCAGTATCACCTATATTTCTGTTTCATAATCGCTGCTTTATACAACAGCAAATCTTCAAAATTTTAGATTTAGGATTCTAGATCTGTAGCACAATGTTTTTTAGCTTACTTTAGTTTTGCACTGGGGAGATTTTCAATTTTATGGAACTGGAAATTGTTTGTTCGAGGACTTGGAGACTTAAAACCCGGAAGAGGTTCACTATTTTAGATACAGAACCTTTGTAGATAGATCTTAGTTTTCTTTTGTTAGTAGAATCTTCTTTCTTTTGGGAAATAAAAACGGGAGTTTTCTGCGAAATTCGAAAACATCGACTGTGTGTTTATGAATTGAGAACTAATTTCAGAGATGAAACTTAGCGTTGGTTCTATTATTGTAGCTTCTCTCTTCACCTACTTTTACTGCGGAAAGCTTAAATTCACGCTTGTTATTATCTCTGAAAGTTCGTGTTATGTAATACAAAGTCGAAATGTATTCATTCAATTAAATCACAATAACTATCACTTAATGTCTTATCGCTAGGTTAATTTAGCCAGTTCCACACAACCGAGCCTGCACACTGACGACCAGGTTCCTAGAGTTATACGATATGATCCTGGTTTCAAAATAATGTCACAATAGAGCTACAGTGTCTTGCCAAGTGAGGCGTAGGCAAACACAAATAAAAAGCAATCAAACTCAAAAGACATGACACGCTAAGGTCGAACTAATAATGTTGTATTGTCACAGTGGGAGCGGGTAGCAACTCGCGGCTGTGGGGCGGCGCCGAGCGGATGGACGTGGAGAGCGTGCGACGCGACGACGACATGTTGCAGACTGTCTGTCAACTGCAGCACAGCCCTGTCGCGATCCACTAGTCGCGCGACCGCGCCCTCCCAGGACTAACTAGCTAAGTGAACTAACTGCTGTGCTAACGGACGCCACGTGCGACAAGTGCTTTCAGTGCATACCGGCACCTAACGGTATAGACAAGTGAACGAGTACAGCGGGACTCTTGGACTGAAACCAACTATTTATAATTCTATATTTTTATTTAATGCGATAAGTCTGACTGTAAAGAAAATATGGTGACGATTTTTTTTTGTTGTTTGTTACGTTGTAACATGTATTTTGTATTATTTGTCCTTAATTGCTTCACTCGAACAGTACTTAGGGAATGTACCGAATGAACGCAGGTATTTCACCAAATCCGGATGCATAAAGGGCATGAAAGCTAGGTTTTTTTATTGTTACGCAATGCATATCAAGGACGCAATATGGTAGAAAATAAATAATGTATATAAATTTAGGAAACCGACTAATGGATACAGACTGCAACATAACTGGTAAACTATACATAGTTTAGTTACGAACGACGCTAGTAAATATGCTTCCTTCAGTTATTACCTATGTATCGCAAGCTTTATAAATTATTAAAGTGTCGGCAACTGATGACTGAATAACAAAGGGCCAATGAGAATTTGTTTATACACGAACAAAGAAATAGATAGCTAAGTATTATTTTTTCGTGCACAAATTGATTCATCTCACTTTTGTCTTCAATTTTCAGTTCTAAAACTGCGCCCACGCATTGTTTTAATCACTTATGTTCGGTTCTGATCCTGATGCTTGTGATTTGTGTCTCAAGTAAGTGTAACGTTATATGACGTTTATAATTTTTGACCCATTGAATATTCGGACGATGCTAAGCAGATAAATAGCTGTAGTAATTATAACTCTAAAACACAAACATGTAGGTACTTGTAGGTTACGAAAATGTTGAATCGTATTTATAAAAATTGGGTATTTCAGATAAGGGTTTAAATAATGAAATGAATTACTGATTTGTTCAACCATTTTGGATTTGAATCTACAATAGATTAACCTCATTGCAACAGACTGGTTCAAACTTTGTAATGGAGATATTTTGTATAGCATACACTGAATCACTGCCTTATTGTGCTGGAACTTTTTACGAAAGGGGCCTGCAACTAACTGTCGACTTGAATATGGAATAGAAACAAGACTTTGTTTTACCGATAAATCTACACTTTACTATTTAACGGTCCGTTTAAATGTAATCTGAAGGTTTACTTCGCGAAACGATAAACTGACCTTCCGTTTTTGACATATGATTTACACTACGCGACCGCGTTAAGTTTACCACGTAACCTTACCGTGTTGCCGCTCAGTTCAAGTCAAATATCTTCAAACGAATAATCGTTTATCGCTTTACAGAGAAGACCTCCTATACACTGTAAGCTTCGACCAAATAGGAATGGACGGGTCATAAGAAACGCTCGACATAAGTAAAGATAGCTCGCATAGTTCATTTTAGTGTAAGTCGGTCTTATTCACTAGTGTGAGAGAGACAAAGTGATATCAAGGCGCTATTGTGTGAAGGGTGACATAGATTGTAAATACATCTCTGAATGTCACCTGATACGATAGACAATATCATTGGCACACTGCATGTACAAAATGATGTAGATTGCAAATTGTTTGATATATTTTTTTACTCTATAGAATGAGCTGGTCCATTTGTTAGTTGGTCGAAGTTTTATTGACGTATGTTATTGTTGTGACTATTTGGCCACTGAATGAGCAATGTATGGTTTGTGTGTGAATAGAGTTTTATACATTTTCATGTAATTGGTTAGTATAGAAGAAGTGAAATATTTTGTTTGGAAAGTAATGGTATGTCTGATACAAACATTGTTGTATCTTAAATACGACATTGAGTAGCTTGCAATTGAGATGCGTTTGACAAAATCATTGTGATTTATGTTACTCTAATAGTAACTTTATAACTGAATCACAATATTTTTTTTGAAAACAAAAAAGTCCAGATTCAACCATTACTTTTCACTCGTATCATAAAAATACAGTAAGAAAACTGTATTTGTTTAAAATAATGGTTGTTATACCAGACCTGCTCTTCATAAGTGGTCAAAGCTCGAAGCAAAATTGTGGTGATTCAACTCCCATTTGGTGATTTGTTCCTAGCAATACAATGTTAAACTTTCGGATATGGATCTTAAGCTGCCTGTCCAACGACCAGCAGTCATACTAAAACTGCCAGGTTTTACTACTATGATATTTAAGGCATTTTGCATTGTAAGTTATGGTCAGACAACATTATTATATAAATAAAAGTTTAAGATACTTTTAATGACTATCTTGATATTCAAGATGAACATTTACTTGAGTGTAATGACAGAAATTGTAAATAGGTAGGTACAGCTTAAATGTGATACTGTTTCTGACCATAACATTTGCGCCCGTGTCCACAGTCAAGTTGTCAACAGTCGAGTTAGTGGTAGGCCTGCGGATGTGTGCTAGCCTCTTTATTCTGTGCAAGTGGTGCTTAGCAAAATTAATTTTGAAATATTTTAGTTAATGAAATGACTGAAGTGTTGTTGCCTTTGACAGAATAAAGTCGCAGCCGATTGATAGATGCAAACGATAGCCAATTATTTCATAAACGCTATGTGTTATTGTGATTTTTTATAAACAAATAATCAAATGAATTTATTTTTAAAACAAATGTATGGTACAGTAGCCGTTGTACATGAAGCATTAAAGTATTTTCTTACTATATTTTCATTTCTCTATATGCGCGCTATCACTTAATTTAATTGTAGAATATATTTCGAATCACGCGGTTCTCTTCTGTACTGTAATTTTTCTAAACATCTGTATAATATTTACTGTAATACTTTTCTGCTTCATGAGGTATAGGATTGTTAGAACATTATAAGGGATAGGAGCGAAATACATGTTTAATTTTGTAAAGTAGAGCAATAACGTTTCAACAGGCAGTTCTCTTTTAAATGATTATTGAATTGTGTTCAATTTATGTACCTTATCGTAATAGATTATACTTCACTGTAGAATAACTTTTAGTTCCTTTTTTGTTTAACAATATAGCACGTGCCGCGAATTTTGTACGCGTAGGACTGGAAATTATGTTTGTTTTAGAAAGAATTATTGTCATCGGTTAAAATAATAAAGTTTCTCTACCTACGGCCGTTTTTGTGTTTATTGGGTTAAATTAATACTCACCAAATGAGTTTTTGGGACTGGAAAATATGTTTATGTCTCAAAGTTTTGATGTTTCATGTTTGTAAATCTATTTCGGTTATATTATTACCACTTTATAGTGAGTAAAGAGTTAAATACATAATAAGAGTTACACCAATAGTTATATGAAGCAAATATTTTTATAATTACATATGCATTCAATAATCTAGAAAATAATGTAATATTCAAAATATTTATTTGCAAAACGAAGTGTACAAAAATCTTGTATTAATTGTATCCGATTTAGAATTCTTAGCGACCTCAAGACCTGTATTTACTGGTATTTATATTACTATTTTGGGAAATCGACTGAAACATTTTTATAGTTCAACCACTCGTCACACAAATATAATAAAAAAACAACTATAGTAATCATAAATGTTTCACAATATCTTTTGGGACATTATAAAATCTATGTGATTACCTTAGGTGTAGGTTAAATAAAGCTATAAAACGAATAAAACTAAATAATCGGCTGTAAGTACAGAATAGTTTCATTTGCTATGTATGCATGTATTTATTCTATATCACATAAACTCACTGATGAAAAAAAAACTAAATGAACAGCGAGTGAAAGGAATACGCAAAAACAAAGATAAAAAACGATCCACCACTCAAGAATGGCCCTAGATTTATATTGTATGTAGCATACCTAATGTATTTAATATGCCAGTCACTAGTATTATTACTACGCATTGAACAGCAGCCGAATTTACTTCCTACTATATATAATACCTACTCTTACAAATCCCATAGTCTGGTCGTATAGCGTGTCTTTGAGACGAATCGTTTCTTTGAGACACTATGGGCCTTACTACAAAACGGTGTCTAAATTTAAACAGTGTCTAAAATTAGCGCTGTCCAAGAGATGTCAAAAGTTTAGGCAGTGTTTAACCTTTGCCTATTTTTTATAGTAAGGCCCTGTCCATTTGTGCGTTCTCTGTTCATTGGGGCAACGCGTAGTTCGTAACATTGCTGATCGTGCGTGCTATGCGTCCAGACTGATGATCCCTTATTGAGAATGACGTGACGTCATTGACGTATTTGCCGCATTTTTTGAAATTGCCGCATATCGCTTCACTAATTACTCCAGATTGATCCATTCCTCATTCGTGTTGCCGTGCAATTGTTGCTCAAAAATTGCCCGGGTAAGCGCACCTTATGTGACAAACATGTTTGACGTAAGCGTGACTAAGCGCACACCTAACTTGGAACCACGTAAGCGGCGCGGAACAGTCCAGGAGCATTATTCTCTATGACGATAGGAGGTTCCTTGCCCCAAACCGTGAAACGTCAAAACTTGATGTTGGGCTTTATTTTTATGACATAGGAGATACTTTGCCCTGACCGTATGACACCGCTGCCTTGTCTTAGCTGTGATCGCGGTGCAAATGGTCATAGTGAATGAGGCTCCCTGTTCAGGCTACTTGTTCGTCTGTTACTATACGCTCAGCGCCCGACACGAGTTAATTTTACATTTGCCACGTAAACGTATTGTACGAATGTCTGTATAGTACGCGGTAGCGGCAACTCCGCTATCGAGTTGTCGTTTCCACGCAGTGTAAATAAAACGTTACGATAGGCTTACGTCTTGAATGTCACATTTTCGTGCTGAGTACTAGTCGAGCTTTTAATTCGCTGCCCGCGGAGCAATAAAAGTGTAGGAGAGAGATGCCTATACATTGGTCTCTGTATATCGCTGTCTCTCTGTTATTGCACCGATGATTTATGGCCTCGCGGGCAGCGAGTCTGTAACTCGACTATAGCACAACTTGCGTCCGCAAAAGCGTGCACCTTGCCGATCCGATGATGTTGTTTCAATGAGCCGATGCGCCGCTAATCAATACCTCACACTCATGTTCTCTCTCTCAACGTGTGCGAGCGAGAGATAATGACTACCGCCGCCATTTTGGATTCGTTAATTTTCACGGGTCTATCGCCCGAATACTCAAACGCAACTCAGATTTGAGCACGTCTCAAGTCGTGGTTTTTTGACAGTTTTTAATGAAATCCGTCAAAAACTGAGTTGCGTTTGAGTAATCGGGCGTAAGGCGAGGACGCTTCAGTGTAAACGCATCTATTAGGTTTAAAAAACTGATCGGAACGTGCACGCGTCTGTAAACGTAGGTCAAACGTTTTTGTCCATCTCTCTGGCTGTTAGTTGTAAGTAAAATGCTAAATCGGCAGCTGACCTTCACGTGGTAATAAGACTTAGTTGGTGGCTGTATGGATTGTGTGTTGTGATGGTGCGATTGCTAATGTTTATTTCCTATCGGATTGTCAGTTCGCAGGCACTGTAACAATAAAAGGATAGAGCTTTATGTCACTAAGTTTTGTATTTTAAATCAATAAACGATAGCAATGGATCTATATTTTATTTTATCCCTTAATCTAAGTACCTAACTAGGGACATACTACCAAGGGGTCCTGATAAGATCCACTTTTTGTTTCAGAACACGCCTGTAGAAATAGAGGTAGGTACAGTAACAATATGTCGTTTTCATAAGAGGCATTTTGCTTTGTAGGTGTTTTAAATGTGAGTTATATTGCGACTAAGTCGTTTCGTGGCGTAGGCATTGTGATCAAAAAGGTATGATATTGACAGCCTACGTAGCTCAGTCGGTAGTAACTCTGCCTTCTGCGCCGTAGGTCGTGGGTTCGATTCCCACCGTGAACAAACATTTGTGTGATGAACATAAATGTTTGTTCTCTGTCTGGGTGTTATATAAAATTATAAGTATGTATTTACAAAAAAAAAAGTATGACGGTGGTTCGATATTTGAACAGAGTGACGTTTCCTCGCTCTGACACAACTACGAGCGCTAGTGTGCAGTGCGGATGTACGACGGTCGATCGATACACAACATTATGGGATACGGATCGAATCGGTTTGCATCGCGCAAGGGCATTATGTGTTCGGCGGAGTGTCAGTTCAATATCGTTAATTAGAATATCCTGCGTATACCTGTGATAATATTTTGAGAGAATAGTAATCCCTACTGATTATAGTGTACCTACTGATAAAGATCCCTTGGTTTTATTCTCTTCGCCCGAAAACTCATGCCCGCTGTCATACTCCGGCAAGCAAGAAGCCTCCTGACAATGATAATAATTGCTGATTTGGTGTGAGTCCCTACAAGTATTATAAGTAGTATATCAGCTATCTGGTTCCCATATTACAAGCATAAGCTTAGTTTGGGGCTAGATAGTGCTGTGTGAAAAGTCCACCAATTTATTATTATTATTATGATTTGTTAGTATGTGAAAATACGCTAATATGGCATGTGAGCATCTATCAATCCTATGTCATTTTAATACAAACAAGTCCTTTTCCACAAACCACCTGTGAGAACCTTTACAGATTGACTTCTTCTTCTTCTTCGTTTTTTTATATGGCTCCTGTCTATAGACAATCTTGCCAGTGTCAAGTGATAGAGATTATAAATGCTCTTTGTTATGTTTCTAGTCACATCAGTCGAAAGTCGAGTCAGTCAATTGTTTTGAAGAAAATGGTGGCGGTTTCTTCAAAACATTTGAAACATTTTCGGTCAAATCACGATATCACATATTACACTTTCATTTCAAATGCTTACACTTTGTGCTAAGACCACAAGTAATGTTGGTTAAAATACCACCAAAATTACACAACACAACTCAAAATAACACTAGAAAAACAATTAAAATGAAAATGCTATGTTGCTTCGATAGATGACAGAAAACGAATCCCTACAGATTGACTTGACCTTACACTTAAATCTTGACACAAAAGTTACCCAATGGCAGTTAACACTGTCAGTCTAATTACCTCGATAACCGCCCGACTAGACACTTCTTCGCTCTTCATGCTCACTACGCAAAAAAACAATAGAAAAATAAGACATCTTGCCACTTCGTTCCGCTTGATCCATTTCCACCTACCCACCACCCTACCAGCTAAGCGGAGAAGAGATGTGGAAATGACGAAATCGGATTGGTTTATTACTTATAAAACATCTCCGCTCGTTCTTCTCTTCGCTTTGGTGGAAACCGGCGGCCCGATAACGCTAATGTCTGGCTATCGAGATGGCTTTCAGCTTGAAATTTGATTCCCATTCATCCAAGGAATTTTGCATCCATCCCAAGGAGTTTAGATACTAGATCCATCCATATTTTGCTATTACACCATGGGAATCAAATGCAGGAATCAAATGTCAGAGAGTATTATAATCCTTGACCAAATGTCAAACTGAAAGCCATCTCGATAGCCAGACATTAACTAGTGTAATCGTGCCGCGGGCCTTGGCATTGACGATAGGTAGATAAGTAATGTAAAACATATACATATATCTATCCTTTAATGTAGGATAGATTATAGCACCGAAATTGTATTGACCGATTTATTGGACCAGGGTGTGGATTCTCACTTATGTTGGCATTTCATTGAACTCGGAGAACCCTGGGCCCCGCGAGCTAAAGACTCCACTCCACTCGTCAAAACATACGCGGAGGCGCCTAGGCGCTCTAGGCAACCTGCGCAACCTGAATAAGCCTAAAAGTATTGGTTTTGCATATTACCTATTCTTATTATTACATGGTAACAATAAGAGCATGATCGTTTTATATTTTTTTTATATAGATTCAAACAATAGTACATTATGATATGAGTGCGGTAAGTTGAAAATTACAGCCGAGGCGATATTGCCAGCCCGAGCCGTAGGCAAGGGCTACAAGAAAGCAGAGGCTGTAATTTTCAAAGCGCACGTATGTCATACGACGTTTTATAACACATTTGCGAGGAAATAAATAAAACTCGGACTTTCTTCAAAGAATAAATCTTTATTCACTTGTTGAAGCAGTTATAAAAATTTGAACAATTTGTAAAATTCATTATTACGTTACCAGTTGGCATGTTAGGGCAGGTCGTCTGTACCTACTGCGCCTATTCTACTTGCTCTAAGACGTTTCAAAGTGATCCTTGTGATTTCCGTTCGTTTTAGTGGGAGCATCTTGATAAACTGTACGTTTTACATTACCAATACGCACGAGTGCGTAATGACATACATCACGATACTGAAATTGGTGAAATAAGAGACCCTTTACGAGCAAATGTATTATAAAAAATATTACGTCGAATTATCTGGATTTTTTTAGTGTAATTAGGTAGTTCAACTGGTTAATTCCGCTAGCTCCGTTAGCTTATGTCGCATGCATGAAAGAAACGATATAAAGCGCACGCACACGCGTGGTATCTTAATCGGTGCTTACCATTATTGGATTAGTAATTTCAACGCTTTGCTCATCGCTCCGATAGCCGTGATCGTCTAGTGGTTAGGACCCTACGTTGTGGCCGTAGTAACCCAGGTTCGAATCCTGGTCACGGCAGTGTTCGAAAGCACTGTTACGGCGGAGATTATAACTTTTTGCAATTTTTTATTAGTGGTGGCATTTTTACCAAGTTTATTGACTTGTGTAGCATAGGTACCTTACTTACGAATTACCTATCTGTAGCCGGAAAGAATAAAATGAAATCTAATGATCCTAACTTGTGAGTTTTGTTATTTTACTTTAAGCGCCATCTATGACGTTTATGAAAAACTAACTAAAGGTGGCTGTCATATGCAAAGAAAAAAAACAAACAATATCGAACGGGGTTCCGGTAGATGGAGCCATGTGGTTTGTTTTGATACAAGCACGCACCGCAGCTGTTCGCTATCACAGAAATCCGTGAGAGAAAAGGAGTGGTGATTAGGCCTGTCTTTGCCAAAAAATAACGTTTTTTATATGGTTCGGGGTCGTTTTGTGACTTGTGGCCGTTATATGTTATATACAAAGTTGTTCTCCTTGTGATATATTGTTATCAGTGCTCAAAACCGTCGTAATCTAGTGCAATTAGCGATGTAAACGTTGGTTATGACGTTTACTACGCTGTTTGTGAGTGTGTGCGTGAGAACAGCATTGCCGACGACCGTTGGAGCGAATCTTCTAACGGAACGAACGGGTATACTAGATGTGAATGGTGTTTTTGGTAAGTTTATTGTTTTGTATGTTACAAGATCCTAACCTAGCTGACCCATGCTTGACGCTGTCTGTATACATATCTACCTACCTACACTAAGTGAGGCATAACTACACACCTAACTAGGTACCTACCTAGCCTTTAGAGACAGAATACCTATCTAGGTATAAGAGTACCTACCTGTGTAATATTTTGTGCAATTCTCTTATAAATAGTTTAGTCTCATACATTTAATTTTACTAGGACTTTTTTACTTTTTTTTTCGCAATAACCTGTGCAATACGTACATAATCTACTGGCTTTTCTCTTTTATTTTTAATAGGTAGGTAGGTACATTTAAATTTTACTAGGTAACAGTTTTTTATTTTATTTTTTTATTTTGAAGTTTAATAGTGTTATTGTGTAACTAAGTGTTTTTTTCTGTTACAATGTTTCTCTTTTATGGAGTTATTTTTATCTATTTTTAGCAGGTACCTCTAATTTTGATCTCAATATTTTAATGTATGTAAATAGTTTTATTTTAACTAGTATAACGCATTGGACGTGGTCTGTAATGTTGTGCTGATATTAATAAATTGAATTTGAATTTGAATTTGAAGAGTTTGACCTCGTTATCTTAGATAATAATATTTCCTTAGAAAAGACAATTTCTATGTTAGGTTTACCTAGGCACATTTTTCTGCAATCTTTCCGCACGAGTGTTCTGTTTGATTAGGTGGGTAGGTAATTTATTGTAGTAGGTACCTAGGTAGCTAGGTCTAAGTAAGTAGGTGTCTGCCTACCGGCGTAACTACCTACTTAGTGCCTAGGTAGTAGGTACCTGGAATCTGGCATCGTTGGAAACGTGCAGGGAAAACGCTCTCGCGGTAGATCCCCAACTAGATGGACGGACCAGCTTAAAGAAGGAAGATACCTACCTACCAGTTGTACGATGTGATCCGAATGGCCACCAACAGCAAGCGCTAGAGACAAGCAGTCCACTCCAGTACAGGAAAGACATATTTAAGTGACCACGATCTTCAGCTATCAAGTGCCGACCACAGAGAGAGTAGGTACCTAGGTTCACAAGTAAGATACCTAATATAGGTAAGATCTTAAAACTCGTTACCGTCGTCTCTTTCCTGACCGTTAAAATAATATGAGTCTCTTCAAGGCAAGAACTAGTCTTGTGTAGGCTATTAGGTATCGTCGCTTACCGTCAGGTGGGATTGTAGTCAAAGGACGGTCTATTCAGTGATAAAAAACATCTAAAATCTAGGTATTTATTAACTACTGTTTTTCCCTCTTCTCTATCTTGTAATAGCCATTAGGTATAGGTAGGTAGGTACCTACCTACCTATTACCTGACAATACTACAATCTTATAATAGGTACCATGAATTGAACTACACTTTATTGCTAGGATTGTCCTGGGGCCTGTTCATCCTAACTTTAATAAATATTAATAAATATTGGTGGACTTTCCATACAGCACTATCTAGCCCCAAACTAAGCTTATGCTTGTAATATGGGAACCAGATAGCTGATATACTACTTATAATACTTTTTTTTTGTAAATACATACTTATAATATTATATAACACCCAGGCAGAGAACAAACATTTATGTTCATCACACAAATGTTTGTTCACGGTGGGAATCGAACCCACGACCTACGGCGCAGAAGGCAGAGCTACTACCAATTGAGCTACGTAGGCTGTCACTAATCAAAACTGTAGGAACAAACTAGGTATTATCAGACCACTGAATGTAGATTTGATATCCTGCTTTTAAGATTAAATTATCCTGACCCTTTTCACCTTTTGCTGTTTTAATGTGATAGTTATTCGACCCTGGAGTACCATATCATATAAGTACAAATAAATGCCAGTTCGTTCAATCTGAATACTTTGAAATAAACCAAAATTAAACGTTTTAAAACAGTAATTTTCTCACCTTCAACACTTTCGTTCGCTACACAATTCAAAACACAATATTTACCTAAACATTACTAGTACTTAAAGTCATTGTTGCTTTTCGGCTTCATTTTTACTGCAACGATAAATTAAACCGAACAAGAGATAAACTATCTGAGATCTAGAATTCTGGCAGTATTCCATACAGCGGGTCTGAGTCCGGAGGCGTAGTCTGTACAATCGAAGCGTTCCAGTGATTTGTTATCTTGTTATAATGAGACCTTTCTTATTGTTTGCGTTTTGCATAGTTTAAGGATAAATAATGTAAGTTTTAACATAATGTTAGTTTATGTTAGGTCGTGGGTTCGATTCCCACCGTGAACAAACATTTGTGTGGTGAACATAAATGTTTGTTCTCTGTCTGGGTGTTATATAATATTATAAGTATGTATTTACAAAAAAAAAGTATTATAAGTAGTATATCAGATATCTGGTTCCCATATTACAAGCATAAGCTTAGTTTGGGGCTAGATAGTGCTGTGTGGAAAGTCCACCAATATTTATTTTATTTAACAAGATCACATATCTGTCGCAACTTTTTTAGAGACTCTTTGATAAGGTTCCCTAACTAGCTAAGTAAACTTTTTTTCTAAAGACTTCATAGTCAATTTGAAGTTGACGTTTTTGTCAAAGTAAAATATCAATCATAAACACAGATTTATAAGTATAGTCCTAACATAAATCCGAAAAAACTTCTTTAGGCACCAGTTTTTCCAAAGCACCAAAATTTTTCGTTTTAGGAGCAACCGTTTTACACTCATCATAAGAAATGTTTTAAGAGTCATGAAGCGACTCAGCACAACTATGTCTATGAAACGGCCGCCCTTGAAGAAGAGCCGGGACTTCGAAGAGAAGGCACTTGATCTTCCAGAAGTGGCCCTCGCTGCTGTATCCTCCTACAGGAAGCAGAAGGAAGTGGGAGACTTCATCAACTTTATGCTACAATCTCTCGAACGCAACTCCAACTGGCTTAACACCGTCGTGGATAGACAGAACGACTTCAGGTGTGCCATATTAACAGGAGCTGGCCCGAATAGGTTCCAACTGCAAGACATTATCTACCCTTCCGGCGACGATGACATCAAGCTTGAAGTGGAAATGAGAGATTCCGAAGATCATGACAAAATTGCTATAGCCGCGCTTCTCAGACTGACTAACCTTGAAATCGACAATCTGTTAAAATATATTAAGACGCGTATGACGGAAAATACTATGCTAAGGGAAGATCTGCTGAAAGGCAAGGCCATGGGCATAAGCTTCGCAGTGCTAAGGCCTCTCTCCGAAAAGGAGTACCGCGTTATGGATAGGATTGTGATCAGCAGCTCGATGAAGTGCGTAGCTCCAGTGAAAAAGCGGCGTAGGGAAGAGAGATTCATTGGGCCGCCTATAAAAAGGACCAGAAAATAAACAATAGTCATAGAGTCTCCTAAACAATAGCATCACACCACGGTCATTGCACACGAAATATGGTTGGAACTAAATGGAAAGTCGTTATGGTGCGCCACAGTGTCATGTGGCATGTAATGGCAGCAATTTGGGACGACTGTAAAATGCGAAACTCACAGTAAATTATACTCATTTTTGCAATGATCGTTTCCGATTACCTATGATGGACGGGAGCGCGGTTGCGGCGATATGACTATTACGGTCACGGGATATTATTATATTTCTGCTTTTTGGTAGCATTATGTATACAAAACCATTATTCCTAGGTTAATTTGAGAAATATATTCCAGACATACCAAATTACTTATGGTTTTTAGTTTGATTTTTGCTGATGGTGATATACGAGGTAGGTAAGTGTTTCTTTTAAGTTTTTATTAAAATATGAAACCATGTTCAAAATAACTGCAGTTTCCCAGCCCCGTTTTTCTTGCCAGACTGAGCGGCCGACTTCCGAAGATCAATATTCTGTGAAATCAGGCCATCCGTGCGCGATCCTACTCTTATACCCACAAATCCTTCCATAACTTATTACAATAGATACGCTACGTAACTGAAGAGTGAAACAATAGTTTCTCTTCTCGAGAATGGTTGCGTAGTTTTCGTAGAAAAAGTTTTCGATCTGCTTATCGCTGGGCATAAATCAATTTGAATCATGGCGAGAGCGTATAAGTCGGGTCGCTGTGAGCCCCTTTTTCTGACGGTTGGGACCGAACCATACGGATTAAGGGAATCCTGACCATTGCGTAATTGGCGTACCTAATAGATGTGTGATTTATCGCCTCTGCGTATCTCTTTATAATATCAGTAGGTACTAAATTATTAGGCCACAATGAAGATAATACGTAGCGTGGATGTTAGTAGACAATCGAATGTACTTAGTCTATTCAAAACTAGCCTTTGCTATGATTCCTTATCTTGATGATAATCTTCGGATTGGATTGAAACTGTCGGTAGCTTCACAGATAATACTACTTACTGTACGTTTAAATACCTGTTATGTATAAAGTTATTGAACTTGGTATCTCATAAGTTTTATCAATTTGAACCGTTGCGATTATTGTCTCCACTTTAAGTTCTACCGATATTGTATTATTAGTTTAGAATCGAAGTAGCTGACACGTCGGTTATCCGACTGTCGGCAAAATAGAGGGAAGTTGCGAAAGGCAACCGTATGCTGGCGTGATCTCGTTTGTAAAACAATAACAGCCGAACGACTTTGATCACACGGTATATATTGTTGTACCTATTAGCGTACTTGAGAAGGATTTTCAGTAACTAAGTTGTCATTTTAGACGATTATAGACGACCTCAGTGGCGCAGCGGGCGAGAGTCCGCCTGCGACGCATGAGGTTGCGGGTTCGATTCCCGCCTCGGAACAAATTTGTGTACGATCTGCAGAAATTTGTTCCGTTGGTCTGGGTGTTTATGTATAATAAAAAATATCTATCTATGTAAGTATTAGTATGTAATGTATTAAATATATCAGACATCTAGTACTCATAACACAAGCTTTGAGTAGCTTACTTTGGGGCTAGATGATGCTGTGTGGATTGTCCAGCATTATTTATTTACTTATTATTTATTTTGGCTGTGCCCACGCGCGAAGGCTCCAACACCAAAACCCATTCTGAAAACGATTCTAATATGGGTGGGTATATATGTAGAACACATATGAATATGATGTGATATACAGTTTCAAAACTCACGCAAAAAATGCGGGTCCAAATTATTCGACACAAGTCCAATCTGACTAAAAAAACTTAATTGCCTGGGGATACAAGCATTTTTTGACTGTGAATGCTTAAATAACTTAAGAGGTGTGTAACTTGTGAAGGAAGATCGTCGCAACCCTCTTAAATTAACACCCTCTTGTAAATTATATCTTTACAAATAGATCTGGAATGTTACTGTTATATCCTACAACCTATCCTGTCCTATTTAAGTAAGTATTATATTTATTTCCTCCTAGAATTTCCAACATCGCTTCATGCAAACAATATTCTCAAATTCAGCTTGCAACTGCCTCGTACTTGGCAAGTGGCAATGCTTATTTCAAAGTATTGTTCACTGTTGTCCACAGAGCGACATATCACCTTCACAGTATAACTAATAGCACAGCGTCTCCTGACGCCGCTGTCGCTGGCAGAACTTGCAAAATGTTTGTTGGTTGCCAGTTTCAACTGAAATTACGCGGTGTTGCCACTAAACTACAATTTTTGTTATTTGTTTTGTGTGGTTGAATATTTTGTGTTGAAGTTTCCTTTACATAGGAATTACTATGATATTTCGCTCCTTTGTTTGTTCTTTCTTTTTGGCTCCGAAAATATTCTCTCTCGCCATCAACATACTTACTATTCCCACCGACTTTGTTCGTGGTGCTGTTTTATTTCAAACCACAATACCTGCTCCATATATCGCTATAAGGGTTGAGTTTCGGGGGTTCCTTTCATGTGCTACCTTTAAAAAAACTGAAAAGTGAAACGGCATCACGACTTTGATCCCCAGGCACGGTAGATATCCCTTCAGATCTCTCAGTACCCAGTATTACTTAACTCTTTTTTACTCTTCAGTATTACTTTCTTGATTCTTTGAGAATGTCTAAAGGGGGTAGTCAGAGGTACGTCCAAACATTACATTTGGCACATACCTACATTTTGCAGTAGTTAGTATTCCATACGTGACCGGTTGCAAGCCCATCGCCGCTCTTATAATACTATTTGGTTTCCTCACGATCTTTTCCTTCACCGTTTAAGAGCATTGGCATTGCGCACATACATTTTTGATAGAAAAGACCAATGGTGTACGACCGGATTCAAACCTGCGACCTTACGATCGGAAGGCGGGGTCACTCCCACTAGACCACCGGTGCCCTCCTACTTTTATAGAGTTTATACAACGTCTGTACCGTCAGAAGCTAGTTTCATTTATCAAAAAATAGGTGGGAATGTATACACCTATATAATAAACAATAGCCAAGCAATTTTTTTGAGGCCTTGTCATAAGAAATCAACGGCGGATATTATTCTAACATCAATCAATATCGATAAGCATGAAGTTCCCAGAACAGAGGATTAGGTACGAGTAGTTCCAATTCTCAAACTTAGTAGCGGATCAAATGTTGTTAGGGAGCATATTCCATCCTATATTGGAATTTTATCGTAGTCCCTCGCCGTTCACTGAAAAAGTTACATCAGCAAAAAATACTGGGAAAATACTGGAATTTCGAAGACCGCATGTGTTAGATTTCTACAATGTCCCGATTTAATTTACATTCAAAGAATCCACTGCCTACATGCCAGTGTTTTACCAGGCGCCCTGTTTTCGTCCGACGAGCTCCAACCTTTTGGGAAAATTGAAAAAGAGGTTACTCGTTAAATAAAAGCTCTACCCAACGAATCAGGTAGCTCGTACATTATTAAATGAAACATCCAAGTTTTAATACCGAACAGACCTCAAACTTAATAAAAAGCGTCGTTGAAATGAGAAATACGCAACCAGGGTTACCTATATCAATTTTAAGAACAAATAAATGCATCCGCAATATCGCAGGGCATAAAGTACCTTCATAAAACGGAAGCATTTTAGGGTTAAATTTTTATTTTAAACATAGAAAGGGATTTTGATGGCCCACTCACGTCGTGTGAGCACGTTATCCTTAGATTTAGGAGTTGCGAGCAGTAACTGACGAGCCAAACGGGCGGTAAGCACGCTGTAACCGTGATTCGAGGACGACTTGGGCGAAGCTAGCATGTAGCTACATGAATTACTGCGGCCGTTTTCTGAAATTGTTATGTGCCATTTGAGGGGAATGGATGGAGGTAAGACCATAAAGATGTGGCTTGCTCATCTTAATGTGATTGATTATATATTCATCTGAGTGCAAGACTACTTCGATTGGCGTTGCACTCGTAAAGGATACAACGAGGCGTCAATGTTTGCCAAAGACATTCTAACAATGGGATTGTTTTTTACTGAATAGACCGTCCTTTGACTACAATCTCACCTGATGGTAAGCGACGATGTAGCCTACGGTGGAGCAGAACGGTCTAGAAGACACCTATTCACTCTTGCCTTGAAGAGACTCGTGTTATAATGGTCACGAAAGACAAACGACGGTAACGAGTTCCACTCCTTAGCGGTTCGCATAATGAAGGTTGAAGCGAAGCGCTTCGTGCGAATTGGTGGTATGCTAGGCTAACTAGGAATCTTGAGTTGGTACCTACAAATAGGGTATCTACCGTACCTGGGGATCAAAGTCGTGAAGCTGCCGCGCATAGGTATCTATTATACCTTCGTAGGTACTTAAAATTCTACCCTACTAATATACAAATCAATGCGCTGTTTGGATGTATGTGGCCCAATCTCGGGTCACCACTACAACGCGTGCGAAGCCGCGAGAAGCTTCTAGTTTTTAATATATACCTAAGTAGTTGTATTGACTTTCTCTGATTTCATGACAGTATTTTTATCAAATCAATATGTACCTACCACAGTTATTATTTTGCAAAACCTATTCAGTAATGTGTAAGTGATAACATTATAAAAATGAATACAAATCTCGCACATGTGACGTAGACATCGTAAACAATGCGTTGCCAATTTGCGCAAATATCTCAAGAAAGCGCTCCTGTTCAATTAAAAGGCATAGGTACATACCATCTGTCCTCGGGTAATTCATTGACCCTCTTAGCTCTCACCTGCTTCCTGTCACCTTGAGGTGCCGCAGAATAACTAGCAGTTGAGGGAAACACTACTGCAGATATCTATAGCAGGTCGCGTGGAACTGGCACTAGAGTCACCTAGTTTTAAGACGGTTCAAGATGGTCCTTGTGATTTTATTGAATAAACATTATTTGACTTTGACTTTGATAAACCTCTCGCTCGCACATTTCAACATTCATCATTCAATGGTTTCAATTTATAAAATCACTAAACTCGTATATGAAAAATCGCTTGGCAAAAATATCATTTTAATTCAAACAGTTAAGCAAAAATATAATTTTTATCCAAAATATTTTTCCTACCAAAAGGCTTTTTTAGGTACGCAAACTAGTAAAAGCATTTTTATTGATTACAGTGATTTTTTATGTTGAGCGAGAAAGATGGACGTGGTCCCATAATGTTCTTCTGTGTGACCTTAAAGAATGCATGCAATGCGGATGGTGTCAATCAATATTTTTAAAGATCACCCGATAGGAATAATACTGACTTAATATGAATGATATATAGTTATGATTACATTGTTGTAGATAGTATACAGATACAGACCTATTTAGATGTTAAATGGGTTTTAGTCGAAATTAGAATAGAAGTTCCTTGTTAGGCAGCAAAGTTTTCAATACGTATTTTAAAAGATTGATATCTTATATATACTATTATATGCATGTTAAAATATTATTTAACATTCGTTTTCTTCACATCTTTATAAGGTAGCCTCTATCTACCCCTTTGCTTCCCGACTTTTTGTTTCCTTACTGGTGTCACTTTCACATTATAATAAATTCATCGAAGGGCCGCCATAAGGGTCCGCCAATTTCTCCCTACCTTTCCTATTTTTGATAAACGAGGCACTTGATCGGACCGCGCTGTCCGAGAGGGTTCTATTTTTTGATAATATCTCGTCAGTGGACAAATTTGTGTGTGATGTGGGCCTACACAACCCTTACGATAAACCCTTGTCGGGGAAGTGGTATTAGGTGGTATTACGACGGAAAACAAGGCAGGTTTTTTGCGGTTTATGATGATGTGATTTGCCTGTTTTCGAATATCGCTTTGGTATGAAATGAATCGGAGGATAAAATAGATAGTGCCTAAAAAATGATCCGTAATAAGAATCCTTCATCTTTATATACACGGCGCAAACAGGTTTCTGGATCATGAAACTACTTTTTATGCACCCCAACAAGTTCTTTTATCTTTACTTTTTATTCATGAATAAGCTTGATAGCGATTCCATTACCGTACACATCTCTCCAAGTAAACTTTAAATATGAAAAGACGCGAAAATCGCGGTGTTTTCTCCATGCCATAAATATTGTTAGATAAATATGTATTATTGTCCTCTGTCACACGCTCGGCTTCGGTATGATGTTCTTATTTCGGGGTGGAAATTCAAATAGTTTAGGGGCGTGGGATCTCGCTTTGTGTTCAGCGAAAACGTTCAGTTCTATGTTACGTGTCGATCTGATATAGTCATAACACGATGTTTTGCACAGCGGGACCCAAATCTCATTTCTTTACTCTTTAACGCACTTGCTGTTATTTTATGAACCGTGTGGTTTGATGCCATTACTATTTGCTAGTGTGTAGGTTGCGGATTCAATTCTAGTCGAGGCAAATAAATAAATAAAATAAATAATGCTGGACAATCCACACAGCACTATCTAGCCCCAAAGTAAGCTATTCAAAGCTTGTGTTATGGGTACAAGATAACTGATATATTTAATACATTATATACTTACATAGATAGATATTTTTTATTATACATAGAAAACACCCAGACCATCGGAACAAATTTCTGCAGATCGTACACAAATTTGTTCCAAGGCGGGAATCGAACCCGCAACCTCTTGCGTCGCAGGCAGGCTCTCGCCCGCTGCGCCACAGAGGTCGTCAAATGTTTGTCTTATGAACATAGCTGATGTTCGGTGTGGCTATTTTTTTGTTTTATTTACTTTTAATATAAAATAGTGTCATCTGTGGCCTACCGCAGATGAATTAACTTCACATACCTAGTTTTAGGCTAGATGGTGGACAGGCAATATGTGAAATGACGTCTAATATTTCTTATTTGCATAAGTGTGTATTCAATAGCTTCTTTAGAATACTTGGTACTATTGATTAGTTTGCCTTTATTTGTTTCAGTTTCTCTAGCTGTCATCATCATCATCAACAGCCCCCAGAAGTCCACTGCTGGACATAGGCCTCCCCTATCCGCTTCCAGGAAGAACGATTCTGAGCCCTTTCCATCCACCGACTACCCGCGATCCCAACAATGTTGTCAGTCCATCGGGTAGGAGGGCGTCCCACACTTCGCTTTCCTGTTCGTGATCACCATTCAAGAACCTTTATTTCTCTAGCTAACCTTTTTTTCTCTAGCTGTAATAGTATTAAAATTTCATATTCGAATCCCAAGATAAAATCTTGTTATTTACGCTAGACATATTAAACACTGTAACAGAGCTGTATTTAACTAGCTATCTCTATAATAAGAGTTTCTTACAACCCACTTAAGTCTGAAGAGCTACAACTAGTCTGCTATCTCGTTTGTGACTTGCTAGTGCATTTGATACGAGTATTACTACATAAAGCACGCTGTTCTAAGTCACGTTTTTAATTAAACCAACTTTATTAGGCAGTAGCAGTAACTCCGCGCTAGTCACATCTCCACGTGTGAGTTAACTGAAACTTTATTACACTTTACATTCAATTGGCGCCCACCGTGGGGCTTAATTGGATAGGAAGTCGGTAGTTTTAAAAATGGAAATTGCCGCGAACCTATTCCAACTTCAAAACTATTACAAATTAAGTTTCTGCGTAAAATTACGGGCGGAATATAAATCTGTAAGAGGATAATATGAGTTCATCCATCCTTTCAAAATACGGGAAGAGGTACTACGCTCCAGGAAGTTGGATGACGAATGCGTACATCTTTACCCCACGACGGGTTATATAATGCGTAAAATTACTGCCTTAAACTATCTTCATTCGTTTCATGTCTCGGAAAACGCGTATTTATTTATGAAACTCAATTCTGTCTGTCCTTTGTTTTTTCGATAAAAATGAAATATTGAGCTGTTTTCTCCTTAACCTAGGGTTTCACCAGTTTTTTTAGATTAATAGGTCTACTGCTGCATGTCTCTTAGTTTTTTGTTGGCTCTCTCAGCCAGTGAAAACACAGGTGACAAAATAGTGTTCCTTGAAAAGAGCGTTATCTTTACTCTGGAAAGTGGTCATTAATTTCTTTGTACCAACTTCAACGTGGTGGTTTGATTTTTTAAATAGACAGGGAACACATAAATCTGCTCATGTTTAATTTGTGCAGGTATTTATGTGTAAACGTTATTCAAAACTAAAATTTAAAGCAAACGTCGGAGCTCTACCACTATGCTAACAAAAAGCATTCCATGACCTCTCCGCGACTTTAAGCAGTTTACCTTGAACCAGAAAAGGTCATGCAATCGGACATTAATGGACTATTATTTTCTAAGCCTTCATTGTATTATCATAAATATCATTTTCAACGGCGACTTGCGTTTTTATTGTTGGTTTGAATGGAATTTAAAAACAAAATTAAACTATTAAAAATATTAATTATCTTAAAAACAAATTGAAAGCAACAAAACCATTAGATAGGTAGCCAGTAGTGCCAATAAGAAACACGTTTCATATCCGAAGCATAGCACATAAAAGAGCTTCTTTTTAATAAGCTGAAAATATTGTTAGAAAAGCAGTTTTATTTTTTCAATATTGTCGTGTATTTCGCTTGGAACACTATCTGAAACATGTGGAGCGAAGCTGTGGTCACGTACCAACTACTGGAGTTTAATTAAGCGGTGATTAAAGTTCTACCGGACTAAGCTGGAATCCGGTATCTTGCAAACTCTTCGTTGGCGCCCGACGTGGTACTTACTGTTCTTATTAATTATTTTTGTTTCAGTTTTAAATTGCTTTGTATTTAGTTTTGTGATTAGTTTTTAGAATAACAGTAATTTATTCTATACCAAGACATTTTAACTTAACTGCTTGTATTGCTTGGAGTGAGTAGGCAGTGAAGGTACAGGTGGTTTCGTAATTGGCCATGACCCGTCTACATTAGCGTATAGAAAAACTTCTTGAGCTTATGACGGTACTATCACTACATAGTATAAAACAAAGTCGCTATCTCTGTCCCTATGTCCCCATGTCCCTATGTCCCTATGTATGCTTAAATCTTTAAAACTACGCAACGGATTTTGATGTGTTTTTTTTTAAAGATAGAGTGATTCAAGAGGAAGGTTTATTGTATAATACATGTATGATATGTGCACCCGTGCGAAGCAGGGGCGCGCGGGCGAGTCGCTAGTTTGAATATAAAGCTAATATTATGGTCCTATAATACTTAAGTCTGATATAAAAGCATGACAACGACACCTCATTTATACCCTACATGACTTATGTATTTACCCTCATGTTTAAACAGTGTACAGATTATGGCTGCTCAGTAATATGTTTCGAAGTGGCTTCATTAACACACACTTACCGACAGACTGGTTGAAAAAGCCTCGTTAGACGCATATTCGGCGCAAATTTTTCGTCAGCAAAAGGCGGAGGCTGACGTCGTCTTTATTAAAAATTCAAATAGTAAAGCCAGCCTTGCGCGACTGAGATCCGCGACCAAAAAAAACTCCAAAATTGACATCTTGTTAATCGCAACCTCCTGCTAACGTAATTTTATATTCGAGTGGTAGGTAGATACATTGTTGCGATTAAGTAGACTTGAGAATAGTATTTTGGCGGCGCAAGTACTTTTTAAATATTACAATCGCCTCATACGTGCCAAACGGTCTTTCAGGTTATATTACGTACGGCTTTGAAACACTCCAATGGAAATTTTCATTTAATGCTACTACTCTGCTACTACAACTATTCTATTCTAATGCAATGCCTTTTTTAATGACTTTAGCTTTGGTAGCTAAGCCTCAGACCGGCATCACTGATGGGTTCTCCTTCATCTCTGTGTTGTGCATATCTTGTTTTTGTCCAGGAGTCTCCTGGCGATCTTTTTGTTGTGCGTGCATCTCTTGGTCTTATCCAGGAGTTGCCTGCAATTGGTACGAATACCATCATCCAAGGACATAATTCAACACAGTTTTTATAAGTATCTCAAAAACTGACTTGGTGTTAATTTATTCCGAAATAAACGATAGACGTTATTTTGTTTGTATTTCGAAGCCTTCTTACCTACCCCCGTCTCGTCGCAGCAATATTTTTTCGCTAACACGAAAACGCCTACTCCACCTTAACAGTGAACTCGACACGCTGAGAAATGAGGGTAGAAAGTGGTCTTTGAGTTCATGATTGAACATTTTATATTCACTCGGTTGCCGCATCGGCGCCGCACTCTCGGGCCCCGTGAATTATGGAATACTGCTTAAGATTTCAACAACAATGTGTTCGAGTTCAGGATTTGTCGGCGTTTCCTGATCTTTTTATGTTTTACTTAATAGGAATATGAAAAATCTGCCGCTCGTGTCGTTAATTTCATTTTTAGACGTGCTTTTGACTTAACATATTCTACTTGCTTATATGTGCATATAGGCTAGTAAGTTGATCCATATTTTATAATAGTAACGTCCTCGCTAACTTTGAATCGATTTAAATACTAATCAATAACGTAAAGTCAAAATGCCTTGACATGACATAATCTTGTTACATTTTCATCTCTAATAAATCTCAAAAAATTATTCGCCTACAAAGGAATTGGCCCAAATTAATGGGCAGAGGTGGCCTTTGAAACATTTTATTTAATAAGGCTTTGTGCAGCCCTTCGTACGTAATTGTAAATTAATTGCGTTTTCAGGAAAAAAGGGACTCGTAATGGCTAATTAGGCAAACGATAAATATATTTGGAAGTTGAAGAGCTTTCTTGATTACATATTTGTGAATAAGTAATGGGATGGAAATTTACTTTACAGTCCTCTCGAAAATTCTTAAAAAAATCGTAATTGTGTTTTAAGCACGTGAAACGAGTGTTTTGAATAGATACATCCCTATAGATATTCGATTGCCTATTTGGTGGGCTGCAACTTGCAAGACATGCACTTGCCACAGACTATATTCTATTTCATGTGCCTGCTATGATGACAACATAAAAGTATATAATTATCTAAGTATCCTACAATCACTGATCTGTATTATACAGCGTATTTGTTTAATACAGATCAGTGCCTAAAATACATAATTGCGTATACAAGATACACCAAAATCTCGTAGGTCTATATATTTCGCAACAACATTACGAGATTTAACCTCGTTACCTGGGTCAATCAACTATTTTACCCACACTTTGTTGTCCCCGACCATTTTTTATTAAAATGCGCCAGTATGTTATAGTTACACACAAAGCGAATATCACAATGGTATCTATGATCATTAGGCACAATAGCAAAGTTGATTACATTCTCGAAAATATTTCATTTCCGTTAAAACTTATGGTAACTCCGTATACGAAATGTTCACTCCATACAAAATACTCTTGTCCTAAGACCACATTCACAAGTAAACTTTAATTTTAAGTGAACTTATAAACCTTACTTTCAGACAATTTTAATTACAGAACAAGATAGTACAATACAGTTTATTGTGTGCTAAACAAAAAATAGATTAGCCAAACCACTTTTCTAAAAAAAAATCTTAAAGTTTTGTCCCTGACTATAGTGCTTTTGCTTCCGTGTGCGGAGTTACACTCATAAATTTCGTCTAGAAACACAAAGATGGCACTGTTTGCCGTAGGTAGCTTCAGTTGTGTTTGCTTTCGCTCGCATGGCAAGGCGGTGCCCTTTGATAGCGCCGTCAAGCCGCCAGTCCGCGAAGAACGTTCGGAGGGTGTGCGTGCCTTTTTGTGTCGTCGGCAGAGTTACCGTGATTACTCGATGTATGTATAAAATTTGTTTATAATAATCAGATGTTTATATAGTACTTAACACATGTATTCGGCTAAGGTTTACGCCAATTACCAAAATCATATTTAAATGTACTTATTTCATGAAAATACACCAATTGTCTGCTGAGTTACTTGTAGACTGAGTTACATTGGCGGTAACTCCACAGACATTCTTGGTAACTGCTAAGACATTCACGTATTTTGTGGGGTTAGCTTCTAACACGTAAAGTAAAACTGGATCTATTTGAGCTAATTCTTGGCTTGTCTTGTCTTATCTCTTTAATAAAATTACTAACCTTGATTTGATGGTGTACCAAGAAGGTTGACAGCAAATAGTAGTCTTGGGGATTATACAAATTTATTTATTATAATATTGACTTATGTTTTGGCTAGTAAGTACTTCAAAAATCATAGTGATTTTTCAGAAATAATAATCTAAAATGGCGCGCATATCGGCAGCTGAAAAACAAAAAAGGTACAGAGAAAGACTCAAACTGAACACCGAGAAGTACGAAGAGGCTAAAAGAAAGCACCGTGAACACTACCACAAAGTTAAAAGGCTTGCAAAAGACTTAACGCCAAAAGAAAATAAACAAGCAAATACTACTATCTGGAAGTTGAGACAAAGAGAATACAGGAAGAAAAAAAAGAATTTACAATCGATCTTGGATGCAACACCACCAAGTTCACCAGTACCTGGCGTACTCAATATCTACAACCAGTTACCACCAGCCTCTCCGGCATCAGTAGCGTCCCAAAAAGGAGGACGAAAGAAAGTAAGAAAAAATAAAAGTAAAGTGCACAGAGAGAACAAAAAACTACAAAAAGAAAAGCAAAAGTTGAAGAAAATCTGTGAGAAGTACAAGAAAAGACTGATTAGAAAGAAAGTAAAAGAAAGAGAATCTGAAAATCATAAAGAAAAAAGGAATTATAAGCTTTTGACAAATTCAGTTAAAGAGCGATATGAAAGGATTAAGAGCCATAAGGAGAAAAGATTGTTAAAAAGCCTTTTTGAAACTGATAATATAGACAAATCTAGAGAAAAAAAACACAACTACTAAGAGAAACATTGGGAATAAACCGACAGTATTGTTTAGACCCATATTTTTGTTGTATGTCTTAGGTGTTACCTAAATTTGTCTCTAGAGTTACATAGTGTCCCCAAATTTAAAATTGTAATTTTGATTACAACATGCTGTATTATTTTTTATTTATCTTTCTGTTGCTTGTACTATATTCAGACAACTGTCAAGTTTCTTTTAAGAATTGATTTCCATTTGTATTTCACTTACATTTCGTTTTATGAAGAAAAAACTTATCTTTTTTTGTAAAAAGGTAACGCAAAAGACCAATGTCAGTTGATTTTGTGTTTAAATTTAGGAATACATGAAGACTGATTTTACCAAAACAATTGATTATGCACGTAAGAGTAATAAATAATAATAAATAATGTTTTTGTGTTTCAGTCACCCATTTATGTTAAGCTGAATGCAGGTAACTGAGGTGACAGTTTTCGAGAGTATGTGCTGTAGTTTTTAGCAAAAACTGAATAAAATATGAACAAACGTCGCTGCCCTTCTAGGTAGTTATAGATGATGATATTTGTAATGTCCTTATCAAATTAGAATAAAGGAAAACGAATGTTCATTTAAAAAAAAATATTTTTTCTAACATGCCCATTGTGTGGGTAAAATAGTTGATTGACCCACCTACCTTTATAACATCGAGTTCTTTCCACGAAAGCTTATCATTTCTTATTACTGCCAACCGTTTTTCCTGAAGCTCATTATTTCAAAAAAACTGCGCCAACCTGATCAATTCCCCTGCATCTTTACTGGCCCAACAAAGAAAAAGGTGAAATATTGGATTTCTCACGAAGGCGCGAGGTTTCAATCCTGGCTTTATTTAATTAAACAGAACCCCACGGGGTCTGGTCGTCTGTTACATAGTGATTGTTTCGCTGCGTGTAGTGCTGGCTTGTTTATTTCGCGTAAATATCAGTTGGGTGAAAACTGGGAAAAAGAAGAGGTGAAATAAGTAAAAACTGGCGAAAAACGGAAAGTTGTAAACGAATGTTACCGATTTTTAAAAAAACATCAGTGTAAGTAATTAGTTTTTTTGGGAGACGTGGTGTTTTTTGTATGGTTACGATATTTTTAAATAAAGAATTGGAAACATCTTTGACCTGTGTGGTTACCTACTTACATTTGTAATTGCATGTACTAAATAGGTCCCTACAAAAGTGTAGGGTCAAAATGTTATTTGGACGTCTATTTCCCTCATGAAAACGTGTTTTTCCATATAATTTTGGTAAAAAAAGTGTATTATATAGTAGTTTGTAACTGAATTTTCTATGACACTTCTTCATCGGTATAGAATATTGAACTGTAGAGTTGTAATGAAGTCAAACAACCCTTTATATCGTTTTTTCTTAATATATTTTTTTATCACCTTGCCATAAAGTCCAATTTTTAGTTAAAGTCAGAAAATTTCGTAAAGAAACTTGCTGCCGAAACATGTTTCGCAACTTAAGAGTCCGGTGACAGCGGCTCGCAATTTCGAGGTGCGATTGGCTATTATTTCATTTTATTTCATTTCGAGGAGGTTGTTTGAAAAAATAACTCTAAAGAAACACGCATAAATACTGTTCGAACACAAATAATACAATAATATAAGGGAAATGTGCTTGAGTCAGAAATCATTTTGGTATTAGGTAAATGTAAGACCAAACATACTAATACCAAAATGATTTCTGATTCGGGCATGTTTCCCTTATATTATTGTATTATTTGTGTTCGAACAGTATTTATGCGTGTTTCTTTAGAGTTATTTTTTCAAACAACCTCCCCGAAATGAAATAAAATGAAATAATAGCCAATCGCACCTCGAAATTGCGAGCCGCTGTCACCGAAGCCTTAAGTGCACTTTGTGGCCCATCAGTGTTGATAAATTTCAACCCCGTTAAGGTTGGCAGATGTAAATTCGTAATAGCTGATTGAGTTAAAGTTTCGTGAAATGTCGGTCATATTTTTTATAAGGTGTGTACGTTGTGCTGCATCGTCTTAGTATGACGTAAGATATCTCTACGATTTTTGTATAATTTTGACACAGTTTTGACAGAAGCAGGTCCAGCAGTTTTCATATAAAAAATGCCATGTAAATGTCGTGCCATAAACGTGCGCGTCCACCGCGTCCGCATCGCTGCGTCCGGAGCGGACGGATTTGTTGCTTTGTATTTATTTGTATGGCGAGCACTGGATCGGCATTTCAGCGCCAGAGACCGGTATTTCTGCTGATGACGTCATCCGCAGTGAACGCGCCATTCGGAATTGCTTTGAAAATACCGATACTGCCTTTGCAAAATCCGGATGCAGTGGACGCACCCCATCGGCATTTTGTAAATACCGACTCTCCGTCCGCTCCGTACGCAGCGATGCGGACGCGGTGGACGCGCACCTTTACCCCGACCTTACCCAATGTTCTTGCTAAGTCTGGGCTGGGTGATTAGTTATGATTTATAGCTGTTAGGATCTAGGATCCTCTGGTTAATGTAAGTCTGCGGCAAATTGCTCTAACCTATCAGCAGCTAGTTGTGTAGACGACCTCAGTGGCGCAGCGGGCGAGAGTCCGCCTGCGACGCAGAGGTTGCGGGTTCGATTCCCGCCTCGGAACAAATTTGTGTACGATCTGCAGAAATTTGTTCATTGGTCTGGGTGTTTTCTATGTGTAATAAAAAATATATATCTATGTAATTATATAATGTATTAAATATATCAGCTATCTAGTACCCATAACACAAGCTTTAGTAGCTTACTTTGGGGCTAGATGGTGCTGTGTGGATTGTTCAGCATAATTTATTTTATTTTATTTTAGTTTTGAATTTAACTTGACTGTGAATGATGAGAGCCAAAATATACTTACTGTGTTTACTTCGATTTCTGCTGCATAGCAGTTGAGGCGTCCATTGGTTTGGTCAGGATTTAAGGGTACCATGTAATCACAATACGAACAAGAGACTTAAGACCGTCTAATGTTGGTGAACTGAGTGCATTACCACAAGGGGCACGCCTTAGTGACATGACATGGTATTTGCAGTAATGGCTATGAGCAGAGGAAACAGTACATCATCAGGGTGGGCCTTGGATTACTTCATCATTTTTCCTCGCTGTAGGTACCTTCAATATGCCAACCAAACCTCTGTATGGTTTGCAATATGAAGGTTTATTTTTATTTTATATCGCGAGTAAAATGTGATGTATAATATATTCGTAATAATAATATTGAGGTGGCTGCGGAATTTGAACCTTATTATAAGATAGGTACGGCAGGTAGGTATAATAGAGTAACCTTAAGCTTACCTAACGTATCATTTAATATCACGCCGGGTAAAGAATTAAAGAGCAAAAAATAGAGCACGGTAGGTATCACTATCACTACATAGTATAAAACAAAGTCGCTTTCTCTGTCCCTATATTCCTATGTCCCCATGTCCCTATGTATGCTTAAATCTTTAAAACTACGCAACGGATTGATGCGGTTTTTTTTAATAGATAGAGTGATTTAAGAGGAAGGTTTATATGTATAATACATGCATGATATGTGCACCCGTGCGAAGCAGGGGCGCGCAGGCGGGTCGCTAGTATATAATGAGAAAATATTAAAGCTCCCAGCTTTAAAAGATATCTCCAGCAAGAAAATGAGCTAAAATAGTCTGAACTACGGCTGATTGACTAGTCATTATGAGAGCCCGCTCTTCAAATCTATTTTTCTTAGTATTAGATACATGGACGAACCAATCACTGGACTCAATTTTTCTCACATGACGATGGTCCTTATAATCGTCTACTTATACAGCCTTATTATAAACAAATCAAACCTGGGTTTAAACCTAGCTCAAGTCACGTTTTCTTATTATAAGCAACTTAAACCTGGTTTATCTCATAAATTTAGGATCATCTCAGGTTTATCATTTTCGTATTACAAAAGACACTTTAGTCGAAGACTACATAGTACCTGAGATAGTCCATGATTCATCATCACAGAACATAATCATTCAACAAATATCCACAGACTATAACAAATTATGGCAATCAATCGTTCATTCATTTTGGAATCACCAACTTATCTGAGCCGTTCTGAAGTTAGCCGCTTGTGCATAAATGGCCAATAGTGAATCGAGAATTCTCTAAACAGCTAACTTCAGACCGGCTTAGATAAGTTGGTATAACTGTACGCTCTTGCCGCAGGCTAAAGTCATATGCGCATACTACCTCGTCTTTCGTTTTAACGAATCAATTTTTAGTTTCTCTTCTTGACTCAGATCTCCGCCTTTTTGTTTTAAATCTCGTTATCAACTTGATATTGACAAATTCGTGGCAATCCATGCGTTTTAACATTTCAAATTTAGATCGGAGTCTAGAGTTTGAAATGTATGTTGGATAATGCAGTGCTACAAGTTGTTTTATTGAATAAACTTATGTGGGAGACCAAATAAAATTTGGCAAAATGAGATTTTTATTAGTTAGACCATACTTAAACTAGGGGTCGTTCGGGTTTATCTTTAAACCGTGGTTTAGGGGATAAACTCCGTTTTATAATAACGTCTGGTCTAAGTCTTTGATTTTTCTATAGAGCAGGGACCAACTTCGGTATCAAAGTTAGACCACGGACCAGTTAGTCCTGGCTTAAGCCTAGTCTAACTCACATTTTTATAATAAGACGGATAGGTTTTAAGTTAAATCGACAGTTGCAAACTAGCGATCATTGGGTTTAGTTATGTTTTATATCCTCTTACTCAGGTGCGCCTGTGACGGATAAGTTGAGGAGTAATAGGTTAGCGTGGTGTGGGCATGTCATGAGGAGGGAAGAAAGTCATATTACGAGAAGAATGTTAGACATGGATGTGATTGGTTTTAGAAAGAGAGGTAGGCCAAAGAAAAGATGGATGGACTGTGTGAAGGATGATATGAGTAAGAAAGGAGTGAGCACCGAGATGACGAATGGTAGAGGAGAGTGGAGGAGTAGAACCTGTTGTGCCGACCCCACTTAGCGTGGGATAAGGGCAGGAAGATGATGACTCAGGGGGTTTTCCTCTCCCCTAAAAAACCATTCTTATGGATATCCACTTAGGTACCTACTAGGTTCACTCTCAAGAGATCTGAAAAAAAAACACCGTCTGAATATGGCGTCACTGAAAGAAAATCAGCGCGACATAGGACTTGCTAGCCCCGTTGACAATGCTGGTGTCTATTTTTTTCCATATTTTTTTTTTTATTTTCTTGGTCAAGGTTTTTGTGACGAAAGTGATCATTTTCTATTCTATTCTCGAGTATCACAATCAGATAAGCCCCGTAAGTTTATTGGCTGTTATTGCTAGGATTGGTCGCGTGGAACTTGCACAGTGTCCTAGCTTTACGACGTTTCAAAGTGCGATTCTACAGTTTTGAATGTAACAGCCCTACTTTTCAATTTAGTGTCCAGATGCAGGTAGGTACATTTCTTCAGTATTCTAATAGAATCAGCTCGTTCGCCCTGGGGAGCTCTGGATTAATTCCGTTGCCTTTGAGTGGCCAGATATGAATTATTGTGGCCCCGTTGATGGATTTGTGTGGAGGATGGAGTAAGTCTATCGTTGCGAAACGTTTTTATTAAAACGCAGTCAAGGCTGGCACTGAAGGAGATTGCCAGTTTATTGTGATATCAGGTGTGTGGCGCGCTGGACAAGTAAAGACTTACTGAGACTTTATTACATTTTATACAATGAAGTAGAAATAGTTTTATTGTCCACGGCCCATTCAACTACTGTATATGTGGGTGAATGTTAAATGCTAGGTATATTTTGACACACCTCTTGGCTACCCTCTTCAAGCACATAGACTCGGCCCGCCTGATGGAGTTATTGTTACCGTGGTAGCCTATAGACACCTGCAAAACGAGAAGAATAAAGCGCGCCTTTATGACTTAAAATTTTTAGACGGCAATATTTTGAAGTGTCCCTTTGCACGGAACCTTTGAAAACTCTCGTTTCGCAAATAAATATTGAACCCATTCAACTCAACATCAAACCGAATAATTCAAAGCCTGAGCCAGTGGTATGGATTCTCAAATCGGCAGGCCCTTGAGCAAGGTAAAGGTGAATGAAGTTTCAAGTGGAAGGGACGCAGAGGACTTTTGAATATAAATCTTTACCCTTGATGTAGAATGATCAGTGTAGGATTCACCTGGGAACAAATTAGCGGTACCCGAAAATCATCATCATTCTAAGGCCTGCCGAAGTCCACTGTTGGTCATATAAACCCCCCCCCCCCTCCATATATATCCAGGAAAAATAAACGTAACAAAGTCCCGAAGCTAAATAAAATAAACGATAACAAAGTAATCGAGTCGAGGGAGTGACCAGCTCAGATACTAAATGGTTCCGGAGTGGAGCAATTGAAGAGACACCTGGGTCCTCTCTGAGGGACAATAGAATGGAATTACTGTCGTACAGACAATTGCTATAATCGAGACTATGTTGCTAATGTTGAATCGCGAAGGTTGGATACATTCGGAAAGTTTTATGTTCTTGTATTTTGATCAGAAGTGCGTGGTTGACGGTAGATTTACGAAGTCAAAGTGAAAATTCACTTGAATCATGAAGATCACTTAGTTTTTTATGTGATAAATTACGGCCCACCTGATGGTAAGCGGTCAACGTCGCCCATATGCACCAACAACACCGGGGGCCTTGTCGTTGCGTTACTTATCCTGAAAGATTTAATTAACATTTTTCTTGAAGGTCTGAAGAGTGTGGTCGGCGGTGTAATTACATATGAGGCTTCACATCTGTATGCCTCAAGTTGATGGACGCAGGTCCGGCATTGTAGGGCAGGTCCCTATCGTACGTGACTTTCAAGGCAATGCTTTTTTGTAGGTGATGGTTACCACTTAAAATCAGGTGGGCCATGATGCTGAACCACAGTTGGCCACTTTGCTCCACTCCCACGATTCTTTGTCAACCCTATCCACTCCGAAGACCAGGTGGAGTCCAAGTCTACGCGCCAGGATTTCCCCGGGCGGGTGCGTCTTCTTTTAATCTGATGGACGTGGATATAAAACTAGTGACCACCTATGTCTGTGCTATAGTGACATAATACTAGACGAGAATGAACTGTACAGTATATTTAAGTGTTAGAAATCATCACCATCTTTTTGCTCTCATCCCACGATGCGTGGGGTCGGTACACCAGGTTTTCTTCTTCCACTTCTATAATTCGACATCTCGGTCGGACATCACCTTTTTGCTCATGTGATCTTTCACACAGGTAGGTTTCATCTGTATAATTTTGGCCACCTGTCCTAAAAACTCTTCGTAATAGTAGAGGATCCGTAGTATAATCGACCTTCACCCATCTGTTTAATGGATGAAAATAATTTTATAAGTAATTTAGTATGTTAAAAATTATAAAAACAATGGGTTGACTGAAAAAATCCTGGCCCAGCATTTTACCGTATTTACCTGATACATTTTTAGTTCCTAAATAATAACTAGATGTCGCCACAGGAAAGATTAGAACGCGCTATCGTTAAGTTTTGAGCAATGAGTGATATCAGATTTTTTAATTATTAGCTATTTATAGCCTTGGCCAGGATTTTTTCAGTCAACCCATAGTTTTTATAATTTTTAACATACTGAATTACTTAGAAAATTATTTTCATCCATTAAACAGATGGGCGAAGGTCGATTATACTACGGAACGGAATACGGATCTTAGACTATAATAATGGCTTTCTCCTCCTCGTAACATGCCCATACCACACATAGTAATTTTCCTCAACTTGTCCGTCACAGGCGCTACTTTCATTCCGTGTAAGGAATAACCATTTTTTTTATATTTGATAGACTGTCCTTTGGCCACAATCTCACCTGATAGTAAGCGACAATGTAGCCGACGATGGAGCAGAACGGTCTAGAAGACACAATTCACTCTTATTATTTATTGCAGACAATTGTACAATATCCAAGGTAGACATAAACCCTTGTCTGTCGCCGTAGTAGAGCCTAGCGCGATCGTTTATCTTGGTAAACTGAACAAATTTGTGGAATAGGCCCCCGCAGTACATTTCTCATTCAATAAATGTGAACATGGTCGGTAGCTTTTTTCGCAAACTGTTCCTGGCTAATGTTAAAAACTTTTAGGAAAGTCCTATAAACTTAGTGAAATATGAGGTTGATATTTTCACTCAAAAAATGCCGCATCAGCAATTTATAACGCCATGCCCAAAGTACGGCCTGCATTATATCGCACGTCAAAACCTGGAACCTGGAAGGAGGGGGTGGGGTTGTGATGGCGCCATAGTGTTTTGGGTACGCAAACACATCCCCTCCACCGTTATTTTTTAATGACGCAATCCTTATGTGATATACTATTACTATTATTTTATTACTATTATTTTTTACAGGTTTAATACAATCGGCCTCACGCAGCACAGAAAGATAGACTAAAAGATTCATTATAAGCTTTTACTATAGACGCGCTGGAATATTTCCCAAAATATACCTCAATATTATCTAAAGTTCTATCCCCTGCATCTAATGTGTATAAATCAAATTGAATGCAAGCCGCAGAGCCAGACGTGTGGAGTCAATCCATTCAAGACTTTGCTGAATGCATGCCCCCATTGTGTGGTTGCTGGGATATGATTTAAACGCCGATCGAGGCTTTATTGAGCTGTAGTAAATGGCCTCGTGTGATTTGGGATGAAAATTTCAATAGATAAACGAAGATTTGAAGAGGTGTGAAATAATGTGCTTGTGAATAGTTGAAAAATCTTTCAAGTTAGGTTTTTATTAGGCCACTATTTAGCGATGGACGTCCTATCGCTGAAATTAAGATAATATTATATATTTTTGTTGATCATTCTAAAATAATTCCAATGTTAGTACTAGACAAAGATTTTAAAAGTTTCCCAAAAGTTATTCTCCGAGCGGGATTTTTTAGCACTAGACAATATCTCCAAGAATTTCAAGTGCTAGATATAATATCAGATCTTCATATTCAGTAAGCTTCACAAGTCTAGATATTATCGAGCAGTCTTCGGATTTCAATCAAATCTATGCTTTGTGAGCTCCAACATCCATTGTATTAAATCTTTGAGTCAAGAGCCAGTGTTAATTTTTTCACTGTAAAAAAATATTACTTATTATTTTAAATGTTGGCATAATGTCAAGTAAGTATTCGAAAGATTCATAAACACTTTAAAACATTTATGTAGCACTTCACTATTTTATTTATAGGAATAGATATATCTATACGGTAAAGTCAAAGTCAAAATATGTTTATTAAATAAAATCACAAGGACCTTTTTGAAACGTCTTAAAACTAGCCGACTCTAGTGCCAGTTCCACGCGACCAGCGCCGAGAAGAACATGCGGCAAACAACAGGTAGCAGTGAAGACATGGCGTAGCAAAAGCAACGTTAACTCCCGAGCATTTTGGACAAATGCTCTTATCTCCATCTTCAAAGCAAAGACTGTGGTTCTGTAGAAATGTTTCTAATCTTTCTATTCATACATTGTTAGAAGCTGCTAGATAAAAGCAAAAGATAAGATAGCAAAACATTGACCGATTTGAAACTCTATTGCAGCGACTTAAGATTTAAGTATATTGATGAGCCACGAATTAAGTTTATTTCGTCATACGGCAAGATTGCAAAACAATTATTTAACAAAATATGAGTTTAATTTTATGAAATAATTGTTTCTTGCAATGTGTGTACCGCTTCAAATAGACCTGTGGTTTTAAAACATTTAAAGGGTAATTTCTTTTTCTAGACTGTTATGCTTCCATACACAATAGGGTTTGTCTGCTGTGTGGACATAGGTATTTCACCTTTATATCTAGACAAGAAATCTTGAATAAGTAACTAAAAGTTCAAACCAAATCACTTCTCTTTTTCGTACCACTAAGTAGATAGATAGATAGAAAATACCTACTCTATTGCACACAACTTAAAGATACAACAAAAAACAAACCTAATTCTAAAAGTACAATGGGCGGCCTTATCGCTAAGTAGCGATCTCTACCAGACAACCGTTGGATGAAGGGACTCAAAAAATTTAGAAGGGGTCCTTGTGTGCGTGGAGATAAATAAAAAGAATTTGTGAATATACATACAAAATACAAATATACTAGAAACCAATATACATAAATACTTACATTACCTAATCATAAATACATTCATACTATAAGTAGTTGCTCCTGTAATACAGGAGTTATCTTCTTATACAGGAACGAGCAATAACCGAAACAAACACCTTAGTGCACTTTTAAAATCCTTTCACCTAACTGTTTCGAAAGCAACTACTTATAGTATGAATGTATTTATGATTAGGTAATGTAAGTATTTATGTATATTGGTTTCTAGTATATTTGTACTTATACAGGAGTTATCTTCTTATACAGGAACGAGCAATAACCGAAACAAACCACTGAATACGATCCTACTATACAAAGAAATCTAAAGCAGAAGAAATTCAAAACATTTAGATTCATCAGCATAAAATGTCTAATCTCGCAATCATCAAGATAGACAATAAACGACCTAGAGGGGGTCTGGACCATAAAAAAATAATTTCCCCCAGAGTCAACTAATGACGCAATTCTACAATCTTCCTACTATTCAAGAGATCGCTAAACGAATAAAATGTCACCTCAGAGGAATATTGAGCAAGCTAAAGCGTTTAAAATGGGTTTTGAGACATGAAAAATCAAAGTCAAAGTCAAATCTAAATATATATAACTCAAAGGTGACTGACTGACTGACTGACATAGTGATCTATCAACGCACAGCCCAAACCACTGGACGGATCGGGCTGAAATTTGGCATGCAGGCAGATGTTATGACGTAGGCATCCGCTAAGAAAGGATTTTGACCAATTCTACCCCCAAGGGGATAAAATAGGGGATGAAAGTTTGCATGAGATTTACAAAGTAAACGAGCGCGAGCAAAGCCGCGGGATCAGCTAGTTCAAAATATATTTATTCAATAAAATCACAAGGACCATCTTGAACCGTCTTAAAACTAGGTGACTCTAGTGCCCGTTCCACGCGACCAACACCGAGAAGAACAGACAACAAACTCGGCTAAATCATAATTTCGGATCAAAATGGAAGCTTATGCATTTTTATCATTGATGCTTATTACTTGCTTCACAATTCAAATAAGACTTCGTAGCGTTACCAACTCATCTGTAGCGGGAAATTAGACCGGCTACCCGCCACCACTGGCTCCCGCAGTAGCCACGGACCCTCCATCCTCTCTTCTTATCTCTTCTTTTTCGTTCTGTTTAAAATAAAACCTTCAGTAGATAATTATGTTAGCCTTCAACGTCCAATTAATGAGATGATACGGTAGAGGGTTATGTCGAGCTCTTGATACCGACTACAACCCCTGGGGTGGTCCTCTGCTGATGTGCTTGGGACGAGGTAACGGGTTCGGTTTGCACCGACCCCGTCAACAACTGTCCTTGCGGCCACATCTTCTCGTCCCTAGCAAGCTCTTTCTTTGCAACTAGATTCACCTTAACTTATGTTTGTGATCCTACATGTTACTGTTGCCCTACTTATATCCTCTATCTTTCTTATCACTACTCGAAAGCCGGACGAAATGTGACACCATCTCACCTTGCTTTATTATACTAAATTGAAACCAAGCTGAATGTTTTACTGTTTTTGGGTATTCAAATAATGGAATGTTCTTTTTTTATGAATGATATCTTTCTTCAGTCAGGGGGAAGGGGGCGGATGAGGCAGAGGGGTCTTTTTGTTCTTTTGGCGCGGCGAATAAAACTTTGGCCGTAATATTTGACTGAAGCCACGGCCGTATTTTCACAGAATAATAAATATAATAAGTACTACCGTACTGTGTAATCTCTGTATAAGGACGCAATTAAGAAAATAAACTTATATCCAATTGCGTGATCAAGCATATTTAAATGAAAGTTTTCTGCAGTCTCCACGGACGAAAACAACAACCGAAGTGCTGAAACCACAGCACCCTTGTTCATTCATAATCCGACTAAGCTTACCCTCGCTAAATGTTTGTCAAGACATCAGGATAAAACTGGTTCTTACAGTTTTTACTTCGAAACTATTAGCTAGGAAGTACGGATAAGCAGGCAATCCTATTACGGCACAGATGGTGCGACGTGGACACTCCACCGCGGATAATAGTGCCTGTCTGGGAAATACTTTATTCGAAGTTACTTCGCGTGGCTTGCTGTTGGAACAAAGCTTAGTTTCTTTCAAGTTTGTAGAATAAATGAAAAAAATGTTTCTGTTCTATCTAAAATAATTAGTTTGTCTCACAATAGCTGAACTTCAGTGTTTTTGACCTTGACTTTAGTGTTAAAAGTTTACTTGTAAGAAATAAAGTGACAGAACGAGCAAAAGGTCCACTTTGTTGAGTGGTTACCATTGCATATAACAACTGCATTATCTCACATAGACTCAAATAAAAACGAGTACCGTACTAACATAACCAATGGCCCAATGATCGACCCAAAGCAGTGCATCGTACGGCATTTTCGTGCGTGACTTGCACGGCAAATGCAGTGATCGTCACGGCAATCCAGACTGCGTGGCAATTCTTCTCCCGGAGGTCAACAGAACACGAGACCCTTGACGTCCTCAAGTAATATCGTAAACCTACAGTTAATTCAGCACATTTTGCAACAGAATTTGCGCTAATAAGTCTCCGTGTTCTTGGGGGGTGAAGTGCCTTAAATTATAAAGCTTATTAAGCATCGCTCCCTTGCGTATCGTAACCTGCCGCAATGAAATGTTCGGAGCTGCAACGTAGCGCGAACTTTCGTCAAGACTTCATTTGTTATGTATACGTAGGTACATTGGCTTTTTGAGGTTTGTTATGTACAGTCTACATCTACGGCTCTTGAGGTTTCACAACTTGGAAGGTTTGATTAATTAAATTGTGTAACGACTTTTTTGCATTCGTAACTCGGCTGATGAATCTTTTGTCTAGACAAGACCAGGTTTGATCTCGGAGTAATGTTAAGCTGGATTAATTTAAAAAATGTTTTTATATAAGTTGATTTATAAAATATCTTATTAACTTCTCAGGCTGCTTAGTTGACCTCTGGGTTCTGGTCATGTCTTCTGTTCGTCGCAACCATCATCTACGCTACTAGAACATGGTCATTTGTAAATTAAATTTATCCCAAAGGATCCTGCTTAGTATCCTACTTACCTACCACCACGTCTTTACCCAAAAGTAATTTATCTATCCCGGTAGGTAAATCACAATTCCCAACATCTGATGCGCAAAGGACGGCCAGAGGTACCAGGGCTGCCGTTAAACAAGCGATTAACATGCGTTGTCCATTTCAGCGAGGTGCTCAAATTACGCACACAGCAATTTAAACTTGTAGGGCTCGATGAGGTCTTGGGTAGTTCATTATTAGAAAACATTGGACCACTGGGATTTAATTTATACAGGTGAGACTGTGTGCTTCGAGAATGAAGCTTATGAAACAGCCTGAAGGTTGCTTTTCTAAAGCCAGTACTGCGTTGTTGCAGGAAGCATTTATTCATCCTGAAAATTACATCATGCTTCGTACGACTTTCATCCGAAATGTCGATTAAAGTTAACTACCTAGTTTTCTCATGAGTTTTAAACAAAAGCTATTAAATTATGACCTTTGTGTCAGTAGTACCATTGATTCTCTTGGTGGAAAACATGATTTCTAAGCATTGTTAGAACTCTCAATCGCCGTTGCGGTCCAAGATCAAATAGCGATGCAATAGCAATTAGCGATACCTATATTTAATTTTGTGATGTCGTGGTAAGGGCGATGAATGACTTGTTTTGTCAAGTTATTTTGCACCGACCATAGTAACTGGTAGTTGGGGTAAAAACAAAAGCTGAAATTGTCCATACATTGGTGTCATATCATAACTATGGAACAAACCAAGGAATTAGGATACAAACCGTGACAGGGTCCACTTTGTGCAACGTTCGACTTGAGTAAAATTTGTAAGAACTATACTGGACATCCCGATATCCGATAGAGAACTGAAGGTCTAGTGGTACTAGCCCCGCCTTCCGATCCTAAGGTCGTGGGTTCAAAAACATTCGTGCACCAATGAGTTTTTCTTTTAAAAATTGGGTGCACAATGCGAGTACTCTCAAACGGTGATGGAAAACATCGTGAGGAAACCGGCATGTTGTATAGAACCTAGTAATTTCTATAACAGTGTCAAGTGCTCGAAAGGAGCCTCTTGAGGCGCATTAGAAATCCTTTCACCACACTGTTTCGAAAAAAACTAGTGACACGACAAGAAGAAGACCCGATACCTATGCTACGTACCCTGCGTCCATTAACTTGAGGTATACAGCTGATGTTGCCCGTAAATTCACAGGCAAACCGAAAAACGAGCAATGCTGCTTGGCGGCAGAAAAAGGCATGGTGGTGGTACTTTCCGGGATTAGCCCCCTTTCCCCCTTCACAAGCTATAAGGCTCTTTAAAGATGTCTACTGCCCCGCTTCAGCTGCCCACTTAAACGGCACCCTCAATTCCACGCGTTCACTCAAAACACGTCAGCATCGATATCCGTATCAACACAAGTCTCCAGTCAGACCCAATATCCGATACATATTACATTAGCTGTCAAAACAACGAAAGCGTTGAGAACGTGTCGGGAATTTCATGAGAATTTTGTATCCAGCTGAACATTAATCATGTAGAAAAGTATATGTTTTTAGGGAATCTATTTTATATGCATTTATGATATCTACCGTGCCTGATGGATCCGTTTTTTGGTATCTCAAAATCCCACTTAAATTTACTCTGTTGCTATAATTTTGCAACATCAGATATAGTTGTGAAGCCGTTTCTTTTTTAGGGTTTACGTACACAAAGGGTAAAACGAGACCCTATTACTAAGACTCTGCTACGTTAATAATTTAAATATTTAATTTTACTAATTTACATTCCTTGGACTCCGCTGTCCGTTCGTCCATCTGTCTGTCTGTCACCAGGCTATATGTCATGAACCGTGATAGTTAGACAGATTGGGCCTTACTACAAAAAAATAGGCAAACGTTAAACACTGCCTAAACTTTTGACATCTCTTGCCATTGCGTAATGGCAAACAGAGACAGCGCTAATTTTAGACACTGTTTAAAGTTAGACACCGTTTTGTAGTAAGGCCCTTAAACTTTACGCAAATGGTGTTTTTCTGTTGCCGCTATAACAGCAAATAGTAAAAATAGATTAAAATAAATATTTAAGGGGGCTCCCATGTAACAAACATGACTTTTTGTTTTTTTTATAGATAACTAGTTTTGCCTCGCGGTTTTACCCGCGCAGTTTTAAATCCCGGTGTTCCCACGGGATAAGTTTCATCCAGATCCATTCAGCCGTTCCGGCGTGAAAGAGTGACAAACATCCATCCATCCATCTATACTTACAAACTTTCGCGTTTATAATAGTAGTAGGATGGTACGCGATCATACTATCTTCTTGAGACACTGGCAACCGTCAATCGACTTCTAGCTTATTGTATTTCAACACTTTCAAAGATACCACTACCAGGGACTTGGTGAAAAAAGCCGGGATAGGCCTATATGAGCTTGTATCGAAAAACCAAATAAAATGGTTTAAAAGGCAATATAAACAAAATAAACGATGGACTACTTCAATATTGGTCGATTGCCTCCCTTCAAACGCTTCTAGAATTTATATTTATCATTCTAGTGGCAGGGCCGTACTAAAGGGAAAATATGGGTGGAACCAAAGTACAGAGTTACAGTACAATATATTTTACACACGGATACACGTACCCCAGATTATTGATAGTCAAAAATACCTAGTTATCTAGATAAGAAAAATACTATTTTAGGAATATCAGTCTCAGGAGGTATGCTTATTTGAACTTTAATTCAAACAAAATAAGATCTTTCATATTTGACACATTTTAAGGATATAAATTAACTCGAACAAAGCAATATGTAGTACTTATCCGCTGAACTAATCTCCTTAAGCTGGAATAAACTTAATTAGAATTAGAGTTAATTTATATTTAACAATGGACTTCCGCAAAGTCACGCCTGAGTCAATTAACATTTTAAGGAGTACGGAGTTTATGTCGTTATTTCACTGTTACAACATATTTTTTCAGTCTGTGTCGGTCTGTTTATGATGAGACTGACTTTTTTTATACAACTAGCTGATGTTATTAGCAGATGATCCACCTGATGTTAAGTGGTAACCATCGCCTACATCAAAGCATTGCCACGTTAGTCACGATAGAATCATGCCACACGATGCACTGCCCTGCGTCCATCAATTTGAGGCATACGATGTTAAGCCTCATGTGCCTGTGATTTCAGCGACAAGAACATTCTTCAAACACAGCAACGCTGCTTGGCGGCAGAAAAAGGCGTGGTGGTAGTGTTCCCTGGATGAGTCTTTCACCTACTCCTGAAACGTATGAAAGTAACGTAAACGTAAACGTGTGAAACGTGTGTTTGCTTTTACCTTATCTATCTACTTATTTTCTTCTTTTTTTGTATGTTGCACCTACACAATTACTTTTATTGTTACTTTTAAGTATGTTCGTGGGTCGAATTAATTATGTTTTCTTTCTTTCTTTTCTTTTAAAGTGACCCCGCAGCGATATCCCTGATGCAGGCCTGTCTAGTCTGCTCCTGTTCCTCGGGCCATCTATAACAGACAGTCTGGTGCCGAGAGCCATTCGGAAATTCAATTTCCGATATGATACGATCTGCTAAGAGATTACTGAAGATTCCAATCGGATACAGTGACTAAACTAAACTGTAGCTCATAGACATTTTAGACTGAAGAATTTATTCAAACAATTGAAACACTTAAAAAAACGATGAAAAGGAATCTTGCTTTCAGAAGTTCTGTCTATAATTTTGTTCTAAATGGTGCAAGTGTGCCTTCATTTATTTAGCATTTGTGAAAACGTATGCAGGCTCAGACGGACGAGTTCGATGCACACACATAGTTCATGCTAGTGTGGTCTTCGCTTTAACCTTGATGTATTTGCAACTTTAGTCAATTTCTCTACGTAAAACTCTTCCTCCGTCATTCTTTTCATACGCTTTGCATGTCTATTCTTTTGAGGTCGGCCTCTCCTTTTTCTTGTGCTGGTATTTTTGGGTAATACCAATCGGTCTCCGCTTTCACTTTCAGGTTTGTACTCATGTGGTATACTGGTTCGAGTTTCTTCGGATGAGGTGTCAGCTGTCAGTATGCCAGAGTCATCACTATTGCTTTGGTTTTGGGGCGCGGTGTCAGCTGTCAGTACATGCACACTCGTGACAGAGTCGTCACAATTGCTTTCATTCTGGGGCGCGGTGACAGGTGTCAGTGTGCCAGAGTCGTCACTACTGCTTTGATTCCGGGGCGCGGTGTCAGCTGCCAGTACAGGCACACTCGTGCCAGAGTCATCACTGTTGCTTTCATTCTGGGGCGCGGTGAAAGGTGTCAGTGTGCCAGAGTCGTCACTATTGTTTGGATTTTGGGGCACTTTTCCGGAAAGCACAGCTTTTATGGCTTGCCTGAAAAAAACACAATTCTATCAAATTCAATAATAATCATACACATACTTCTCTTTGAAGTGGACTTAAAATCCTTTCACCACACTGTTTCTTAAGAACTATTAAAACGACAAGAATAGGGACATAAAACAAAATAGAATAGCGGCGATGGTATTGCAATTGCCACCTTATAATTATGAGGTGTTATGGTGGTTATTGTGGGCTGTTGATGATGATGATGATGATGAATTATGAGGTTGTCTTTATGGAAAATCTTGACTAGGTACTAGTCTAGGTCTGAGGAGATATCAACTTCGGTTAAACTATAGCTACCCTGGTACCTGAGTTGAGGGTTGGGGATAGGGGGAAAGCATGTGGGGGTAGATGGCAAGTCTTTCCCTATAGTTCTTTTTTCTAGGAAATGAAAAAAATTTCCAAAAAATTTCCTTCAAATTTCTTCACTTAAAAAAAAAAAAAAAAACCCTAACCTAATGAGAATTCCTTCCCTTGAGTCTTTTTGTCATAGAGATGAAATATTACTAACAATTTTCTTCATTTAAAAAAAAAACCCCTAACCTAACTAGTAACTTACCTGAAAAATTAAATAATTTTTTTTCATTTCCTAGAAAAAAGGACTCAAGGGGAAGACTTGCCATCTACCCCCACTTGCATCCCCCCTATCCCCAACCCTCAACTCAGGTACAAGGATTGCTATAGCCAACCCTCAACTTCAACCTTGCCCGGGCATTACAGTCTTAATTGTATGACTTATATTAACTTACTTAATAATTTAATGACCGACTGGCCAGCTAATGTTACGAGTATAAGGATAAGATTTAGAAATGACTGACTGGTGTAGTTATGCTTATGACTATGAACGAAACGGTTAGGTACCTAATTTCATCAGCTGAATTCACTCCAAGAGCGTAAGTATTGAGCGTGTTCATTGAAACATTGTCGTCAGGGTTGAGGGTATCTTTAGAACTAGTTTCATAATTCTGAGGTTCCGCGACGGTTTCTGTCTCCGAGCTTGTTTGATCATCGTCAGGACTAGGACACTCCATGGAAACAGAATCAAACGTTAATTTGAATTTAATTCATTAAAAAAACCGAGTACAAATATTTTTACAAAAATATGACAAATAGGAATTCAAGAGTTATAAAATTATCCGTCAAAATATTTCGAATACAAATAAGTTTTCTACCAAAAAATCAAAAGTTTTTTTCTTCTAAAAAGGTTAAAGACATAGAGGCAACCAGCGGTTTTCTCTGTTCCGTGTAACCAGCAATATACAAATCAATGAGGTAAGAAACCAAGGAATTTAAATATTGTTCCTACCGTGCGTGACTTACGAGGCAATGCTTATAGATGATGGTTACCACTTAACATCAGGTGGGTCATCTGCTTGTTCCATCAGCGAGTTGTATAAAAAAAAACTTTTAATAGTCCCGAAAGTATAGATTAATTTTGTGGTGAATCAAGGGCTGGAATATATGCTGCTATTCAACCCCTGAGGGGGTCCATGGTTGAAGTTAGTAAGGAAATAACTTCAGGCGAAGTTTCTAGCAGACTATACTAAAATCCTCCTAGCTGCCAAGGCATCTCAAAGCTACTGCCAACCGTCTGCATACCTTGCCATCAAATACCTATTCATTTGCAGGACTCTATGCAGTTGGTATTTACCTAGGAAACGCTGCGTTGCGCCGTCTTGCTTCCAGCTCGATTGAGGATAGCTTGGTCTCTTTTTGTTGTTCATATGTTGGGCTACCGATAATAGCCGTGGAATTCTTCCTACTAATATTATAACCGTGAAAGTTTGTAAGTATGGATGGATGGATGGATGTTTGTTAATCTTTCACGCCGAAACGGCTGAACGGATCTGAATGAAACTTGGCAGAGAGATACATTATAGTCTGGAATAACACATAGGCTACTTTATATCTCGTGGGAATACCGGGATTTAAATCTGCGCGGGTGAAACCGCGGGACGCAACTAGTATTATCATAAATCTGAATGTTTGAATGTTTGTCACTCAATAACGCCAGAACGGCCGAACGGATCTAGATGACTGATGGAATGGAATAGGTACTAAATAATGAAAAGATTTTGGATACTCCATCACAGAGGTTATCCTATTGTGGTATCGGATAACTTAATTTTTTATTTACCCTGTATGGGTTGTTAAGGTGAACAAGCTTCTGTTAATGAGCTGTGCTTCTAGAACACGGCTGTTATTAATAAATTAATGGATGCATCGAAGTAAGTTCGGAGCGAACCCCCGCAATGAGAAGATGTTATGCAAAGTTCGTCACTCCGGGCCGATTTCCGAATGTTCTTACTTCTTCTTACCTACATTATGATTTTTTAAACAATTAGCTGATGCTACAAGCAGATGGCCAGTAACGAGTCACAGCCTGGACAACGTACCAATCATTTATTATGGGGCCCGTAAAATATTCCACCATCCCAATAAAAGCCACTACTCAGAAATGGTTTGTAGCTTATTTGGGACTATTCCTAAGAATACTCCATAATGCTACTGACACCTATTTACTATGATATAACTAAGTAGAATATTAGATATATTATTATTGATTAGATATTGAAACTGAAACTGAAACAGCTTCACAACTTTGATCCCCAGGCACGGTAGATATCCCTTCAGATCTCCCAGTACCAAGTAGGTACTAATTCAAGATTCTTTGAGGATGTCTAAGGGGGGTAGTCAGAGGTACGTCCAAACATTACATTTGGCACATACCCACATTTTGCAGTAGTTAGTATTCCATACGTGACAGGTTGCAAGCCCATCGCCGCTGTTAGAATACTAACTGGTTTCCTCACGATGTTTTCCTTCACCGTTTAAGAGCACTGGCATTGCGCACATAAATTTTTCGATAGAAAAATCCATTGGTGCACGACCGGATTCGAACCTGCGACCTTACGATCGGAAGGCGGGGTCACTCCCACTAGACCACCGGTGCTCTGATTAGATATATTATTGTATAATACTTTTTTGTCGTCCTGATAAAGTTAAGTAACTTTGTTCTTGTATACAGGGTTACAGGAAAAATCGTGCTAGATCCGTTAAGGGCGTGGAGTACCCATCATTTCCGACTTATTTCACTATGAAACACCCTACCCTAAACTTAACCCTTTTCGAGATATTTAGGCTACTAAATTAGTTTTTGTTTATTTTGTGTATATTATTATTTTTATTGCATTTTTACAAGTATATTAAAGTGCTTTAGGACGTCAATAATTAAAATAGTGCATAAGTTAATTGAATAGACCATAGTAGACAATTGAATGTTAAGAAATAAAAAAAATATTAGAAACTTTATATTTCTCTAAGGGATATCTAAAAAAAATATTGAAATGTAAAAAAGTCTGAAATGATGGGTACTCCTCTAGTCCGATTTTTCCTGTAACCCTGTATATTATACAATAATTACAGAAAAAATATCGCTTCCTGAATCCTGGCTAGTTCTCCTGCTTTCAATGACAGTGTTTTTTTTTTATTTTGCGGATTGATGATATCCATAATTAATAATGATGATGAGTTCATCTTTGATCCCCAGGCACGGTAGATATCCCCTCAGATCTCTTAGTACTACCTACCTACTACGATCATCAAGCAGGGTGTTTGGTTCTAGAAAATACTGTCGCAGATAAAATGTCCTTATTTCGTAGTTGGAGATAAAAGTTGAGAAACTTTTAAAATGTGTTTTGTTTAATTCTCAGTTACCTCGCATGTCGGCTTACATAAGGAACAAACCTCTTTTTCACGGGATGAAAAATTGTTTACGGCGATAGCTACACGATCACGAGTTAGGGTTCCGTTGTAAAAACCCTAATTTCCTGCACCCTTTCATTTATAACGCGGCAATCTGGACCCCGTAGCTTGTTTATAGAGGTCCCGAGCGTTTGACGGGCGGGAGTAAGACTGTGTAATGATAAAGGTTGTAAAAAACCATGTGGACTAGCGACTTTTGCTTTGAAAGTCGCGCGACTTTACACAATAAAATAGGGAAAAATTCATTCTTATTCATATAGGTCGCTGATAACTCCGTTTATCAGACCGATAAGTCTTTTTCTGTCTCTTTCGTAGCCATGAAAGTAACAGTGACAAGTATACTCTATAAAGCCGCTATAAAATGGCAGGGAATACGAATGTTTCCATTGCTTCATGTTCATAACTTTTATAAAGAAAGATGCGTGACTAAAACTTTATTAGCTAACCTATTATCATCATCCACAGCAGAATGATTCACGGCTGGGTTCATGGGATCACGCCCAAAAAGAAATCTAAAAGATCGTCACAACAAAACTAAAGGCTATGCATAATTTGTGGTGTTAATGAATATTGTGTCTATTGAAATGAAGATCATACTTGTCAGTTAGCCACATTTTTTACTTCATAAATATAATCAATCAAATAAAAGTCGCATCCAAACGTTAACCTTAACAAAATACTAAACTTTGTTTGTTTTTTTTTTTTTTTATGCCAAAGCAGGCAGACGAGCATACGGGCCACCTGATGGGAAGTTGTTAACCGTTTTTTCACTAACGTCTGACGCTAAAATTAATAAATCTTATAATATCCACAGTATTCAGCAGAGGGGTGTAGTACATTTGTTTCTGTGTGCTTGCTTACCTAATTAATGTTATTGTTAGTTTTTTAAGTAGGTATGTGCTTATGTGGGTCAAAATAAATATGTTTTCTTTCTTGTTCGCCCGTCTGCCGAGGCTGCAAACTCACTGCATTTCCGTACAGCGACTTTACGAGTGTTAGTTTGGCCATTTGGAGCGTCTATGATAAGGTATCGTTGGGCACATAGCCTCCGACGGTGCCGTTATCTGCAGTGGGTCGTACGTGCTGTCGGTGACTGGGAGTTTTGGACCTCATATTGGAATATTGTCATTTTGGTCAGTTTCGGTGAGTAGTTTTTTGTGTTTGTTTTTAGTTTAACTTAAAGTCTACGATCTTGATTTATTTTGATGTGATCTAGACTGATACTTACGATAACTTTTTGAGGTGCTATAAAGTGTGGAAAAAACTAAGTACCCTTTTCATATTCCTCGCCGTTTTATAGCGGTTTTATAAAGTATATATACTGTAATTTTTATGTTAAAAAAAGAGACGGCAACATACCTAACAGTCATTTTAGCTAACGGAGCGCTTAGCGACCAATATGAAAAAGACCACAAGCTTATTTAACAAACGCTGCTTACTTGCTTCCAACATGTTTGCTGAATAATAGATTTCTTTACTCATTATTTGGAGTACTAGTAACTATTGTACGCGAACCGTTATGGCATCGCACATTTGGGTGAAGTGTAATCGGTTACGAGAGTTTTTAGAATTAACACTTCTACGGAATGCTAGAAAGGACGGACGATCACGAATCGCAGTTAGCCAAAAACAATAGTACTGTGCCACTTACTTGAGTAGAGCGTCCTCTCCAGCTGCGAATCTTCCGCCGGCCGGCTTGATTACTCTTTCCTGTGCTATGGGATAGCTTCTACACACACGAAATCACCAAAGTGAATAAAAAATGTTCTAAATTCGAATTCTTGTCGGCATTTTCCACGGTTAGATTAGTTCAAGTGAAAAAAAGCATGGGGGCGCTGCATAAACGCGTCGTTCAGTGGCACATAGACACAAGTTTTTGCGTCGCTGTGATTGGCTGTTACGATCGTGATGTCAGATATCACATTCTTTTTGACAGAAAAGAAGATGCGTAGAATTTATGAAACCCAAACAACTATCACTGAGTACTAATTAATGATGTGTGTCTAAGTGCTATTATAATTATTAGGTATAGGTTGCATCAACCAAAAATAACGCTGAAAAACACTGGAGGGGATGTGTTTGCTCATACAAAATACACGCGCTATCACACCCCCTCCCCCTCCTCCAACGTTCTTTTTGCGTGACGCGCACTATAGTCTATCAAATTTATAAACAAATTGCCGTACGTCAACACAAATCGCACGTTTCAAATTCGCTTTCGCAATCGTACAACATAATTAAAATCTCGTTTTCAAATTTCGAGATGGGCCTTAGCCTGCAAGTAATTTGAACGGATTTAGGAAAAAGGTCCCACTTAATATATTTAAGCGAGGAAAGCCGGAAAAATTAAGGAAATACACAGAGCTTAGGGCTAGTGAGAAATGGGTTTAAAATTTATCGCGCAAAATTAAAAGAATTTCGGCTTTTGCTAAGCCTCTTTGCTTTACAGCTTGTTAGGCTCGGAGAATGAATGAGGTTTAAATAGTGATTTGTAAGTTTGTGAGTAGGAAAAAGAAAGAAAAAAAACATAATTATAATTATATTCGAAAACATCTATGGTCAGATTGGGCAGGACGGCAGACCATAATATTCGTAGCTCGAAGAACTGACTGAACTGAGGAATAAAGTTTCTCGAATGGCGACCTAAAAAAACTTATTTATTAAATTTACTTATTTACCTCAGTGGCGCAACGGGCGAAAGTCCGCCTGCGACGCAGAGGTTGCGGGTTCGATTCCCACCTCGGAAAAAAATTGTGTACGATCTGCAGAAATTTGCTCCGTTGGTCTGGGTGTTTTCTATGTATAATAAATGGGTAGTGGGTATATCTATGCAAGTATACCTATAACGTATTAAATATACCAGTTATCTAGTACGCATAACACAAGCTATGAGTAGCTTACTTTGGGGCTAGATGGTGCTGTTTGGATTGTCCAGCATTATTTATTTGAAAATTCTTAGCTATGAGCTGGTCGTGAGGAAACCAGTTAGTATTCTAACAGCGGCGATGGGCTTGCAACCTGTCACGTATGGAATACTAACTACTGCAAAATGTGGGCATGCGCCAAATGTAACGTTTGGACGTACCTCTGACTACCCCCCTTAGACATCCTCAAAGAATCTTGAAGTTAGTACGTGGTACTGAGTGAGAGATCTGAAGGGATATCTACCATGCCTGGGGATCAAAGTCGTGAAGCTGTTTCAGTTTTCAGCTGGTCATATGGCTCGAAGGACTGCAAATCTTTGGGGAATGAAGGTTCTCGAATGGCGACCACGAACTGCAAGACGAAGATTGGAATGCCCTCCTATCCGGACCGACGACATTGTGAGGATCGCGAGAAGTCAGGGGATGAAGAAGGCCTAGACTCATTCTTCCTGGAGTATAGGAGGCCTATGTCCACAATGTCCAGCGGTGTAATTTTTCTGGCTGACAACGATAATGACTTAATTATACAGACCACGAGCCTAAAAATTAAAGAGGAGCCAAGGGTCACAAAACGTATACTTTTTTGGTATGCCCAGGGCTATTCTAGTTTGGGTACCAACCAATGTTGTCCAACCTGGAAATACCGAAATTGTAATACATTAAACCCCTATTTTATAAGATATTGTGATGTTTGTTACGAATCTAAATAAATTTCATTTCATTTTATTTCAATTTCATTTCATTTCAATACTGACTCAGCATGATATTAGTTGGTCAGCAACTAAGGCTGTTCTTTCATCAGGGCCGAAATAAGGCCTTCAGTTTCTTGTCTGTTCTTTAGGCTGGTACTTGGAACTGGTGCCTTGAAGTCGGTATACATGAATTTAAATCCTATCACCACACTGTTACTTAAGTAAAAGTTACAGAACAAGAAGAAGAAGCAAACAAGTGGGCATATTCCTAAAGTAGATTTTGTAGTACCTCTGACTGAATTTGTAAGAGTTTTAGTTTTTACTGTTACCGACTATCTGATGGGTGTTTGGCAGTGGTTAAAAATTTAGATATGAAATACTCGTAGTTTTAAACTACCAGGATTAACCATTAGGGTTACGCAAAGATAGCTAAATCTACTTTAAGAGTAGTAGAGATCTCTGTGAAGGGCTCGTCCGGGGAAGTACTACCACCACGCCTTTTTCTGCCGCCAAGCAGCAACGCTGTGTTTCGGTTTGAAGAGTGTGGTCGCCGGTGTAATTACAGGCACATGAGGCTTAACATCTGTACGCCTCAAGTTGATGGACGCAGGGCAGTGCAACGTAGGGCACGTTCCTATTGTGCGTGACCTACGGGGCAATGTTTTGTTTATAGGTGATGGTTACCACTTAACATCAGGTGGGCTGCTTGTTCCATCAGCTAGTTGTATAAAAAAAAAAGAAACTTACAAACTCCGAATTTAACTTATTACATCGAAATCTCTCAACTGGATATACCTACCTAACCCCCGATTTCTGAAAGCGTGATCAACATTAATCGGCTGTCAAGTCACTTGCTATTTCAGCTTTTATTTCAAACTAGCTGGTACCCGCGACTTCGTCTGCGTACTTTTCGCAATAAAAGGTAGCCTATGTCCTTTCTCAGGGTCTAAAGATTGTCTGTGCCAAATTTCATCAAAATTGGTTGAGAGGTTTAAGCAGGAAAGCGTAACAGACAGACAGACAGACAGAGTTACTTTCGCATTTATAATATTAGTTAGGATTAGATAGAGATAGCAAGTGACTTGACAGCCGATTAGTGTTGATCACGCTTTCAGAAAAGGGTCGATATCCAGTTGAGATATTTGGATGTAATAGGTGAGATCTAATATTTTAAAATAAGTATGTGTTATGATCGCGAAAGTTAAAAAAAATACTGATGTCAACACTATTCTTCTTTTCATGCCACTAGTTCTTTCGAAACAGTGTGGTGAAAGGATTTTAAGTGCGCCTCTAGGAGGCTTCTTTCGAGCACTTGACACATGTCTTAGAATTTTTTAGGCTCTACGACATGCATGTTTCCTTATGATGTTTTCCTTCACCGTTTGAAACTAGCACTGTGTACTTCCTACTGTCTCGTTCGACGTTGAGCCAGTAAACGATAAGGTAGTACTACTCACAATAAACCGTAAAAACGACTAGATAAAAGGTTTTGGATCCATTCTTTCTTTTATGATGCTCCAGTAAAAGAACTTATCTTCGTTCCGAAGCGGCACTAACATTGTATTCGGTACACAAAAGGTTATCGCCTCCTTAAATGAACTGGACGATTATCTATGTCGTTACTCACAGAGCTCTCGTATTCTTTAGTTGTTTTTAAAGATGCGAGGACAATCAAGGTAGATACTTGCTAATGTTCCTCTCTCTCGCACATTTTAATATAAAAAAACCGGCCAAGTGCGAGTCGGACTCGCGCACGAAGGGTTCCGTATCATTATCTATAAAAGCGGCAAAAATTACGTTTGTTGTGTGGGAGCTTCCTTAAATATTTATTTTATCGTGTAATATGCGAAAATAACTTAGGCCCAACGACTTCCTGAGCGAATTCATTGATGAAAAGCAATCGTGATCAGCTGAGCATGATACTAGCCAGATAAAAATACGATTCATGCATACTGGTGTGAAATACTTTCTGTTCATTACTGTTATCCATCTCAGTTTTCTCTGGATGAGGTCCATCAATGGCTACTTGAAAACACTGGGGCTGACACATCAAATAATTTCTCGCTCGGATCTTTTTTAGATATAAAATCACCAAATGTAGTTGAAAAACCGTTCGAAAAGCTGATGAAATGTAACTGCTCATCATGTCCTTAGACCCAGGTCGTAAATTCAATTTAACAGGAGTCGTACGACCCCATTCCAGAACGTCCTAAACTTAGGTTCCCTATGAACCTTCGACTGTTGTTTTACGGCCGTTTTAGCACTCAGACGTCATGATGGGACGCATTCTAGAATCGACATAAGCTCCAACCTGTCGCTTTTTACCGATAAGACCGTCTATTTTACATTTATTTTGTTAGTTTGTGAGGCTTGCAATAAATAATTTTCATTTATTGATTCAGGTGTCAAATGAGCTTAGCTCTTGTCGGGGTTGCAGTTGCATTGTGTTTTTTATACAACTAGCTGATGGAACATTGTATTTCCAATGCGGCCTCTTTAACTTCGTTTTACTATAGGTATACATGACAGCAACTCCTTTTTTTTCTGGCTCATGTTATTCATTAAACGTAGTGTTTATATGCTCAGTGTCTAGGACTTTCTCTTCCTCACTTTCCTTCACAACCTTTTCTTCGATGTTCTTTATGAGCTGTCTGTCGTAGAAGATGTAAATTTTTTTGTACTTATATAAATTATCTAATTTAAATTAGCATAATATAAAATATCTATTAATGCAAGACGTGGGTTTATGCCAAACGTAATATTTAGACGTTCCGCGGACTACATAACGATTCTCCGACATACTCAAAGAATTTCCAATTTCTACTTGGCAATAAAAACCTGAGGGGATATCTACCGTGACTGGGCATCAAAATCAAAACCATCCAAATAAACGCTATTTAAATCCGTCATTACCCGTCACCGCTTTAATGCAGCCGCGATGTAGCGAGAACCTTTCTAATTATTACAGTAATTTGTAGCAATTTCATTTTCTGCCCTTGAGAATGGAGTGTCTCATTTGGCAAAATGTCACTCTCATGTTTTGAATAGCTTTAATCAGACTCCACTCGGTATTTTGTATAAGTAAAGTATTCTTCTTGATTGGCTTCTTTGTATATTTGTATGCTCGGTTGGAGTAAAAAGAAAACAGTTTTTTATGCTACTCTATTTATGTATTATGCTATTTCTTACTACTTCCCCAACTCACTGCCGTTATCACATGATAATTCCCGGAGTACCTACCTTCTTTATGCATTTATCATCTAGAATTCTAGCTACAAGCACACTTGGCTGAATTCTTGAATACAATAAAAATATTTGCTTACAATTCTGTGTGTTGATTTGTAAGAAGATTGGTCGAGTTATGGAGTAGGTAGTCAAGCTGATAGGCCTTTAGGTTCAACTTACCATAGACTTTTTTCTAACCTATACTGTTCATCTGTTGGGCAAAGTTCTCCCTTACTTAATTTGACTTAATCCCATTTAAATTTATTTAGATGCAATGGATTTGCAGCCTCTCTTGCTATCATCATCAGCTTAACAGGGTTTCTGCACATGGATCTTTTCCATACCTCTCGATAGAACGAAAAAAAACTTGAAACAGCTTCACGACTTTGATCCCCAGGCACGGTAGATATCCCTTCAGATCTCCCAGTACCAAGTAGGTACTAATTCAAGATTCTTTGAGGATGTCTAAGGGGGGTAGTCAGAGGTACGTCCAAACATTACATTTGGCACAATACCCACATTTTGCAGTAGTTAGTATTCCATACGTGACAGGTTGCAAGCCCATCGCCGCTGTTAGAATACCTAACTGGTTTCCTCACGATGTTTTCCTTCACCGTTTAAGAGCACTGGCATTGCGCACATAAATTTTTCGATAGAAAAATCCATTGGTGCACGACCGGATTCGAACCTGCGACCTTACGATCGGAAGGCGGAGTCACTCCCACTAGACCACCGGTGCTCTTCGATAGAACGATTTAATGTAATCCCTTTACCGGACTTCCCGCTGACGATCTATAATCCTCAACGATTCTTGAGTGAGTATTTATTGAAATGAAATGAAATGAAATTTATTTGGATTCGTAACAATCACAATATCCTATAAAATAGGGTTGAAACGTGCTACAATATCGGTATTTCCTGGTTGGACAATGTATATGTTGTATTGGAAAGAGATCTAGGAAAAAGCCAAGCGTACCTCTCACTTGACACTTAGTACACTTGTTCCATACGCCAACAACTATCTTTAGTTGTTAGTCATATAAAAACTAAAAAAATGAACTCAAAACCTTCATTCTAGAAAACGAAAGTCAAGAGAGCTACCAATAACATTTTAAGTCAATTGTTTCGTGCTCCACATATCTGAGCTCCTCAGCCTCATTTATCCCAGAGGCTATTAACTCCTCGAAAAGGTTTCTTAATGTTCTTGGAGGACATTAGTGACCCCGGGGCGTATGGACCGGGGAGCCGTCAGGGCCATCTCAATGTATCGTTGTGATTGATTCCTTATTACTGCTATTTGCTGATTGAACAAGCAGATGGCCTACATGATGTTAATGTTATGGTGTGGCGAAAGGATTCTAAGTGCGCCTCAAGAAACTCCTTTCAAGCACTTGTTAGATTAGTTACAACATGCCGGTTTCTTCACAATGGTGGAGTTTGAGAGTACCGGTATTGTGCACATAAATTTTTGAACAGGAAAACTCATTGGTGCACGACTGGTTTTGAACCCACTACTTAAGGATCGGAAGGCGGGGCCGCTACCACTAGACCGCCAGTGCTCTCATAAGTGGTAACCATCACCTATAACAAAGCATTGCTTCGCAAGCCACGCAGGCTATGACCGTGCCCTACGATCCCTGAGTCAAATTCTTCAAGTTGGTCGTATCTATCGCCCATGAACTTTATAGCTACATAATAGTTGGTCGCTACATTTGTAGAAGGCTACCAAACCCCTAAGTTTGTCAACTGCTGCCCGGGGAGCAATGTATGGAGTTTGGTAATTTTAACTAATTACTCTTAGTATTTAGGTCATAGGCTAGATGGGTACTGATGCTTCTAGTGTCTAATAAGCAAGAATCGCGCTAAATACGATAGGTTCCAAAGATAAGCTTTTACTGAACAATCATGTAATCAAAATGAAAATGGTCTTTATTCAGTAAAAATAAACTCAGGTAGGTCTGACATTGTAGGGGGTTTTCAATAAATTTTTGTGATAATATATAGGCAAACAAAAATAAACTCAGGTAGGTTTGACATTGTAGGGGGTTTTCAATAAATTTTTGTGATAATATATAGGCAAACAAAAATAAACTCAGGTAGGTCTGACATTGTAGGGGGTTTTCAATAAATTTTTGTGATAATATATAGGCAAACAAAAATAAACTCAGGTAGGTCTGACATTGTAGGGGGTTTTCAATAAATTTTTGTGATAATATATATGTATTGAATAATAACATTATAAGACTAACATTAGTTTTCAAGATTTTATTTGTGTGTGTGCTAACAAATTGGACTTAGATGGTCTGAAAATAAATGATTTGAATTGAAAATGATTTGAAAAGTACACAGGGATTACTTTAAAACGTCTTAATTTACTAAGTGAATCTACCGCCAGTTTAATACATAAATAAGTTACTTGCCTTGCGCCTCGCCTGCCCAATATGTTTGTATTTTAAGTTAATTAATTAGTTAAGTGTACTTTACTTACTGTGTACTTTAAAACTACAGAAAAGAGGGGACTCTTCTAACACAGGTTATAAACACAGGTTAAGAAGAGATCCCAATCCTAACCCGATTTTAACCACTGTAAAACAACAAAAGTTTTTTTATATTTTTATTCAAGCAGAATAACATAAGTTTTAGCAAAAAACCAAATTAAAATACACTGAAAAACACTAGTAGTAGTATAAAAAAACTTTTTGCATGTTCAACTTTTTATTAAGTAAGCAAATAATCGAATAAAATAATATCTAAATCAATTCATAATTAACGGAGTAATCGCGTAACAAACATACAAAAAACATTCAAATTGAGAACCTTCTCCCTTTTTTGAACTGGCACCTACATACACATACGTAGCTTTAAAATAATTTCAATGTGGTCCTTGGTATCCAATTGAAATACTTTATGACTTTACTAAAATCTCAATGCGGACTCACAATACAAAAAACCAAAAACAAAGAAACATTTATTTTACACACAACACACTGAGAACACAGAAATAACAATATAGATAAACAAAACTCACTTACGACTAACTCCGCCAGCCAAGATGTCTGATAGACAAAAGATCTCAGCCTACGTAGCTCAGTTGGTAGTAGCTCTGCCTTCTGCGCCGTAGGTCGTGGGTTCGATTCCCACCGTGAACAAACATTTGTGTGATGAACATAAATGTTTGTTCTCTGTCTGGGTGTTATATAATATTATAAGTATGTATTTACAAAAAAAAAAAGTATTATAAGTAGTATATCAGCTATCTGGTTCCCATATTACAAGCATAAGCTTAGTTTGGGGCTAGATAGTGCTGTGTGGAAAGTCCACCAATATTTATTTTATTTATTTATTTATCTCGTTATTTCATTGAGGAGAAGTCTTCTAATTTACATGCAAATAATTGTAACAGATTGAGACTTGAGAGCCACGGCGAGCTGCTTCCACAGGTAAAATAGAACAGCCTGTAGACTTCTGTTGTCTACTAAAAATTTACTGGTCTATGCTTAAAATGTCAACGTCACTCTCTCCGGTCCTGCGCCAGTCTTCGCCATTGCCGCCGAACCACTTCAACTGTATCATGTGACCATCGGGCAGGTGGTCTGCCTCGCGGTCGCTGAGCGTCTCTTGGCCGCCATTCCGTAATCGCTTTAGTTATTCCGTCATTACTTCTTCGTCTACCACGTTGTCCTGTCTTGTTGTTTACCTAAACAAAACCATTAAGCAATTAATGTATCGAGTAATATTTATTTGGCCTGGCAATAGTCAGTAATATGTAACGCTGGCGCCTCACATGGGCTATGTTGGCTCCGAGTTGTACTGTTGGATCAACTTGGATCCAACACTCCAATGTGTTCATCCAAATTAATTAGTTCTCCACTCAAATTAAAGCCGAGCTTCGACGCAAAGTTTAATCCAATGTGTGGCACCGGCATAAGTTGTAACGATCACCCATTGCAAAGCACGTCACATATGATGAAAACGTGCCATACCATGCACTGCCAGTCCATAAACTTTAGGCATGCAGATGTGCATGTATTTCACAGCCTACACTACACTATATCATCCAGACACAGAACAAAAATCAATGTTCATAACACGAATGTTTGGTCTCAGTGGGGATCGCACTGCCAACGTAGGAGGCAGAGTTACTACCAACAAGCATGACCATTCAATATACAGGTTGGAAAGTGAACCCTGTATATTCATTCAAAAGGCGTATTTTTCTACGTATTATCCCGCTGTTTACTCTACGCTGTGACCACAAGAAACCGTTTGAAGCCACAAATTGTATTCATTTGTATAATGACTTTGATTCTGTTACGATTGTTATGCAAAATCGTTTAATAATCTAATTTTTGTTTCAGATGTCTGCGGCGCTGACAGCCGTTTTAATTGTAAGTGTTTATGATTACAACAGTATGAACTGCTTCAAATAAGTCAATGTAGAGATTTCCTCAGGGTTCTTCAGGAGCGACGATTAAATGCGCTCACTGGTGTCAAAAGGTGATGTTAGTGTAACCAGGCTGTCAAAGTCTGCTTGCAAGTTCAATCAACTAATTATAGTAGCAACTAAATATATAAAATAGTAGTAAAAGAAAAAGAACTTACAAAATTAAATGTCCGTCCGTATTTGTTGGCTTCGAATTTTAAAAACCAAGGGTTTTACAAAAACTCGGTGTGTTGTTTGCCATTATAAGTTTACTTTGGTATAATTTGTTAGTTTCCGTGATTATTTTTATACAATCTTCAACTTCACCTCCGTAATTCCTTTCTTCATTTCGACGCACCGATAAAAATATTCCCTGAAAATGTTTTGTCTCTACGATCAGCGGTTTTGGCTGTGCGTCTTCATATCAATCAGTAAATCATGATAACGATTCCTATTACAATTATAAAAATCGGCCGTTCGAAAGCAAAGCAAGCCAAACCAATAAACAAACAAAAACAGAATCCACAATTAGCGAAACCGGAGTCTTGCACATAATTGTTTACCGGCAAGGACCAAACGTTCTCGCTAATGAAAAATGTTCGCAGACTTTGTCTCTGGTGGTTTATGGGCCAAGTTGTAGCGCAACTTTGTGGCGACTTGAATAATTTTAAGTGCGGCCATTCCGCGCGTCTTGCGGTTATTGTCTGCTGATTAATGCGGGGTTTACATTGCGCTGACGAATTATAATACTATCCGTCTCTGTTACGTTGCTGTAATTGGTTCAAGGGTTTAATGTAAGCCGTTATGCTGCGTATTTTAATTGAGATAAGTGCTATGAGTATTTTAAATAACTTTTTGAAAAATTAAATGCTCAAGACTGTAAATCTTTAACAAGCTAACAATTTAAAGTGAAGTGTATCTTGTTCAAGACAATAAACTCTTTAAACAAATAAACCAGACGGGAATAATGTTTTTGTTATTGTATTATGATATATTACGTACATTATACGAGTAGGTATTTGTGTCATGGTGGATGGATTGGTGGAGCTATAAAATTTTCTATTTCTGGGTTAGTGCTGTCGTTATAGGAGTTGCAGATTCTGTGTTTAGTGCGTTTTGCTTTGAAGGGGAATTTCTGTACTTTTATTTCTCCATCCCGCTATCTTTATAGCATGAAATCCCATTCGCAATTTTCGTAAATTCAAACAAAGCAATTCCAAATTAAAAGTGCTTTAGCGCAACATTTTGCGGAAACGGAAGTAAATTAACCAGCAAACAGATAAGGGAAACGTTTAAAGTCCAAATCTTTACAGGCCAACGGTTATTTTTTTACTTTTATCTCAGTATTTTAATTAAATTTTTAACTATCAGATGTTTTAGACGAGGGTCGTAAAAGTACGGTGTTGTTTTATAGTCGGAATCGAGTAAAACACGTCTCTATCTAATTTTAAATACATATCCGTAAAAAAAATCTTCAATCAGACTTTTATTTCGGTATAGAAGGCTGCCCCCTTATTCACTAAAGCCATGCTAGTAACACGCAGATATCACACTGAGTGTGCCTCAAATTCAGACCAAGATAGCGTCAGTGCCTGCAGTATTGGCCCGTTATCCTGACAGTATTGGCTACTTTATTGATGGTTTGGATCAGCTTAACGTGAAATAATAGGGAAGCCATCACAATTATAAAATAAATAATAATAAAAAAAAAAAAATGGGGGAACCGAGATGTAGCTTTTATGCCAGCAGCCTAATTGTCTTCTCTAGCAATCGTAATCGCCACAGATGAGGGAATATGTAGTATCGTGATGGCACAGATGAACTTGATATGTAGCACAGAAAGTTTAGCACTTGAAACCAAGAATATCGTCATGGTAATGGGCTTCAAGTTAGACAATAAGGCCCCTGGTCGATGCTGGTCGTCTATGCTTGGTCGTGTGGAGCTGCGTTATTTTATAAAACGTTACACAGCGATTTTTTAAATACAAATCCATTAATTTGTATTTATTATTTGCGCGGCTTAGTGAATAAGGCGTCAGGGTTTTTATATCGGTACAATTTCATCCGGACTTCGGTATAATGTTGTGTATTTTAATAAAGCGAAATTACTGAGGACGGCTGTAAAATTTAAAGACCCTAGAATTAATGCTGGCCCGCGTAATTGAGTTCGTCCGATTTGGGTTATAAACATAATTTTTGTGTTTACTATGTTGCAAACTCATTGTTTGCTATGACTTATGTTGTCTAAATACTGATTGGCGGTTTCTATCAAATAAATAAATATTGGCGGATATTCCACACAGCACTATCTAGCGCCAAACTAAGCGAAGCTTGTTATTTTGTGTGCAATCACATTGCACACAGTTTACGATTACTCAAAAGATACACAATAAGTACGAACACTAGTAAAGCAAGCTTTTGAGTAGGAAAACTTGTATCAATCTTAATTAAATTTTTATTATACTGTAAGCAATGTGATTACAGACAACTTAGTTGATTGCGATTTTTCCAGATTTAAATCCCGGTATTCCCACGGGATAAAAAGTAGCCTATGTGCTATTCCAGACTATATTCTATCTCTCTGCAAAGTTTTATTCAGATCCGTCTAGCCGTTCCGGCGTGAAACAGTAACAAACATCCATCCATCCATCCATCCATCCATACTTACAAACTTTCGCGTTTATAGTATTAGTAGGATCATTCAACATGTCGAAACCTGGGACGTGATTCGTCGAATGTGATTGCACACTACATAATGAAAACCGTTATTTATTCATCTATTCGCTCTTGTATTCATTAGCTCTCATCGCCTTAAATATCTCAACGCAGTATTTACCGACTTCCTCAACAAAGAAATAAACAATTGTGAGTTTTGTTCGATTTGTGCGCGCTTCATTGTTATTGCTGCTGCGGTACTTTTTCAGATTTATGTTATGCTTGGGATTTTTGTTGTAGCATTGAATGTGCGATCGGTTTTAGGGTTCCGATACATGGGTGCAAACCCTCACTCGCATACATTTAAGTCCTGCAACGCAGACAAACTAAAAAAGGCTGCATTAAATAAATTGGTAATTATGGAATATAACTCTTCAAATAATAACTATCTTCCACTCGGATAATAACTTTTGAGTTATCATAAAAATATTTCTATGTTCCCTGTGTCATGACATGACCATAAATAAAATAAATAAATAAGCAACAGAATTTTCAAGGATTTCTCAACTTATGCAAGGTTCATAAGACGTTACCTACCCTAATTCTTCTGTGATTTTTAGCTCTATTTGCAACATAATAATATGCTTTTAACGAACATGAAAAACTCAAAATAACAATACGTTCTGAAGCTGCAAGGAAACGTGGTTAGGACTCGTTCAATACTGACCCTTGGTGTTTGCGCCTGGCTCAGACTTGGCAGAACTGATAAAACATTGAATATGGGCCAGTATTTTGCAAATAACGAATGGTAAATAATAGAAATGAATGTGTTGCTGCCCACAAGTCAGATTAACAAAAACAATAAAAAAACCGTATGGTTTCTACTAAGGTTTATGTGCAGTTTTAGTTCTGGAAATGTATTTTCTAGCTTCAGTTTCTAAATTACTAGAAATGTAAGAATTTGCAAAATCTTCTGAATATCAGCTTTTTTTTATTAATATCATGACATGACGGTTTGATTCTACGCAAGGATACACATTAGGCTATAGACTTTTTTCAATACAACTAGCTGATGGAACAAGCTGATGGCCCATCTGATGTTAAGTGGTAACCATGACAAAGCATTGCCTTGTAAGACGCGCGCGATAACGTGCCCTACGACGGACTGCCCTGCGTCCATCACCTAGAGAGATACAGATGTTAAGCCTCATGTGCCTGTAATTACACCGGCAACCACACTCTTCAAACCGAAACACAGCGTTGCTGCTTGGCGGCAGATAAAGGCGTGGTGGTACTACCCCCAACGAGTCCTTCACAAATACTTCTACAATAAAACATACACTGCTCACTAAGTGTCATTTTTATTTGTCTTTGCTTATATTTTGAACTATGTATATTACAAGTGTACAACTAAACTAAGAGGTTAAGAAATACAAATACATGCCAGACTTTCTATCCACCCAACTACTCATAGTTGGGAATTTTATAGCAAAGACAATGAAGGATGATAAAAACAGCGATATCAGAAATCGTTAAAATGCAATTATCTAAAGAATTCCTAATCTACAAAAAGTGCGATAACCCGTGGACCTGTCGTCGGAACCATTCGTCATTGTCTTCCCGACTCGTGCTTATCTCAGGATCCTGCCGTGCCACTGAAGATCAGCTTGCACTGCAAAATGTGCTCTATCATGCTGATCTTAGAAGCTGTTACAGTTTACTGTTTGCTAAGATTAATACTCTTTGTGAAGAGCTCGTCCGGGGAAGTTCTACCACCATGCCTGCCGCCAAGCAGCGTTGCTGTGTCGAAGAGTATGTGGTTGCCGGTAAAATTACAGGCACCTGAGGCTTAACATCTGTATGCCTCAAGTTGATGGACGCAGGGTAGTGTATCGTAGGGCAAGTGTCTATCATGCGTGACTTACGAGGCTTTGTTGTAGGTGGTGGTTACCACTTAAAATCAGGTGGGTCGTTTCCTTGTACCATCAGCGAGTTGTACAAACATTTAAAAATAACTCCTTGTCCTCACTGTCTAAGCGAAACTAAGAGATCTCAGAGGATATCTACCGTGCCTGAGGATCATAGTCGTGACGCTGTTTTAGTTTTTTAAATATTGGCGATCATAACACATACATGAATATTACACGTGTATTTATCGTATTCTACCTTATCTATTTTTCGGATTATATTGCCATTATGTTGGTCATTATATTACCCCTGGGGAATAAAGGTTCTCGAATGGCGACCACGAACAGGAAAAAGAAGCATGGGACGCTCTCCTACCCGATAGACTGACGACATTGTTAGGAGCGCGGGAAGTCGGTGGATGGAACGGGCTCAGAATCATTCTTCCTAGAAACGTATAGGGGAGGCCTTTGTCCAGCAGTGGACTTCTTTAGGCTGATGATGATATTGGCCATACAATACTTCAACATGTCGCTGTAGTTTCGACAGGAACAAGTAATATTCCGTCAAAGTTTCAGACAACATAAGTGGATCATTAATCATTTATTTGCGTCAATGGTGTAGGTACATAAAGATGACAATCGTACACCGTATTAGCATAACCATGTTATGCTAATACGGTGCGCGTAAGCACATTATACAAATCGTTTTACGTCGCTTCTTCCAGTCAATGCCTGTAATAAGGCTTAACTAGGGTTGTCATAGACAAATCGAACGCCGTATTACATACTTGGAAAGAGTGGGTTGAAAAAAGAATGGATCGTTAAGACGACGAAGATGCTAAGCTCGTTCAAATTAAATAATGTAACATCTTAAAAAAAAGTATACTTTACACATAATGTATAATTTATTAATATTTGTTCCACAAAACTAAACGAGATCATAGTTGGTTAGGACAACAAAACCTTCTAGTGACGCAATACTATGACGCTGGTCTATCTAGAATAGGATATTTTATTTTATTCTTATTTCGATCTTCTGTCTTTTACAAACTAAGAAAGTTTTTTTAGGAACGAATAGAGTACCGGTGGTCTGGTGGGAGTGACCCCGCCTCCTTATCGTAAGGTCGCGGGTTCGAATCCTGTTGTGCACCGATGGATTTTTCCTATCGAAAAATTTGTGTGCGCAATGCCATTGCTCTTAAACGGTGAAGGAAAACATCGTGAGGAAACCGGCATGTCATAGAATCTAAAACTATCCATAACTTTGTTTCAAGTGCTCGAAAGGAGCCTCCTCGAGGCGCGCTTTAAATCCTTTCACCACACTGTTTATAAGAAACTAGTGACACCATTAGAGAGAGAGAGAGAGGAACGGATGAAGAAAAAAAGAAGGAAAGGACTTCTCTTTTTTCATCTTCTGTAACGCCGGATTCGCTTTTCCCATGTATTCATTCAATTCCATTGTAGTGTCATGATTTTCTAAAACGTGTAATGATTTTGTATATTTATAAGGATGAAAACGACTACATTTGGTTGGCCGCCGCCATTTTGTTGTTTACTACCTTTCGGATATAAAAAGGCAGATGGCGGCTGCCTCTGGGCATTTCGTGTTGAGCCTTCGGGCGTAGAAGTCGTTTTGTGATAAAGATTAATATAAGGGAGAAAGTTGAGAAGTGTAGATTAAGTTTCCTGTGGAAGAATAAAATGTAATTATTGCTTGAAGAAGTGCAGTTTCATTTTATCTCAGAAGAGGGAAAAGAAACCAAACAAGGTATGTCAAATTTATTATTATACACTTACTACTAAATGATGGGTAGAGACTATTTTTATTTATTTTGTGGTATTTTTTTCTTTCCATTTATATGGGTATATACCTATTTCCCGCCTGCGACGCAGGGGTTGCGGGTTTGATCTACCTATGTGTTGTGTGTGTGTATTATGTATGTCGGTCATCTGGTACCCGTAACACAGCCCAAGGGACATTGTAGCTTGTTTTACCAACTGTTTTTATTTTTAATTTTTCGCAGTGGGTAGGTATGCTTATTTAGCTAGACGAAGGATTATTGAGTTGGCTATGTCTGCCGACTGAACTGAGTTGGCTATGTTTGTCGACTGGATTAAGTTGGCTATGTTTGCTGACTGTAGGTATTTAGTTGGCTATGCTTGCCAACTGGTATTAAGTAAGCTATGTTTGCTAATTGGATTGAGTTGGCTATGTTTGTCAACTGGATTAAGTTGGCTATGTTTGTCAACTGGATTAAGTTGGCTATGTTTGCTGACTGTAGGTATTTAGTTGGCTATGCTTGCCAACTGGTATTAAGTAAGCTATGTTTGCTAATTGGATTGAGTTGGCTATGTTTGTCGACTGGATTAAGTTGGCTATGTTTGCTGACTGTAGGTATTTAGTTGGCTATGCTTGCCAACTGGTATTAAGTAAGCTATGTTTGCTAATTGGATTGAGTTGGCTATGTTTGTCAACTGGATTAAGTTGGCTATGTTTGCTGACTGTAGGTATTTAGTTGGCTATGCTTGCCAACTGGTATTAAGTAAGCTATGTTTGCTAATTGGACTGAGTTGGCTATGTTTGTCGACTGGATTTAGTTGGCTATGCTTGCCAACTGGTATTAAGTAAGCTATGTTTGCTAATTGGATTGAGTTGGCTATGTTTGTCGACTGGATTAAGTTGGCTATGTTTGCTGACTGTAGGTAGTTAGTTGGCTATGCTTGCCAACTGGTATTAAGTAAGCTATGTTTGCTAATTGGACTGAGTTGGCTATGTTTGTCGACTGGATTAAGTTGGCTATGTTTGCTGACTGTAGGTAGTTAGTTGGCTATGCTTGCCAACTGGTATTAAGTAAGCTATGTTTGCTAATTGGATTGAGTTGGCTATGTTTGCTAATTGGATTGAGTTGGCTATGTTTGCCAACTGGATTGAGTCAACTATGTTTGCTGACTGGATTGAGATCATAGAACACTAGCTGATCCCGCGGCTTTGCTCGCGTTCGTTTTACTTTGAAAATCTCATACAAACTTTCATCCCCTATTTTATCCCCTTAGGGGTAGAATTGAACAAAATCCTTTCTTAGCAGATGCCTACGTCATAACATCTACCTGCATGCCAAATTTCAGCCCGATTCATCCCGTGATTTGGGCTGTGCGTTGATAGATCACTATGTCAGTCAGTCAGTTACCTTTGAGTTATATATATTTAGATTACATAATTTATGATAGACATCTTGACTATAATCAATAACTCAACTTTTTATTTTCTTCTACTTTATTATTTTTGAATGGATTATGTCGAAGGTATATTTGCGCATTTCAGTGAGGTGTGATAATGACATCTGAATATGAAACTGGTGATCTTGTAAAAATTTCTCGCAACAATTTCGATAACGATAAGAAAAGTTCTAAACTTTTGTCGAAGTTTGTTGGTCCTTATAAAATTACAGAGGTTTTGGGGAATGACCGCTATAAAAAAAGCTGATGTACCAGGGTTTATCAAAAAGGGTAAACCATATACAACTGTAATCGCAGCCGATAGAATTCGACCTTGGATACACATTAAAGCCTTAGAAATTGAAAATTCTTGCGAAAGCACCTCTGGCGATGCTTCTGAGTAGGTTGTATAAGATTATTTAATCAACTGTGCCGTTAGTTTAAATTTTATTTTATTTTTTTATTTTATTTTATTTGGAAAACAAACAGTATGTAAACTATGAATGTAACAACTTAAAAAAAAACTAAATACCAATTATATGTTTTCGCATATACAAATCTAAAAAGAAAGGTCCTTATTGACAAAACACACAGTTAAAATTTAAAATTAAACGTAAAAAAGTAGGTAAATAATAATAACAGTCATCTAGAGATTTAATTTTATTGAAAATTTTCATATCGTCCGCATATAATAAAAATTTTGAGTATAAAAAACATGAGCTTATATCATTAATAAAAATATTAAATAATAAAGGTCCAAGTAGAGATCCTTGTGGGACCCCAGAAGGAACTACATGCCAGGTAGAAATGAAACTATTCACTGTTACAGCTTGGGACCGATTTTCAATATAAGATACAAACCACCTGTATAAATTACCGTGTATTCCAGCAGACAATAGCTTTTGCAGAAGTAAATTATGGTCTATTCTATCGAATGCTTTACTATAGTCAGTGAAAATAGAATCGACCTGCCCACCAGCATCCATGTTTGAGGTTGTGAAGTCTATAAATGATAGCAAGTTGGATGTGGTGGAGCGTTTTCTTAGAAAACCATGCTGTTCTGGAATAAAAATGCTGAAATTGCATTATAAACTTGGGTGTACACGAGTCGTTCAAGAATTTTGGCGAAGAGACAAAGCTTGGAAATGGGTCTATAATTTTTTACCTCTACCTTATTACCCTTTTTGTGAACTGGCGTAATAAAGGCCGCCTTACAAATGCTAGGTACTGTGCCTTCATTCACAGAGCGCTGAAACAGGAAAGTTAGTGGTGTTGCAAGTTCCTTAGCACAATTGATAATAAATATAGGTGGTATGTAGTCAGGACCAGCTCCTTTAGACAGATCTAGCGATTTTAAGAGCTTATAGACCAAATATACATCTACTTCAATGTCATTAATGACATTAGTAAAATTTGGTAGGCTAGAATTGATAGTAGTCTTAGCGTTATTAAGGTGGGACGGAGAAGAGAGAAAGGTAGATTGGAAGTAAGTAGCAAATAAGTTACACACCTCTTCACTGGTATCGGCAGATTGGCCTTCGTATGATAGAGTAGCCGGAAGAGATTTATTACTTTTTTTATTTGACTTTATGTATGTCCAGAATACTTTAGGGTTCTGTACTATCGACTCCTCGGTTTTCTTTATGTAAGCTCGATAGCATTCTTCTTCGACAACCCTAGATCTATTCCGGAGTAAAACAAAAGTATCGTAATCGGAAGTATTGCCATATGTGCGATATTTACGGTGGTATTTAAGCTTTTCCTTGAGTATTTTTTTTCAGGCTAGAATTATACCATGGAGGGAATGTTGATGAACATATATACTTGTAAGGTACGTATTTATCTATTAAATCAGTTAAACATTTATTGAAATAGCTTACAGCTTGGTCTAGTGTAGCACCAGAGAGACAGAGCCCCCATTCGATTGAATTTAATTCTAATTTAATTTTGTCATAATCCCCAGAGTCGTGAAAATATTTTTTCCTAGGCATTGTCTTTAGTGGTTTTACAGGAGTGAAGAGTAAAGAGAAAATTAATGATTTATGATGGTCGTCCTCTGGCACTAAAGGATCATCAGAGACAGACACAGAAATATCCGTGTTACACAGTATTAGATCCAAGATTCTAGATTTAGAGATGTTACGACATGAGTTAAATTGGTTAAGGTTACATTCTAAAAGAGTGTCATAAAAATGTAATTGGGTATCCCCTGATATACCCGAGGGTTGCAGGTAGTTCCCATCATACTTCCAATCAACCAATGGCATATTGAAATCCCACATTATTATAAAAATATCATCAGGATGAGACTCAACTATCGACGACAAATTAATCGTAAAGTTACGTAGTTGTGCATCATATGAATAACCAAGGTTTTCATTACACAAATAAACTGTACAGAGGTGTAACTGACAGATAGTTCGCTCTGTATTTTTGTATTTAATCGTGACCCATAAGTCTTCTGCGGACGAAGCCCATTCCGGGCGTTCAGTCGCAGTCAATTCACGGCGTATAGCTAAGAGGACCCCCCACCCTTTGATTGCTTAGTTTTCAAATAGTCCCTATCGCGTCGCCAAACAAGATACCTGCCATCAAAAAGTTCACTGTCACTTATACTATCAAGTAGCCAGGTTTCACTTAGAGCTATAATGTCGTATGAATTTAGGTATAATGATCGTTTAAAAGTATGTGTCTTTGTACGTAGCCCTCGAGTGTTTTGATAATATACATTAAGAGTAGCCATCATTAACAATATTTTCACAAATACTATAGTGTAGCATATATAATTTATTAAAATAGCCACAGCAACAGCGCAAATTACAATTGTCCACAGTGGAGCAAAAGCATACTAATGTAGGTTGAGTCCTCAGTACAAGCGTAAACCTAATTAGTGGAATAGCAAAACAAAGCGTATAGTAAGCATAGATCCACCAAGTTGCAAATAAACAATAGGTTAAACATCTTTTTAAAATTGAGGTAGTTTTGTGCACTTTTAGTTGTAACAAAGTTACGCTTTCTGTCCGCTTATAAGAGTTAACGTAGGTACAGGCGATAATGACCGCTACGCAGCGAAATGCATACGCGCATGCGAGTGAGATTTGTATGAACGGGGGCGATAAACTTACTTGTCCCAGTTTTAACTGGTTGGTAATTTCGTCGAGCGACGATGAACAATGCGATAGACAATAGGCTTTGAAATTGGAATCGGTTCTCAAACTGTTTATAGATATTACAAGTAGGATAATCATTGATGGTGGTAATGCGTGTAGGCAGGGTGATTTTTTTTTCAAATCATTTTCGGCTTTGATAAAAAAATATGGGCGCTGTGTCCGACTTTCTAGCCATGATTTTGCAGTGCTTCACCCATATATGCTGGAAATTCTTTTCCTTTGCTAAGGCACGAGCCTTACCCAATAGGGTTTTATTGACCTGCGTTAGATGGTCATTAACGTAAAAATTGGCTGCCGTAGGGAAGCCCAGATTAGATAGGCAGAGCTGCTTGCTTTTGCGCGATGACGCCACGAATTCTTCCTTTGTGTAGCGACTGTTAAACGCTACAACTATGGGTTTCTCTGCGTTTGGCACACGAGTTGGTATGCGAGCGATTTAGTTTATTTCCTCTTTCTTGATGCTACAACCACTTAGGTTACCAATCTTCTGAGCTATATCGTACAAGTTTTCGTTCTTCTTTTGCGGAATGCCTCTAATTTCTACGTTATTGGCTCTAGCCCATTGGTCTCTCTCTTGAATCTCTCGGTTCAGTCTCTCCACCTCGGTTTGAAGAAAAGGTACTTGATATGCCACCTTTTCTACCTTGATAATTCGTGACTCAAAGGTTTATCTTACCAGAGAAGTTATTGATAAGTCCGTGTGCCATATCGACGGATTCCTTGAGGCTACTCAATTCCGATTTAATCGTTTTCACGTCAGCCACCAGGGACGCCAGAGGAGACAAATCGAACATGATCTTGGTTAGTTGCTCCTGTATCCTATCTAATTGGTTAGGCTGGGGAGATACCGCAGCTGGGGATGGTGATGGGCTGGACTTACATGTTGGGCAGCGCCAGGCATTTTTTCTGCTGTCTCCCATCTTGCGAAACCCAGTTTCAGTGACTCCAGCGCACTGGTAGTTGTAGTGGAGTTTGCAAATGCAGCAAACCGGTCCAACTGTGTGTTGAGATCCACAACTTGCGCAGGTATACATCGTGTAATAAAAAAGTTTTGAGTATCACTGGTTTTCTATGTTTTGTCAAATAGGCGTGTGCTTTCGAGAAGGGCCGAACGGCGAATAGAACGGCGAAGTGATGATAATATGTCACCATAGTAGTAATAATAGATAAAAGATATATAATAATTTTGTTGATTTTGTTTGTATTTGAGTAGCTTCTACTAATAAATAGATTATGTATCTAGCCAAATTAAACAGATTAGAAGAATAAGTAGGTAATGTCATGATTTAATGAATCTATTGGAAAATATTTTGGAGAATTCAAAATTGATGTTTAGATGTATAAATTCTAGTGGAAATGATAGGATAACGTAATGCGTGTCATGATTGTACGAAAATGTTTTTGTTATTATTATACTACTTTAAGATAAGCTGTAAGAAGTGTTTGCCGGGAGGCAACACGTTGTCGGATGGCCGAATGTCATGATTTTCTAAAACGTGTAATGATTTTGTATATTTATAAGGATGAAAACGACTACATTTGGTTGGCCGCCGCCATTTTGTTGTTTACTACCTTTCGGATATAAAAAGGCAGATGGCGGCTGCCTCTGGGCATTTCGTGTTGAGCCTTCGGGCGTAGAAGTCGTTTTGTGATAAAGATTAATATAAGGGAGAAAGTTGAGAAGTGTAGATTAAGTTTCCTGTGGAAGAATAAAATGTAATTATTGCTTGAAGAAGTGCAGTTTTGCAACACATTGTTTTGTATATTGACGGTCGGGAAAAGCTGTTTCAACAACCCTGAGATCAACGTACCACTCCGACACAATTTAAGTTTTGAACAAAACCCGTAACCCGCTTTGTCTGACTTCACAACGCCGCTGTTATCTCTACGTCTCTTTGTCGAACGCTGAATTAAAAAGATTATGAAAAAAACTCATTTGCCTCTGGCTTGATGGAATACTTTTTCAGTTAGTTGAAAACTTCAAAACAAAGGGTTGGAGAGGTTGGTGGCATTCTTCAGATAATGCTAATATTCGTTGTAGGGCTGTTGAACAAACATTGATGACCACAATTTTGACCTCATTATTTACCATCTAGTTTTCGAGTTTTTTATATTGTTTCCTGATGGAATAATCAGATGGCTCATCTTTTGTTAAGTGGTACCATCACCTATTCATTGTCCCGCAAGACAGCCAAGATACAAAAGAGCCTTAAAATAAAATGCCAAGCGCGTCCATTAGCTTGAAGCAAAAAGTGCCTGTATCTACTACTACTAATATAGCTATGTTGTAAACTAATAATAAGTAGGTATATTAATAATCATGTCAGAGCTGTTGTCCTTTAAAATTCCGTAAAACAAATAATAGATTTGAACTTCTCTTTGAAGTTCGAGCTGCAGCGACTTGTTGAAGTTTGTAAAAACAACTCCTGTCAGCCAAGTCGCGAGCTTTCCACTAGTTGTGAAACTTACTGGACGTCATTTCAATAGTCTATCGGCGGTCCATTGTGACGCGGGGAAGTTGCCCAAGCCACCAGAATAGAAATAAGTAAGCTTAGGGTTGTCACTTCTAATGAGTTCTTATATTTTAAAAGATAGAAACAGAAACAATTTATTAATTTATTAATAAATTTTTTTAATTTAATTTTTTTTTTATTAATTTTTTTTTTAATTTATTTCAAGACTATTATACCCACCCAGGCACAGTGGATATTCCCTCAGAGCTCTTAGTACCTACACCGGCTCAAGATTATATCAGAATGTCTAGGTGGGTAGCCAGAGGTACGTCCAAATATCACATTTGGTAGATACCTATATTGTGCAGTAGTTGGTATTCAATACTTAACAGGTTTAGTGAAAAGCAATTACGCTTTTTAAAAACATCATTATTTAAATAAAAAAAATTGCAATAAGGCATCCTAGATGGCTAAATAATATAAATTAAATATCCCAATTTCATAGTAAGTATGATTCATTAACGTTGGTCAAACGACATTGTAGCAAGTGCTGAAAATGGATGGATGAGACTCGCAAGGGACCGGAAAAAGTGGCGTATTAAAGAGGAGGCCTATGCTCAGCAGTGGATACAGACAGGCTGAAATGATGAAGTTTATTTTTTATTTTTTATACTACTAGCTGATGGAACAAGCCGATAACCCACCTGATGTTAAGTGGTTACCACCACCTATATACACAGCATTGCCTCGCAAGTCACGCACGATAGGAACGTGCCCTACTATGCACTGCCCTGCGTCCATCAACTTGAGGCATACTGATGTCTCAGGTGCCTGAAATTACACCATGATAATGTTTTACTAATATAAGTGTTACATAGCTCAAGCAGCCCTACAATTTACCACACTTAAAGCTAACTTCATGGGAACTGCCAATGCCACTTTGTGACTTACTGATTTATGCACACTGTTTGAACTTAAACACTATTTCAAGTTCTACTTGCATCTGGAGCCCTAGATGTTTTTACATGCTGCGAAATGGGGGTATGTGCCAAATGGTATATTTAAAACTACCTCTGACTACCTCCCTTGGATATCTTAATGAAACTTGGCAGCTCGTACTTTGGTAGAGGTACAAAGAGATATCCGGGGATATCTACCGTGCCTACCTGAGGAGATTTTTTCTGTTGTTTTTTTAGTTTCATTCTATGTTTGGTACATCGTTAAGTAATAGTTCAGTCAATATCAGAGATTAAGCTCTTGAAGAACGTATTTGCCTAGTTTTAGAAGCTTTTGTCTCTAACCATAAGTTTTAAGATAAGATTAGAAAATTATTTATTGCATATAAATGAATTACATTAGGCGAACTTAATGCTAAAAGCACTTTCTTCCAGTTAAGCTTTGGGTTTTGTGGAGTGGGTGGTACTTTTAACTTATCAATACAAAATTAATTTGTTAATAACCACGTATATTCTTTTTAATATATAGAAGAAACAAAAACAACTTATATTTACTGTGACAAAAAAAACTCTTAATCTATTTCCTCGAAACCATATCGTTCTGGAGGTTGACGGACTCTTTTAAAATAACTACCTACAGTTTTGCTGCTACCACCACTACTTATCTCTTTGTTTGCCGGCACACTAGGCCCCATTGGAGGGGTACGGGGAGGTACCGCTGCGACACCCTCCTCCGCCACAGATACTGTATTTTTAGGAGATGTACTACCACCCGCCTCATCTCTACTCGAAACATCTGTCTCCTTTTCTGGTTCCTCGCCGTTGGTAATGGGAATAGCCAAGGATTTCCGTGATTGTCTATTTGACTCTAACCTTTGTGCTCCTATATTGCTGCCTACTTTTTCGGCTATGGTAACCGTATCGACAGTTTTTGTAGCCCTTAGTCTTAGCTGATCAATATGTCGGTGAATTTCGGTTCCAGAACTAGAGACTATGCAGTAATCGCTACCCCCTAACTTCCTGACAATTGTACCAGCTAACCATTTATCAGAGCCACGATAGTCACGATACCAGACCTGTGAGCCAGTAGCGAGTTGTCGTTGCGAGCCCCCCGCGTCCTGCTCACTGCGCGCTTGGCGCGCCCCCACACGAGACTCGCGTTCCGGCTTTAAGTTATCTAACCTCATGCGAAGGTTGCGCCCCTGTAGTATGTTTGCGGGGCTATCACCGGTCGTAGCATGTTCGGTGTTCCTGTAGGCTAGTAAAAATCTACACAAAGCCGTGTCTACATCTAAATTTTGATTAAATGCTTTTTTGATAACGCGTTTACAAATTTTTACCGAATTTTCAGCGGCTCCGTTGGAAGCTGGATGATACGGAGCCGAGAAAATATGTTCTACCCCATTATGTTTAAGGAAGGTTTGAAATTCCGAGCTGGAGAATGGAGGACCGTTATCGCTAACCGTTTGTTTGGGAAGACCAAACCTTGACCACAAGCCCCGAAGTGCCGATATCACTGCATGTGCCGTGGTTCTATGCATTTTGATTGCTTCGATCCATTTGGAACATGAATCCACCACGACTAGGTAGGTTAACCCTTTTATAGGCCCTAAAAAGTCTAAATGCAGCCGGGACCACGGTCGTGACGGCCACGGCCACGAGCGCGGCGCGTGGCGCGGCGGCGCGTCGGCCACCGCGGCGCACCCGTCGCACGCGCGGCACTCCGCCTCCACCGCCTCGTCGACGCCGGGCCACCACACGTAGCTACGTGCCAATGATTTTGTTTTTACAATTCCCATATGCGAGTCATGGAGCTCAGTTATTACCCTTTTTCTACAAGAAACTGGTACCACAACGCGATGACCCCACATAATACATCCTAGTTCACAATACAATTCGTTTTTTCTGTTATGGTAGGGACTGATTTCTTTAATATCTATATCCGTTGGCCACCCATCCGCTAGATAGCTCAAAACGCGGCTTAAAATGGGATCACATCTAGTCTCTTTTTTAAGCACACTGTAGTCTAGGTGTAGGGCTTCAGTTGCAAAATGTAAGTATGTTTGCTCAGGCAGGTCTACCTCCTCAGACGCGGCCTCATTCTTCTGCGACGCTATTAAACGTGAAAGGATGTCGGCGGTATTTTTATCGGTTTTAACATATTCTATTTCAAAATCATACGCCGCTAATTTAATCGCCCAACGCTGAAGGCGACTGGCTGCCGCAGTAGGAATACCAATATTCGATCCAAAAATACTAACTAACGGTTTATGATCCGTGCGCAGTATAAACTTCCGACCATACAGGTACTGATGGAATTTTTCAATTGCGAAAACGATCGCCAATGCCTCCTTGTGAATCTGACTGTAATGTAACTCGTGAGATGTGAGCGAGCGCGAGGCGTAGGCGACGACGCGCTCCGCGCCCCCCGCGCCTCCCGCGCCCCCCGCGGCCGAGCCCCCGCCGCCGCCGTCGCCGCGCGCGCGCTGCGCCAGCACGGCGCCGAGCCCGCGCGAGCTTGCATCCACTGTTAATATTGACTCGCACTCCATGTCGAAATGAACTAGCGTCTTCGTGCTACACAAAAATCTTTTAACCTGATTAAAAGCTGTGTTATGTTCACTACCCCACGTCCAATGTCTACCCTTCTTTAAAAGATTATAGAGTGGTGACAGATAGGAGCTTAAATTATTTATAAATTTTCCATAAAAATTAACCATTCCAATAAAAGATTTTAATTCCGTGGTGTTATTTGGATGAGGCATGGTCACTATAGCTTTAACCTTATCTGGGTCCACCCGGACCCCGTTCCTATCAATTATAAACCCTAAGTACCTCACTTCCTTGCTGAAAAATTCACATTTGCTTTTTTTAATTTTCAAACCATTTTGTTCCAAAATGCTTAATACTTCTTTAATGGACTTAACATGACTTTCAAAATCTCGGTTTTTTATTAAAATATCATCAAAAAAAACCACGACCTCGGGTACATTTTTGAACAGGTTCACCATAATTTTTTGAAAAATAGCAGGGCTCGAAGCTAAGCCATAGACAAGGCGAGAATATTTAAATAAACCGCGATGAGTGTTAATGACTGTGTAGTCTCTTGAATGCTCCGATAGTAGGATTTGATTGTACGCCTGTGACAAATCGAGCTTTGTAAAGAACCTATTCCCACTAAGATTACTGAATAGATCCTCCATTTTCGGAACCGGAAATCTATCGACCGCTAAGACTTTATTTAGGGTTACCTTATAGTCTGCACATATTCTCAAACCTCCGTCAGCTTTGCGCACCACTACCAGCGGCGTGGCCCAGTCGGAGTGGTCCACCGGCTCGATGACGCCGGCGCGCAGCATGCCATCGAGCTCGGCGTCCACGCGCTCCCGCAGCGCGTACGGCAGCGGCCGCGCGCGGCAGAACGTCGCCGTCGCGCCCTCTCGCACGCACAGCTCCGCCGTGCCACCCCTGTATCTACCCAGTGTGCCGTCAAATAGAGATTTATGCCTGGAAACAATATCATTGATTATTTTACTAACATTCGATTCACTATGGGTCACGTGGTTGGTCTGCAAGTTATCTTTTGATATTTTGATAGGTATGTTCAATTCGGCTAGCCATTGTCTACCCAAAAGATTGGTTGTTCCCTGATCGATTACATACAAATCTAGGATTTTACTGACCCCCTTATAGACAACAGCCGTTTCTATAAACCCTAATGGTTGTATAACTGTACCATCATAAAACCTTAGGTTGATATGACACGGTTTCAAATTAATCATGCTAAAACATTTATCATAAACCTTTCTACTAATACATGACAAGGCCGACCCCGTGTCAACTTCCATTTTTAACAAACAGTTTTGAACTTTAATTGTTATACACACCGGTTTATAATTTGCTAACGACATCTGATACATAGGTTCATCGTGTCCGTCGTCATCACTGTCATCATTTTCTATAAAGTTAGAACTATCATCCCAATACACTTCGTCCTCCTCGTCCATCATGTGCAAAGGAGCCCGCTCCCGGCCCCCTCGCCCCGCGCCGCGCTGCCCGCGCGCCGCGCGCCTGCCTCGGCCGCCGCCGCCGCTTCCCGCACCGCGGCCGTACCCGCGCCCGCGCCCGGATCTGGCTTCATAATAACCGCCTGTTTCCGCCCCCTCCGGCCGTCTCGATTGATTGTATCCAGGACCCTTGAAATCCTTTTTAGGGCACACCCGTCTTAAGTGACCGATTTCACTACACCAACTGCACACGTAGTCTTTGAACAAACAATTCATAGCTTGGTGTCTTTTGTCTCCGCATCTCGAACATTCACCAACGTTGATTCTGTGTACTCCCTCCGCCGCTGCTAGCGCTGCAGCGCCCGTTCCGTCGACAGCGCTCGCGTCTCGCTCAGCCGCTTCAAGCGACAGTGACAACGTGATGGCGCGTTTGTACTCCAACTTCTCCTCGGAAAATAGTCGTTGGCGAATAATCTCGCTCTTCAATCCACACACCAGCTGGTCACGAATGTTTTCATCTAACGCATTACCGAACTCGCAGTATTTTGATAATTTTTTTAGTTCTGATACGTATTCCGCTATTGATTCATTGAGCTGTCGACGTTGCCGGAACTTGTAACGTTCTGCCAGGACTGATGGTTTTGGTTGAAGATGTGCTGCCAAAAGATCCACGGCTCCTTGATAGGTTAATGCGCTTGGTTTTGTCGGACTGGATAACGTGGAAAGTAACTCGTACGCTTCTTCACCCATAACAGAAATTAATGTAGGTAGCTTTAGTTCCGCAGTCACTTTGTTCACTAAAAAGTACATTTCAATTCTTTCCACATATGCAGACCAATTTCCAGTTTTGACCACAAATTCTTTCATTTTCCCGACCGACATTATTGCTACGTTTACAGTCCTCCCGCACCAAACAATAAATAGCCAATTTAATTATTTTTTTATCCTCGTTCGCCACTGCAGAATAAAAGACGGGCACTCGTTCAATGGTTTATTCGAGACTAACGGCACAAACCTACCCGCCGATACACAACAATTCACCCCCGGTTTCTGAAAGCCCGATCAAAGCTAATCGGCTGTCAAGTCACTTGCTGTTTCAGCTTTTACTTCAAATTATATATAATGACTTGACAGCCGATTAGCATTGATCGGGCTTTCAGAAACCGGGGGAAAGAGTGATAGTTTTTCCTTATAATTTTTATTCATTGATTGCATCAAAATGATATTTTAGCTGAACCTTTGAGAATAGTATTCTCTATAACAAAGTTCTGATTTTTCTGAACTACCTTCAGTAATCTGTATAATATGAGTTTATTGTCGGTTATCAGCCTTTAATAATGAGTGGAGCGAGCATCTACGTCAGCCTTTTCTCGTCTCCAGAATGTGCAGAATTAACATGCACGTATCATGTCTGCACTAGACTGGCGATTACCCAACTGTAATAACCGCTGATTCTGCGTTTATGCATGATATGACTGCTGTGGACGTACTAGGGGAGGGGGCTAAACCAGTGAACGGAAATAAATAATAATAAATAAATAATGCTGGACAATTCCACACAGCACCATCTAGCCCCAAAGTAAGCTACTCAAAGCTTGTGTTATGTGTACAAGATGACTGATATGTTTAATACATTTTATACTAACATAGATAGATATTTTGTATTATTTATAGAAAACAGACCAACGGAACAAATTTCTGCAGATCGTACACAAATTTGTTCCGAGGCGGGAATCGAACCCGCAACCTCTGCGTCGCAGGCGGACTTTCGCCCGCTGCACCACTGAGGTCGTCAAAATAAAACATAGAACCGTTTAAACTGCTATGACGTAAACTGAGCCGCAGCAACAAAATCACGACGTTTCACCCAGTAAAATAATACTTCCTACTACTTTTATAAACGCGAAGTTTGTAAGTATGGATGGATGGATGGATGGATGGATTGATGGATGGATGGATGGATGGATGGATGGATGGATGGATGGATGTTTGTTACTCCTTCACGCCCGAACGGCTGAACGGAATAGGCTACATGTTATATACATGTTATATTTGGACATACCTCTGACTGAATGAGATGGTACTTGATACTAAGAGATCTCAAGGGATGTCTACCGACTACCGAGCCAGGCGTGAAGCTGTACCAGGCGTGAAGTTCCACAGGTCCCAAAAAGCCTTGATCCCCCAACCACCTCCTCGATACGTCCCTCTCTTTACTGTATGAAATGTGTGCAGAATTGTGGATTTGCCGGTGGAATAACAATGAACTAATATGGTGATTCGGTCGTTTTCTAATTTGTAGCTGGGCTGATCCGGGGACTGTATTTCATGTAAATTTTCAGTCAGTACAAACAACAGAAAACGGAATGGAGATTGCACGGGCGTATTTGGTAGTCCAATGTTCGAAATCATAGTTCATGAGGCCATACCAGAAAGTCACGTGTTATATTTTTTTGTGTTTTCAAAAAGCGTTGAACACCATTTATAAACGTAATTTGGAATCCTCTGAAGTGTAAACTATCAAACCAAAAAATAATCATAAATTCATAATAGCGCGAAATGACAATCACCCAATTCATCAATGTGTCTTACTCGTACGTCTCAGATGATTAACGCAGTGCAATACATAGGGCACGGAGGACGTGCTTTGTGTGTTAATCAAATTATTAGTCAGGCACTTGTTCCGACACTGTGTGTGTGCCCTGCAGAAATTTGGATATAGCTGATGGTTACTACTTAACATCAGATGGGCTATTAACTGGCCTTATGAGCAAGTAGCAGCAAAAAAAGACCACAAACCATGATCAGGATATATTCTTTGTTGAAAGTTGATGCTCGGGAACATTAAAACCACAAAATAATAACCATCAAGCATGAAAGCCGAAACGTCGCTCCATTTATTAGAGTGAGACTTACTTCCAATTAGATCCACGCTACCGACCGGCAAAGAATTGTTTAATTACGCCATCGACACAGCTTCAGCCGAAGCAGCTGTTGCATTACTTTAACTCCTTCCATATAGCAAGACGCCTCGTTCCATATAGCAAGACGCCTTGTTCCATATAGCAAGACGCCTTGTTCCATATAGCAAGACGCCTTGTTCCATATAGCAAGACGCCTCCTTCCATAGACCGACGACATTGCGAAGATTGCGTAATTACTTAAATGAAGCTCAAGACGCCTCCTTCCCAATATACCTCCGATGACATTAGGAAGATTGCGTGAGTCCGGTGTAGACCTCAAAATTGTTCATTCTGGAAGGCCTATGTTGATGATGACGTACTTGATGTTAACGATGAGGATGAACTAGGAGACAGTCAAATGAGTTGTTTTTTCCCTTATGCGCGTGTAAGGCAAAAACTCATCCTTAAAAGAACATGTCATGTCAGATTCTAGAGGTTATTGATGTGTATTCACCTTTTTTTTGTTGTGTATGTGCCCAATGGCAAAAGCCTTCTCTCTTATCTATTTTCTGTATTTCTTGTCGAGGTCTTCTCCATTGATTGAAGTGAAGAAACTCGTCATCCCTTCTCCAGGTCGGTTTGCCTTTTTTCATTTTCCCTTCTCAAAGATTGTGGACTAGGAACTTAGTAATTTGATTTTGTATTAAATATTTTACAGTTTGTCTATAGTGAGCTAGCTGTTCTAATTTACCTGCGTAACCGTAATACCAGGGCACACCGGGGACAGGAATAACCAATAAAACATGTCCCATATCTAGATATTGCCACAAATTACGATAATTGTTTTGTGTTAATAACTTTATGCCATGCCACGAACGTCGTCAAATCAGTCCCATCCTATTGCGGTACTGGCTTCATTCGGCACGGTCGGAATTTAATTTATTATTATTTATTGTAACGGCCTGCAGATGGGTGTTTAATGTATATTTTGTTTACTTATATCAACTTACATTTACTTTGTAAATAAAGTACCCTTTTTATAAAATATTTTGTATTTTTGGATACTAAAAAACAATGTGGTTCATCTAAGAGTTGTGTCAGGCATACTGAATTAAATTTTTAATACGAAGACATTATAATTTTGTCCGTAGGGCTTCCACTGCTGAATATTAGTTTCACGATATTTTTCCAATTTATCCAATATTGTGCATTCTGCACCCAGAGGTAAGCTTACTAGGTCTGAGAAAGTGTTACTTATCACTTTTTTGTGTTAGCCTACACTTAATCGGGTCGTGGGTCGGGTCGTGATCTTCACTCTGATAATAACTTTTCAGACATTACATAATCCAAGTATATAGTATTCTATCTATCATCGAAACCAACGTTAATTGTACCGTGCCGAATACTCCTGTGCTGAGACGGGATTGTACCGTCAAATATAGGTTATTTAGGGTAAGTCATGTTGTGTAAATCTTTCACAAGTTTTAATTTAGGTAACTTTGGGGGCCGCGTTGAGTTGTGATGTTTCCGAACTTTTATCTGCTTCATCAATTTAGGTATTTTATGATACTACATAGTTAACGTATTTCTGTAAAAAACTATGGCACTACTTAAAATTATGCGATAATAATAACGAATTGTTATTAAAAAAAAAATAGAAAATGCTATTAGCATTAAGTCCTCCTAGCACTATATTGTTTTGTGTGAAAGTTTTAAATAAATAAATAAATAAATAAATTGTATTTGACATTCGATGTTTTTATTTACCGAAATGCAGTCAAGCTATCTGTAAACCGTTGAAAACAATCTGTAGATAGATATTTACATAAAAAAAACAGTTCCATTGAATATTAACTAGAGTTGTACTGATAAACTACTCTTATCATAAACACAGATGGCCCACCTGGTGTGAAGTGGTAACCATCTACTGTAACAAAGAATTGCGCTTTCGGTATTTCTTCCAATTACTGCAGAAATTGTCTTGAATTAAAAACAAAATACGCCATGTTTCATTGGCATTATATTTATCACAAGATAATAAAGTTTTATGGGCACCATTACTTATTATTGTGTTGGTTTTGATAGGAGTGGGGATCACAAAATTCCCTATTTTATGGTGTCGAGTGTCTAAGAATGGCATGCTTTTGAATGTAAAAACCAATAAAGACATGACTGGCTATACAGAAGACAATGAAGACTAGTAGACCCGTGGTTTCGGAGATTACCCACTCTTCTTCTCTGACTTTGAGTCGTGAGCCATTTTTTATCGATGGAAGTTAAAAAGAAAAATTTTAGATTTTTGCACATTTGAAATTAAAATGTCTGGCATAATAAACCAAATCAAAATCACACAGGTAACGTGTCTAGGAAACGAAAAAGACTAGGAAACAAAAACAGTAATATTTAACCATACAATGCTCAACGGGCTAAACAATGTGAAGATTTTGGCACGTCAAATTTAAATAATCAGGAAAAATAAAAACAAAGAGCACCGGTGGTCTAGTAGAAGTGACCCCGCCTTCCTTCCTTCCGATCGTAAGGTCGCAGGCTCCATTCCGGTCGTGCACCAATGGATTATTCTATCGAAAAATTTATGTGCGCAATGCCAGTGCTCTTATGCGGTGAAGGAAAGCATCGTGAGGAAACCAGTTTGTATTCTAACAGCGGCGATGGGCTTGCAACCTGTCACGCATGGAATACTAACTACTGCAAAATGTGGGTATGTGCCAAATGTAATGTTTGGACGTACCTCTGACTACCCCACTTAGACATCCTCAAAAAATCTTGACTTAGTACTTGGTACTGAGAGATCTGAAGGGATATCTACCATGCCTGGGGATCAAATCTTCTATCTTAAGAGGATCTTAAGAGTAGTAGAGCTCTTTGTGAAGGGCTCGTCCGGGGAAGTACTACCACCACGCCTTTTTCTGCCGCCAAGCAGCAACGCTGTGTTTCGGTTTGAAGAGTGTGGTCGCCGGTGTAATTACAGGCACATGAGGCTTAACATCTGTATGCCTCAAGTTGATGGACGCAGGGCAGTGCATCGTAGGGCACGTTCCTATTGTGCGTGACCTACGGGGCAATGTTTTGTTTATAGGTGATGGTTACCACTTAACATCAGGTGGGCCATCTGCTTGTTCCATCAGCTAGTTGTATAAAAAAAAAAAAACAAAGTCGTGAAGCTGATTAAGTTTTCAGTTTCAGAAAAATAAAACAAATTCAACAGGTGACGTGCCTCAAAAAATAAGAAAATAGAAGCACTTCGCAAACACATTAATATTTAACCCTACAATGCTCAATGAGCCCAAATCTTTAACACGTGTGTGTGCGAGTGAGCGCTGATATTTCAATTCGCGAGGGGCGCAGAATGCTCTTTTGGTTTCTATAAAATTGAATGAGTTTAAATGGATGTGGTTTGTATTGCATTATACAAGTATTAGAATGAGTACGATTCATTCATCTTTCTACTCGTACTAAACATATCTACTATGTAGTTTAGTGTTAGATATCTTCGCAAAATGGTTTAGTGTTTTTGTAATAAAATGAAACAAGCAGACACAAAAAAGGAAGACGAAAGATCGATACTTTGTATGTTGCGTATTTCTGTTTGCTGTTAAGGCGTTGACAACACCTAATTTACCTCTCGCTGCACGATTCGACATTTTAAAAGATATAAAATCACTAAACACAATTTAGAAAAATCGCAAACAACCATTTTGTGTGCAATCACATTGAACACAGTTTGGTAAAAATTTCATTTTGATCGATGCTAGTTTTCTCACTCAAAAGTTTGCTTATGTATGAAAACTAGAAAAGCAAACTTTTAAGTAGGAAAACATTTATCGATCAAAATGAAATTTTTACTAAACTGTTGGCAATGTGATTGCACACAAAATGGTTGTTTGCCATTTTTCGAAAATGGCTTCAGTGATTTTATATCCTTCAATAAGTCAAAACGTGCGAGCGAGAGTCACAATAGCTCTTGTCTTCACCTTAAAGGTATTTCCATTTGCTTGTTCTGTGACTACCTTAAGCATAAATTCCTAAGTGGGTAGTCACAGGCAAGTGAAAACGTGCAATCTACCTCATAATGATAAATTGTATTTACCATATCAATTATTTCTAACCCTGTACTATACAAAGCTGCGTACAATCCGACAATTTATTAGATAATCGTAATGAATCTAATGTTTTGTTCAAAGCGCAGCCCTATTCATTCGTTCATTCAATTTCCTAAATTGAATCTTCCTCGATCTTCGCTCTCGTAAGGTAGGGTTACCGCGAGCGGTTTGAATTAATGAATTTGGACTAGTTTCGCGGCGATAGGCTTGCTACCTGTGAGGAATAACAACAACTGCAAAATGTGGGTATGTGTAAATGCAAATGTAATATTTGGACGTACCTCTGACTAACCCCTTAGAGTTCTGGGGCGTTATTCACTATGACCAATCCAATCGCGTTTGCGTTTAGATCACGTTGTGACGTCACACTATTTGGGCAAAAAATCTCCTAAGAATAATGCCCATGATCACGTGACATTGCACGGTTTGCTGCAAAGAATCTCCTGTGTCATTAGGGCCCCTGTCTAATAATAGATGAATACAGCAGAATGAAAAATATGGGTATGTGTCAAACGTAGGTATAGCATCCTCAAAAAAGACTTGAGCTAGAACTTGGGACCAAAGTCGTTAAAGCATTTTTTATTGTTAGAGCTTTGCATTCGCTTTGTTTATTTTAAATATCGCATAATAGCAAACGGGTTGGTCGTTAGATACCTACATTGTGCAGGATTACGCCATATTACTACTTACTTACCTACTAGTACTTAATAGCCTCTTTATTCCAGAAACGCCTAGAAGCCCGCAATCTCGCGATGCATCTGCCACCTGCGCATATGAGTCATAACCCGCTTTTTACTAGTTTTTGTGCGAGAAGATTTATTGGCTCTGAAACTTTGGAATTGGTTAGGAAAGTATAAAAATAAATAAGAATTTTTTCTCAAGCGGATTTTATACGAATATTTGAAATTATCTCGATGGAAGAATCGATTATTTACTTTAATAAACTTAAACTTAGTTAGAAAAAGTAAGAATAATCTAATTTTGCTCAGTAAAAAGTTGAATTATTTATACGAATTTGAAAATAAATAAAACCAAAAGGACAGCCCAGATAAAACTATGTTTACATGGTATAAATATACAAAAAGAAGGGCTCGGCCGAGGAAGTACTACCACCACGCCTTTTTCTTTTAAGCGTTGCTGTGTTTCGGTTTGAAGAGTGTGGTCGCCGGTGTAATTACAGGCACATGAGACTTTACACCAGAATGCCTCAAGTTGATGAACGCAGGGCAGTGCATCGTAAGGCACGTTCCTATCGCGCATGGCTTACGATGCAATGCTTTGTTATAGGTGATGGTTACTCTTAGCATCAGGTGGGCCATCTGCCTGTTCCATCAGCTAGTTGTATAAAAAAACTTTAATAAAGAAGTATTACAAGTCCGGAGAAATTGATTCTACGAAAGAAACCACGCTCTGAAGCATTTTCAATTACTTTTTCAATCAACTTCTTCAGTGCATTTTTCTATGAACCCTAATTAATATTCCCCCAAGGGTTGTAGGGGGCTGAAACTATTTTCAGGGTGGCGTCGTATTTTCACGTGATAAGATCTAGACATGATTATTTATGCCGTATTAGGGGAAGTAACCCTATCGATATACGTCTTTATGCGGTCTTGGTATACTCACGCAGAAAAGCGTTTGAAGCGAAAATCTAGAATCAATTTGGTTCTCAAGTCAAAGGTCTAATAAAAAGTCATTACAGTTCCAATATTTTGTTAATTTTCTGTGGGTTTTTTAGAAATAAATATTGGTGGACACCCCACACAGCACTAAAGCTATATTGGAACCAGATAGGTAGATGATTTAACTTTTTTCTTGTCAATACATAAGTACCTACCTAATATAATTAACACCCGTATAAAGAACAAACATCTATATTCATCGGACAAATATTTGTTCTCGGTAGGGATCGTCGAACCCACGACCACGAGAAGGCAGAGCTACACCAACTGTGCTGTGAAGGCTATGTGCCATAATAATATAAGCTTAGACATTTGTGGTCGACTGTACTCAGCCCTACACTTGATAAGTTTTTCAGTTCATTCGTTAAGTGGGCCGTGAACGGGATTTATGTCCTTTTACTGTATATCCGATGGTTGTTTACCATTTAAAGGGGTACATCGGTACATCGACAGCCTTTAGTTCTATATTCTTAGAGATCCTAGGAATTCCTACCGTTCCTTGGGATAGGGTATAATAAAAACTAACATATTTTTGTCAGAAATCCTTTTTCCCTTTCAAAAAAGCTGCAATAACATACCTACATATACATAATACTACATAATATATTAATGTGTATAATGTACATACTTAATATGTTATGAGGCTATGTATTGCAGTTTTTTTTAAGTAGGGGTACTTACCTTATTTTCTATCAGCAGCTATAATGATAACCTATACCTATCTATTCGTAATGTTTTATCCAAATCTGTCGAGCCGTGATTGAGTCGTACATTTAAACATTCAAATATTTACATAACAGCAATAAAAGGTTCTTTATAATTTATTAATGGGTATGTTTGATTTGTTCGCTTCAATTTCCTCAAGACCTGCGGATTCATCTAAAAAACTAACATTAATATTATGTACCTACCAAAATGATTGCAAAACATTTTGGAATTTAGCGTATTTTCACTACAACATGGCTAAGCGAAAAAATAAATAAATTACAAGAGTTTTTCATCAATTTTTCCTGCCCTGCGGCGCGGCTTGCCAACATTGATTACATTTTGCGCGGGTCACGTGGGCGATGAGGTGACAAAACACCGTTTATGTAACAAGGTTCAGTGACCCTAGACACAAAAACATTTGTTTTTGTAAAGCCTTCGTGGTGCAACTTGCTCGGGGGCCAATCGGGATAGCTTAGACTCTAAGCTTGGACTGACTATGAAAAAAATTACTGAATAAAAGAAGAAGATAGCTAAAAGACATTGCGCAGTGTGGTCGCCCAGCGACAAAGCCCTTTAAATAATAATGAAAAAAAAACTAAAAGACGAATTTACTTAAGACGCAGAAAACTGCCAACAATTTCTCGCTCTTACTTTAAATATTTTTGAAATATAAAATCACTGGTTGCAACCTAAACAATTCTAAAAACATGCCAGGTGCTGGAAAGAAGCCTCATTGGCGCTTATAACCCTTTCACCATGCTGTTTCAAAAGAACTTGTGACACGAAAGGAAGAAGAGGATACAAAGAAATGAATCTTCCATAAACACAATCCGAAAATATTCATCCAACGGGGTATGAGGAGGATGGAGTATGGCATTTGCAACATGTCAGACAAGGTCAGAGATAAAATAGCAGAGAGCACATTAGCTTTGGATAACCTTTCTTCTTCAGTGCCCAGTTCTACGGAGATCGTTGTATTATCCAGTAGGAGCTGAAGACCAGTGTGACATACAGTACATTGATGTAATTAGGACTGGATTATATAGGGTGTCCGGAAGGTCGACGCAAAGCCTTGAGGGGGGGGGGGGGGTAGGTCACCTCGTTACGCATCTATTCAGGCTAGATTACCTTAGTTCAATGTCTAGTGTCCAAACAGACAGTTATTAGTGCCTAACAATTTGTTTGCGTCCTAGCATAATGTGTATTCAATCGATAAATACCAAAACAATCCTCATCTGTATCCACATAATAATAAAAAAAATAGGTAATCTAGCCTGAATAGATGCGTAACTAGGTGACCTACCCCCCCCCCCCCCCCCCCTCACGGCTTTGCATCGACCTTCCGGACACCCTGTATGGTATTGATAATGTCAAAAGATTACATTTGAACTCAAACAAGTAAGTAGTTTGGTAGGGACCAAAAAAGTTGATTACGTACAGTTTGTAGGATTTTTTTGGTATAAAACATATTTGCCTGCGTCTTAACATGCAAGTCGCAGTCGTACGGTGCCTTATCAACAGTACCTTATCCACAAGAGAGGAACCGCACCTTAACAAAGATCAAAAGTCGAGTTACGCCCGGCAGGTAAACGAACCGAATGCAAACAGCGGGCTTCGTCTCACAAAATTAATTTGACAATGTAATTCCTTTAATTGAAATGTTTCGTTTGATGTTACGTAGAATATTCAGGATTACAGGCGGTTCGGCTGAATTAAATGAAAGTAAAATGATTTCTTTTAACAAAAGAAGTTCAAAAACCAGATTCGAGGTGACTTTTTGAATCTATGCGGGTAGTCGCACATTCGTAGGTTGCGAGTTCATTGATCTTCTTGGTGACGAAGGCAAAGAAAAATGACTCTTTCTACTAGAAAATAAGAGCGAACAGTATGCCTGTAGCGTCATATTTCTTTAATGTAGTGTAACTTGATCTGTATCCGTTTATACCACTTAACATCATTTAATAAGATAATATAAGTTCTAGAGTAGTAGAGCTCTTTGTGAAGGGCTCGGCCGGGGAAGTACTACCACCACGCCTTTTTCTGCAAGCAGCAACGCTGTGTTTCGGTTTGAAGAGTGTGATCGCCGGTGTAATTACAGGCACATGAGGCTTAACATCTGTATGCTTCAAGTTGATGGACGCAGGGCAGTGCATCTTAGGGCACGTTCCTATCGTGCGTGACTTACAAGGCAATGCTTTGTTATAGCCTCCTTGAGGCGCACTTTAAATCCTTTCACCACACTGTTTCACAAGAAACTAGTGACACGATAAGAGAGGTGATCACGATAAGTGAGGTTACCTCTTAACATCAGGTGGGCCATCTGCTCATTCAATCAGCAATTAGTATGCTACTAATACAACGTGTTACTAAAAGCAAATAAAATTGTAACAATAAGGCGCTGTTTAAACAGCACGGATGAGCACTAATCCCGTCTGAGTGGGGCTTAGCCGCTCGGTAATTACTCAGGGAACGTGTTTGCACTTCACCACTTCCGCTGCCGTTTGAAAGTGCCGATGTGACTTGCATCGTTTGGAGGGTACTTTATGAAAGTCTATTTGTAGGTACAACATAGGAAGAGTGATCCCGCCTTCCGATCGAAATCGTAGCTTCAAATCTGGTTGTGCACCAACGGATTTTTCCTATCGGAAAACTGTGCGCAATGCCAGTGCTCTTAAACGGTGAAGGAAAACATCGCGAGGAAACCAGTTGGTACTCTAACCCCCGGTTTCGGGGGTTTAACTCTAATCGGCTGTTAAGTAACTTGCTATCTTTATCTAATTTGACGTAAAAGCGGAAATAGCAAGTGACTTGACAGCCGATTAGTGTTGATCGCGCTTTCAGAAACGGCGGTAATGGGCTTGTAACCTGTGTCGCATGAAATACCAACTAACTACTGCAAAATCGAAGGTCCTCGAAAGGAGATTCTTGAGTCGCACTCAAAATACTTTCACCACACTGTTTTGAAAGAAACCAGTGATACGACAAGAGCAGAGAAACTGCAAAATGTAGGTATATGTATAATGTTCGGTTCTTCTTCTTCTAATTTAAGAGCAATGCTCTTGTCGGCGCAATTGATGCATTTCTCTCCAGGTGTTTTTTTTAGGGCAACCTCCTTGACGTCCTCGTAAGACATGACGGCAACCTTTGCTTTTATTTGGCTCATGTAGCTTATCCTAGGTCTTACCCTGCCTCTCTTTCCTTCTACCCTTCCTTCGATTATTTTTCATATAAAGCTGTCTTGTCTTACAAGATGGCCATCATCTTTTCTCTTCTACTCTCAACTGTTTTGATAATGGCTCTTTCCTCGTTTACTAATGTTTGGTTGTACCTTTGGAATTTAAACACCTCATCACATTGTAAGAAATTGAATGAGATTGCAAACAATAACAACTATATGACCTACCGATTATTTTCTAGATATATTATTTAGTTATTTAGTCAGAGACATCTAAAATTATTCGGGTCATTAGCCAGTCTGGCAGAGTACAATAAATAAATAATAAATAGAAGTTAAAACCCCAATTTACTGACAAAAAGCGACCCATTTTCAGAAGTCATTGTAGCAAAATTTACAAATTTATGGTAGCTTAGGTATACTTTTAGTTATTTTTCAATTACCATGTAATCAGGTATGTTAAGATGGTTTGGGCATGTAGAGAGGATGGATGAAAGGAGATTAGCAAAACAGGTGCATCAGGCGAGTGTGAATGGGGCTGTTGGGAGGGGAAGACCTCGGAGGACGTAGCTGGATCAGATAGCAGACGTTCTCGAGAAAGGCCAGGTCAAGAGTACCCTAAACCGACGAGAATGTATGAGGAATAAATATTATGAGAGTGAATGAAGCGAAAGAGGTATGTAAGGATCGTAGCAAGTGGAAATCCGTGGTCTCTGCCTACCCCTATGGGATACACGCGTGATTTTATGTATGTATGTAATCAGCAATCACAACAAGCAATACAAATATTAGCTGACGCGTTCACACAAACGCTGACACGTCCACACAAACGCTGACGCGTGCCACCGCAGTGTTAGCGAATAGTGATTAAACGCCGAAACAAAGGTTTATTTGCGCAGGTTTGTGCGTGGTAGATTTAAACTATTGGAAATCGAACCGAGACATCACCTGAAACGGAATATGGCTTTTGGTTTATGAATCTGATGGATCGTATAGGTTAAGACGCAGAGAACCGTCAAATAACTTCGCAGATTTCAACATTTTTGAAGATCTTAAATGACTGAAAATGAATAATCGCAAAAAAACTATGTTATAAAGATGTTATTGCTAATGGAAAATCGTTACAAAATTGGTGTACCTAAGGGGCTAGAATTTTTGTTTCTCTTTTTCTTTTCGTTCTGCCCGACGGCATGTAAACATGAAAATAAGGTAAGGTAAATAAGGTTTCAAAGGTTCGGCAATGAAATAATTGAGACCCACAAGTCTTTCTGCTTTAAAGTATGATTATGTACGAAAACTAATTTCTCCAACAAAAATATGAGGGGATTGATACAATATGTTTGATAAAAACCCAATTATATTTACCTGCAAGACTAACACCCGGTTTCTGAAAGCTCGATAAACATTAATCGGCTGTCAAGTCACTTGCTATCTCTATCTAATTTAAAGTAAAAGAAAAGGAATACCAAGTGACAGCCGATTAGTGTTAATCAAGCTTTCAGAAACCGGGGGTAATCCACGTTGTTTAAAAAAATAATTTCGCTTCGCTCGCTCTTTTAATAGGACATGATAACTAATTTCCGATGGATACGTGAAAATCTAAATTAGGTCAGTGAGCGATTCGTACGCATTCACAGCGAAAGTTAATTTAGCAGACGCGTAAATTAAACACCATCTACAATGTCCATGCGGCGCCAATGCGCAATGATTGATGAGGGTAGGCGCTAAGCAATGGCTACGAAGTTGGCGGGAAATAGAAAACAAAAGGTTGACAAACAAAATGTCCTCATTCCTCAGTCATATGGTCTAGGTGTTTTCTATGTATAATAAAAAATATCTATCTATGTAACTAAGCATATAATGTATTAAATATATCAGTTATTTAGTACAGCATATTTATTTACAGCATTATTTATTTATTTATTAAGACGAAGACAAGAGCTAATGTACCTCTCGTTCGCACGTTTGGCCATGTTGAAAGATATGAATTTACTAAACCCATTTTAGAAAAATCGTTATAAAGCATTTTTTTGAATTTGCATAAGTACGAAAACTAGTAGGTAAAGCCAACTTCTACTCAGGAGTTGGCTTTACATTCTAGTTCCTAGGAAAAACAGTAGGTTTACTATTTTTCCTAGGAAAACTTGTCAACATCGGTCAAAATGATTTTTTTACTAAACTATGCGCTTTATGCTGACTGTACGGTCTGCAGGCGCACAAAATAGGTGATTGCAATTTTTCGAGAAAAAGTTATTTTTGTAACCTTATTTGTACAGCTTATTCTAACTTAAAATTCATGGAATAGAAATGAGAGTTCTAATTTTAGGTTTTTACTTCTTCTTCTTATCGTGTCACTAGTTTCTTTCGAAACTGTGTGGTGAAAGGATTTTAAGTGCGCCTCAAGAGGCTCCTTTCGAGCACTTGACACATGCTATAGAACTTGTTAGGTTTTTACAATATGCCGGGTTTGAATTTGAACCCACGACCTTTTACTGATAACAGCCTATAGATATGGGTATTCTAAAGTGTTTAATCAGTGTCAAATCAAACGGGGAGGGACAAAATCCTACCAAGACTTTTTTCTTGCTGACGTCATGCCCAAAATGCAACCAATAAAGTTGATGCTTCAAAAAAGCGAGGTACATACTATCCAAGGAATTTGAATACTATAATATATTCCTTGATATTTTCTTTGTTTTCTCCTTTCAGTAGTCATTTGTTTAGTTTACCGCCGGCTTAGTGGCTGTGTAGTGAAATGAGCGATAAACGCCTGCGTTCAAGTTTACGACATCAGTATCTGACAGCCTGTCTGCCAGATGATATGTTCAGACAAATAACATTCGCTTTGCTGATTGATTTTCGCCTTTAGATGCTTGGATTAAGGTTTAATGTGGTGGCATTAAAATTAGAACATTCTGGAAATTCGTTTAGTAGTATTGGGAATTCAGTAGGTATTAGTAGAAATTCTGCGACGTATTAATATAATTTTGTCATCTATTAAATGAATGGTCGAATTTCGATTTTCGGTTTCCAGTTTGCTTTTATGTGTTTTTGAAAATTAAAATAACTGATGTATCTAATTTGGAAAAGAAACATTCATAAAGTCGATAAGATACTCGTACCTACCGAGATTTCGCGGGAAGTTGTGATGGATAGGCAAAAACTGTCACTCCTGAAAATTTATGGGCATTTGTCTAGCAGTTCCTTGTTCAGTCTTATAATGATAATGAAATAAATATCTGATCCAATAGTTTCGTAGTACGAAATAGATAACTAAGCTAATATAGATGTTGAATTACGGATGCTACCTACTAAAGGCAGGAAGTCAAAATCAAGGAAGAAGGGAATTCAAGGAAAATGTTTGCATAATATAAAATGTCAACCCGACTTGGACTTCATAAAACGATGACCGTAATTTTGTGTATAAAATAGAATTCCTTGATATCAGTGAAAAACCAGGCAGTGTTGTTGGTTTGGTTGATTATTAAAGGGTTTTCAAAACTTTCCAAGAAAATAAAGCAAATACTACTTTATGTGGAGTCACTTCGACACAGTGTGGTGAAAGGATTTTAAGCGCGCCTCAAAGAGGCTCTTTTCAAACATAAATGTCTGCATCACTACATAGATAAAACAAAGTCGCTTTTTCTGTCCCTATGTCCTCATGTCTCTTTGTATGCTTAAATCTTTAAAACTACGCAGCGGATTTTGATGCGGTTTTTTTTAATAGATAGTGATTCAAGAGGAAGGTTTATATGTATAATACATGCATGATATATGCACCCGTGTGAAGCAGGGGCGCGCGGGCGGGTCACTAGTATATCAATATATCGAAGTTTTTGGCGTCAAATCTTTGTTATCTTACTTCGGTATTACGGCCGTTAATTGACTGAAGGACATTTTTAAAGGCTTTTACCGTTTACACAGAAACAGCGGAATATTTGCGAAAGCACAATAGGATGCTCGGGGCTGTTCGCGTAATTAAAATCTGCCATTCGGGTTCCGTTTGTTTGCTGCGTGTAGTGATGGGACTTGCCGATGGCCACACGTTTGAAAGAGACGTTAGGAAAAATGAAAAATACACCAACCAGGAATATATTTAACAGATACGAATATACAATGCTAAATATATTTAAAAGAGATGATTATTAATAAAAAAATGGAAATATAAAAAAAAAATTGGGTATTGAATCTCAAAATAGGTACGTAATTTTTCAACATTAGGTTTCGTTCGGATGTCTTCCGTATTTTTTTTTGTACTTTGTTAAACAAAATAAAATATTTTGTGCAAATCTATTGTGCCGACCCCACTTACAGTGGAATAATTTGCAGCAGAAATTGAATAAAAATGCAGCTTCATTTCATTTATGAAATAGCCGAGAATATTATATCTTACAAACAAAGAATGGAATTAGTTTGCAGCTAACCATCTATATCTCTATCTATCTAACCAACATTACACGTTGTATGTAATGCAACATGTATAAGAAGAAGGTTATTTAGGTATTCTAAAAACGTGTGTGTGTGTGTGCCAATTCTATGCTCCTTTCCCAAAACAAGAAACAAATAAATTTTAACAAGAGATTTATGGAAAAAGTGAATAAAAGCAGGTAATATTAGTAACTTAATTTATTTTTACGATGCCCTTCCCTGCGGCCATTAAGACGTATGTGAATCAATATAAACTAGAGGTGAAAGTAGAGGTATTAAGTGCTGTCATAAGGTTAGCTTGAGATAACACTGCACAGAATCACCACTACTATTCTGTAGAACGGGTATCATCTCAAACAAGCGAAGCTTAGAGCAGGTGTGCACAACTTCGATTTTTTTTAATATGGTTTCTTAGTAGATATAATTATAATTAACGGCGAGGCCCAAACTAGGCGAAAAGCCTGTATCTTGGTTCTCAGGAGAACGAGGTACCATGGTATTATTTTACAGCTGCAATTGGGTGAATACCTATTAGCGAAATATGTTAAGGTGAAGACAAGAGCTAAGGTGACTGTTATTCTTTTTGTAGACCTAAGGCTATCTTACTAATTCATTGTTTTCGTTGAGCCTGAAAGGCGTGAAGTTCATCAATCTGATGAACTTTATGACTGGTCATATGCCTGCTCTCAACTTCCGGGATAAACGATTCTAATACCTCACCATCTGCCGCCGGTCGCGTTGCTGCAGTGATGGTGGGTCATGCTGAGCTGGACACCATTTTGAGACGTAGAGACGTATGTACGGTACTGAGAGACTCATTTCCCCCCTAGATTGATTCTTGTTAGTGTTAAGTATGTATGTATTAAATCGTTTGTTAGTTAATGTGTCGCTCTTGTTGTCATGTGTCGTGTCGTCATAAATAAAAACTTTTTCTTTCTTTCTGGTAACTCCCACTAGCCCAGACTTGATATTAGACAAGCAAAAATTTCGCCACTACCTTGACTAGTCAAAAACAAAGACAGAAATATTTGTTTCCACTGAAAAGCGTTATTCTGCCATTGTAAATCCACCCTTTTATCTGATATCTTGAATTCTTGACACATTAACTCAATAAAAGTTTATTTTCCAATCCAGTGCTCCCCGATTCCAACTGTCGCAGGGCAAATTATTTTATTTACATACAGTTTTCACTAAATACTATAATATTTTTTCTCTATCAGGTACGATTGTCATTTTATTTTGTCTTTTAAATAACATCCAAGCCTAGTTATAAAGCGATGACGACAGTGGATTTAGAACAGCTCATAAAATAGTTCAACGCAAGAGCGGGCCATATGTTGGGAATAGCTGCCTTGAGTCTAGGGCATCGGGCAGTGTGCCAAATCGATCTAAGTACTTACCCCCTAAGTCTAGTGTCGCTTACAGATGTCGGGATTAAGCGCAAGACGTCAATTTAAGCTCGATACAGTGTTATAGCAAGTTGGGTAAAGAACTAGCCTGGATTTAATGGTATATCAGCTAATAACAACCAATCTTGATGTTGGTCAGGATCGTAGATCGTGAATTGATAATGTAATCTCAGGTCTACTCTTGAAAAATACGTCTACTTGTGGCAGTCATACCAGCATGTCAATTCAAATGTCATTATTATGTTAAATACAAGGATCAAGGAAGATAGATAAGACAGTCAAATTCCTTGACAAGGATCACTTTCATCATCATCATAATCAGCCTAAAGAAGTCCATTGCGGACATGGGCCTCCTACACAGTACGTAGAAGAACGATTCTGAGCCCTCTCCATCCACCAACTTTCCGTCAATCCGTGTTGTATGTACCAGGTTCGATTTCTTGTTCGTGGTTGTCAGAACCCTTCACAGATTCGAAGGACCACTTTGCGACGTCTTAGGGTGTTACCACACCAATCGATCGACGGCATCGATCGATGGTAGAATGGATTGGGACGTCGATCGATAGTTTCTACCGCACTAATCAACTGCAATCGACGTCAATCGCATAAAGCGAGGTGAATCTAGGTGCCTATATTTGATATTCACAGTGATCTGTCATGAAGCCGTTTTCTTTCTTTGTAATATTTATCAAAACGAACTCCACAGTCCCATCCCTAAGCCGCACAAAATCATAAACAGCCGTATAAAGTCGAAGACAGAGTCCCCTAGCGGTCGCCCGGAACAACCACCTATGTTTAATTCATCCGACATTCTATCCCTTTGAATTATTTAATTACGAAACATACCTATGAAAAGATTCCGAGGGATACCCTTTTGGTTTCAGATTTGCTGTGGTTTTTGAAAGGCAAGTAGGTACTTATAAGCGTTAAACATTGCTTAAAATTTCACATTATCACTTCTTAGTATGTATTTTTAATGGTCAATAAGAGAAATAAGGGTAATAGAGCTGTATGTGACGGGCTCGTCCGAGGATGTACTACCACCACGCCTTTTTCTGCCGCCAAGCAGCGTAACTGTGTTTCAGTTTGAAGAGTGTCGTCGCCGGTGTAATTACAGGCTCTGGCTTAAAATCTGTATGCCTCAAGATTTGTTACCTTTTGGACGTATCTCTGACAACGCCTTTAGACATCCTCAAAGAATCTTGAGACACTTGATACTTACTTAAACTTTTGAGAGAACAAATTATTTATGTGATGAACATACAGAATTTTTTTCTGGGTTAATAAATAATTTTTCTTCTTTTTTTCTTAGATATGTGTTTGTTTTAAGTCTGGGTGCTAATATTTATATTATAAGTAGGTATTTACAAAAAAAAAAGTATTTTACTACATCACTATTCAGCGTGAATAGTGATATTTCACTATATCACTATTCACGCTATCTGGTCCCCATATCACAAGCTTTGGTTTAGTTTGGGGCTAGATGGTGCTGTGTGGAAAGTCCACCATTATATATTTATATCTACCGTTATTGGGCGATTGAAGTTGTACCTAAAGCTGTTTTTATTTCAGTACCTGTAAAATGATTAAAACTAAGCATCTCGTAGAGCGACATCACAATTACTTAGCTCAGAATCCTTAAGGGTTCATAAAGCTTAAAAAGTACGATAAGGCTATCACCTAACCCCTGAAAATGATCCTGAAATGTACCTCGTTTACTTTTCCACGGCAAGGATCGATTACCCTAATTTTAGGGGTGGCTAAATAACCTGCTGCATGCTTCGGCCAGGGTTGTTACGTAACCTTTCGGCTCTGAATTTACTTCGCGGTTTTAATAAAGCGACGTTACAGATTACAATGAAAATAAGGCAAAGGCAAGTTGATAGTCTCATATATCTCAAGATCGTTTAGGTGTCAATAACCGCTGACGTAAGTCTACCACAAAAAAAAATTAGTAAGATATAGAATTACTGAAACCCTATTATTGAAAATCGCAATCTACCGAGTTCGGCTCAGCAAATATATTATGATTTTGACCCTAAAGCTATAAAAACGTTTGCGTAACTAAGTAAGAAAATTTGATTTCGTCAGGTTTTGAAAACCTGACACCGGGTCAGCTTTATAACTCTTATATCACTTGACATTGGCAAGATTGTCTATAGACAGCATTGAGAATCAAAGACAAGCCATAAAAAAGAAAGAAGAAGGTAATACACCATCTATAGCTACATATACACATACCCTCCCTTACCGTTTCTGTCGCGCCATATCTTTCTCGCCTGGGGCTCGTTACCTTCCTGTTTTGAAGATAACCTGATTGACCTTATAAGTAAATGGTCTGCGATATTGCTTCACAATATCGATCCTGTTAACACTTCGAATTTACATATCTATTGGGTTAAGTCTTAAGTTCCTGTTAGCCTGAAAATATTTCAAAGTGTCTTAAAAACGCTTAACGCGGACCACGTCGGTTTGTCTGTATCTGCTAGTTCTTTCTCTAACACCTACTTTTTGTAGTATTATTTATTCCATACGTGACAGGTTACAAGTCCATCAGATAATTGTTTCTTGACGATGTTTTCCTTCACCGATTGAGAATAGAATAGTTGTCAATAAATAACACAAGCATGAAACAAAAGTTGAAAGGGTGGGTAACATTAACATGTTTTAGCGGCTCGAGGGTAATAGGTAACCATACTGAAATGGTTCATAACTTTTCACCTCAGCATAAATTTTGGGTGTACCTTTGAGAGAATTGGCATCGTGCACATATTTTATTCGAAGAGTAAATCAAGACTGGATTTGAACCCCGCATGACCAGAAGGCGGGTTCACTCACACTAGACCACCGGGGCTCCATAAAATCACAATAAAACGTTACATTGTTTATCCTTTCATCTCTCTAGATAGGAGTAAGTGCTTAGCATTAGTACAGCGTGTTTAACGGTGAGTGTACCGTTTGCGACGGCTGAAGACTTCAGTACTTAGACAGAGACTCCTTAAGCACTGGCATTTATGTTGCTTTACACGAGAAGCTATTAAGTAGCGTACACTAAGATGTCGCTTAGATTCCAAGTGATCGCATAGAGCTCAACGTTAGTGTCAATTCCGTTGTAATTTTTTTCTATACTAACGTAATTTGACAGCACCCAGCACCAAAAACGTATTCAAATTCTTTCCAAAAAACATCGCTGTGTTTATATTTGACGTTTGTCATATAAATATATACTAGCTTTCTTCGTATTGAGCATGCTCTCGTGGTGTTACCCAAGGAATTTATATTACTGGTGGTACCTTCTCAGTGAACTATGTGGTATTCTTGACTATGACAAGCTACGCTACGCTACGCTTCACATCGCCTACTCTACTTCACAAGCGTTAATTGGGTGCGTGTAGATATGTGAGGCGACGTGATGGAAGGGAGTTTTTGTCGGTACACTCATTAGCGCTAGTGTCAGGCTGTTGCTTTGTGTACGGGTAATGGGCTGGTAAGCTTTTTGAGGACCACCTGTGTCCGTAGCAGTATGGATTTTGAAGGAAATAGAGAAAAACATATTTTTTTATGGCTACTGTCTACAGACAATCTTGCCAATGTCAAGTGATATCAGATATAAAAGTTTATAGTCAGTCAATTGTTTTGAACATAAATTTATGAACATTATAACAAAGGCGGATAATCTCCTGGCTGTAGCCACCTATCGGTCACAGTGACCATGAAAAAGTCCACTGAAATGTTGTAATTAAGCGTAGGTATATTCATATAAAATTATTTTCACAGTCTGAATTGAAAACCTTACCGTTGCGGAGTACTTAGCAGTATAAAATAAACTGACTTGTTTCTGAAAGTCACGATACTTCAAACGAGGCTCTTGTGAACCTCCTACTTGAAGGCGGTTGTGCTATTCCGTCCACAAAAAATCACGGGGACTTTCACCTAGTGGATCCGTAGTCACTCCATTGCCAAAATACTAACGCGGATGGCGCCAGTCCTTAGTGTAATATGGAATTCCAAATCATGCAAAATACACCCCATTTTTGAAACTTTATTAACTTTTGGAACGTCAGTACAAATATTATTCCCCCATCACGAATGAGGATGCCAAATCGAATCTCACCGTGGGTTCCGTAAGATTCCGCGTTCGTTTGGATGAGAGTTGCGGACAGAATATCACTACAGTAAGGTGATGAAGCGCCGAAACTGTATCTCCACTCCAGAGCAGTGACCGTCTAATGACTGATGGGAGAGAAAAGGAAGCTGTCAGCTAAACCGAGTCCCTTGTAATCTGGAGGTTTCATAAATCAAAATTGAAATGTTAGACTTCTGATCGTTATTACAACAGGCACGGTAGACAATCTTTACAATTATCTTAAAAATTTATGAAGATTTCAACGACATGACAAAAACTATTGCTACCAAAAAAAACTTGAAACTTGTAACATTTAGCACTCATTCGTTTTCGTAGTCGGCATAAATCGCCATTTTTGTATTAGATAGAACTATTTAAACACATGGATAGAATTTAGTTTTGAATAAGTAATTGAAGTTTCCGTCGAAGTTATAGTCTGGGAATGAACCCGCCGCCTTTTAAATTTAAGGTTATATGTTCAAATGTCTGGTATTCTTACTACAGTGATGGCCTTGAACACCCTCCTTAAACTTCCTCAAAGAATCTCAATTTGGTGCTTGGTACAAGAGATCCGAGTGGATATCTAGCGTGCTTTTTCTTCTTTAAGCTTAATAAAATAAATAAATAATGCTGGACAATCGACACAGCACCATCTAGCCCCAAATTAAGCTACTCAAAGCTTGTATTAAGGGTACCAGATAATTGATATATTTAATACATTAAATACTTACATAGAAATGTTTTTTTATTGTACCTAGAACTCACCCAAACCAACAGAAAAAAATTCTCCAGATTGTACACAAATTTGTTCCGAGGCGGGAATCGAACCCGCAACCTCTTGCGTCGCAGGCGGACTCTCGCCCGCTGCGCCACTGAGGTCTGCAAAAATTACGCATTGCTCTGTCGTGAACCAGCCTCAAGGAAGCAATGGAGGTTGTCGGTGGTTGTAGTGCTCCCTCATTAGTGCCACCATTTGTGTCAGCGCTGTATCGAGGCCATAAAGCCTCTGATAGCTATCGGGAGGGAAGTGGAGCGATGCTTTAATTACTCTAGTTTCTAAGCACTGCGGGAACTGCAAAATATTGGAGACCATTTTCACCCGACTGCCCGCAAATTCCATACTTTCGAAGGAATATCGAAGGTTTTGCTGAGTAAAAATTTTTTTATACATCTAGCTGATGGAACAAGCAGATGGCCCACCTGATGTTAAGTACTATCACTTATAACAACGCATTACCTCGTAAGTCATGCACCAACTTGCCCTACGATGCATTGCCCTGCGTCCATCAACTTGAGGCGTACATTATGTTAAGACTCATGTGCCTGTAATTGCACCGGCCGGTGTATTATTTGACCTGCGGCCCGATTACGCTAATGTCTGGCTATCAAGATGGCTTTCAGTTTGACATTTGATTCCCATAATGTAATAGAAATTGTATAGGATGGATGGGAATCAAATGTCAAACTGAAAGCCATCTCGATAGTCAGATATTAGCGTAATCGGGCCGCTGATGATGAGTGAAAATCTATATTTTCAAAGGCTACCTAGCTTTAGTAGCTTTCTAGGTATAGAAGTGCATCAGCACAAAGCTGGGTGAAGACTGTTTTGTTGTCCTAAGCAAGATTGTTCATTGTATTAAATTTTTCCAGGAAAATTACGGGGAACAAAGTAGAAAAGAACACCTTTAACAGGGTAACGCCTTAAATTTTAAATTTTGCAAACAGTTCTAACATACGAGCGAATCCGGGGAAGACAGCTAGTAGATTATCATAATAATCATGAGAATATATTTGAGATCAAAATCGTTTTCAACTTTCTAACATGTATTTCATTCTATTTAAACTTTGTAAACATAAAATTATGAAAGTAGCCCCTACCTAAATTATTAGATGTTTCAAAACAATACCCCTTAAGATAAAAATGTCGCCAACTCCAAAAAAACGATCCCCAATAAAGGGTTGAACCTGATAAGAGCTGATAACATTAATCAGGGAGGCATAGGTAAGGGGTGATGGGGTTAGGGTGGTTAATTTTCTGGTCAACACCCTTGTAATTTCGGTTCTTTCCGCAATTTTTCAGTTCACCTAGTCCAATTTAACATTAAGATAGTTGGGTTACATTTTATCAGAGAACATAATAATATACTTTAAGTCAATTTATTTACAAAGAAAATTACTACTAATAGTTACAATTATTTACAAAATGTACAAAATACATATGAAACAGTTGATCTATCTGCAGACCGTTGCAAAAGATCTATAGATAGCTAAGCTGATGCAAATCAGTGCCAATCGGAAGCGTACCCAAGACACTGGCTGCACTACCACTTTTTTGCTTTTACTGACTGTATTTCAATTTAAAAGGTAAGAAATAAGGAGCTTAAAACCGCCAAAGTACCTACGTATGTACTTCTCTAATATGCATTTCAAAATTTTGAAACATGTAAACTTACAATCATTTTGATTTAGTTTTGTAGGTAACTACTTATTCAACGTGTTGAAAGGGCAACATTTTTAGAAAGATATACAATCATTGAACATTTTTATGTAAAATTACAATCAAACAAGTCGTGTGGAGTTGTACTATTTGCAATTTTTTTGTAAATATATTTAATAGCTCGGATACGGATGGATCCAATAATATTGGCATCGATTCACACGTTCAAAAATACTGGTTACGTTGAATTGATTTTAAAAGTTGATAAAAAAGGATTTAAGTTCTTTCATTGCGAATGGGCAGTCAACGCATAATATCAGCACAACATGTTATGGCAAATCTGCTTCATTCATACATTTACTAAAGAACACGTATAATAAAAAAATATCCCCTCTTTTTATTCAAATAAGTTGGCAGTTAAAAGTTACCGGTATAAACTCTGTTTCTCAAACTGTAACCCACTTGTGAATGAATAAGTTATTTGAGATTTATTTTGATGTACGAACTTTCATTTACATTTGGATAGCATAGCAAGTAAGCTTACACAGTTCATAAAACATAAATAATTTTAACAGGACAAATGTTTTAACGGCCAACCAGACAAACTTTATTAATTTACCTCTAATGTAGGTATAAAAGTAAATGGAATTTAGCCGTAATGCCCGTTTCCATGTTACTTTTGTCGCACATTGAGATAGATTTTGGATTCATTGCTTTACTAGTTGCGCCCCGCGGTTTCACCCGCGCAGATTTTAAGATAACTTTTTTTCATGTATCTTTGATTAAGCCAATGTTCTTTATTTATTGTGTTTACTCTATTCTTTCTCAAACAGATCCAAATCGAGAACCTAGTGGTAAGATAAACCTAATGTAGGTTATAAGTTAAGCCACTACATCATAAGTTAGGATTGGCGCGGATTTAAAGAGCCTTCGGGCCTTACTACAAAACGGTGCACCGTAAGTCATGACTAACTTTAAACAGTGTCTAAAATTAGCGCGGTCTCTGTTAGCCATTACGCAATGGCAAGAAATGTCAAAAGTTTAGGCAGTGTTTAACGTTTGCCTATTTTTTTGTAGTAAGGCCCTTCATGTTTAAAAGTCTGTTTGATTAAAAGTTTAAGAACCATTGCACCAAAAGGTGAAACTAATTTTGAATATCAAAGGGACAGATTTCAACGGTCTTTAGTCCGTGGCGGTCCTTCCTGGACTTCGCGGATAGTTTGAAAGCCAGTGATTTATTGCGGCGAGTCCATCAAAAGCTTGATTGAAATAATTTGTGAGTTATGGTTTGCAAATGTTGGATAAATGATAGGTACGCTCCCGAATATTATTTTCAAAAATATTGATTTAATTATTATCTTACTGCTTTAAATTATTATTTACTAGAACACTTACACCTTACAATTACTACACTTACACATCACATATTATACACACAAACACAACAACACAATGAATTCTTCAACCACACCACACAACCCCCAAGACATTACATAGGTACCTACTTCTTCTCATCAACACTCCACACTTCATACACAAACTGACATACCTCACTACATAATTTTTTGTTTAATTTTATTTCTTTGCTACATTTATGTCCTATAGTATTCCTACTTAAAAACCAAGTTGATTTGTTTTTATCTTTCTGTATTATGTGAAATCAACATATAGGAGCACTGTCTGCTGTAACACAGTTTTAATAGCTAAAACAGCAGACAGACCTGTGGTTTCTGAAAGCTCGATCAACACTAATCGGCTGTCAAGTCACTTGCTATTTCAGTTTTTACTTCAAATTATATAGAGATAGCAAGTGACTTGACAGCCGAGTAGTATTAATCGAGCTTTCAGAAACCGGCCGTTAGTTTACTACTTTTTTGTGCTCACTTTTTTATGAATATTAATATTTGTATTGGTGCTTAAGTTCTTAAATCTTACATGTATCATGTTTTATTAAGGTGCAATAGTTCACAGTTATTTTTCGTTGAACTAAAGTTTCCCCACACTCGATCCAGTGTAATAGAGCATCTTAAGGCTCCGGTGACAGCGGCTCGAAATTTCGAAGTGCGATTGGCTATTATTTCATTTTATTTCATTTCGGGGAGGTTGTTTGAAAAAATAACTCTAAAGAAACACGCATAAATACTGTTCGAACACAAATAATACAATAATATAAGGGAAACATGCCCGAATCAGAAATCATTTTGGTATTAGTATGTTTGGTCTTACGTTTACCTAATACCAAAATGATTTCTGACTTAAGCACATTTCCCTTATATTATTGTATTATTTGTGTTCGAACAGTATTTATGCGTGTTTCTTTAGAGTTATTATTTCAAACAACCTTCCCGAAATGAAATAAAATGAAATAATAGCCAATCGCACCTCGAAATTGCGAGCCGCTGTCACCGGACCTTTAAGCCACAAACATTTGAACATAAATTTCGCATTTTTAAATTAGTAGGTATAGGATGTTATCATTCGCTACATCACCACTGATTTATATATTTCCTACCAAATTGGCCGCTGCTCAATTATCCGAACTAATTCCGAACTAAACGTAGTAAAGATTTAATGACTCATCCGGAACATCCGGAAACTGGAAGAGTAAAAACGTAAGTTTTGCCGCTAACAATATATCACGGTCTGCTGCTCTTAAAACACGTTTTTAATGAACGCTCCGAATAGTCGATGAACATCGTTAAAATTGAACAACAATGTGGGTCATTTTTACAGTAGTATCAGTTACAAGCAAATTGTGATGTTTAAGCCACATGTAAACCTAACCTACTGCTGAAATTAATACTAATAATCACACTAATATTATGAATGTGAAAGTTTGGTAGTTTGTTACTCAATAACGCATGAACGGCTGAACGGATCTGGATTAAATTTGGCACAGAGATAGATTATAGTCTGGAATAGCACAAAGGCTACTTTTTGTTGTTGCGTTTTCATTGCGTTACGTGTTAGTTTTGTTCAAGCTGTTCATTTTATACCGCGGGCTTGAAAAATCTGAGTGCTTTCAATAATTTTATTTTTCGTTTATAGTAAAGCATAGAATTCTTGAATCAGTGACGAAATTCACATAGATTTGGTTCTTAGGCTTTAACTCTGGGTGTCCCATCGTAGTAGTAGTATGTAGAGTTTGTATCAAAGAAAATGTCGATCTTTAACTTTTTAATTGAAGAATTCATGTAATAAGTATTTGAAAGTTATGATGCTTGTGTAATTTTATATCGCTAGCGGATTATTTAATTATCTGCTTGATTATGACAAAACCGCGTTACAAATTAATAATTAAATAGGCATGTCTTGATATTAACTTTTAAAGGTATTGAAGCACTATTCATTGACACTGTGGCGTGACTGGTTATTTCTATTTTCAACAACGTCGCTAACGGAATTGTAAATTGAATCGTCCTGTGCTTATCTTTCAAAGCGCTGAGTGACAAAAATATGAGTTCGCCCACCGATAAATCATCCACGCAAACGCAACTGTTGACATTTAATTTTGACGGCACACAAAATGGCTTCCGTGACTCAATATCCAACCAACTCACCTTACCTAATTTCCCACCTTTCAAGCTTCGTCAACACGTCGCCTAATGCCTGTTATTTTCTTTTCAGAGTTCTAAATCCAGCGGCGCCCGCGCAAACCGTCATTAAACTGTGAAAAACATCAGACGAAACAAGATGGCGGCGATGTTTGCGCGCCAAATCGCGCCGCGCCATCTGTCAGTGGTGGGCGAGAACTTCCGCGCTTTGAATCATTCTGACCGTTCGAAATAGTCATTGGTGTGTTTACTGTGGCAGTGTGGAGTCGTGATGTGATATTGTTTGTGTTGGTGTGTGTTTGTGTTGTGATAATGTCGGGAGAGGAGCGGTCGCGGCGGTTGTCGCAGATCTTCGACCCGCTGTCGAGGTTCACCGACCATAGCGGCGCGGGCCACTCGGCCAGCACACCCAGCAGCCCGCGCCTGCTGCCGAGGAGGGCGCGGGATCCACCGCCGCCACCACCCAGGTAACATAATAAACTTTTCATCCCATCTATTCGAAAAGAACGACTTGGTTCGCCTTTATGTGCACCCAAAGGTGGAGTTTTCTTCATGAAACTATAAGTGCGCCGGAAATTTAATTAACTTTCCCGCGCACTTTTTGAATTTGGAACATCTTCAGTGTTCAGCGCCAAAGAAATCGAACGCAAATATTGTTGGAATAAAGACTGCCTGGTACGACGGCCTATAGACCGCCATGCCGGCTTAGTAAAAAAAAAGAAATCAATTTAAAAACGCGCGAAATACAGCCCGCGTTTTCGTAAATTTTGACGGATTGTTAGAAATTCGTGGTTTTGTTTTGAAAAATCAGTTCTTCAAGTGCCAGTGAAAGTATAGAATTAACTCCTGAAAGTATTAGAACTGACGCAAGAAATGTGAGGATAATATATTACCTGCAAAGTCCCGGGAGAAATATATGAAAGCCTATGGTAATTTTATTGAATGGAGAAATGCAAGAGGCGCCAATAATTTTACAGTATCTGTGTTTTTGGCCTTCTTCTAGTACCAAACTAATAAAATATGAGGTGCCTTTTATTTTCTCATAGTGGGTGATGAAAAGTAGAGTGTATCTACCACTCGAGAGCAAAATATATTTTTGGCTCGGGCGACGTACTTTGAATCCCTCGCTACGTTCAGGATTCTACTAAAGAATCCCTCGCTAAGCTCGGGATTCTACTCTAGAATCCTTCACTTCGCTCTGGATTCAAAAAAGCACCCTCGCCGTAAAAATATGATTTCGCTCTCTTAGATACAATCTAATAACGGCTTTGTTCCCCAGACTTGGTAGACGTCCCTTCGAGAGATAGTTCGATCGTTTTCCATAGTACCAATTATGAATTTATAATAAAACTAGTTGCGCCCCGAGGTTTCATCCGCGCAGATTTAAATCCCGGTATTCTCACGGGATAAAATGTAGCCTATGTGCTATTCCAGACTATAATCTCTCTGCCAAGTTTCATCCAAATCCGTTCAGCCGTTCCGACGTGAAAGAGTAACAAACATCCATCCATCCATCCATACTTACAAACTTTCACGTTTATAATAGTCGTATGATATTATGTATAATTCTATAAGGAGGTCTAAGAAGTTAGCATATTGCATTTGGTCATACCACTATTTCGCAATTTGGTATTAAGAAGAGTCCATTGGTGCACAACTGGATTCGAGCCTACAGCCTTACCATTGGAAGGCTGCCTCCTTCCACTAGGCCACTGGTGCTCTACTATTTGGTACACCCAGGATTACTGGTAGACAATGCTGTTAGTATAAAGTCCACTTCCACGTTGTAGTCTTAGCACTATGTGTCTATGCGAAATATGGTAGGTACTTACTAGTAAAAATCACTTGTTCACAAGCAAGAATTTTAAGTTGGTATTTGACGACCTCTGTGGTGCAGCGATCATTTTCCAATAGGAGTTTTTTTAACAGAGTTCTTAGGCTGCCTGCACGCGGACTTGGAACCACGGACTGCTAATTAAAAATGGCACTAGTGACCATCCATTCTAATGTTGTTCGCGTAACGTAGCATAATTCCGGCGATTAAAATCGTGACGAAGCAGGCTCTCTCCGGCTATAATAAACAGTTGAAGTGACTGGTTACCTAAGTTATTACTCAAGAATTACCTCCATTCAAATAAGATACCTCTGTAACAAGTAATAAAACTTAATTTGTATTGCAGTTTATGATTTGAAATCTGTGATTTGTTCATCATTCTACTTACCGATGCTTGATTAAGTTTACAAATCAAAGTATGTTTATGAAGCAATTTAGTACCTATCTAATGATTTAGAAGTAAAGTGCACGATTGTATAACGTAGGTTCATGTACTGCTGCTTAAGACGCTGATAACGGTATTTCTGTCTCGCACATTACAACACTGAAAATCGGGTTACCATTTAATAAGCGATTGATTTTTTATACAACTCCACCTAAAACCATCACCCATAACAAAGCATTGTCTCGTAAGTCACGCACTATATAAGAACGTGCCCTACGTGCGTTGCTTAGTTTGGGTCTAAAGAGTGTATCTTCTCACTTTAATTAAAGGGACAGTAAAGAAGGATATATTTTTTTTAAGTTGAACAGTTTTACTTACAATGCTACTTTTTGGGGTTCCGTACCGAAAGTGGCAACCCTATTACTAAGACTCCGCTGTCCGTCCGTCCGTCTGTCCGTCTGTCACCATGCTGTATCCTTCGAATGCTCGAAGGCTGTATCTCATGACCGTGATCGTTAGACAGTTGAAATTTTAACAGATGATGTATGATGCCGCTTTATCAACAATTAATCACTCAAATAAAATTAATATTCAAGAGGGGCTCCCATACAACAAACGTGATTATCGGCCGTTTTTATAGATAATGGTACGGAACCACGTGCGCGAGTCCGACTCGCACTTGATGCCTTCGCTTGGATAACATTATTGTCCCTTCGGTTGTAAACGCTATCCCGCTATCGTGAGTGTAATAAAGAAACACAGACGTTAAGTATTTTTTTCATTCAAATAAATCGATAAACTTAAAATCGGCTAGGTTTTTGTTATGCGCTGTATAAGCTATAATAAATAAATAAATATTGCTGGACAACCCACACAGCACCATCTAGCCCCAAGGTTAGCTACTCAAAGCTTGTGTTATGGGTACTAGATGACTGATATATTTAATGCATTATAAACTTACATAGATAGATATTTTTTATTATACATAGAAAACACCCAGACCAACGGAACAAATTTTCTGCAGATCATACACAAATTTGTTCCGAGGCGGGTATCGAACCCGCAACCTCTTGCGTCGCAGGCGGACTCTCGCCCGCTGCGCCAAAGACGTCGCGCTATTACGCTATTACTCTTATCTACAATATTTCATCCCAATAGGGGTAACACACATTCAGTCACATTCGCAATAATAAATTGGTATGATATGAAAGATAAACCAGTCAGATAGGGCCGAGGATGTTGAATTTAAACCACAAAATACTTTTCTTCATGGTTTACTTAATATTCTTTTAAACTGGTGACAATTAGAAAGGTACAAGAACATGTTTTTATTACTAGGTAGGACTTTACTTCTCGACGTCTCAGGACTGAATGCCAGTTCGACTTTGCTATCCTTAGTTCCAGAATATACCAACCCTCACTCTTCTGTAAAAGTGGGCGTTGAAAAGAAACCAGCGGATAGCAAGCCAATTACAATACTGGTAAAATGAAAACTAAATTATTTAACATTTACATAATGGTGATAAATTTTATAATTAATGAATGTAATTATCGTATAACTTTCTTAGTAGTTTATAGTATTAAAGTTTAATTATTGCATTAGTGTTTACAAATTTTACGGAAACGATTAAAAAAATACGTAATAAATTAACAAAAGCTTATAGATTTTACCAATTTATTAACCATACACCATGCAGACATTAAAACGCACCAATAACGCACTATATTACCCGTTGTTTGCAACCAATCAACACCCTTTAAATTACTCTTCAAATCCCATTAAATAAATTCACAGCCTATCACCACTCACTAAATACAATATCACTCGCGTAACACAGAATACGAAACGTGCATTTAAATTAATGAGCCTACAATATTTATGTTGGAATACAGCATTGCGGCCAACAGATGCATTTTTAAGAGGATAACTTGAACCAGCGCTGTATTCATGAAAAGGGGGGTGTTCCGGCCCACTAACATATTTCCGAACGCATCGATATGAAAAAAGAAGAAGAAGAAATAATTAGGCCTCACCCTTGGCGAAAACACATTTTCGACAATTCGCTCCATTTTTGGATAACTTTTACATGATAAAACCTTTTACACCCTTTTACATTAATCTTACTACGAATAAACGTGCAAATGTATCAAAGAAAGACTTTGGAATCATCAGCCTATTCATCGCCCACCGAATTACACACAACAATTTGGTGACTCCGTCGTGATATTTGGACAACGCGGGAGGCTAAGGAATCTTCAGGAGAGGTGAAACAATCCAGGATCCGAAGGAAGTTAGCCCCATTCCCAACCATCCATATCCTTAATATTCAACTTTGCTTCTGTTGTGTAATTTAGTCGATTTTTCTACATCTTTTGCAGTGGGGTAACTTATCTACGCCATTTTGTCCAAAGTCAATGTTACAAATTTAAACTTTAAAATCATAGTGAATCACAGCCCATCCAGGTCTAAATATCGTACCTAACGATAGCTAAACATATTGGCCGAATATTTCAGGCATTTCCCGGGTGAAAACCGGTGAGAATAGCGAGATAAAGGCGCCGACATCGCCAGGTGCCGGTGCCGTTCCATGTGCTCGAGTCGGCGGCCGGTGTGAACGTGCTTTGCTGTGCTGAGCCTACTCAAAGGGCTCGTGCAGTATAGCGCGAACAAGGTTGTATTCATTGCATTATTACATAAAACAATTTACCAAAAAATATTGATTCAGTTTATTGTTTGTGCCTATCATGTCTGATCTAAAGGAACTCATTGCTCAACGAGGTCGCATTAAAACTCGTATTACATTATTTGAGAAGCATGTAAAGCCTCTGTATGAAGTTAAATTAACCAAAAATCAATACAATGAGTTATCATTGCGGCTAAATAAGTTCCAAGAGTTGTCATATAGTTTTGATGAGTTACAATCTAAAATAGAATCATTGGACCTTGCTGATGGTCATATGAGTGAACGGGAGGAAATAGAAGATAGGTTTTTCAACCTAATTGCCAAATCTCAAGATTTGTTACAAACATTTGAATCAAAAGAGAAAATGAATCATGATGTTTCATCAGCTTCTCAAATGTCCCATTGCTCACATCATCATCAACATCTAAAGCTGCCAACACTCAACGTTCCTTCATTTAGTGGTGAACCTGGCAAGTGGTTAGAATTTAGAGATACATACTCATCACTTATTCATGACAATGATAGTATCGACAATATTAGTAAATTTCATTATTTAAAATCTTACCTTGAGGGAACAGCAAAAGCGGTTATAGCTTCAGTAACAGTTTCTACATCAAACTACCCTATTGCATGGTCTCTCTTGTGCGACAGATTTAACAACAAAAGGTTACTTATCAATGAGCATATCAAATGTCTATTTTCATTAGAGCCTATGGCTAAAGAATCTGATAAGGGCCTCCGTGGCATGATTGATGCAATTTCCAAAAATATAAGTGCGTTGAATTCTTTGGATGAACCCACTGCGAGTTGGGATTCTATGATAATTTACATGGCTTCTGAAAAGTTGGACTCTGAAACAGCTAGAGATTGGGAAGAGCATAGGAGTACTTTACCCAAAGCCACATTAGAAAATTTCTTTGATTTTGTTCGACAACGGGCAACTGTTTTGGAAACAGTCCGTGCCAGTAAACATTCTAAGAGTGAAAAACGAAACAGCTTTATGAAAACCAAGTCCTTTATGGCCTCTTCACCTGAATCATCTTCTAACCGTAGCTGTGTAGCCTGTAAACAAAATCACAAATTATATGAGTGTGTAAAATTCAAAACATTACCAATTGAAGAACGAATTACAAAGGTTAATGAATGGAAATTGTGCAGCAACTGTCTGCGTGGAGGCCACAGGTCGTCTCAATGTAGGATTGGTGGTTGTCGTATATGCTATAAAAAACATAATACTGTATTACATAGACAGTCTTCTCTACAAACTAACGCACAACCACAACAACAAGAAGGTCATGAAGAAACTACATCTCTACTGACTACTGCTCCTGTTTCTAAACATGACTTACCTTCTGCTGCGCCTTCTGCTGCATCTTCTTGTTCTCCCCGCCAAGGCGGTGGAGAATCTTCTTGTGTAGTCAGCATGTCTTCCGTATCTTTTGATCAGGTTCTTCTGTCTACGGCCTGCGTTGTCGTTACAATAAACGGAAAGACATTTACATTGAAAGCTTTGCTAGATAGCGGAAGCCAGTCTTCTTTCATAACCGAAGCCGCTTTAACTAGGATCGGTCTTAATAAAACAAAAACTCAACAGCAATGTGTCTCAGGCTTAAGCAATACCGTCATTAACATCACAGAACATTGCAGTCTAGTGATAAAATCTTCATACAATTCATTTAGTGCACCTGTCACTTGCTATGTGATTCCGTTGATAACGGATCAATTACCTCATTTACAAATCCGAGTTCAGGAGTTAGGCATTCCGAATCATATTCAGTTAGCAGACCCATACTTTTACCGCCCTTCAGACATTGACATGCTTCTAGGAGCCGATGTCTTTTGGGAGCTTATTGGTAAGTCGCAAATCAAATTAGGTCCTAACAATAAAGCCTTTTTACGTGAAACCCAACTCGGATGGATAGTAGCTGGCCCCATGGGGGGAAAGTCTAGCGGCAAGTCAAACCGTATGGTTTGCAACTTCAGCCAAAATATTCAACAACAACTTTCCAAGTTTTGGGAACTGGAAGAGGTGCCAATTGTAGTGCCTCCGTCAGTCGAACACGACTATTGTGAACATCTTTTCACCCAAACAACTTACCGTGACACAAATGGTAGATTTTGTGTACAACTGCCTCTTCGCGACTCACCAAGTGCCTTAGGTGAATCATATCACATTGCTGAAAAACGATTATTTCAAGTTGAAAGAAAATTAAATAAAACACCTTCCTTACGAATCGAGTACAATAAATTCATGCAAGACTATGAACGCCTAGGACACATGAGTGAAGTTGCTAAACCTTCAGCTGGTTGTTACCTACCTCACCATGCGGTGATTAAGGAGAGCAGTGAAACTACCAAGGTAAGGGTGGTCTTCGACGCGTCCGCGGAGACGTCGTCAGGTGTTTCTCTCAATGACATTCAATATATTGGTCCAGTCGTTCAAGACGACTTACTATCAATCTTGCTAAGGTTCAGGCAGCACCGCTTCGTTGTGTCTGCCGACGTTGAAAAAATGTATAGACAAATACTAATAAATAAGGAACAGCGCCATCTACAAATGGTCTTATGGCGTGAAAACGAAAGTCTTCCTATTAAAACTTACGAATTGAATACAGTGACGTATGGAACTGCTTCTGCTCCATTTCTTAGCACACGGTGTCTGCTTCAGCTAGCAAAGGAATGCACTGATAGGCAAATTGCACAACTAATACAAAATGACTTCTACGTTGACGATTTTCTTTCGGGAAGCCCAGACGAAGAAGAGCTGCGGACTATCATAAGTTCCGTCACACAAACTTTGCACTCAGCTGGTATGCCTCTGCGTAAATTTCGTACAAATGCGCCTTCTATTGTGCTCAACAATCCAAGTTCTATACTACCAAAAGATTTGGACGCTACTTCTCCTTCCAGCGCGCTAGGTCTAAAGTGGGACCCAGCTTCTGATGTCTTGAACTTCTCTACAAGCATTGAAAATCCTACTCAGGCTACGAAAAGAACGATTCTATCGAATTCATCTAAACTTTTTGATCCACTTGGTTTACTAAGCCCGTGTACCATCATTCCAAAAATGATTCTTCAAAAATTATGGATTTCCAATTTAAATTGGGACGATCCCGTTTCTCATGAAATTGAAACATCGTGGCTGGACTTCGTTCATAATTTAAACAATATATCTTCTCTAAAAATACCCAGGTTTGTTCTTTGTAATGATCCTGAACTAATTGAAATACATACATTCTGTGATGCGTCTGAGGTTGCGTATGGTACGTGCCTCTATCTGCGATCGCTAGATAAGTCAGGTCAAGTTAAAATTAATCTTCTGTGCGCAAAGACGAAGGTCGCACCTTTGAAGCCACAAACCATTCCTCGTTTGGAACTATGTGGAGCCGTATTAGCTGCTCGTCTATCTCACAAGGTTTTAACAGCTCTGAGACTCAACATAAACAACGTCTACTACTGGTCGGACTCTTCTGTAGTCCTTGGTTGGCTTTCATCACATGCACGTGACCTAAAAACATTTGTGTCAAATCGGGTTGCTGAAATTCAGCAACTTACGTCTTCTGGTTCTTGGAGACATGTACCTGGAACACAAAATCCTGCAGATCTAGCCTCGCGTGGCTTAGACCCTAAACACATCAGTGAAGCCAAATTATGGTGGCATGGTCCTTCTTTTCTGCTAGAAAATGAATCTAATTGGCCTAACAAAATCAAGTTTACTAAACAACTACCTGAACTTAAAACTAACTCTAATGGATTAATTCCTAAACCTACATCTACAACATGCACCACAGCTAACAATATTGTTCATACTCATCCAAATGGCATAGCCAACTTTGAGAAACACTCAAAATTCACTACACTTCAACGAAGCATTGCTTATGTGCAACGATTCATCTACAATCTAAAGCATGCAAATACTAAACGTAGCGGTTATTTAACTGCTGACGAATTAGAAGTCTCTTTACATTACTTAATCAAACAACATCAGGCTGAATGTTTCGGTACTGAAATAAATCTAATAAAAGAAAAAAAATGCTTACCTGCCAAGTCAGGATTGCTTTCTCTAAGGCCCTTCGTAGATGAAACCGGTGTCCTTCGGGTAGGGGGCCGCATCCAAGGTGCATCTGAAACTTACAACAAAATACATCCAATATTATTAGAGTCAAAGCACAACTTTACCAAGCTATTGTTTGCTCACGAACATAAAAAACTTTTGCATTGTGGTCCACAATTACTGCTAACTAATATTCGACAAAATTATTGGCCCATCACTGGTAGGCGATTAGCTAGAAGTACAGTAAATAATTGCAAATTATGTAGAGTTATAAAAGCTAAAACAATAAATCCCATAATGGGAAACTTACCTCTTCCTAGGGTAACTCCTAACTTACCTTTCCAAGTTTCAGGCGTCGATTTTGCGGGACCGTTTCCAATCCGTGATCGTGTCGGACGCGGATGTAAAATTATAAAAAGTTACCTTTGCGTCTTCGTATGCTTTTCAACACGAGCCCTACACTTGGAAATTGCATCAGATATGAGTTCGGAGGTTTTTATTTTATGTTTAAAGCGTTTCATTTCCCGCAGAGGAAAACCAAGTGAAATTTATTGCGATAATGGTCGTAACTTCGTAGGCGCAAACAATGAGCTGAGTCAAGTACTTAAGACAAGCAATGAATCAATCTCTGCATTTGCCGCCGGCGAAGGCATACTGTTCAAATTTTCACCGGCTTACACCCCACACTTCGGTGGGCTGTGGGAAGCCGGCGTCAAATCGGCGAAGCATCATTTATATAGAATGTTAGGAAATAATCACCTTACTTATGAGGAAATATCCACTTTATTTATACAAGTCGAAGCGGTTTTGAATTCACGGCCCCTTTGTCCACTATCATCAGACCCTACTGACCTTTTCCCTCTCACTCCGGGGCACTTCTTGATCGGCAAGCCTCTCACCTCCCTGCCTACGCCAGCGCTGCTCGACATGAAGACAAGCCGTTTAAATCGATACGAACAAATCGAGCAGATGCGACAGCACTTTTGGGAAAGATGGCGCAAGGAATTCCTGAGCGAACTACAGCAAAGAGCTAAATGGAGGATCAAAAGGGGAGAACTGTTAGAAGGCGAAATGGTTATCATCAAAGATATCAATCTGCCCCCACTCAAATGGAGGATGGGAAGAATCCAAAAACTTTATCCTGGACCGGATCGAGTTTCACGCGTCGCAGATGTCTTCACTTCGAAGGGCGTCGTACGTCGAGCAATTTCAAACTTATGCCCTCTACCCATGGGTGGTAGAATTGAAGATGGCAGTCCTCGAGCAACCAAGGTCGTCGAGAGGGGGGAAGATGTTCCGGCCCACTAACATATTTCCGAACGCATCGATATGAAAAAAGAAGAAGAAGAAATAATTAGGCCTCACCCTTGGCGAAAACACATTTTCGACAATTCGCTCCATTTTTGGATAACTTTTACATGATAAAACCTTTTACACCCTTTTACATTAATCTTACTACGAATAAACGTGCAAATGTATCAAAGAAAGACTTTGGAATCATCAGCCTATTCATCGCCCACCGAATTACACACAACAGGGGGCGATTGATTGCCCTAAGGTGCTCCAAGTTAGCTTGCAGTATGAACGACTGACGACATATTGTTAGGATCGCGGGTAGCGCGGGTAGTCGGTGGATGGAAAGGGCTCAAAATCGTTCTTTCTGGAAACTGACTGATAGAGGAGGCCTATGTCCAGCAGTGGACTTCTGTAGGCTGATGATGATGCTGGAGGCGGACACATGGGATTCGTAGATTTCATAACCAATTAGCCGAACTTTTTTATTTTTTGATTTTGTTTTAACCCGTGCGTAACCGGGGCAGGTTCACTAGTATGAACATTCTTACCTTGTGACATCTCTGGAGGTGTTGATAATTGGTCGATCAACTCGCACAGTTCAGGCACACGCTCCTTCCGATTTATATACTGTCACAACGAGCGATCATTTTTAAGGCTTTACCCTGAAGATAATCCTGGCTACGTCCACGGCTGCACCTCTATCATATGTTGATGTATGTTTTATTTATCGGCTCGGCTTGAATTGATGCGTATATTGGAACCTGCATTAATAAAGAGCTTCGGATGTTTCTGAGTGGATCGTCAAATCGATTATTCGATTCAGGGGATGTGTTTTTGCATGCCAATACACATCGGAATTATGGACTGCGAATTTTGGTTCCATATTCGGAAATATTTAAGTCTTTTGCATGACATTTATAATTAGCAAGCAAGCAATATGCATTATTGAGGTTTCGAATCCAGTCGTTTATGCAAAATTTATGTGCGCAATGCTGGTGCTCTGAAATGTGGAAAATTTGTTGAGAAATAGGTTTTAAAATAAATAATAAATAAATAAATAATGCTGGACAATCCACACAGCACTATCTAGCCCCAAAGTAAGCTATTCAAAGCTTGTGTTATGGGTACTAGATAACTGATATATTTAATACATTAATACTTACATAGATAGATATTTTTTTTATTATACATAGAGAGCACCCAGACCATCGGAACAAATTTCTGCAGATCGTACACAAATTTGTTCCAAGGCGGGAATCGAACCCGCAACCTCTTGCGTCGCAGGCAGGCTCTCGCCCGCTGCGCCACAGAGGTCGTCAGGTCGTTTAACGCACGTACCTTGACTTTATCATGTCACGAAGCATTAGAAAGAAGAAACATCTGATCACTAAGCGTCGTGATGAGCTTGCTTGGTCATTGCTAGCTAGTCGAATGAGTTCTGCGCTGTCACCTTAAAGCTACCTGCGCGTTCACCATCTTTTTATGATCGGAGAGTGACCTTTGTCGTGGCTATCTCCAGAAAACAGAAACGGTGGAGCATGTGGTACTGCATCGCTCCGCAACTAACGAAGCCAGATCCAAAAACACACAAAAACACCACAATTCATAACAACTTACTGTCACGCAGACCCATCGCCCACTCGTCGCGATTGGATCCCCTCGAGCTGGAGCTGGACCTGGGGCCGGTGAACTGGCAGGAGCGGTGCTTGGAGCTGCAACTGGAGCTGCATCGCAGCAGGAACCAGGCCACCAGGGTCCGGGACATGCTGAGAGATAAGGTAAGATTAAACCTCATTTATGCATCGTATCAATGAATCAACTTCGGTTTAAAGATTTATTCTCACAAACTTATATTAATTTGCTCACTGGAAGTACCTATTAAATACCTACTAAATACGGCTGAAACTGACTGGAGAAACCTCTCGTAGCATGCACAAGATCAGCAAGCAGATGTGCCTCCTTACATGAAGTGGCACTTCTTCTAATTATAAGAGCATTGTCTTAAAAAGAAACACCTGAAAAAGTGAAACCTAAAGAGAAACACCTGAGATCTTTTTAGGGCAACCTCCTTGAATCCGAACCTTATGAAATGGTTACCATCATTGCAGTGTTTTTGTTAAGAGCAACCTCCTTGAATCCGAACCTTATGAAATGGTTACCATCATTGCAGTGTTTCTGTTAAGGGCAACCTCCTTGAATCCGAACCTTATGAAATGGTTACCATCATTGCAGTGTTTCTGTTAAAGGCAACCTCCTTGAATCCGAACCTTATGAAATGGTTACCACACGGATGAAGGAAAGGAGGGGATGGGGCATGTGGGCGTATTCCGTGAGAAGGCAATATGTGCGTTTCCCCACAAAGTCCTTCGCTCGGCAAAAATCAGGGATTAGTCGCGCGTCGTCCGTCGTCTGACAAATTTTTAAAATGCCGGAATGTGCGATCCTCTCGTGTAAAAATAGTAGCAAAAAAGTGAATTATAGGGAACATGGAATAATCTACCACATGTAAGTTGACAAATTTACTTGTTTTTATTAAGTATTTAGCCATAAAACAATCACAAGTCAAAACTTACTTGCTAAGGTCAGTCAAAAGTTAAATCGGTGCGAAAAGCATTTCTAACTAATTGTTTCAAATACATTGCTGCGTGTATCTTGAAACGAGTCACGACCCAATTAACAAATGACGCAATGGAATGAGTAGTTAGCGACACCACGTTTTTTGCGTGGTACGGTCGCTGCTATTTGCTGCGAGATAGTGATGTGCTCGTTCATTTCAACAAATAAAAAAATTTACCGATGATCGAATGATGATTGGTTGAAAATAGTAAAATGAAGTAAAATATAACATAGTTTGAATAAATAAATGGTGTTTACTTAGATAGAGATATTTAAAGAGTAGTAGAAGAGCTCTTTGTGAAGGGCTCGTCCGGGGAAGTACCTACCACCACGTCTTTTTCTGCCAACAAGCAGCAACGCTGTGTTTCGGTTTGAAGAGTGTGGTCGCCGGTGTAATTACAGGCACATGAGGCTTAACATCTGTATGCCTCAAGTTGATGGACCCAGGGCAGTGCATCGTAGGGCACGTTCCTATTGTGAGTGACCTACGGGGCAATGTTTTGTTTATAGGTGATGGTTACCACTTAACATCAGGTGGGCCATCTGCTTGTTCCATCAGCTAGTAGTATAAAACAAAAGAGACAGCAGATTAGTTTTGATCGTGCTTTCAGAAACCAGCGTACAGAAACCAGTATACATACTGGCAGCGCTTAACGCTGCCAGTATATTTTATACACCTCTGAAAAAATACACTTTATAGAACGAAAACGGGCCCCTCAAAATCTGGATCACTATTGATCAGATTTGGACGGGCCCGATTTTTTTGAGAATATGTACCTCCATTTTTGAAGTCAGTTAAAAATAAAAGTTATTATTATTATTAAATTAAGACATATGGATTTTTTTACTAGACAAGCTGAGATTGAATGTGGAAAAGACTTCGATAATATCGATTCATCTTTTGTAAGATCGTATCAATCGATAATACTTTATCGATAATATTGAAATCCCTATGCCTAAGTTTTTATGGTAGCGCGACGTACGAGTGGTTCGCATTGATTGGGTGATTGTAAGTGTGAGTTGGTCAAGTAGCCAATCGTAGTGCTGCGTTCAGTGTGTGTGTCACCCGAGTTTATTATCGTATGTACGCTTTATATGTAAGTGTAGGCAAGGGAGAGGGAAATCTGCCGACACCGTGTTTCATATGATTAGGATTTAAACCGCCAGTCTCTATAAGTCTATGGGTTACCATCATTGCAGTGTTTCTGTTAAGGGCAACCTCCTTGAATCCGAACCTCATGAAATGGTAACCATCACTTAGAGGCGATGTTGTTATAACAAAGCATTGCCTGACTGGGACCGCTTCAAAGGGACGCGGGATGTGGTCCTAGTTGCTTAATTACCTATATTGACAAAAATATAACAATTATTATAGGCGAAGAATTGTAAATGGAAGAAAAAATGAACAATATATTTTTTATCGAATTTACCTGGACAAGAGACGCACAGGACAGAAGAGGCTGGCAGATAATGAAGGAGGCCTATACCCAGCAGTGGGTGACACTAACTGGTGGGCTAAGATAATGATGATGATGAAATAAATTTTCAACTACTATGATCTAAACTAAACTCTAAACGGGACACAGATCCTCTAGTCCGGTTCATAGCGATTCTCATTATAAAATAAGAATGATGTTATTACTAAAAACTTTTGTTTATTTGTTTTGTATTATCGTGTAACGAACTATTAAAAAAACATGTGAATACATTGCAAGAAAAGATGAGTTTCAATTTAAAAAATTGACAGACAATTAACAACTTTACCAAAGATATACAGATACAGATACAGATACTTTATTGGTAAAAACAGTTTACAAGTCATGGTTGAATTTTAAATAATATTACATTACCTACATCCTAAACATTCAATATTAATTTACATTATTATTTTTTTTTTTTATTATTATCAGCTGCATATAAATTCGCTGACCGAATAATATGCTTTTTCTGCTAATAGCTTTTTTAACTTATTTTTGAAGTTGCCGTCGGATGTTGCATTTTGTATCTCTTGCGGCAGATTGTTAAATATTGGGGCTCCTATTACATATATAGATTTTTTGGACGACTATATACGATCTCCAATTTGTTGTTTTTATATTACGGCCGCCATTATCACTATCGCCGCTTCGCTCTCACCTCTAAACCAATCAGATGCAATACAGCAGTTTCAATCAGCCAAATGCGCCACACTAATTATGATCAATACCTGCAGATACCTGCACGTCGACTCTGACAGCTGATGAAGAATGATTGAGATATACGGACGAGACTATTGGAAATGCCAAGACGGTTATTGATACCGTAACCATTATAGTTACAGGAAAACGTTCCCACGAGACCATCTATAACTTTTTGAGATCTTCTTAACTGCATTTACAGATTTTGGAAAAAATTTACAGTCAGCAAAAAAAATATGAAATTCAAGAAAAAATATTCGTATCGATCCTATTTACTGTACTGATCAAAAAATTGTATTGGACCGTCTAAGCCTTAAATGTGATCGTGGAGGGAGAGCCTTTCGATGTATAATAATATCATTCCTATCACATCATGACCAGCGTGAAAGAAGTTAATTGCTGGACATATAGACCAATAGGTTTATTTTATACAACTTGCTGATGGAACAAGAAGATGGCCCACCTGATGCTAAGTGGTACCAACACCTATAACTAAGCATTGCTTCGTAAGTCACGTACGATAGAAACGTGCCCTACGATGCACTGCTCTGCGTCCTACCTAAGAATATGCCGCATGTGCCTTTCATTTCACCGGCAACCATACTTCAAACCAAAATACAGCAACGCTGCTTGGCGTTAGAAATAGGCATTGTGGTATACCCCAACTAAACCTTGCGTAAGCGATAATGTATTGAGTATTTCATTACATAAATGCTTTTGACTTTGCAGGTAAATCAATACAACGCTTACTCGTCTATTTGAACTTGATGAAACGATCGGATTAATGGCTTCGGTGGATTAATAATGTGCCTACTTGTAACCGCGAGCAAAGCTGTACATGCGGTTAACTCGACTGACACGCCAGTTATCGATTTTAGTGATAAACAAGTTGCTACTGATAGGTAGTAACATGGAAAGAAAGAAAGAAAATATATTTATTTCGTCCCACAATACAAGTAGGTACTTACTTAAAACTAAAGAGAAAATAAAATTATAACCTACACTAATAAAGGACCTACCTACCGTTGTGCGGGCATTAATAATTATCGATCTTAGTGATAAACAAGTTGCTACTGATAGGTAGTAACATGGCATTAATAATTATCGATTTTAGTGATAAACAAGTTGCTACTGATAGGTAGTAACATGGCATTAATAATTATCGATTTTAGTGATAAACAAGTTGCTACTGATAGGTAGTAACATGGCATTAATAATTATCGATTTTAGTGATAAGCAAGTTGCTACTGATAGGTAGTAACATGGCATTAATAATTATCGATTTTAGTGATAAACAAGTTGCTACTGATAGGTAGTAACATGGCATTAATAATTATCGATTTTAGTGATAAACAAGTTGCTACTGATAGGTAGTAATATGGCATTAATAATTATCGATTTTAGTGATAAACAAGTTACTGCTAATAGGTGGGTTGTATTGTAGATGTGGTTGACTGTCTCTTTATAAGTGCACTTGACCAATTTAGTAACTTTAGCCTTAAGCTAAGATTTTTTAAAGCCATTAAGAATTTATCTTTTATCTTCCTGCCCTTATCAGACACTAAGTAGGGCCGGAAAACAGGTTTTCTTCTTCCATTCTCTTCTATCATTCGTTGTCTGCTTTCCTTCTCATTGGACCTTAAATAATTTCCATTTATTTATGACTATATATGATGGAAATTATAATATTATAAATCAGCTGCAAAAACCATTATTTCGTGTTATTTTTTTCCTAAACAAAGAAAACAAAATGCACAAAATTAGCGCATCAATTCACAATATTCATAGTAGGTACGTCCTAGTATACGTGTACTATGTACTATTTATTCTGTGGTTCTAGTTACTCGGAAATATAACGTATAGAACAACGAAATATGTTTTCTTTGCAACTCTATTAAATGAACTCAGTTATTCGTTTTGCTGCTCAGAGAGCATAATAAAACAAGGATGCCTGTATTCGGCCAAACCAAAAGTCAAAATTGTTTATGTCTCAAAATTGTTTCGACTTGCCTTGGCATTCTAGCCGCTACTGCTTTGTGACAGAGCTTCAGTTGCCTTGAAAGTAATTTAAGATCCCGCTTAGAAAGCTGAATAGGTGTTGCAGCCGTCCACAGGGAAAACCTGCAAAAGTAAAAATTTCAGTAAAGTAACATTCTATTCAACTTGACACTTTTATTGCTACAGGTAACGGTTTTATTACAAACTAGTAGCGCCCCGCGGTTTCACCCGCGTAGTTTTAAATCCCGGTATTCCCACGGGATAAAAAGTAGCTTATGTGTTATTCCAGACTATAATATATCTCTGTGCCAATTTTCACCAAGATCCGTTCAGACCTTCTGGAGTTATAGAGTAGCAAACATCCATCCATCCATACTTACAAACTTTCGCATTTATAATATTAGTAGGATAGTACTAGCGACCCGCCCGCTCGCCCCTGCTTCGCACCGGTGCACATATCATGCATGAATTATACATATAAACCTTCCTCTTGAATCACTCTATCTATTAAAAAAAACCGCATCAAAATCCGTTGCATAGTTTTTAAGATTTTGATTGATTGATTGAAAATACTTTATTGCACATAATAATAACAGTACAAAGGCGAACTTAATGCTATAAAGCATTATCTTCCAGATAACCTTTGTGTGTTTTGTAGATTTAAGCATAAATAGGGATATAGGGACAGAGAAAGCGACTTTGTTTTATACTATGTAGTGATAGTGATGATTTAAAGAAACACTATTTTGTCATAAAAATGACTTCAAATTAAAACGGTCTTTAGAATCACAGTGATACGTCTTAAAAAATAGGTGTATCTTGGCGTAATTTCCTCGCCACCAAAAAACACTGAAAAAATGGATGATTAAACAAAAAAATTGCTAGATTAAAGTATGTACCTTGGACACTGCAGCCTTATTGTGTAACTTGAAATCAGTGAATCAGTGAAGCTTACCTTTACCACTGATCGACTCAGTCAGAATTTTTTTTTGGTATTGTTTATGGTATTTCACTGGCAATAGGTTTGAGAATGAATAACTAAGTGACTAATGACTAAGTGATCTGTAATAAACGTGCACTAGTACTAATACAGATCAGTAACCTGGGAGAGTATAATAAAAATCGCATGCAAAAACAAATCTACCAAAAAAAGAACAAGAAATACGTTCCCAGTTTGAAAACCTCGGAAAACTTTTGATTGCCCAATAACAAAACACATTCGAATTTCAAACCGCCGCGCGCCACGGAAAACGCGAAAGTAATGAAAAATGGATCAGCCATCTATCACAAACTCTTTGCCGCGATTCTCTGCAGAAGCAAAAACTTACAGAGTTCCTGAATAATGTCCTGTGAAATTAAATCCGAGGGCTATAAAGAACAGATGACGTGAAACTGGAGCGGTTAACTTTTGGTTTTGCAATGAAACGGTACGTTTGCGGTGATTCTGATGATATAGGAGAGAGTTGGCTGCAAACAAATATGGATTTATTTGCCGTGTACGTGGACTTTCTCTGTGCTCGCTATGTCTACACGGCAGATAGAACTGTAGATTGTTATACAAGGAGTTGGATTTGAGGAACCAAGAAGTAACTGTGTTGTTTATTCCTCTAGGCTTGGTCGCGTGGTACTGACATAGGTTTACCTGGCTTTAAGACGTTTAAAAGTAGTTCTTGTGATTAAATTGAATAAATACTTTAAGCAAAGAGGTCTATTACTCTTAAAAGCGCTACACCAGACAACTACACCAAATATCCTGTATTTGTGCAGATGCAAAGTTTTATTCACATAGATCGATCTCTCGAGTCTCTAGATTGGCGATGTTGACATAACAGTCGTTAGAACTTCTAAATTGGCCCCGAACGACATTACTGAATTTCCCTTTTTACTTAATTAAAACTTTGCAGGTTCTTACAGCTTGACAATTCCATCTGTTTACTTGGAAACGTTAATTGATGATTAAAACAAATTAGAAAAAATCTCAGCAACGTGACACTTTGGAAGTTTTTCTTTTTTAAGAAAAGAAATAACTGGAATTTATCATTTTTCTTTTTTTATTATTGTTTGATAGCTAGACGTTTGACTGCCAACTCACCTTACGTAAAGTGAAGATGCAGTCTAAGGTGGAGCACGCTTAGATATAATCCAATTTTCACGCTCTTTGTGGATATGTAGTATTTAGCTTTAAGGTTTTAAGGTGAGAAGACAAGAGCTAATGTGACTCTCGCTCGCACGTTTTGAGTTGTTGACGGATATAAAATCACTAACCCCTTTTTCGAAAAATCGCAAACAACCATTTTAGTAAACATTTCATTTTGATCGATACATGTTTTCTTACTTAAAAGTTTGCTTTTCTAGTTTTCGTACATAAGCAAACTTTTGAGTAAGAAATCTTGCATCGATCAAAATGAAATTTTTACCAAACTGTGTGCCATCTGATTGCACACAAAATGGTTGTTTTCGATTTTTAGAAATTGTGTTTAGTGATTTTATATGTTTTAAAATGTCGAATCGTGTGAGTGAGAGGTAAATTAGGTGTTGTCAACGCCTTAAGGCAGTGCGTTTAAACGGTGTAGGAAGTCTTCGTGAGGAAAACAGTTAGTATTTTAGCAGCGCCGATTTGCTTGCAACCTGCGCATGGAATACCGACGTTTGCAAAATGTGGGTATGTACCAAATACTTGGACATACCCTTACATCCTCAAAGAACCTTGGTACTGATTGACCTAAGGTGATATCAACCGTGCCTGGAGATCAAAGTCGTAAAGCATTTCCTGCAAAGGAATGCGAACGAAATACATTTTCATGTCTTGATTTATTATTAGCAGAAATGTTGCTATTCGGGTAAAATACGAACCCGCACCGTAAAAGCTACCCACCGTATCATTTGAGGATTTGACCGTCCCAAAAAATATGGCCTGATCTTTTTATCCTTGACTTAGTGAGTTCGATCCCAGCTAAGGATTCTATATCACGTGGGACGAGATGCAATGGTGGGAGAAAAATTGCGAAAAGATATTTCAAACGAAACAAAGCAAAAGTAAGAGATAGTCCAAACAACTTTAGGCTCCGTTTTTATATTTCATCATTTTCTAACATCTAACATTTCAGTAAAAAGCACTTTTTCTTAACTGGTGTTTAACAAATACGTCTATATTATATAATATGCAGTTTAGGGGCTAGAAAAGCATTATTTGTAGCTTAGCGTTGAAAATCACGCCCATAATTCCCTACACACAGCTCCCGGTTCCCACGTGCTCAGCAAAATCTGAAATCCTTACTACGATACTCGTATATTACCCGTCTGCATACTTTACAGCAAAGAACGTGGTTAGAGTTGCCACCTACCAGCCGCCACGCTTAGCCGGAATGGTCTTGCGAGTAGGTGACCGGCCATCCGGAAAACCATAAGATTCAAACCGAACACACCGGTGTTTGCCTTTAGGGCGGGCCCTAAAGGCAAACACCGGTGTGTTCGTATAAAAAAAGTGTAGTATCTACAGTTAAATTTAGGTTACAGTTTGTCGCAATGTGTGACAATTAATTACACTTTTAGTAATCCTATCAATACGGGTATTGATATCTTAGATGAAGGCAGGGGGATGACTTTAGATGACAGGAAGGATAGGATTACTAAAAGTGTAATTAATTGTCACACATTGCGACAAACTGTAACCTAAATTTAACTGTAGATACTACACTTTTTTACTAGACTACACACATTATTACTAGAATTTTTCATTCATCCATTCATTTGCGTTCGCCATTCGAGACCAAATAGGTTAAATTAGTTATATGTTACGTTAGATGACAGTTCGGCTTTTTGCAGTATTCTTATACAACTCTATGCGTATAGTAAAGAACGCAGCTAACTGCAGCCGGCAACATATAGCGCGAATTGTTTGATGCTGGCAGGTATTTTGTTATTACATTTTATGTTCAGGAACTCGTTGAGCTGTGTTCTGCTTGTTCTCATTTGGTCGGAAATAACCGCTCTATTTTTCGGTTTAAAGAACTTTATTATTTATTTACAACTCATAGAAAGGACTTTTCAGCCCACTTATAATGAGTCTTAATACTTATAGTAGCTAGTTAAAGTTAAGTTTTTTAGTTTCGTATATGCGAAAACGTCTGATTGGTGATTAGAATTTGAATTATTGTTCATAGTTCATTTATTGGTAAGAATGTTACATAGTACAAATATTGTTTCTAGCTAGGGCTGGCAACCTATCACGTTTGTACTAAAATGTGAGTCTGTACCAATTATAAATTTAGGACGAACCTCTGACCCCAAATCTGGATTTGATACTAAGAGCTCTTTAAGATCAACAGGGGTTCCTTTTTTATTTTTCAAATGAACTTTGCATTTATATTTTATATATCTATAAGCCTCATTACCATCATCCTCCTATTGCATTACGAAGAATTTTCGGCCTTCGATATCTTCAGTCCACCTGAGGAGAGACAACGAGTCGTCACCTTGACTAGAAAAACAAATACGTTTATATTTTTTACATAAATTTGTTCGCTTCTTATTGTATCAGAATGCTCCCTCGGTACTTCCCTTCGCAGTTCACAAGCTTTACAAATCGCGTCGATGCACAAGCATGCACGTGTCGCCTAGAGTAGTCAACAACAGAGACTGCAATATTTATACGACATTAATTTATTTATACGGCATTAATTTATACGACATTAAGACAATACCCAAAGCAACAAAATATGGGTATGTACCAAATGATATACTTGGACGTACTTCTGACTATCCATATAGATATCCCCAACAAATCTCTAGTTGGTACTGAGATTTCTGATTGCAGGAGGATTTCCGTCCATCCAGGGATCAAAGTCGATAAGCTCTTTCGTGTTATTATTTGCTCTTGTTATCTCAGCGGTTCAGTGAAATAGAATAATATTTATTGTCAATTTCAATAATTTAAATATAAATAATTTTTGGTGTACTTTCTACACAGCTCTATCTAGCCCAAAGCTTGTGATATGGGCACTCGACAGCTGAATATAATTCTTAAATACTTTTTTGTAAATACATACTTGTCATATATAGTTACACCCAGACAGAGAACAAATATGTGTTATGTTCATTACATAAATATTTGTTCTCGGTGGGGATCGAACCCACGGCCTACGGCGCAGAAGGCAGAGCTACTACCAACTGAGCTGTGAGGCTGAATTTTATTCATGTGAGTTTTCTACGGATTTCGAAAAATTTGGAAAAATTGGAAATTAGAATAAATTAGATGAATTTCGGTCATGTAAGTTTTCTTAATATTAGGGTATTAATATGTTATGAATGATACTTAAATGGCCAAATATTTAGCAACCCTCTGATCTTGCACTACCCTCGCAATTCTCACTAGAGTCGTACATCACCGCAGTACAGGCCTGAATAAATCAATCGGCCAAACTGGCGTCGACTAAAACAGATATTTTACGTAAGAGAAGATGACCACCGAATGGCTGTCGAGGTTTGATCTACGACCAGTGGATAAATAAATATTTTAAGTTATTGCTGTTATTTATTCGTTTTTGGAGTAAGTTACCACAGGGTAACTACAACAGGGTAACAGGGCATCGATGGTCTATAAATTTTCTAGTTCTATTCACAACACACACAGTAGTGCCAATTCTTTTGTTTAATTTTCCTAACTTAACCTAATTTGACAGCACTACAAATATTGCCATCCCTTACCAAAAGACCGAAACAACAAGGATGGCTATAATTTTAGAGCTGTCAGATTAGGTTAGTTTAGGATATTGCAACAACAGAATCGACACCAATGTTTAGTTTCAGGCTTGAAGGCGCTGTGTGAAATGTCCACCAATATTTTAAATTTTATTCCAAAGTTGCACTAGGGATATTCTAAAACGCTAGGCTATGAAATCACAGGCAATATTATCGAGATACTGCAAATGGAATAGAGATGGCGCCAATCGCGTCGCACATAACAGACTCCATATCGCAGCATCCGTGCAAGACGCCATCATCTCATTGCATAGAATATTCTAAAGTTTGTTGTTATGTGAATAACCTGTGAACGGTTGAGTTCAGTTGTATGATACTGTGGAAGCTTTCGACAGAGTTTAGATAAACCAATACATTTTCGTTTCACCAATCATCATCATCATCAGCCTACATAAGTCCACTGCTGGCCATAAGCCTCCTATCCGACGACCTCTGTGGCGCAGCGGGCGAGAGCCTGCCTGCGACGCAAGAGGTTGCGGGTTCGATTCCCGCCTTGGAACAAATTTGTGTACGATCTGCAGAAATTTGTTCCGATGGTCTGGGTGTTTTCTATGTATAATAAAAAAAATATCTATCTATGTAAGTATATAATGTATTAAATATATCAGTTATCTAGTACCCATAACACAAGCTTTGAATAGCTTACTTTGGAGCTAGATAGTGCTGTGTGGATTGTCCAGCATTATTTATTTATTATTATTTATTATTTATTTATCCGTTTCCAGGAAGAAATTCAATTCAATTCAATTCATTTATTCAATCATAATTGTGTTAAAAATTATATATGAATGTTACATCTAAAAAATAACAATATTATAATTAATTTAAATCTATACTAATAACACAAAAAAGTCACAGCATATCCCTACATATTAAATAATCATTGAACAAAGTAAAGATAAGTTAAATGATTAGTTAGTAGAGTTAAACGATTTTGAGCCCTTTCCATCCACCGACTACCCGCGATCCTAACAATGTCGACTGCCCATCGGGTAGGAGGGCGTCCCACACATCGCTTTCCTGTTCGTGGTCGCCATTCGAGAACCTTTTTTCCCCAGTGACGTTTGATCAATACGTTTTTATTATATTAGGCATTCTTTTAGTACTTAGTGTTTAGTTTTTTTAGTATTTTCATTCGTTCATTCATTCATTCTTTTTCTTTATTTAAGAGCTTAGCTCTTGTCTCTTCCTCGTATTGTGTCTTTCTAAAGCGACTATTTGTTCATAGAAACGAATTATGAATCGACAGCAGTAAACGATGGCTGGCGAATTAAACCAGATAAAGAAGACCAGAAAGATAGTAACAGTCTTTTATCGCTCCGTGTGTTCTAACTTAAATTCGTTCAATATTGCACACACTGACAAAAACAGAAATTCTTTCGTTTTATGGTGCCTATTCTGTTCTGGCTCACTCTTTTTATAATCTATGGATATTGGGTCCATAACGGAATTGGAAATTTCCGTTTGCCCATTTTCTGTGTTGTACTTGTGTACAGAAAGTAATTGAGTTTAAGATGATTTATAAGAAACAGATAGATCGATAACTCCTTATTGATTGCCAAGACAAATAAGGTAGGATACACAACTTTCACTTAAACTGACAATCGTGGTAATACAATGGGCGGCCTTATCACTAACAGTAAGCTCTTTCAGGCATCTTGTGATGGGCAGGACTGACAAACAGAGTGGTAGTGAGAGTGTATTTTATTTTGGAATGGAAATCTAAAATGTGTTCAGTATAAAGTTTTTTAGTTTTGGTGCCCAACATGGGGCGTAATACCTATGCATCGTTCCCATCTTTCATACCACATACAAGCGCTGAGTGCGCCCGTTGACCGCAAGACCACAGTGTAAACACTAGTTACCAAGCCAGGGCACGCAAATTTATTCGCCTGCGGGCGCAGCGCGCATGCTCTCTTAATTACACTACAGCTAATGCTTTTTCGATGGCCGCTTCGCCTTAATTGGTGAAGGGTATGTGGGCATTAAGGTGCGTTTAATGTGTGGTTGGATTGATTAGCGGGAATATCGATGGTGATGCGTTTCTGCTTTCGGAATATTAAGCAGTAATAGACTTTAGAAATTGACCTGTTGACTGACAACTCTGTAGATAGTAGTTCTGCCTTCTGCGCTGTAGACACAGCTTGCAGCACAGGTCAACCGGGTGAAGAATAGAGTAAATTGGTTGGAGGGAGGAGGTTGCCGCTTGGTATGCATATTGGTGACCCCAGTAGTAATACCGATATTACTTACTCAGGATATACTGCTTCTATTTGCGTTATTCATTACTAGTTGCGCCCCGCGATTTCACCCGTCAGATGTATATCCCGGTATTCCCGCGGGATAAAAAGTAGCCTATGTGCTATTCCAGACTATAATCTATCTCTCAAAGTTTGACGACCTCAGTGGCGCAGCGGGCGAGAGTCCGCCTGCGACGCAGAGGTTGCGGGTTCGATTCCCGCCTCGGAACAAATTTGTGTACGATATAAGATTTTTTTTCCGTTGGTCTGGGTGTTTTCTATGTATAATAAAAAATATCTATCTATGTAAGTATATAATGTATTAAATATATCAGTTATCTAGTACCCATAACACAAGCATGGAGTAGCTTACTTTGGGGCTGTGTGGATTGTACAGAATTATTTATTTATTTATTTCATCCAGATCCGTTCAGCCGTTCCGGCGTGAAAGAGTTATACGCATCCATCCATCCATCCATCCATACTTGCAAACTTTCGCGTTTATAATATTAGTATAGGATCACTATTTAATAATATAAATTATACTTCTGTTAATGGCGTAAGACAAGCATTTTTAGAGGTTGCTATTCTATTTTTCACAGAACCATCTTACCAACAGAATACGAGCCCATAAAATCCAACTGTAAAGTAATCCAGGCAACTTTGCTTCAACGATGAATGCTCCAAGAGATTTATTTATTTATTTATTTATCTTATATACCAGCATTTAAAAAACCTCGGGTAAAAGCTTTATATAACACAAACCATTAGTAGGTAAATTCTAATCAAGTTAGCAATAAAAACGTAATGGGTTCGGACAGAATAACATTAATAATTACAGAAATACCACTTTGATGTAAATGAGGTTTATCGGTAAACTTTGACGCTTTTCTACCGAGGCGTGGTTTTTTCGATAAAATGGCCGATTAATTCTTGGTAAATAAAGAGATGATCTGAATTAATGGCTATTTGGATAAAAACTTAAATGATTAACAAAACGTGTAAGAGATTTGTTAAAAAAGGATAAAACATTTGGCGAACGGGTAATTTGTGTCATGTCGCTGCCGTGTAGTGTAACCAATTACACACAGCTTTTTAGATTATAATACGTCATGAATGTAAAGCTAAGCGTCCACCGCATCAGCATCGCTGCGTACGGAGCGGACGGAGCGTCGGTATTTACAAAATTCCGATGGGGTGCGTCCACTGCATCCGGATTTTGCACCGGCAGTATCAGTATTTTCAAAGCAATTCTGAATGGCGCGTTCACTGCGGATGAAGTCATCGGCAGAAATACCGATCTCTGGCGCTGAAATGCCGATCCAGTGCACGCTGTATCATACAAATCAATACAAAGCAACAAATCCGTCTACTCCGTACGCAGCGATGCTGATGCGGTGGACGCATAGCATAACGGCTCGTGTCAACTGCCCCTTGATTACGTAACTTTTGTTACATTCAAAATCCGGTTGCATATGTCAATTCTGGCAGTTTTGCCCAGGCTGATCGCGTAACTTTTGTTACATTCAAAATCCGGTTGCATATGTCAATTTTGGCAGATTTGCGATGGAAAAACTGCCAAAATTGACATATGCAACCGGATTTTGAATGTAACAAAAGTTACGCGATCAGCCTGCTGGTCATATTAACTTACAGGTAGTAATCGAAATTATTTTTCGATAGGAAAAAATCATTGTCGCACGGATTCGAACCCTAACCTATCTAGACGGATATAAATAAATGATCCTTAATTATCCGTATTAAAAAAACTATGAACAATAGGTGCGACGGTGTTTGACATTGATTTTCCTTTATTTATTTAGTTCGTCAAAGTTCAAAGCTGTATATCACAATGTAGGCTTGCACGAATTCCATTTCCATTCGTGGCATGTTTAATATTCCCAAGTGAACTCCCTTGAATACTAATTATTGTATAAGTTTTATACTTACCGTTTATAAATCAACTGTGACGTGACTTACAAGTTTTGCTTACTTTAATTTATCGTTCTTTGTTACTTGGTTAATAAGTAAGTTTTCCGTCGAATTGTTTTGTATTTTATACATTTTTGTAGTTTTCCAGGCTTTGGTTTTCTGGTTTGTGAGGCGCTCCGCCTGATTTTCTGCTAATTTTATATGTTTGTGACTGTGTCAGATTCATGATAAACTTTATATTTTGTTCATGACATAAGTAACTCAGTAAAAATCATAAATTCTATTAAGCTACTCTATTGTGTAGTAAAATTTTACATAAATATTTATTGCCTACTGAAAGTTTGATTTTTGTAGGAAAAACTGGTTTGGATTTTTTGTAGTATTATTATCTTTAACATTGTTTTTTGAGATTTTACTTACTACATTTTATTTGGTGATTTTATATAACCAATAATGTCGAAATTTGCGTGCGAAAGAGAGAATAGAAGAACTATCGCTGGTTTTTATGTTAGTAAAGTATACTAGTAAAATGTAGTCGACTAGCAAAGCTTCCCAGACAACTTGAGATGAAATTCCATCACCTGTAAAGGCGGTGCAACACTGAGCTAATGTGCGCTATTAGTCAGCCGTCAGTGGTCGACGGCCCTAATGCAGCGGGAATTGCCTGTCTTCACAGTACAATGAGGATGGTTGGCGAACTCCATGCTATTCGTGTTGAGACAATTGAAATATGAAATTGAAGTTATACCTTAAAGGGCGGGTTTTACTATTAATTTTATTAATTAAAAAAAGTATCGGTCAGATATTATCTCTCTGCTTTATATTATTATATTATTTTTATTTATATCTCTACTTTACTAGCAGAAATATTAGCATTGCCTAATCAGTCTTGGGGATGCTTCTAGTAGGTATAGTGCGCGTCAACCAAAAAGAACGCTGGAAAACAGTGGACGGGATCTGTTTGCGCATACAAAATATTCGCGCTATCACACCATCTCCCCCTCCTTCCGGCGTTCTTTTTGCGTGACGCGAACTATACAGTGGGCAACAATCGTTTATCCTTGAGGCGAAAGTGATGACCAGACAACGAATTTGACGTTAGTAGCGTAAAAGTATCGTATCCCTCTAACTACAACAGAACAAGGTCGAAGATCGCTGGGATACTTTAGCGCCACAAATAATTAGCCCCCAGGCCTTCGATAGCCAGACAATCTAGTTCACATGAAAGATTGGTCCGCCGAACATTGGATTTAGCGGAAAGTTTTTGGGGAGACTAGCCAAGATGAACACAAAAACACGAAAAAAGTTTGTCAAACTTACACAATTTTTTTCCCGAATGGCATAAGCTTGTGTACTGTTTTTGTACTCTGTGGCCTGTCTTCCTGTATATGGGTGGGAATATTTCACACTATTATAAATCAGCGTCGAGATGGGATTTGTAACGATTTTCTGCGCAAGCTTAGAACCCACCTTGGGGAACCCCCTTGGCTTGTTGAAAAATAGCCCCTTTTAGGGTATACTCAAAAGGTTTCTTTGTGGGGATAGGTTTGCAAACTGTGATTTTTTTTACAAAGAATAGACCGTCCTTTCTCTATAATCTTACTTGTTGGTAAGCGACGATGTAGCCGACGCTTAGTCCAGTCGGGGTAGACATTTAAGCCAAGGATACACTAGGGGACAAATGTCCCACGACACGTGTCGCCAGCGACGTCGGGTGATGTAGCGCGACGTTGCCGGACTTCGCTCGATCATCGACATCGCTGCGGATATAAGTCGCGTGATGTCGCCAGATATGTCACCCGAAATCGGCCGGCTTCGCTTGACATGTCGCCGACACATGTCGTGGGACATTTGTCCCCTAGTGTATCATTGGCTTTAAATAGGAAAAATTAGAGGTAGATTAGGTAGAGGGTAACCTGTAGTTTTTATGGTATTCATAAAGGTTATTGCATAAAGTATTTATACATTTGTTATTATAGAACACAATATCAATAAATTATGTGGCCAGTGTGTAGCCAGTAGGTACCCTTAAAAGCTGAAAGAAAGCTTATTTTTTCAGTAAAGTAATAAACCGTTAGTACCAAAAGTTAATAAAGAAATGCATTTAAAAATATTCCGCTATCATCAAGAATTCACTTAAACTATAAATAAAACCGGAACAATACGAAAAAGTTCCGAAAAAACACCAAAACCCACAAACAGCTTCTAAAACGCTTTTAATGACAATAGTAGTCCATTGTCCTTTCATCAGATTTTCTCTGAAATGTCCATTTTCATGCTTTGTCCTCTAAAAATTATGTTCTCTTAGTCGTTTTCATTTAAATTCTCATTTAGCATACCTACCTACCCAAAAAATGAGAATAAAAATATATTATGCACTAAGGATTTGTCAAATAGTCCTTTTGTATAATGTAGGTTAGGTAGGTATATGTCTGGGTTTTGTTCTTAGTTTTTCGTATAGTCAAGCATTTTTTGAATCACTGGCTTGTAACGACGGCGTAAGAAAAGCCACAAGATAAAGGATAATAATTAGATATCCTTAAACATTCAAAATGTAGTAAATGCGTATCGGACACGCTTACCCTATCCACCAGAAGAAAAACCAGTCGGAATTAGACTAAAAAAATCATAAAGTAAACGCCTGCCCTCAAAAACCGAACACGGGTCGGGAAATTAAAAAAAATCATCGCGTTAAGACGGTTTACCTTCATCAAATATAAGACCAGCAATGGCCTTTGATTGAATTTGCATGAAACTTTTGGGCCTCTGACAAATTTATTGCTATAGGATTTCGGCGAAACCGTAAAAAATAAAGTTTGATTTTCGAAAGGTTATGGTCGGTTTTGTGCTCTGCGTAACTTGTAACATTTACTTTTTCTGTGACTTAAGGCTCCGGTGACAGCGGCTCGCAATTTCGAGGTGCGATTGGCTATTATTTCATTTTATTTCATTTCGGGGAGGTTGTTTGAAATAATAACTCTAAAGTGACACGCATAAATACTGTTCGAACACAAATAATACAATAATATAAGGGAAACATGCCCGAATCAGAAATCATTTTGGAATTAGTATGTTTGGTCTTACGTTTACCTAATACCAAAAAGATTTCTGACTCAAGCACATTTCCCTTATATTATTGTATTATTTGTGTTCGAACAGTATTTATGCGTGTCACTTTAGAGTTATTCTTTCAAACAACCTCCTCGAAATGAAATAAAATGAAATAATAGCCAATCGCACCTCGAAATTGCGAGCCGCTGTCACCGGACTCTTAAGAAGGTCATTCGTGTGTGAAGGGATATCTACCGTGCCTGGGGATTTAGGTCATGACGTTATTTATTTAAAAATTTTGTTTTAGTCCTCATCTCATTTTTCATATTCCTTGATTCATTATACCTTAGCCATCATGATCTTCAGCAGCCTGAAGAAGTCCAATCTTGGACTTTCAACGATCCACGATCCTCACAATATCTTCGGCTCATCGGGTAAGAAAGCGTCCAATCTTCAAGTTCTAGTATACCTAACCTGCATATATTCAAACTACAATGAAACTTATTAAAACCGCCATCTAGGGTTCCGCCAAAAAATTATGATCGATTAAGGTTCCATGGCCAAATAAAATTGGGAACATAGCAAATAATACAATATTCAGAATTTACCTATTGAAGTTATAAATAAACTTGTTTTCATGTTTCCATTCATAGGTCCTCGTTCGCTCTCGGCCTATTTCCGTACACGCTATTTCGTTGACTATCAATCTTTCCAAAAACATTAAAAGCAAAAAAACAAGAGTTTTTTATTCATTTCTTAAAAAGAAATCGAATGGCGGGTAGGGCATTAAAAAACGCCATCCTGACTATAAGAAGGCGGTCATTAAACAAGATAGCTATCATAATTGAATTAAAAATTCCGACACGGGCGACCCTAACTGTAGGAGGCGCTAGGGGTCGCACAGCTTAGATAGTGTCCTCTCGATCACTGCATCACAATCTTCAAAGTTAACAGGCGTTTGTTAGTAGCTTTTGTAAAACACTGGTAGTCTAGTAGAGGTATAATAAATAAATAATGCTGGACAATCCACACAGCACCATCTAGCCCCAAAGTAAATTACTCAACCATTACAGAATTATTATTTAGGGTTACGGTTCCAAAGTTTAAATGAACAAAAATAATAAAAATTAACCGCAATAACCGAAAAATGGTTACAGATTGACCAAATTTTTAGGTTTTTCTTAAATGCCCATTATTTTCAAACTGCATGAGATAGATTTTTTTTCTGATATTTCTCATGATGCTTACAATCAATCCTGTCGCCCCGTTTCGGCTTGACGTTGAGTTCTGGGACACCCTGTATGTCGCTGCCCACGTCCTTGCGCGTTTGAGCTAAGTGTAAACCAGGTATTAGTACCGTTTGTAGATAGTAGACTGGATGAGCTGTTCTCATTTTTGCTGCATCTAAACGCTGGGTCACAAGACGTGCTAACGGCAAGATGTTGTGGCACGGAGCTTTGTTTCAGAAAAAGGGTTAGTGTTACAGCATAACGGAATGATAATGCTTTTTTTAATGCAATTTCACAGCTCAGCAGCTCTGCATTTTGCGCTGTAGGCCGTGGGTTCGATCCCCACACGGAACAAACATATTTTGTGTGACGAAAATTAATGTTTGTTCTCTGTTTGCATGTTTTATTTATATGTATGCATACAAAAAAGTATATAATAAAAAAATTATGTATGGTTATTTGGTTCATATAAACATTGCTTATGTGAAAATGTGTAGGGCGTTCTGTGAAAAGTCCTCCTATATTTATTTCATTATAAGTGTTTTCGAAGGAAATATAATGGTAATCGTCATTTCCGATTTATACTGTGGTTGTCTGTAGTTAATGATATAATGTACGACTGAAACGCTAGATTTATTTATTATTATTTATTTATTTTATTTCAACATTACATCTATTATTTCAGGTAAGATAAGGTCAGATAAGGTAAGAAAGATGATTGTTTCCCGCGTGGATATAGGTGCAATGCAAACATATTTTTTTTATTTTTATACCATTCACAAAACACATCAATAAATAAATAAAATAAACACTGCGGGTAAAAATAAATTCAAAGACATTTTGCCTTTGTAAAGGAAGCAACAATAATGCACCTAACCGTTATCTGAGTTCCCACCGCCCGGGACTACTAAGAAAGGAATTTCCGAAACCCAGTTGCATTTTAGGAAACAAATCCTACGTGGAAGGTACAAACGGTCAACAATTTAGAGATATTGACGTAATTTCACATTATCCTAAACATTCATGCCAATTTATAGATTCGGGAGTCTGTTTGACTGGTTATTTCTTTGTTAGCCGATCGTCTTTTACGGAGCATCCTGAGGAAGAATTGCCATTTTTCGTCCATGGATTAAAAGATAAACGACGGCTAAAAATAGTTCTCCTTCTTCGTGAAAATATGAAGAGGCCTATGTCAGGCAGTGTCATTCTTCAGGCTGATGATTGTGACGTTGTTGTGACATGTTGTAACATGTACCATAAGTGTATGTGTGTGTGTGTAGTAGAGCTTTGTGAAGGGCTCGTCCGGGGAAGTACTACCACGACGCCATTTTCTGCCGCCAAGCAGCAACGCTGTGTTTCGGTTTGAAGAGTGTGGTCGCCGGTGTAATTACAGGCACATGAGGCTTAACATCTGTATGCCTCAAGTTGATGGACGCAGGGCAGTGCATCGTAGGGCACATTCCTATTGTGCGTGACCTACGGGGAAATGTTTTGTTTATAGGTGATGGTTACCACTTAACATCAGGTGGACAATCTGCTTGTTCCATCAGCTAGTTGTATAAAAAAAAAAATAAGAATCCGGGTCTTAAAACACCTTGAATATGTACTCATCCATAATTTATTATAATATCCCGCAGCGTCGATTTTACCACCGCTTTTCTCGCACCGCTCATCCACACATTCTTGTACCCTGGATCTCTCGTACTGTCCGTTTTTCACGCTCATTTCTCTCCCATACCCATAGGCTGTGGAATGAGTTACCATCAGAGGTTTTCCCGCCAAGATTTAACATGAAAAGCTTAAAAAAAAATGCTAATAAAGTCCTTCAGGGTAGGCAACGCACTGACAACGCCCCTGGTGTTGTTGTTTTCTATGGGCGACAGTGACCGCTTACCATTAGTGGGCTCACGATAGCCCGTTTGTCTATCTTATCTGTTATGATGTTAATATCTCAATAAATAAATTAATAATAAATCTTTTACATAAAAAAATAATAATAACTAATTATTAATGATAGACCAGGGACATACTGCTACTTTTATTCGTTCGCAAGAGAAGTCGCCAACAGTTGCCAGTAGCAAATATCGGAGCACAAAGAACGTAAGAACAATAGTCGAAGTAGCTCAAGGCTCCTGTCGGGCTGTCATACCGCAGACACACCCGCGGGCGGGAGCTAGATAACGAAACTTATGTAGTTTGGTCTAAGTTATGGGAATTTACAAGATTCAAAGCTGAAATACAAAAATGTACGTTCTAATAATTCGGACTCTAATTCAAGGTAATAAGGAATGACGTTCCGTGGAGTGTATAGTGGAGAAGTACATTGAGTTGGTGGCAGCAATGGCCTATCATCCCCGATAATGATATAGATACAGAAGAGTAGCAGAGCCTTTCTGCCGCGAATCAGCGTTGCTGTTTCGGTTTGAAGTTGCCGATAAAATTACAGACACATAAGGCAGTGCATTGTAGGGCACGTTATATCGGGCGTGACTTCCGAGGCAATGCTTTTAGGGATAACCACTTAACACCATCTGCTTGTTCTTTCAAGTTTTCAGCAAGTACAGGGGCACTATTCTGTATGACAGGAGATTCCTTGCCCTAAACCGTGTGAAGTTACACCGTGATCTTGGACTTTATTTTTTATGACATGGGAGAGAATTTACCCTAACCGTGTGTCGTCACAACGTGATCTAAACGCAAACGCGATTGGATTGGTCATAGTGAATAACGCCCCAGTATAGTATAATAAGTTTGTTGCCTGTTCTTCGATAGGCTTGGTAGCGAATACATTCACTAAGTTATAAGATGTTATAAAGTAATTCTTGTGATTTGACTGTATATACCTTTGACTTGGGTTTTTTAATAATTGCAATTTCATTCAACTTTTGTAAGTATTTTTCAGAAAATGCATTCATAAAATGAACTAATTTTGTCGCTTGAAGCCATTTTCTCGATGCTGGAACCATTCAAAGGAATTTCTTTCAGTGTCCGAACTCTTCCGTAAAAGGAAAAATTCTACGGTTTCTCTTGCAGGCCCGAAGTTGGAAGTTTATTTATCTCGTTTGCGACACTATTCCCTGAATTTGTTCGCTTTTAGTCATTCGAAATATTACTGCAAGCGTCCTTAAAAAATCCGAATAAACTCAAAAGGCAATTCAATTATATAAAGTTCAATTATATAACTTAATAGTAATTCAATTGAACCATAAGAATCACTTCGTTGAATCTAGGTTCACACAGCCAAGTATAGAAGAACAGGCAACTACAGGGGATTCCAACAAAACTAGTTGTTGAAGTCTTTTTTAAATAACAATTTACAACTAATACTACTTTAACTACTTTACCTACTTGCTACCTACCTATTCTACCATCCCTACCTATATACATGAACCAAATCTATACCTATACCTACCTATGTTTACATAAATTTTTACAAGTACACCAATTGAAATTATCATGATTACGTACATAATTATGTAATTATACACACACAATACGTTACGACATCATGCGCATTGTAATTTATGCAGATAAACAACTACTTTTAATTATTATTATTTTAATTTTATATCCGTTTAGTTAAAAAGGAGTGTCTTTGCAATTAATATAATTAGCTTTGAAAGTCACCACCCACCTCTTGAATATGTGTAAGTAGTAAACCTAAATTGTATACCTAGTTAGCTTGTTAGATTTTTCAAAAAAAAAAAAGTTATTCGACATAACCTTTATTTTCAAAATTATGGGAGAAGCCACTGGCTCCTGAAACACAGTATTTACTAGTTCGGGAGCCTATGGATTCAATATTGAATTGTGCCTACTATGTATTATGTCAATAAAGTTATTTTGTATTTTGTATTTGTATTTTGTATTCCTTGTATGCAAATGTGCGGCCCGATTACGCTAATGTCTGGCTATCGAGATGGCTTTCAGTTTGACATTTGATTCCCATCCATCCTGTATAATTGCTATTACACTATGGGAATCAAATGTCAAACTGAAAGCCATGTCGATAGCCATACATTAGCGTAATCGGGCTGCTGTTTAGCGACATAAATAGGCATGGTGATAGTAGGTATTCGATTACTGGTTTTTCTCTTAAAACCTATCTCAGGCTCCAGTCTCTCATAAATAGGCAAAATTCACCTCTCAAATAAGTCGTATCGTATTCTTGTTAGGTATTTATGCCAATAACCTTTTGCGCATTAAGATTGTCTATTGTTATTTAGTCACAAAATATTTAATTTTTATGTATTTATTTTAATATTTGAAAGTGGGTGCCGAAATCGGTCGCTCTGGAAATAAGCTTATACGCTCGTTCAAATATATTTTCCCAAATTAGGCAAATCCGGAACGTAACACGGTTCCAATTAAAGGAAATGTCCCATTTCCGCGTTATGCCCTGACTTCCTCTATGATATGGCTAATATTTTTGGGACCAAATTGTTATATCAGTCTGAACTTTTCTATCTACAAGGTCAATTATGTTACCGAATTCTGGCTTGTTTGTTTTTAAGACAACTAGCTGATGGAACAAGCAGATGGCCCACCTGATGATAAGTGGTAACCATCGCCTATAACAAAGTATTGCCACGAAAGTCACACACGATAGGAACGTGCCCTTCGATGCACTGCCCTGCGTCCATCAACTTGAGGCATACAGATGTTAAGCCTCATGAGCCTGTAATTGCACCAACGACCACACTCTTCAAACCGAAACACAGCGTTGCTGCTTGGCGGCAGGAAAAGGTGTGGTGGTAGTAGGTACTTCCCCGGACGAGCCCTTCACAAAGAGCTCTAAAAATAGTAACTAGATGTCATGCGCGGCTTCGCTTGAGTGTTACTAAATACAATTAGCACACACTGCTTGATTACCTAAACATTATTTATTATATCAAAGAAATAAAGCTGAAATTGCATTGACAATAATTATTAATCGGTTTCCTACTTTCTACAAGCTGATTTCAGTTCTAAATGAATGATGTTATGGTTGAAAATTCGCATATTCAGAGTGAACGATATTGAATCAAAGGGGTTGGTATAGTTGGCCTTTGTTATATGGTATACGGCTGGAAGCTATTATCCATGAAACGTAGATTTCAGTCACAGCCTATTTAGAATAGCTGGCTCTTCTGGCTGTATGTACAACTAGTTGTGCCCCGCGGTTTCACCCGCGCAGATTTAAATCCCAGTATTCCCACGGAATAAAAAGTAGCATATGTGCTATTCCAGACTATAATATATAAAACTGCCAAGTTTCATCCAGATCCGTTTAGCCGCTCCGGCGTGAAAGAGTAACAAACATCCATCCATCTATCCATACTTGCAAACTTTCGCGTTTACAATTAGTAGGATTTATTATTTTATTTGTAATTGTTTCATTGTTAACCCCCGGTTTCTGAGAGCTCGATCAACACTAATCGGCTATCAAGTCACTTGCTACTTCAGTTTTTTCTTCAAATTAGATAGAGATAGCAAGTGACAGCCGATTAGTGTTGATCGCGCTTTCAGAAACCGGGGGTTAGTCTTTTATTATGAAAGGATTAAGCCAGCTGTTTTATAGAGTCTGTGCCTTAAGTCGGTGCGCCACGTGTAGATTAAGGTGTTCGCAGGCATTATTTGATCTGAAGGCGGATTTATGTTCCTATTGTGAATTAATCAAATACTGTGTTCGGCGCAGTACGCCAAAAGCTATTCCCGACATGCTGTGTCAACTTTTACTAACATAGCAGCTTCATTATTTTCAAAGCAATTTTGACAGCCGTTACAGGTCAGTTGGTAGTAACTCTGCCTTTTGCGGCGTCGGCTGTGGGTTCGATTCCCACCGAGAACAAAAATTTGTGTGATGAACATAAATGTTTGTTCTTTGTCTGGGTTTATCTAGCTTATCTGTTTCCCATAGTACAAATTTGGCTTAGTTTGTGGCTAGATAGTGCTGTAACGTGTGGAATGTCATACGAATATTTATGTCCACCAATGTACGTTATTTAAGTATAGTCATTTATACAGTATACAAAAAACCCGTAATACTTACCTGTATTACAGGTTTTTTAAACCTACCTCAGGCACCAGTCTCTCGCAAAACAGGTACCTACCTAAACCTCACATCATAACACCTTCTTTATTGTTTATGTTACCTTTTTGTGATGAACAAAAATATATTTTAAACATATTTTTACTTTTTTTTACTTTTACAGTTGAATCATACGGATCGATCGTTTTAAAACGTCTGAAAAAGGAAATCTAGGTGCCAGTTGCACTCGACCAAACCTAGTAACAAGTGCATTGTAAGGCACGTTCACATCGTGCATGACATGTGAGGCATGCTCTGTTATAGATGATGGTTACCACTTAATAATTTAATATCAGGTGGTCATCTGCTAGTTACATCAGCAAGTATAAAAAACACAAACTAATCCCCGCTTTCTGAAAGCTCGCTCAACACTAATCGGCTGTCAAGTCACTTGCTATCTCTATCTAATTTGAAGTAAAAGCTGAAATAGCAAGTGACTTGACAGCCGATTAGTGTTGATCGAGCTTTCAGAAACCGGGAGTAAGACTACTATTGTCAGAATCTGTGTTAATATTACAAGCAAACCGAAGAAACCGACTTTAGCTGCAGAAATAGGCAAATATTATAAACTCATTTTATTTAAATAATGGCGTATTTAAACGCCCTTGTGCTGCGTTCTCACTTCACACCCCGTCTATGCAGATCGCCGGAGGGCGTTTATCGAAAATTTAATTCCAGAGAGCGTAGGCCACGTAAACTATCCCGCAAGACCGCTAGTGCGAGAGCCGAAATGCTTTATACCGTCCTCAAAATCTTACAAAAATAAAACAGCTACATCTTCAGCTTAAATTGATGACAACTCAAAAGTTGTCATCACTTCAAGTTCAAATTTTCAATGCACATTAACACGTACCTTTCCGTTTTTAACATTTTGTACCATATAAAATCACTTATTTATAAAAATTTAATAGAGTTGAAATTTATTTGACGCACAAACACAGCATAACAAGAAAAAGAAAAACAACAAGAAGAAAAAAGGAAAACAAAGTAGATTTCAACCAGGTTATAAAATCGTAATCAACCAAGTTTTGTGCACACTAAGGAATGCAATCCCGCAAGATAATTACAATCCTGGTATGTACGGGACTGAATCATCTTAGTCCCGCTGGATCCCGGTATTTGCGGGATCCAGCAAGGTGAACTTCTCAATGCAAACACATTTCACACAAAATAGAATAATGGTGCCGATCTAATTTGGCAGCACTAAAAATATTGCCATCCCTTTCTAAAAGACCGAAAAAACAAGGACGGCTATAATTTTTGAGCTGTCATATTAAGTTATTTTAGGACAATACAACAACAGAATCGAGACCGTTATTGATTCATAAGTTTATCTACTCAAAAGTTTGCATAAGTACGAAAACCTGTGTAGGCAAAGCAGTTGTAAGCTTTAAGATAAGAGTATGACGTAAGAAAACCTACCCTAGCTCCCGGTGTTCCCTGATCGTCTGTACCGAGACTGCAATCGGCTGCGACTAAACATCTGTGTGGAAGCACCTTTACAATTGTTATTGTGTATTGACGTAGATAAAATCGGAATATTAATAGCTGAAGTGCCGTTACGGCGTGTGAATGTGCTTTGAATGGAGTTGGAAAGTTTTATCGTTTGTTTTAGTTGGTTGTGCCTTTGTTTGTTCGGTTGGCTGTACTGGTAGCCTAGTGGAAGTGACCTTTTTATTCTAAGATCGCATGTTCAAATTCGGTCTTGCACCGATAAATTCAATAAAATTTAAAAAACTAAAAATGTAATCCAGATTGTATACCTTTAGGCAAAACAACTTTAATACTTACTAGCTGCGCCCTGCCGTTTCACCCGCGTTGTTTTAAATCCCGGTATTCCCACGGGATTAAAAGTAGCTATTCCAGACTATAATCTATCTATGTGCCTAATTTCATACAGATCCGTTCAGCCTTTCTGGCGTTATTGAGTAACAAACACCTCCATCCGTCCATACTTACAAACTTTTGCATTTATAATATTAGTTCTATGTAATGTAGTAAATGTTATGTGTATGTAAATGTGTAAGTTGTAATGTTAAGGTGAAGACAAGAGCTAATGTGACTCTCGCTCGCACGATTTGATTTGTTGAAGGATATAAAATCACAGAACCCGTTTTCGAAAAATCGCAAACAACCATTTTTTGTGCAATCACATTGCGCACAATTTAGTAAAAAATTCGTTTTGATCGATACAAGTTTCCCAACTTAAAGGTTTACTTTTCTAGTTTTCGTACATAAGCAAACTTTTGAGTAGGAAAACTTGCATCGATCAGAATGAAATTTTTACCAAACTGTGTGCAATGTGATTGACACAAAATGGTTGTTTGCGATTTTTCAAAATTTGGCTTAGAGATTTTATATCTTTCAAAATGTCGAATCGTGCGAGCAAGAGGTAAATTAGGTCTTGTCAACGCCTTAATTATTATTATGATATCCCCACGCACGGTAGATATCGTAGTAACAAGTTTATTAAGCTTGATCCATGTTCGTGTGTACGATAAAATAAACGTCGTAAGGGAATGGATTGCTACATAATATGCACTATTTTCATTGCTGGACAACATCTACTGCAGTTATAATCTTACTCAAACATTACCTACACTGCATTGTATTACAAAATTGGTGGGTAGTTACGAGAACTGTCAGGATATGGCTTGCTATGTATCATTTCGATGGCTGAGCAACACACCACAGTAAATATCTTACAAGAACATAATGTAAACTGCAATGTAGTGCACAATAGGTAGTAACGAGACCTGTAAATCCTAGGTTCAATCTTGCCAAGATTTCAGCAAGATGCAATTTGTAAAGTCGGTTAAGACGTTATGAGGCACTTATATTCAGACCCGCAACTTGGGGACGTAATTATAATAAGAGAAAAATGTCATGTTGCTTGACAAAATAGACGCGCTGTTTTAAAAATCTTTTTTTAAAATAGGTTTGGTTTTTTCTTTAGATAAATAAATAAATAAATAAATAATGCTGGACAATCCACACAGCACCATCTAGCCCCAAAGTAAGCTACTCAAAGCTTGTGTTATGTTCTAGATGACTGATATATTTAATACATTGTATACTTACATAGATAGATATTTTTTTTATTATACATAAACACCCAGACCAACGGAACAAATTTCTGCAGATCGATAGATAGATAGTAGATAGAAAAATATTTGTTGTTCTAGAAGGATATTAAAAAAAAATGGTTTTTGTTATAGTGAAGTTTTTTTTGTCTAGGACAAGCAACCAAACCTAAAGACAGTGAGACAGATTCTGTCAATATTCCTGTTGGCTGAGGAATTTGTTGATTCATGGCAAATGATTCAGTTACCCGTATAAAATATTACTATAGCTTGCTTATTGTCAATGCACTTATTACTTAGCTAGATACCGTTATAATAACGAGACCCAGCCATACACAGAAGTCGTCGTTCATTAATATTCCATTCATATTCCAAATTCAAATTAATGGACTATAAAACACTGTTAGTACATTCCTAATTCAAAATATCATAACAGGCATTCCTTCACGCGGCCGGTCGGTCGGTCGTGTGATCGCATAATGAGTTGATCACACGTGTGTGGAAGCCCTCATGTCAGATTAAAAAAGTTTGCTTGCATTACAAATAACAAATGAACATTCAACATTGTGGAATGGAGATAGTGAGTAGACTTAGGGTGAGTTGCACGTTGCACTAAACACGTTAATATCAAATAGTTCGTTAAATCAGAGATCTTGAAACCATATCATTTAATCGGAAACACAACAAGTTCTTTGGCGGAATATAGGCATGGTGGTAGTACTTCCACAGACGAGCCTTTCACAAAGACCTCTACTACTCTTAGTTGTACGACTGATTTTGATTTGATTGACCGAACCCGCGACCTTAGGATCAGGAGGTGGGGTCACTGGGCGGGAGAATCTTCTATTGATTGTGATAAAATCGGAAAAACCCAATTAGAGTAGAACACGGCGTAATCTCTGTTCTTGTCATGTCAATTACAGAAAGAGACAGGATAATGTTTTCTGAGATTTTGTTCCTTTTCAGAAACTATACCTAGGTATACATTCATACCTACTAAAACATAGAATAGAATACAATAATTCTCTTTCCATCAGCAGGTTATATTATAATAAAAAATTACTTAGAAGTGATTCTGGTTATGAATATGGAAATATCTTTGGTAAAAAAACTATTTCTTTTACTTTATATGTAATTCGTGCATAAATAGGGAGCAAAAATGGTGCTTAATTCACACGAACTCACAACTATTAACTATTAAATAATAACATACCACAGCAACGCACAATAAAAAGAAATATCATAATGTGTTTATCGAATAAGATCGGCTCAGCATAATTTTAAGCTCACGTTATTACGAAATAAAGTTTCCCCCTCTCGAAGCATATTATCGCCCACTCCAGCATGGCTAGACCATGATCGTTATTTAATTTCCCATAAACTTCGTCCGCGGTATGCACAAACGCACAATACCCTTTGTCCCCCTTTCCTCCTTCTCCCCTAAAGCTGGAGGGGGCAGTGTAAAAATGCATTGCATACCGCCGAGACCTGACGCAGGAATTCAATAAAGAAAGGATTACAGTACAGCACTATTGCGAATGAAAAATTGCTGATACCCGTCGTACCTTGAGACCACAATTTTCTGAGGATTTAATGAAAAAAGTTCAATAAACTTACGGTACCATTATTTAGTGAATGCTGTGGAAAATTTGTCTATAAAAAAGAGTTTAACAAAAACATTCTAAAAATATTGACAAACAACTTTGCACATTTAGATTGTTAGCTGCACGGTTTTATTAAACTGGTTATCCCCGCTCGAAAAATAACTTTTGGAACATTATAAAGTCTTTGGTTGTACAAAAGTATCTTGCACCAATTATTTCATTGCTACACTATTTCTGTTGTTCACAAACAAGTTACATGAGGTACTAGTTGAGCCCCGCGGTTTCTCCCGCGCAGATTTAAATCCCGGTATTCCCACGGGATAAAAAGTAGCTATGTGCTATTCCAGACTATAATCTATCCCTCTGCCAAGTTTCACCAAGATCCGTTCAGCTGTTCCGGCGTGAAAGAGTAACAAACATCCATCCATTCATCCATCCATACTCACAAACTTTCGCGTTTTTAATAGTAGTAGGATTGGTCAACGAGCAATATTTATTCCAAGTCTAATGCAAATCCGTCAAGCCGTTATGAGTTAAAATAGCATCAAACTTTCGCATTCAATTGTAGGATTTCCTAAGCCTTACAGCGGTATTTTTACTACCTGCATTATTTGACAAGACTGTAATTACACTGGGAACTAAACTCTACAAACCGAAACACAGCTTTGCTGCTTGGCGACAGAAAAAGGCGTGGTGGTAGTACTTCCCCGGACGAGCCCTTCACAAAGAGCTCTGCTACTCTTAAACTCTAATACTCTTAAGTTGGGGATCCAAAAGCTAGAATGTTTTCCCAATTTTTCCAAATCGTTCCGTTTTTCCACTTCTGTATCCACATAGTCATTTGAAAGTCCCAGACGATTTACGTCCCGGTCCCACCCCGTGACTGATGGGCCCTATTAGCGCCATCCATCTCTGTACCTGAATTATTTATAGTCAAGATGCAGCTAAGTGCACCAAATATTGATGTTTTGCCGGGACCTTTTGGATTTGGGGAAATTTATTACGGAGATCTAATCATCATCATCAGTATCACTAAAAACAGCACTGGTGGTCTAGTGGTAGTGGCCCCGCCCTTCGATCTTGTGGTCGTGGGTTCAAAACTGATAGTTCAACTAATGAGATTTTCTTTTCAAAAAATTATGCGCACAGTAACAGTACTCTCAAACGGTGAAGGAAAACGGGTTCACACAGAAATCACAGAGATGTACTGTCTTTTATCTATTTCTGTTTTCTACTGCCTTAGAACCCAATAGTTCTGAAACATTAACGAGCTGATATCAATTTTATCAAACTGTGCCTGAGAAGTAAAAGCTCCAACATCAACATAAACAATGCAAACGTACCATAAGATCCAATAATCGACAAATTCGAAATTCAGAAAAACTCATAAATTTCCGATGGCTGTTCCCAAATGCTTGATCAATGTACTGTGTTTCCCAAAGTAGATTAAACCAACAATCCACTCACGGAACCGTATAAACATAATGGCAACCCACTCAGCGCAGCGTTTCTAATGCACTCAACTTTTATAGCCGTGTTGTACGGCCGGGTAGTAGGGGCGAGAATAAAAATGATTTACTTAGCCTTTTGGACTGTTTATGAGTATTTGTACTATTGTGTAAGAAATAGTGAAAGTAAGTAAAATAAAAGGAAATTTATTTACTGTATTTGCCAAGTTATTATTTGACACAGAGTATATTCTAAGTGTGTTTGTTTTTACATTGTGTGAGTTGGGCTACACTGGTTCTTGTAACAAAAAGCTATCATGCGCTTTTCATTTTACGGTATTTCACTGTTCCGTGATTTGACAGGCCTCGGCGTAGATAGGTTTTCAAGAGAAGTATTTAATATATCAAAGCAGCCTTGAAATGGCGGGTATTTGAGTAAAGACACAAAAAATATCTAAGGATTCCATCAAATAAACCAATAGAATCGTGCCTAAATGTCGTGATTAATACGAGATTTTATTGGTTGAGTTTCCATAGCTCAGTTTCATCATCATCATCATCAGCCTACAGAAGTCCACTGCTGGACATAGGCCTCCCCTATCCGTTTCCAGGAAGAACGATTTTGAGCCCTTTCCATCCACCGACTACCCGAGATCTTTGAGCTAAGTGTAAACGCTGTCTATTATAATTTGTATGAGCAGACGAAATTGCGAGACTGATAGTAACAAAAATATATGTGTCATTTAGTATGTACATATTCATACTAAGATTGATGAGAGCCATCAGTTTTGCCAATCGTTTGCAACCGCAACCCTCGCCCTTGTACCGCTGCACTCAATCTAAAAACAATATCGCTAAAGTATTCATGACAAATCGTCTCTAACGAAGAGAAATAACTGCGTAAACGCTGCGTGTCTTTAGCTAGGGGGAGCTGAGGCGTGGGCGTAGTGATAGCGACAGTTCGTAACGTAAAGATGATAAAACGCTTTTAGAAACGCTGTTTAGTTAATCTAGTTCAGCTTTGATTTTTAATACTTGTTTAATCGCGGTCTATATTTTTTATTAAAAAAAAACTCTTCACTCCAAGTCTTGACACCATGCAATTGGAGATGATTTCAGGTTTTTGCAATTTGTTTTGTTTAGTTTTAAAGGATAGGAGTGCCAATGCAATTACTGGCACATAAGACTTAACAACCTATATTTATCTATGAGTGATGGACGCAGTAAATATAAGGCAAGGCCAAGGTAAGTAGGCCCCAGGTGATCTGATTGTATCATTTTTTTATTCTACTTACTTATGGACCAAGCAGATAGCCCAAATGATCTTAAGCAGTAACCATAACAAAGCATGGGCTCATGGCATCAACTTGAGGCATACAGATGCTAAGGATCATGTGTACAACCACATCCGTCAAACAGAATCACAGCAACGCTGCTTGGCAGCAGAAATACATGCTTGGCGGCATGGTGGTACTTCCAGGTATGCCAGTAATGTGCTCTTAGAGGTTACAAGTGATAGCGTTTTGTGAAATCGCTAATATCAATCGCTGGCACTGCGCCCAAGCCTCATTCCGAGCCACCAGTAGGGCGCGTTACTACGTAACACCGTTTAGATTGATGACTGATGCAATTTGCGACCGACTTAGATTTATTGACACTGATATAACAGTCGCACTGTATTTTGATAACTCCCCCTTCTGTGAGTGTTTGTTATAAATTAGTGACTCAGGAATGGTTGATTACGAAGAAATATGAGTTCTTTGATAAGAATAAGTAGTCACTTAAAAGCAGGCACCCAAGTCAACAAAACTTTCTAACAATTTTTTTTGTTAGATTGTTTTGTTGGTTCTTTGATCACACATCTGTTTTCCACAACACACAAATTGTATAGAAAATAATGCTTTATAGCATGAATTTTGCATCATGGAAGAGGTTTGCATGTTGACTGTTTATAATGTGCAATAAAGTATTTAATTTTGCCGCCTATTTATCAGTAAATCATAAGGATAATCCTAGAATACATCTTTAGACTTACTATGACCCTTATAGGCTTAAAACGAAGCTCATAAATACTGAACTGAATTACAATCACCACAATCAATTAATGCCTCATTACTCATTTAGCGTAACCAGGGTCCGTCCTGCCCAAAAGTGTTGTGTCACAAAGCATTACCTAAGACCGCAGGACCATTTCTTAATCGCGAGGGGGGAGACAAATCACCGATGCAGTTGTGGTTCCCTACTCTGGGGATCCAGTAGTTTTGTGGTGCAAGGGATAGGAGAGAGAGGATAACTTTGCATGCATCTATTCTGCATGCTTGCGCCCACTGTTTGGTATAGGTCTATACTCAACCGCGTTGTAACGGCTATTCTTTACTCCATTTATAAATAAATAAATATCTATGGACATTATGACATACTTAAGGCCCCGATGACAGCGGCTCGCAGTTTCGAGGTGCGATTGGCATTATTTCATTTCGGGGAGGTTGTTTGAAAGAATAACTATCCAGTGACACGCATAAATACTGTTCGAATACAAATAATACAATAATATAAGGGAAATGTGCTTGAGTCAGAAATCATTTTGGTATTAGTATGTTTGGCCTTACGCTTACCTAATACCAAAATGATTTCTGACTCAAGCACATTTCCCTTATATTATTGTATTATTTGTATTCGAACAGTATTTATGCGTGTCACTGGATAGTTATTCTTTCAAACAACCTCCCCGAAATGAAATAATAGCCAATCGCACCTCGAAACTGCGAGCCGCTGTCACCAGGCTCTTAACACTACTGAGGTTTAGCCTCAAGTTGATGGACGCAGGGCAGTGCATCGTAGAGCACGTTCCTATCGTGCGTGACTTACGAGGCAATGTTTTGTTATAGGTGATAGCTACTACTTAACATCAGGTGGGCCGTCTGCTTGTTCAATCAGCTGGTTGTCAAAAAACACTATCTAGCCCCAAACTAAGCCAAAGCCATAGCCATGGGAACCAGATAGCTAATATAATATAATTTTTTGTAAATATAGATACATAAAAAATATATTAATAAGTAAATTAAAATATCTATAACACCCAGACAGAGAACAAACATCTATGTTCCTCAAACAAATGTTTGTTCTCGGCGGGGATCAAACCCACGGCCTACGGCGCAAAAGGCAGAGTTACTACCAACTGAGCTGTGATAGCTGTCATTGCATCATAATTTACGTACTCACACTGTCTGTACTAAGACCTAGGTTCAACAATGGACTCATTTAGGCAAATCACTGTGTTATGCAGGTTTTTGAATCTTGATAATATTTCTAGCCCGCTACCGCTTTTAACTTAGCCCCCACACGTCGGGGGACAACTGCAAATTGCGGTAAAATGGCTTGTAGCCCCCAGCTGCACAGGCTTTGACTGATGTACCTACCAGTCCCGCACCTAATAAAGTAATGTGTCTGCGGACGTTTTTACTCACTCATTTATTGGGATGGGGAGGACGTGATACGGACGTTTTGAGATTTGGAGGTTAGGTTGGTTAGTCATTCAGGAGAATGAATAATGCAAAGAGTAATCCTTTGTGTAATTTCGGTGGTATTTTAACCAACATTACTTGAAGTCGTAACACAAAGTGTAAGCATTTGTGTGATATCGTGATATGACCGTAAATGTTTCGAATGTTTTCAAGAAAATCGTTACCATTTCTCCAAAACAAATGACGGCTGACTTGACTAGAAACTAATTTAACTACATCACTTGACACTGGCAAGATTGTCTGTACGGACAGGAGCCATAAACAAAAAAAGTGGCAGGAAATATGAGATGCGATGCATGAGATGATAAATCATGATGCACACAGCCCTATTTACCTACACCTAAAAATAACAGCAAATACACCAATTACGGACAAAATACTAGCGTGTCCATTTGGTCCCGACGAACGAACGAATTTCACTCACCGTTCCTACTATTTCATTTTACACGTCGCTCCGTTTATACTATAGGTAGTATGTAGGTACGTTGGTAGATAGATAGTGAACGCGAGGGTGAAAGCAGGTGGTATTGTCAAATGACAATGACTATTGGTAGTAACGTTGATGTATGGCGCTGGCTGACGGGGGTACGTGGATTGCTCTATCAATTCTCTGATGCTTTTATCTGGGCGTTTTTATTCTTTAGTCATGGGGTTATAAGCCCACACTACCTAGGTACAAAGTACAAAATTCAAATTTAATTCGCGAAATACTTCTCTTCCTTTGTTTTTTGGTTTGTCTTTTTTGTTTGTTTTTTTTTCGCACGGCATGCTAACTAGATATTCAAAAACTCATGTTCCATCCTACTGCTCGGCGAAATGGCAACAATACCTTTGTTGTATGTCTATCAGAAAACCAGAGGCAGTTGATTATTAAAAATATAAAATACAAAGCATAAAATGTACACTCACCAACAACACGAAGAATTAATTTATTTCAAAGATATATAGCATTACATTTTAAAGTAAAATATACTCTCACCCGTATCATTTAGCTCTTGTTACAGAATACAGCCATATCGCCATTGTCAGACCACAGTCAGACGCCATTCATTTACTTCCCTGTTTCCGTCCATTTGGTCCATCGTAATGGCCTTAAAATACCATAAAATCGTCCAGATTCCATTGCAGTAGCGATTTTAAAAGCTACTATTTAATTGTACCCTTTGGTCTGCTTCGGTTACTCAAGGGTGGTAACTGGTCATTACTTAGAGGTGACTTATTACAGTAAAACTTCAGGTTTATGTACATGAAATATAAATATCAGGGAACTACAGCTAGAACAAACTAACCCGTATCACCGAGTAAAGATTTCACTAATAGATTCACGCATATGCGTGCATATGCGTTCATTAAACTTTTTGTGTTTTGTCAATAAATATAAAAGATTTCTATCTTTTTCTCTGCCAAGTTTCATCAAGATCCGTTCAGCCGTTCTGGCGTGAAAGAGTAACAAACATCCTTCTGTCCATACTTACAAACTTTGGCGTTTATAATATTAGCAGGATAAGGTGAGCTTGTTCAATCAGAAATAAGTATTTAAAAATACACACGCCCTTTATTCTCGTACCAGTAGAATTTCCTTGTCATAAAACATTGCATTTCGAATCGTTGCTACTTGCAAGCCAATAAAAACTTCAGTTTCCTGCAAAGCTTGCGATCTTCGCATAAAGTATCCACAGTTATGACAAGCCACGTTCTTCCAATAATGTGCTGAACGTTATCGATTCTAACTACTCGTTAAACCGAGCCCCGGCTGTGAGAAACTAGCCATATTATCATGCTAGATTTCGACCACTATTAGTAATTCAGCGATAGAAAAAGAAAATTCAAATAAAGAGTTAACTTCTCAACTATGATGCACTATGTGACTACAACATACAGAATAAAGGTGTTTAATGAGTATGAGTAAAATGAGACACACTAACACGCATTCCATACACTACGGCAAGGAAACCCGTTTACAATGCAGCTGTTCCAAACATGTCACCAACAGAGTCCAAGCTGTGCCTATAATGCAATTACAGTTGATAATATAATTGCTGTTTTTTTTTCTTTAGTGAACTTAGTAATTGACATACTCGTAGAAAGGTGTGCAATAAAATATTTTGACTTTGCACTTTTCTGAATTTAAAAAGGTGACTGGTTGTTTTAGTTACCGGGGCTTAATCTTCCACGATTCGAATCTCGACAAATCGCATCCCCGTCACTGGCTATCGCGCTGATTCCTCCCAGCGAGGGAAAACATTAGAAACTAGAGGGAATCGCGGCAAAATGCTGGATTTGTGTGGAGAATATTTTATAGATGCAGTTTGTTTCTTTGAGGCAATATAACTTGAAGTTTTTCGATAGAAGAGTAAATACCTAGCTAGTCACTATTCTATTGAAATAATTCTAGGTAAACTTGCTAAACCGCCGAAGATACTGTAATATTTCATCTAAATATCGCTCGCCTTACAATCACTAGGAGTCATCTAATACAAAAAGCATTTTTTGTATTAGTCGAATCGACTCAATTCCTCTTGTTATTACTAGTATTGGCCTTGTTTTGTATGCCTTGGATCAGTTGAACTATCCCACGATTATTCGTAAGTGCAGACTAACGAATAATCGTGCCCATCTGTTTCGTGTATTCGGTTAATTTTACACTTAATCTCGCTGTGATTCCTTGTACCTGTGTACCTTCCTATTTTCTTCTGTTCATTAGTTTATTCTACTTCAGTAAATTCGTTCGTCCGGACTAGTAGAGAATTTAACAAGCGCATAGCAAACAAAGTAACAGAATAAAATAAAACCCGGCAGTGGAGTAAAAAGACAACTCAATTCGTTATACACCTTGCCTGAGGCGTTGAAAATTCAATTTAGTGCAACCTTTCAAAGCGGTTTATCTCTGAAGGCTTCCACGGCTTCGAATTGCAATAAGGCTCCAATCACACGTCCTTCAGAAGCTTTTAGAGTGTCTTTTTATAACGGCATACAGTGTTTGCGATGCAGACCTGCCTTTAGCGCGAATGTAAGAGGTGTGGATGGATGAGGCACATGTAATATTTCTTTATACAACCAGCTGATGGAACAAGCAGATGGCTCACATTATGTTAAGTTGTAACCATCACCTATGCAAAGCATTGCCTCGTAAGTCACGCATAGGAACGTGCCCTGTGTCCATCCACTTGAGGCATACATAAGTTAAGCCTCATGTGCCTGTGTCCACACTCACTGGCAACAACACTTTTAAAACCGAAACACAGCAACGCTGCTTGGCGGCAGAAAAAGCGTGGTGGCAGTACTTCCCAGGACAAGCCTGAAGGGCTCTACTACTCCTCTTCTTCTTTTCGCCTTTAGAGGGTGTGAAAAATCATTAAAATCAGGTTGAAAAATAAACAAACTTACTAAGGCAAATAAAAGTGCCAATGTACCTCGCTCGCTCGTTTCAACATCTTGAATGACATGATATCACAGGTCGATCATTGACCATGTTCTTTATAAGGATTAGAAGCTGCTTTAGGTAAAAATATAGATCCTAAAATGCCGTATCCGATGAAAATAATTTTTAAGTCAAAGCTTTTGCTATGGTAATGCAGCGAAAGGTACTGCATGGCAAATCAGATGTAAAATTTTGATTCAAGTCACTCTTTTGTCAACGGTTTTATAAAGCCGAGCCAGTTTTAATTAAATATTTATAGTAATTTATGAGGGAGGGAACCATTTCAGTGCTCCTCACTAAAAGAGGGCCATTTTCAGATTCCTCTTCCTTTGCTTTTGTCTTGAAAGTTCAGACTACTTAGTGTTTTCGAAAGGAGGTATTATGAGTCACTATTTGCGCCCCGCGGTTTCACCCGCGCAGATTTTAATCCCCGTATTCCCACGGGATAAAAAGTAGCCTATGTGCTATTCCAGACTATAATCTATCTCTCTGTCAAGTTTCATCCAGATCCGTTCAGCCGTCCCGGCGTGAAAGAGTAACAAACATCCATCCATCCATCCATGCCTCAAGATGATGGACCCAGGGCAGTGCATCGTAGGGCACGTTCCTATTGTGCGTGACCTACGGGGCAATGTTTTGTTTATAGGTGATGGTTACCACTTAATGGCAGCAGATGGTCCACCTGATGGACCATCTGCTTGTTCCATCAGCTAGTTGTATAAAAAAAAAAATGTTACACGCTATAAAACGTCTTATAATGCTTACTTGGCCATGTTGTAAATTACCTATCATAATTTTTAAAATCACATCATACAACCTTATCAGCCCCAGCACGGTATTCATTGTGCTGCCGTTCTGTTGCGCATGATCGCGCGAAATAAAAGTTATCAAAATAGATATATAGAAAACACTTTATTTTACAAAAGGATTCATCATAAATCTGGTGTAAATGAATTATTAAGAAAAAAAAATTGTCATAAGATGCCGTTTTTACGTTCTGGTTACGAAAAAAGTTTCTAAGTCAAAAACAATATTCATTGAATACTTAGCGAAAAAAGTTTCTAAGTTGAACAACAACATGGACTGAATGCTTTGCATTCTGAAAGACTGGTGCCTGATGCAGGTAGTAATTTATAGTTAGTTAGAGATAAATGATGTATTTTTTTATGTATAGTGTTATAAAAAACTTAAAAAAACTTAACGCGCCCGTATTTAAAAAGTCTGATGAAAAATTCTTCGTAGTATTTACAATCTGCTCGTAACCTTGGTATAGACCATCCTCCTACGTGCTCTTAACCGAAAACCAAACTTTGAGCATTCATTACCGCGCCTTGTGAATTCGGTCTATTAATTGACTAGGAACCCATTTAAGTTAATAAGTTTATAAGTCGCAACTAAAACCGTATAAATAAACCCCTTTGCCTACAAATTTTCAATTCTCTAGCGACCTATAAGTCCGCCCTTTGGCAAATCCAATGCATTGATTAGAGAGGGCAGCTGGTTCACTCCATGTTCAAGCTTTCACGAAAGCAACTGTATTTTATACAGCTGCCACAGCTTTGCTCTCGTAGTGTTAGTAGTAGATTTTAGAGTAGTATAGAGCTATTTGTGAAGGTTTCCTCCAGGGAAGACCTACACCATGCCTATTTCTACCCCCAAAGAGTATGCCATGCCGGTGAGATTACAGGCACATGATGCTTAATATCTATGTATGGCTCAAATTGATGGACGTAGGGCATTGCATCGTAGGTCACGTTCCTGCGTGTGACTTGTGAGGCAATGCTTTGTTTTAAGTGATAGTTATCACTTTACTCCAGGATCATCTGCTTATTATATCAGCATGAGTATTAAATAAAAAGTAATGATTGACATGATTATCAAAAGTTTGTCTTATCAAAATGTACCTAAGAGTTACGTTTGTATTAAAAAAAAATAAGTTTTCTTTTTCGGTTTTGTGTTTCGAATGACCCAGATGTTTTCTGTAAGCTGTATACAAATTAAGCTCAGTAACAGCCAATAACTCACAAGTTTGCAATATGTCGCTTCGCTTGATGAGACGTTTGTGGGGGAAAGAGGGGAGTGGAAGGGGCCAGATTTAGAGCTATCGTAATTAAAGTGGGTCCGAGTACATTTATTTTGTAAACTTTTGAAATGCTTGGAGAAATCCGCAAGTAACGATGTAAAGAAAATTTGAATATAAATGTACCATTACCTTGTTATAAAGCATGTTCATAAAACTGGTTAATTACCATTGATCGTTGTAGGTTCGAGTATTTCCCGTTATTTCGACAGCTGCATGTGACATGATGGTTGAACTGAGATCTAAAAATGATCTAGCTAGTTTTTTTAAACCTATACTTTCCCACTGCTGGGCAAAGGTCTCCCCCATGCTTTTCTCCTCGGTACTCGGTGCGACATATCGCAATATGCGATCTATCGCACCTCAAAATATATCGCAGTCTCGACCGAAAATTTTTATTTGGTAGACCTACGAGTAAAAATAAAAAAAAAATTGAGACTTATTAGGTAGGTAACTAATAATTACAAATCGGAATTTTTCTACAGCATACTCAGACTCAAAAATGTTAAAAAAATACAAATACACACATACTAGTACAAAATTAAAATAAAGTGTTTTTTTTTTATACAACTAGCTGATGGAACAAGCAGATGGTCCACCTGATGTTAAGTGGTAACCATCACCTATAAACAAAACATTGCCCCGTAGGTCACGCACAATAGGAACGTGCCCTACGATGCACTGCCCTGCGTCCATCAACTTGAGGCATACAGATGTTAAGTGCCTGTAATTACACCGGCGACCACACTCTTCAAACCGAAACACAGCGTTGCTGCTTGGCGGCAGAAAAAGGCGTGGTGGTAGTACTTCCCCGGATTAGCCCTTCACAAAGAGCTCTACTACTCTTAAACGTGTACTCTTAAAAGTGTTTAATAGAAGCCTTCTAGAGCGAGCGGCTTTTTATAGCGTATTCGTCATTTCTTTATGCTTAAAAATAGAAGTTGTTTATCAAAAAGCGGTGCCGGAATGTCTTACAATCTTCGATCGACATATTTTCCTCTGATCCTACAAAAACAAGGCGAAATATCTGAAAATACCACACTGTTAGTTCCCACACTTCCTGCGTTGCAGAAGGGGCTGTAGACTCGAGTTCATGTAGGAAACAGGTTGCCAGTTTTTACTCGTAGTATCGCAAAAAAAAATAATTCAAAATCATAAAATCAAAATCAAAACGGTTTTTATTTAGTGGGACCATTATCCACAGGGATCACTTAGAAACGTCTTATATACTAGGTAAATCTACCGCCAGTTCGTCGCGACCAAAGCCTAGAATTTATCGTCTACTACATCTTGTGGAGTCACTAGGTTCTTTCGAAACAGTGTGGTGAAAGGAATTTAATTGCTCCTCAAGAGGCTCCTTCGAGCACTTGACAATTGTTATAGAAATTGTTAGGTTCTACAACATGCCGGTTTCCTTACGATGTTTACCTTCATTGTTTGAAAGTACTGGCATTGTGCACATAAATATGTAATCGGAGTCCAAAACCTGTCTAAGATATTTCGCTTCGTTTATTTGTTTTGAGTAATTCGAGGCCCAATATGTATTGGGCGCGTCAACCTGTATTCTGCTTGAATATGGCAAGCAGGGCCTTATTGAAAGCAAACACCATTAGATAGAAGCCCCGAGCGTTATTCTTTCAATATTTTTAAAGATACTTTAAGAATATGGGACCATTGGCTTTCAGCGTCACAGGAGAAGTTCTCAATTAAAAATGTGTTTATTATACCCAGACAAGCTACACAAAGCTATAATCTAAATCTCTTCAAGGCTCGAGTGAATAGGTGTCTTCTAGACCGTTCTGCTCCAACGTCGGCTACATCGTCGCTTACCATCAGGTGAGATTGTATTCAAAGGACGGTTTATTCTTTATAAAAAAAATCAAACAAAATTGGCGCTTAGAAGGATATTAAAGCGAGCAATGTTTAGCCTGAACGTGTGACAACTACAACTTACCTAAGAATTAATAACTATTACTACCTAAGAGTTATCCCTATTTATTGTGTTCTCACACATTTTAATCACACCCTTCACAGCACCGGTGGTCTAGTGGGAGTGACCCCGCCTTCCGATACTAAGGTCGCAGGTTCGAATCCGGTCGTGCACCAATGGATTTTTTTATCGAAAAATGTATGTGCGCAATGCCAGTGCTCTGAAACGGTGAAGGAAAACATCGTGAGGAAACCAGTTAGTATTCTAACAGCGGCGATGGCCTTGCAACCTGTCACGTACGGAATACTAACTACTGCAAAATGTGCGTATGTGCCAAATGTAATGTTTGGACGTACCTCTGACTACCCCCCTTAGACATCCTCAAAGAATCTTGAATTAGTACCTACTTGGTATTGGGAGATCTGAAGGGATATATATCGTGCCTGGGGATCAAAGTCGTGAAGCTGTTTCAGTTTCAGTTTTCTTCACAGCTCAGTTTCTGACAACAGATTCTGATGTTTTTTGACTGGATGTTAGAATAGTACTTATGAACGGGGACAGGGAACCTATGAATTGATGAACAATTTACAAAAAAAGTATAAAAATAAAATACAAATTAATTTATGTACCAAACAATATAACCAAAGTGTTAAACATTAATAAGTATGATGTATTATATCAGCTATCAGGTTTCCATATTACAAGCGTTGGCTTAGTTTGGGGCTAGATGGTGCTGTGTGGAAATTCCCACAGTATTTATTAATGTCGGACCTTCTATTAGTGTAGGCAGCTCACCCACACGCACAGACCTGTCACAAAAACGTGTCCTGCCGTCTTACAGACGTCCCCCGGGGCTTGTTTGTTTCAAAATGTTTTTTATTATTATTTTAGTTTAGTTATACTACTCGGTAGATAGGTAGTCTTTGGAGGGTGAATTCTTTTAGTGTTATTTGTTAAAACAAATTGAATTGTATAATAAACAATATCTATATAAATATCTTTATCTGTTCCGAAACTTTAAATTTCTGTGTATGTAAGTATGTAATGTATTAAATATATGAGTCATCTAGTACCCATTACACAAGCTCAAAAAAAGATACAATTCAAAAAATTACGAAAGTTCGGAAATATAATAATAATGAAGTCGCGTAGAGGCTGCGTAAATAATCAACCTTAGCCTTTTAGGGCCTATTTTCGTACACAAAAACTCATACCCATTGTGTGACAGTTATTATTCGTTTATTCGTTGAATTATTATGCTAATATTGCAGCTATTCATTTTACTTAGGGAGGCATATTACCTTCAATACGTAACGAGCCTAACCCCCGGTTTCTGAAAGCTCGATCAACACTAATCGACTGTCAAGTAACTTGCTATTTCAGCTTTTTCAAATTAGATAGAGACCGTAAGTGACTTGACAGCCGATTATTGTTGATCGCGCTTTTAGAATCCGGGGGTAAATCTACTATTCGTAGGGACGTTTTATATCATCATCATCAACCTGTTGCAGTCCGTCACTGTTGGACATGTCTTTCTCATGGCGCGCCACATCACGGTCTTGCGTTAGTCGTCGCTACATCTAGTCGGAGGGCATCCTACAGTACTTTTGCTACAGTACTTTGACAACACCTAATTTACCTCTCGCTTGCACGATTCGATATTTGAAAAGATAGAAAATCACTAAACACAATTTTCAAAAATCGCAAACAACCATTTTTACTAAGCTGTGCAATGTGATTGCACACAGCTTAGTAAAAATTTCATTGTGATCGATGCAAGTTTGCCTACTCAAAAGTTTGCTTGAGTACGAAAACTAGAAAAGTAAACTTTAAAGCAGGAAAACTTGTATCGATCAAAATGATTTTTTTACTAAACTGTTCGCAATGTGATGGCACACAAAATAGTTGTTTGCAAATTTTCAAAAATGGGTTCAGTGATTTTATATCCTTCAACAAGTCAAAACGTGCAAGCGAGAGTCGCATTAGCTCTTGTCTTCACCTTAATACCTTTTTCGCACCAGGCTTCGAGGAGTCGCTAGCGAGGCGAGAAGCAGCTCTCACCACGCGTCGGTGCCAATGATTGGCTGATAACACCAAAATAGTTGGTAGGTGCTATACTCGCCTCGCTACGCCTGGTGCGAACAAGGTATAAGCGCGGCCTCCACTCCAGAACTCGTTTACACGAGAAGTTCTTCGGCAGACATCACCAGCCCACTGCCTCATCAGCTTGCTAACTCCTTATCACTTTATTATTATGATTATTATTATTATGAGCCTTTTATGTCCCACTGCTGGGCAAAGGCCTCCCCCCATTTTCTCCACTCTGCGCGATCCTGTGCTGTGGTCTTCCATTGCGGCTGGTACTTATCTAGCTCATCCCGCCATCTAGTTCTTGGTCTGCCTTATCACTACATAGTATAAAACAAAGTCGCTTTCTCTGTCCCTATAAACCCATGTCCATATGTCCCTATGTATGAATTCAAAAATCTTTAAAGATCTTCAAAAATCTTAAAAATCTTTAAATCTTTAAAACTACGCAACGGATTTTGATGCGGTTTTTTTTAATAGATAGTGTGATTCAAGAGGAAGGTTTATATGTATAATACATGCATGATATGTGCACCCGTGCGAAGCAGGGGCGCGCGGGCGGGTCGCTAGTGTTGTATAGGACAAAGATTTAGATGTTATCATTCATTCTTTAGGGTACCTCTGACTGAAGAAATCTGTAATTCGTACTTTCGTAAGTGGTACTGAAATATCTGGGGACATCTACCGTGCATGGGGATCAAAGTGTTGAAGCGGTTTGAGTTATTTTAATTCGGATGGCAGACTGATTCATTGAAATCACAAGGATCACTTTGAAACGTCTTAAAACTGGATGAATCAAGGTTTTTTTTATTTATACTCTATCGCTATCCAAGGTAGCAAACAAGCATACGGCCCACCTGATGGGAAGCGGTCACCGTAGCCTATGGACGTTTGTAACACCAGAGGTGTCACACTCGCGTTGCTGACCCTTTAACAATTTTAAGTGCCAGTTCCACGCGATCAAAGCCTAGAGAGATGAAAGCTTTACTAAAATACCTAACTCACTTGTAAAAATCATTGTCAGACGTAATAATTGCCACGAATTTCATGTATCGTGGTATCCTTATAAAATAAAAATAAAAAATAAAAAAGCCTTTATTTCTAGTATAGACACTAATATATACATTCTTATTACTAACTTACAACATACAAGTCGCCTCAGCGGCGTAGGCCTCCCCTAATTCCCTCCACATACCCCTTTCACGCGCCTTACTCATCCAGTCTGAGCCGCAACGTATATTGAATATATCTCGCCATCTCTTTCTCGGTCTCCCTTTCTTTCTCTTACTTTCGATGGGAATCCACTCGGTCACCCTCTTGGCCCACCTGGTATTTTCCAATCTGCAGACATGGCCTGCCCAGTTCCACTTTAAGATTCTTATCCGTGCCTTTACATCTTTAATTTTGGTTCTTTTCCTTATTGTCTTATTGTTTATTTTATCTGATAATTTTAAGCCCAAGATACTTCTCTCCATTTTCCTCTGACAGATTGCAAGTTTTTCTTCGTCTTCGTTTCTCAGAGACCATGTTTGACATCCGTACGTTAAACATGGTTGTATTGCAACTTCGTAGACTTTCTTCTTTATGTGAGTTTTTATTTTCTTATTTTTCATTATTTCTTTTAGTCCCCAATATTTTTTCCAGGCTAGAGCTATTCTTCTCTCAATGTCTTTTTCTGTACAACTTTCGAATGAAACTAACTGTCCAAGATATACATATTCCTTTACATATTCTATCAAACTTCCCTCTACAGTGATAGGTTGTAGCTCACCATTCGTTAATATCTTTGTCTTGGAAGTGTTTAAAGTTAGCCCTACCATCTTGCTTTCTCTTGCTAACTCAGAGACCATTACTTCTAAGCCTGCCGCGCTTTCAGCGAACACCACAATGTCGTCTGCGAAACGGAGATGACTCAAGAGTTCCCCGTCAATCTTTACTCCTTTACTCTCCCAATCTAAAGTTCTGAAGATAGATTCGAGTACCGCTGAAAATATCTTTGGTGAAATCGGGTCTCCCTGTCTCACTCCTCTTCGCACTGCAAATTCCATCCCCTCTCTTTCTAGGCGAACTTTTGCACAACATTTCGAGTACACACTGTGGATCAAATTAGTGTAGTTTGTGTCGATACCTTGTTGTGCAAGAGCTGACCATATGGCGTGGTGAGTCAAAGAGTCAAACGCCTTTGTATAATCGATGAAGCACATGTACAAGGTAATGCCATATTCATTTACCTTTTCTATCAATTGAGTTACTACTTGAATATGATCCATTGTTGAAAAGTTTTTTCTGAAACCCGCCTGCTCGCGCGGTTGATTTTCCTCTAAAATGTTTGTGATCCTATTCAGTATGACTTTGGAAAATACCTTGTACACATTTGACATCAAGCTGATTGGTCGATAATTCCCTAGGTCACAACGATCTCCTTTTTTGTGTAAGAGTATTATAGTAGATTTGGACCATTGTTCAGGTGTTGTTTCGCTTTCCAGGACGTTATTGAAAAACACTTGTAGGGGCTTTTGCAGAGATACATAAAATGCTTTTAAAAATTCGTTTGTGATATTGTCGCTGCCAGGAGTTTTGTCATTCTTTTGAGATTTGATTGCAAATTCTATTTCGGATTTCAATATTATTTTTGGTATAATTTCAGTATTGGTAGAGTCACTAGCCTGATTATGCTCTTGTTGGATTGTCCTGGTATTATTTGAGTAGAGCTCCTTGTAAAACAGTGTAGCTTCCTTTATCATATCCGGGCGTCTTGATAGTACTCTACCGCTCTTATTCTTCAAATTCGCTGCCCACTCAGACTTGTCACTCAGCTCTTTATAAGCTTTTCGGAGGGCTCCTTTAGTACTTATGAATTTTTCAAAGGTTTTTTTTCTTATGATTTTCTTTTCTTTTGTTATGTTTCTATTTATTTCTTTGCTTATTTTTGTTATCTCTAATTGTATTGTCTTTGTTCGTTTGTCTTTGTATAAAATTTTTCTTTTTTGTAGTAAGCCTTGTGTTTCTTGATTAATATATGCTTTTTCCTTCTTTGTACTACTTGGTAATTGCTTCAACAAAAGTTTAATATCACTCTCCAATGTATCGTATTGTTGTTGTATTTCAGCTGATGAGCTTATTGATGCGGTTAATTGACTCTCCCAGTAACGAGCAACTTCTTCAGAAACTTCTGGTAGATCTCTCGCGTAACTTGTGCGTTTAATAAAACTTCTGTTTCGATTTGATAACAGTGATAATTTAAATCGAATCATTTTGTGATCAGTATTAAAATTTAGGTTGTTTATGATATCAAATTTTTGAACATGGAAAGACTGGTTTGTGAGCATGTAATCGATTTCATTGAAGTTTTTTCCGTTTGGGTGCCTCCAGGTCCATTTTTTATGCACTTTTCGCTGGAACATACTGTTAATAATTTTCATATTGTGTTCCAGGGCGAAACCTACTAGTTTTCGTCCATGTGCGCTTCTGTCTCCATATGAGTATTTCCCAAAGGCCCTGTCTTCCTCCTTTTGCATTCTTCCCACTCTTGCGTTAAAGTCTCCGAGTAATATTATGTTTTTAGAATGCACAAAGTCAAAGGCGGTTTCTATAGTCTGGTAAAATAATTCTATGTCCTCGTCTGTGTATGTTTCAGTAGGTGCGTATACTTGTACAAATGACCATATAGAATTATCCGATGTTTCAATTTCTAATGTAGCTACTCTATCGGAAAAAGCTTTAAAACTGACAATGTTATTTTTCAGGTACCTTTTTACTAAAAAACCAACTCCGTTCCTCCCATTATGTGTGGATGTATGGTAGAGTATGAATTCTGGATATTCTTCAATATCCAGAATATATACAGAATATTCTGGATATTCGTAAGTGGTACTGAAATATCTGGGGACATCTACCGTGCATGGGGATCAAAGTGTTGAAGTGGTTTGAGTTATTTTAATTCGGATGGCAGACTGATTCATTGAAATCACAAGGATCACTTTGAAACGTCTTAAAACTGGATGAATCAAGGTTTTTTTTATTTATACTCTATCGCTATCCAAGGTAGCAAACAAGCATACGGCCCACCTGATGGGAAGCGGTCACCGTAGCCTATGGACGTTTGTAACACCAGAGGTGTCACACTCGCGTTGCTGACCCTTTAACAATTTTAAGTGCCAGTTCCAAGCGATCAAAGCCTAGAGAGATGAAAGCTTTACTAAAATACCTAACTCACTTGTAAAAATCATTGTCAGACGTAATAATTGCCACGAATTTCATGTATCGTGGTATCCTTACAATTTAAATAAAATAAAGACTTGTGCGCACATGCGACGTAACCTGCGATAAATTCCCCAAAATTCCACATTTTATCGCGGTTATGTAGTATTGGAAGAAATATACCTAGATTTTGAACCTTAGCGCATCGACATACGGATGTGAAGGCTTAGGTTACACGTACGAATTCCGAAGCTGAAACCGCCCTGCGCTCGTAAAAGCGAATTGTCAATTTAAATTTAATCTACTTTATGGGGTGGAGTGACGCCTTACATGCACTATTATGCATTTATTCCATTATTATACTTTTATTTTGATTATGTAAATATATTAATAAAGTTTGGTTCGTTTTGGTTGGTACCCAGTGTTCGCGCTGTTCATTTTCAACGCGAGATTTTGCAAGTATTTAAGCATTTTATATTATAAAATGTATATTAAATCAAATATATTTTGCAATGCAGTTAATTATGTATAAGTATAGTAATCATATTTTTTTATTTCAGGTACGTTTACAAAATCAACTACATCTTGTAAGTGCTGATATTTTTTAATATACCGCGACCGCAATGCCGAAACAATGTTTATTTGTCTCCTCTGTCGTCAAGTTGTCGCAAGACGCCAGTCTAACAAATGTGGCGCCTTTTGACTCATAGTACTATGTTTGAAGATAAAACGTGTTTGAACTTTGCAGTGCAGAACATACGCAAATATCAAGACATCTGTTACTTACAACAGTTTTGGGTGTAATTTATGAAAGCGTTTGTTTAGGCCGCTGACAACCGCCAGACTAGAAAGAAAGAAAGAAAATACATTTATTTGACATACACAACAAGAAAAGAAATACATAGGTACATACAAAATTACAGCTATAAACAGAGACAAAACGAAAGAAGAAACAGTACCAAAAACAAAAGAAAACATAACTGTACGCCAAAAAGGCCCTGACTCAGCAATTGCTGCCAATTAGATGCAATTAGACTACTTCTCTTAGCTTTGTTTTAAAGATATAAAATCACTGAAAGTCGTTTAAAAACTGCAAAAAATTAAATTTGGCCTAAAATAAATATACTTAACATTTATTATATGTATGTATGTATCACGTATGATGATAAACAGTAGCAAAGCTACTAGTTTAGAGGGCATAAACATAAAAAAGTGTGCTGGTTTTTTATTTATATCTTTTTTTTATACCTAACCGATTACTGGCCACAGTGGCCACCAAGCCACGATACGCCTTAGTGAATCGTCGTAACTAACTATTATGCAGACAGTTATGTTAAATGTAACGTTACATTTTGGGCGTTCCTCGAACCGCACCTAGGCGAAGCGCACCCAAGTACTTCTTCGATGCGAGTGCGTTTCGCCTAGGTGCGGCTCATTTAGGTGCGGTTCGAGGAATTCCCTTTACATTTATTTAAGAACCTAAGGACGCAGTTAAAAAGTACCAGTAAATGCTAGTACTTTATTTAAAGACCTGTGGGTATGTGCCAAATGTAATGTTTGGACGTACCTCTGACTACCCCCCTTAGACATCCTCAAAGAATCTTGAATTAGTACCTACTTGGTACTGGGAGATCTGAAGGGATATCTACCGTACCTGGGGATCAAAGTCGTGAAGCTGTTTTCAGTTTTTTTCAGTTACTGTAGTAGTGTTTTAACCGATCCTATTTCTTATACCCAAGGCATCAACTTTCACAGAACAAACTATTAGAACTCCATTCTGTACTCTCACTACGATTTCAAAATGAATCTGTGAACCGTAGACATGTGAAATCGATATTGAAACTTATTGTCAGCACATGACGGCTCAAATCCATTTAGCCAAATTACAGATCCCTTCACAGAATTCACGATGCTCAAAATGCGGACGTAATGTTTTATTGAATCAGTAGTGTAAACTTAGAAGCTGTGTGATAAAGCTCATTTTGCATTGCAAGCTGGTTTGGTTACTCTTGTCATAGGTCGGGCTATCTGCAAGTAATGACGGCCCTGCGTTTTACGGGCCACGTTTAGATAGAGGTTATTGCATTGTAAACTCGCATAGAAATTGCTTGAATGTGTTCAACTGATTTGCGATGTAACCAATAATGTACTCTCGGTTTAAAAATCAACTAAATTAAAAAGTATTTAATCAATTGAATCGCGTGGATTATTTTATAAGTGGGCTTAGGTGAATCTAGGTCATATCCGCGAAACCAAGCCTGGAACAGCAAACATGTTTTTTTTCTTTGTATTTTAAATAGTTTATACAGTGTACTAGGCGATAAGTATACATATCATAGTAGGAAAAAATCGCATTAGTGAAAACTGTGTCGTGTGACCGCTTCCGTGTTGGTACAAAAAAAGAAAAAGTTATAATAAAAAACCAAGGCTTATGGCGAATATCAATAAAAGACGTTTTTCGATTTTCATTAAAGACTGTCTGAACCAGATTGCACCAGATTGCACTAATGCAATGCATTAGTAAGCGATTCAATCTAGACGGAATGCAAACCTAATCACGATCGCATCACATCATCAGTGTTATCATGAAAGTTTATTTCACTGTAAAAAGCAAAGGTTTTTCTTTGCTGAAATAAAGAAACAACAGCAAATATTGCTTGTTTTACTTTAACCACTTTTCCATTCAAACGACGATGTTTTTTATACGAACATCGGTGGTAAGGTAAGACTCCATTAAAAATCTCATCATTTATGGTAGAGTGCACTGTACCAAGTTCGGAACGATATCAACATCCAAAAAAACATTCTAGAAAGGTATCTTGCGAAATAGCTTCTACAACTTTGTATTTTATCACTTTACTTTTTAAAATTAATTTATTCAAACAAAAACATAAACAACAATGTGAGATAAGTAATTTCAAATGGTTTCAACGTAGAAGAGGAAAAATAAGAATAATGCAGACAGCGTTTGAAATATTATCTCTTTTGGAATGTAAACGCACTTCATTTTCTTTTATGGGATGTGTGTTGTGCGGTCTCGATGTCCGAAAGTTATTTATTTTTCTTAAATTTATGACTTATATTACTTTGCGTCTAGACATCCGTAATAATGAATGTTTATATTCTTGTATTTTAATATTGTTGTTGCTATTATCTCTAAACTACGTCTATTTATATCTACTGTAGAAATAGAATAACAATCAATATGTCGTAATGCAATTAAAGAATAAATGTTTATTTTAATAGTAAACATAAATTAAAGTGTTTTTATTGAAATGATGTAATATGTTAGTACTACGTTTCTTTCCTTCTACCTTTTTACCTACTTACGTGTTCTTGCATTCTTGCCACTATTAATAAAATGCCAGCCATGAGTTACCCATCGAAATAAAGCGAAAATAATGCATAAAAAATAAACAATTAAGGTAAGTACAACAAACACGTGTCAAACGATAGTCACTCAGTTATTCAATTCACTTTCGAGAAATAACAGCGCGACTTTACTAGGTGTCTCACTTGACCCTTCCGTCTGCACGAAGCCATCAGCGGACATTTTTTTTATTTATTGAGAAGTCGCACGCACGAGTGTGATTCGTAACAGTTTTTCATTTTGTGGTTTGGACTAGTGTTCCATCGGGCGGGCGAGTTGATCAAATTGTAATTTTTTTTGGAGAACTCTGTTTTTAGTAAAGATGCCAAAATGTTTTAGGTATCATTTTCTATATTTATGAGAAGTTATGGAGCAAGGAGACAGACCAGTTTATGATGAGTGGTCACCTCTGCCTCAGCGATTATATTTTATAACTAGTGGCGCCCTGCGGTTTCACCCGCGCAGATTTAAATCCCGGTATTCCCATGGAATCAAAAGTAGCATATGTGCTATTCCAGACTATAATCCATCTCTCTGCCAAGTGTCATCCAGATCCGTTCAGCCGTTCTGGCGTGAAAGAATTAAAAACGAACATCCATCCATCTATCCATCCATACTTACAAACTTTCGTGTCCTTCTTGTCGTGTCACTAGTTTCTTTCGAAACAGTGTGGTGAAAGGAATTTAAGTGCACCTCAAAGAGGCTCCTTTCGAGTAGTACTTTCGCGTTTATAATAATAGTAGTAGGAAGTAGTAGGATAATAGCTTTGCCTGTTCTTGGTATTTCACGATAGATCTTTGTATTTCACCTACGTTTTTGTAACACAAAATAAACATTTTGATTTGATTTATATAGAAGATTTATGGTCTTCAGAAACAATACACGAAATTTTTCTTCTACAAAAGCCTTTTAAATCAAGTTTAAGTCTTAGAAAACCTTTCAGAGAACCTAAAGTATTCTGACGGCTCAGTTCCAAGAGTTTATGAAGTCAAAGCTTTGAGAATAATGCGGCCGTAATCCTGTGAAACTATATCTTGTCTCTTAGTGCTAAGCTCTGTAAAAAGGTTTATTTTGTAGACTGAAATAAAACAAAGCATTGAAATAATATTGAAACCGTAATCCTACTACTATTATAAACGCGAAAGTTTGTAAGTATGCATGGATGGATGTTTGTTAATCTTCCGCGCCGGAACGGTTGAACAGATCTGGATGAAACTTGGTACAGAGATGGATTATAGGCTGGAATAGCACAAAGGCTACTTTTTATCACGTGGGCATACCGGGATTTAAATCTCCGCGGTTGAAACCGCGGGGCGCAACTAGCTATTCATATTAACATCAAGAGCTCCGGTGGTCTAGTGCGCGTGATAACAGGTTAGTGTGGGTCTGTAAAATGGAAGTTGAAACTTCCATATTTTACCGTAAAAACCGGATTAAATCATCCGTAGATTCGTCTCCGTCCCCCGGAATCCACAGTCGTCAGACTCTATTAATAAAGCTTTGCTTAGATTCTGGAAACTCCATTATGCTGCCTTACACTTGAACGCGTTTACACTGTGGCAGTAGCTCGACCCGGTTTTCCACAAACTAGCAAGCGAATTTATTTTTGTGTGTAGTAGTGTAAGTTGAAAGCAAGTAGGTATTAAAACTTAATTACTGACAAATCAGGTTGTGAATACTAAACTTAAACTAAAGACTAAAAATACTTCAAAAAACTTAGGTTGGCTATCCGCATTCGTCTTGATCCCTCAAGGTGCATTTACAAAAATACATCAAGTCACTTTGGCTGTACTTTCTGGGAAATCATGTTGTTTTTGATACGACTATGCTAATGCTGAAACCGGAACTTTTTGGCCCACACAGAACATTGTTTTTGTATTTTTCTGCTTTTCTGTCTCTTTTTATTGTTTGTTACCTTTCTAATGTCTTTATTGTTGTTTCTGGATTCACTGAGTATTTTGTGTCAAAAAAATGTTGAATGCTTGATGGTTAAAATTCATAGTTCCCCACCTTTTATAAAGAAAAAATAAATAAAAAATAAAATACTACCGGTTCTAGAGCTAATGATTATTTTTGAAAAACATTATCAAACGAAGACAGTTACTAGATCAGTGTAATCCACACCTTACCCCACCTAAGCCTGCGCCCTTACTTATCTGATTGTGTCAGTGTTATGTTATTTACTTCATGGTTTACAGAGGGGTGGAACGGACAACGAACCCTGAGGAATGCTGAAAAAAATCGGTCAAGCGTTTTCGTTGTGGAAGTGCGTTGCCGAAGCATCGTGTTTTATGGGATTGGAAGGTATTCGGGTCTACTTCCATTAAAGAATTTGGGAGGAAAACCTATATATTAATGGATTTTCTGGTACGAAAATACTTTGTTTTATAGGCTATTAAAAATACAGCTGAAAATTTACCGCACAGCCTTGAAAACCTTGAGGTTCGATTCAAACATTTTAATTTTAATTAATCTCAACTCGGAGTTATTAGATTAATTAACGTTTTATAAAGTTTTTATCAAACTTAAGTATTACATGTACAAGTACAACATAATATTACATTCTTCTGTATTTTTGTATAAAACTTAGTAACTCAAATGATGGTTCAATTAAACCCTTCTAAGAGTAGGTACCTTGAAATTTGAAGCCGCATATCTTCTAAGGCTCACTTCAGATTTCAAGTTCCACATTCTGAAAGTTTTCATTAACATTCGCGTTCTCGTCACTACATTAAACCAGCCCATAAAGTGACTGCTCGAGTAGGTATTGCCTATCTTCTTAAATCTCGGCCGTAGCGCTTGCAGCGAGGGACTTAGGCCGCGTAGCATTTGCTACAGATGCTACGGCTAATGCTACGAACATACTACGGCTATTGCTACGAATATACTACGGCTATTGCTACGAACATACTACGGCTATTGCTACGAATATACTATGGCTATTGCTACGAAAATATTACGGCTATTGCTACGAACATACTACGGCTATTGCTACGAACATACTACGGCTATTGCTACGAATATACTACGGATATTGCTACGAACATACTACGGCTATTGCTACGACCGTGACTTCAGACTTTATGGTACGACTCTAGCATACTTGCGATTCAAGATTGGAATTGTATTAGAAAATCCCCCTGATCTATCCATAGTTAAGTTCTTACTGATATTGGTATTATTTAGCTAAATCCAGAGATTAAACTTCATTAAATAATTGACTTAATCTTTTTTAGTCGCTGAAGTGAATCCAAGAAATTAAAGCTAATAATTACTGGGAAGAGTTATAGTAACCATACTCAAATAAAGCGCGCAATGCCAAAAAATCGTGGAAAACCAGTTCGCACTTTAACAGCGGCGCTTGTATAAATATACTTTTTTTCTTAAGAAAATAGTCTAGTATAAAGCAGAATTTTGGGATAGAGTTCTCAATCCGCTCCCGTTGAGAGTTCCCTCAAGACACTTTACTATTATTGCCGCTCAGCGATGCTTAAATATATGGTCAGAGGTATTCTTCTCTTCCACTCACGTGAAGCCTTCGGATTCGGTTTAATTAAATTGCGTAAGTTCTGATGTGCTCATCCATTTATTATTCACACGTGGACGCAGAGGTTTAGGGTTTTACTACCGGATCTTCATTTAAATGAATCTTCTTCTTGAGTAGGAAGGATTTTAAGTTTTAAGTTCGCCTAAGAGAGGCTCTTTTCGAGTACTCCACACTTTTTTATGGCAAAGCAGGTCACCGTCGCTGAGAGAAATCTGCAACACCAGAGGTGCTGATAGGCTGCCAGCCTTTCAAGAACAGATAAACCCGCCTTAGGTAGGACCCCAAGAATATTTTCCCCCAAGAATATTCCTTAAGAATATGATTTAAACAAAAACGTACGGTAGGTTAATAAAACTAAGCTGGTTTTCCAACTTAATGGCTTAACTCAACCAATCACTTTATGATACTCATAACCGTAAAATACCATCAAATCAAACCAATGCACTGATACAGAGAGGATTATGAAAATTTAGACCATTCAATATTGACAGGGCCATTGGGAACATACTAACTGTAAACTATTCTGTGCTAATAGCTATTTCCGATCTATCCGATAGCCAATATACCTCGAGCTATCTCCATTCCAAGAGATGGACTCTAAAGTGCGGGTTTAAAGTGAGGGTATAGGTCGGAGTGGGCTGGTCGGTGATCAATGTTCATATTGCTGACAAGGCACCCGCTAGATTATTGTGGAGAAAATCCTCTTGAGTTAATTTTAGTATGAACGGATCTTGGAATTATTGGACAATCATTTCGGTATTTAGGGAAAATATTTTGCTATTATCTGAGTGGGCCGTTTTGTCTTCGTGGGATTAGAGGGGAGGTTTATAGATTGTTGTCGTAAATAAACAGCTAGCAAGGCTAAGGACAAACAGTAGTGATAGAAAGCAGTAGCAGTAAAATGGCTTGTTAATTAAAATAACTATTGCTCTTTCGTACTGTAAAAAATATTTTAAAGCATAAAAAAAGAAAAAAACATCATTTTTTTCTTAACTTGGTACAATATTTACAAGTAATAGTTATCCCTTTTAATCCTACTACTATTATAAATGCGAAAGTACGTAAGTATGGATGGATGGATGGATGGATGGATGGATGTTTGTTACTCCTTCACACCGGAACGGCTGAACGTATCTGAACGAAACTTGGCAGAGAGATAGATTCCAGTCTGGAATATCACATAGACTACTTTTTATCTCGTGGGATTTAAATCTGCGCGAGTGAAACCGCGGTGCGCAACTAGTAGAATATAATCTAATCTTTTTTCTCTTATCCTCTCCAAAATGCCTAAATAAACATTTAAAGCATGCTAAAATTATATAAACGCTATGATAAAAAAGCTACTGGCGCCGATGTTGCAATAATAAATAAATAAAATAATAAATAAATAATGCTGGACAATCCACACAGCACCATCTAGCCCCAAAGCAAGCTACTCAAAGCTTGTCTTATGGGTACTAGAGGACTGATATATTTAATACTATGTATATACTTAAATAGATCGATATTTTTTATTATACATAGAAAACACCCAGACCGACGGAACAAATTTCTGCAGATCGTACACAAAGTTCCGGCGAGGCGGGAATCGAACCCGCAACCTCTTGCATCGCGGGCGGACTTTCGCCCGCTGCACCACAGAGGTCGTCCAATAAATCTGATGTAACAATATTTTCTTCACAAAATCCTTTACTAATGTTACTCGCTAAACAGAGGTATTAACTAGAAACAAAAGCGGAAGATAATCTACTAGCAATTGTGGAAACACTAAGCTTCAAGTTAAGCCCGCAATCCGCTTAGGATTGAGATGTACCGAGTGGAATTCTATTTATTTATACTACTAAAGGAAATAAGCAGATGGCCCAACTGATGTCAAATGTAACCATCACCTATAACAAGGTTTAACAACCGCCAAGATTTATTAGAATGAGTGTTATTTAGTGAGTGAATGAATGTAGTGAATGAATGAATAGGCGCGTCCACACAGAGCGAGCAGCCTCGCGAGGCATTTGCCGCGCGAGGCTGCTCGCTCTGTGTGGACGTGCCTCGGCCGAGGCAAGCGCGCGCTCTGCCGCGGGCGAGCGACCGAGCGCCCGAGCCATCGAGTGTCGGCTTTTGATTTTGCTCAAGGGCGCCTCAGTCGTTTGCCGCGCGCACTTTGGACGCTCGCGTATTTTATTTCGTGCCTCGCTCGAGCATAATACGAATTATGAATAAAGATCAGTGTTTGAAATTAATATCTCTCTATGGTGTAAACACCTGGCTATGGAATGCAAGTGATCCTAATTATACTAATAGAGTCTTCGTTTAAGTTTTTGTTGTCTTCTCTTTTTTATAATCCGATTTATAAGGATAAAAGCAACAGCTGCCACCGCTACACGCACGTGTGGTGCCATGATGTCTTATTTGCCAACTGAACGAACGAACAAAATGGCTCGGGCTTGCCGCGCGCGGCAGCCTCGCGATGATTCCGAGGCTGCCGCGCTCGTTCGTGGGTTAGTTTCCTCGCGCGGCAAATGCATCGCGAGGCTGCTCGCTCTGTGTGGACGCGCCTAATGAGTGGATGAATATCGAGTTCTAATGTAACAACATAACAACTGTTGCATTAAATAGCAGCAGTTAGATATTAAGATAGAGCATGAAAAAAAAAGCCGCCAAGATTTAACATGAAACCCTTAAAAAAATTTGTTAATATAGACCTTCAGGGTAAGAAACGCACTGACAACGCCCCTGGTGTTGTTGATGTCTAAGGGCGATGGTGACCGCTTACCATCAGGTGTGCCGCTAGCCCGTTTGTCTATCTTTTACATTAAAAAAAGTATGCTTCGCCAGTCAAGCACTGGTACACCCCCTCAAACCGAAACACAGCAACGCAGAAATAGGGAATTGTGGTAGTACTTCCCTGAACTATTCCTTCACAAATATTCTTCTTAACTAGTAATTAACTAGCATTTATTATGTTCCTCATTGCATAATATGCATCGGGTGCGTAAATAGGGGCATATTTTCACCCTTGCAGGACGTTGTAATGCTGGACAATCCACAGAGCACCATCTAATAATTGCTGAGTCAGGGCCTTTTTGGCGTACAGTTATGTTTTCTTTTGTTTTTGGTACTGTTTCTTTTCTGTGTTTTGTCTTTGTTTATAGCTGTAATTTTGTATGTACCTATGTATTTCTTTTCTTGTTGAAAAAAAAAATCCCCTCCCCTCAAGTATTTTCTTTCTTTTTCTTTCTATCTAGCCCCAAAGTAAGCTACTCAAAGCTCGTGTTATGGGTACTTGATGATATATTTTATACATTATACTTACATAGACAGATATTTTTTATTATACATAGAATCAAAGCTTGTGTTATGGGTACTAGATGACTTATAAACTTACATGGATAGATATTTTTTTATTATACATAGAAAACACCCAGACCAACGTAACAAATTTCTTCCGATCGTACACAAATTTGTTCCGAGGCGGGAATTGAACAGGCAACCTCTGCGTCGCAGGCGGACTTTCGCCCGCTGCGCCACTGAGGTCGTCGAATGAAATGAATTACATTTGAAATTTATTTATTTATAAACATAATGTGTTATACCTACAGGCTTACAAATAGATGCTTTAAGTTAATACTAAAAGTTAAACTTAATTTTGTTGTTTTTATCGTTCGTGAAGACTGTTAATCTTTTTGTGAAAAGTTTCATTTTCTTCCCCTCTTGCTCATTATGATGAGTTTGTTATTTCCTTATAATGGAGCTTAGTACGAGTATACCCTCGACAGGTCTTCGTGAATTGCACTCCATACATTTAATACCCCCTTGTTGAGGTTTTGGTAAGCTCAGAATATTCTGTACTTTTTGTACGTTATTTATTTATCTGAGGGTATAATAGCTACCGTGCCTGGGGATCTAAGTCGTGAAGCTGTTCCATTTTTTAAGTTTTGTTGGTTTTTTGTGTAACTTAAGCGAGCTGATTACGACGACGCGCGTGACGTTTCGAGCGTGACTTACGATGCAATGCTCTGTTATATAAATATGATGGTATGATGGTTACCACTTAAGGCATTGACAACACCTGATTTACCTCTCGCTCGCACGATTCGACATTTGAAAAGATATAAAATCACTAAACACAATTTTGAAAAATCGCAACCAACCATTTTGTGTGCAATCAAACTGCACACAGTTTGGTAAAAATTTCATTTAGATCGATGCAAGTTTTCTTACTCAAAAGTTTGCCTAAGTACGAAAACTAGAAAAGCAAACTTTTTAGTAGTGATTTTATATCCTTCAAGTCAAAACGTGCGAGCGAGAGTCACATTAGCTCTTGTCTTCATCTTAACATCAGGTGGGTCATCTGGCTGTTCTATAATCAAGTTGTGCAAAAAACTGCAGGAGAACAAAGGATTTTGAATGGCGACTACCTCGATGTAAATTATTTAATTTGGTCTGCCCTCGACTCACAACAAGACGAAAACCCCAGAGAATCGTGTCTGCCACGACAGTCAACAAATCATTTACCATCGTAAGCCAAGGGTTTCTTCAAACTGCCCCAGTAATTACAGGGGTTAAGAGCTGAGACTCGGATTCTTGTTAAACGTCCCTGGGGAGGCACGATGTGCGTTATCACCTATTTATCTGCGGGCCGACTATCAGGACGGTACGCATTGTTGCTGGTCAAGATTTCTCTTGATGACCGATGGACGGTGTGTACTATGTAGAGATGGATAAAAAATACGAACTCTTCCTACTATCTCGCAAATATTATAAATGCGAAAGTTTGTAAACGGTGAAGGAAAACATCGTGAGGAAACCAGTTAGTATTCTAACAGCGGCGATGGGCTTGCAACCTGTCACGTATGGAATGCCAACTACTGCAAAATGTGGGTATGTGCCAAATGTAATGTTTGGACGTACCTCTGACTACCCCCCTTAGACATCCTCAAAGAATCTTGAATTAGTACCTACTTGGTACTGGAAGATAGGGATATCTGAAGGGATATCTACCGTACCTGGGGATCAAAGTCGTGAAGCTATTTCAGTTTTCGAAAGTTTGTAAGTATGGATGGATGGATGTTTGTTACTCTATAACTTCAGAACGGCTGAAACGGATCTTAGTGAAAATAGGCACATAGATATATTATAGTCTGGAATAACACATGGGCCACTTTTTATCCCGTGGGGATACCGGGATTTAAAACTACGCGGGTGAAACCGCGGGGTGCTACTAGTATGATATATTTGGCAATTGAAATAAAACCGATAACTAACCAGCCTGCCCTCACGAAAGTTCTCAGATCCAAATGTCACTAGCGGTCATCCATCCAAGCGGTGACACGCCGATCGTTGCTAAACTTACCCCCGGTTTCTGAAAGCCCGATCAACACTAATCGGCTGTCAAGTCACTTGCTATTTCAGCTTTTACTTCAAATTAGATAGAGATAGCAAGTGACTTGACAGCTGATGGTGTTGATCGAGCTTTCAGACTGGGTCAGTCAATCAGTTTGGAATTACCAAGCAAGCTAAGTTATGAGGACTTCAATGATTGATTCTTGCAGCGGTGCAGTGAGTCGAGTTATTTATTGTTTGACTAATTCGGGTTCATTCGCAATAACTCGACTCGGTTGGGAAGTCGTCGCGCCGTTTTGCGACTTGCGCGTTTGAGGCGTTAACTTGCGCGTCCACCGCATCCGCATCGCTGCGTACGGAGCGGACGGATTTGTTGCTTTGTATTGATTTGTGTGGTACAGCGTGCACTGGATCGTCATTTCAGCGCCAGAGACCGGTATTTCTGCTGATGACGTCATCCGCAGTGCACGCGTCATTCGGTTCCCGGCATTTCAGCACCAGGGATCGGTATTTCTACTGATGACGTCATCCGCAGTGAACGCGCCATTCGGAATTGCTTTGAAAATACCGATACTGCCGATGCAAAATCCGGATGTAGTGGACGCACCCCATCGGCATTTTGTAAATACACTCCGTCCGCTCCGTACGCAGCGATGCTGATGCGGTGGCTAGTCTAGCACGTTACACGCCTTGATCTGGCTTGCCGCACGGTCAATCGTCGAGTTCCATTCAGCCAACTCGCACTCGTAAATTGCACTTTGGTCGAGTTGCTAAAATCTTGACTTATTTACATTTTAACTTGAGAGAGAAGAACCAAGAGAGGCCCCTCTCGGTTCTTTTCATTTTAATAAATTATATTTTTATAGCAAAAGAGAAGTGAAAGCCGTCCCAATGATTTAAAAATAAATACAATGTAAAGGGGTCCACACCCGCCAGCGAAACATAATTAAACGGCAGAGCTACTGGCGACTGGTAGCACTTTGCAAGGACTTTTCAATATTCTTTGCAATGTTTTTTTATTAAAAAGATTTTAAGATTGCGTTCTGGGGTGCATTTTCTGAATAGAACGAAGTTGTAAATATGAAAGCATCTTTTAAGAATTTTGCAAGCTTAGACATAGTTTTATTTATCAAAGAAACGTGATTGGTCAAAACTATGGTATTTTCCAATAAGAAGAATAATTGATTTGCAAGTCACGCTCAACTGGAACCTACAGAGCCATACAGATGTTCAGCCTCATGTTCCTTGTAATTTTACCGGTCCTTCAAAACTCTAAATAGCTCTTCTACTCTAAAAACTATACGGACAACGTGCAATAGAAATTTTGTAGACAATTAGTACTCCATATCTACAATTTAGTCGAAGTTGCTATCCATAGATTGTTTACAACTGTACGCTGAACTAAATTTTTAAAATGTTTTAAAATTTTTCTATTAAAATGTTTACAATAAAACTTCATAATTTGAAATATTACACGGGTATTTATCACGTTTTACCTTCAAGTTTACGTGTTATATTTCAAATTATTTGTTATGATCGCGAAATTTTAAAAAATACTAGTAAAACATCAGTTTGAATGACCTAACAAAATAGGCCTACGGTCCACGAATTTACGATTTAACCCTGTTTCAAATATTTATTCCAATCCTTTATTAGGCTAGAACACTCCCGACCCGGCAAGCAAGTATCCCTGCGAAATCCTTAACACGTAGTTGAATTAAAATATCTCGTGACCCTTTTTCATTAATAAGAGATCTTCGCCCCACACTGAATATTTATACAGATTGGGTGTGGTGCAAGTTATAAGCGATAACTAATTATTTATCTGTTTGAAAAAGCGAACAATAATTTAGCGTTGGTGTTAAAAACGAGTGAATATGTTTTCATCCTATACGGGGGTTAGATTTGCGGTTAGTTGAAAGTGGTTAGTGTTAGTTTAAACACGTCATACGGCCTCTGGTATCTGCGCGGCCGCGGTCTTTTTATCAAAATCCATTATCATCATTACCATCGGACTGACGGACATCGGACAACCATTCACTGACTTCCCATAATGTACGATTTCGTCAGGCCATCGGGTAAGAGGGGTCACACGCTTCGTCTTTGTGGTCGCCATTCATTTACCTTTATATTGTTCTTGGATTGATAGACGAATCGTTATGCCATAAGGCATGACAAACACTCAACATCAGGTGGACGATCTGCCTGTTTAGTGTTCATTGTTCTTGGATTGATAGACGAATCGTAATGTCATAAGGCATGACAAACACTCAACATCAGGTGGACGATTTGCCAGTTTAGTGTTCAGTCACTCCATAAAACTTTTAATTTGTACCGAAATAAATTTTACAAAAATATATTTCTCTTATGATTTACACTATCCACCTAACGTGGAGGCGGTTACTTGATTTTTCTGATACATTTTCATGAGGTAAGGAGCCATAGTCGGCTGTATTAGACCCTAGGCAGTTGAGATTGGGTCTTAAACGAATGAGTTTTGTCTATACAATGTAATAGACCATACGCGGTGTACTCCACATTGAAATAAATAAATAAATAATGCTGGACAATCCACACGGCACTATCTAGCCCCAAAGTAAGCTATTCAAAGCTTGTGTTATGGGTACTAGATAACTGATATATTTAATACGTTATATACTTACATAGATAGATATTTTTTATTATACATAGAAAACACCCAGACCATCGAAACAAATTTCTGCAGATCGTACACAAATTTGTTCCACGGCGGGAATCGAACCCGCAACCTCTTGCGTCGCAGACAGGCTCTCGCCCGCTGCACCACAGAGGTCGTCTAAAAATTCTCAATTCTGTTTGATTACGACTTTGTACGGTAGATTATAATAATTTTACTTGCATGCTACATTATAGTAATGTGCTGTCCATTTTTACCTGAAGAACCTAATTGCAACCACATTGTAGCAAAGAAATAAACAAAATAGACATGTAAGATTTACTATAAATCCTCAAGATCGTAATTTTTCAACAATTTTCACATCTTCTTATCTTATATCTAAATATATATAACTCAAAGGTGACTGACTGACATAGTGATCTATCAACACACAGCCCAAATCACTGGACGGATCGGGCTGAAATTTGGCATGCAGGTAGATGTTATGACGTAGGCATCCGCTAAGAAAGGACTTTGATCAATTCTACCCCCAAGGGGATAAAATAGGGGATTAAAGTTTGTATGAAACTTTGAATTCGTTGGCGCGAGCAAAGCCGCGGGTTCAGCTAGTTGGTAATATAAATGGAAAGTAAATATTTTCTAAGAACCAGCCTACTTAAATTGGTATTTCAGCTAAAATTCTATTTTCTAAGCGTAGCCCTTTCGGGTTATTTTACTGAGGGAATTCTAAATCTATTTAGTTATAATTTGGATAAGGCCAAAGGTCAATAAACCTTAGATTATTAACCGCAATAGTCCTTTATCCGATCGGAGCATCAGTTTCTAAAACTCATGATTTTGCGTGATGATTTCCCATAAATTTTCATTGTAAATTCCCATCAATTCTTATTGTATTACTAGCTGATCCCGCGGCTTCGCTCGTGCGTTTACCTTGAAACTCTCATACAAACTTGTATTCACCCCTTTGGGGTTGCAATTGGGGATAAGTTTGTATGTACCTTACTATAGTACCTACCCGAAGTCTAATGTTCTCCATTCGTCTGTTTTTTATGTTGTTACCTCATAACTTTTTACTAGGTGGACGATATTAGATTTTTTTGATCGAAACGTAGTCCCATTTAAATTTGAGAAAGATCTGACTAGTAGTTTTTGAGTAATTTTTTTTTTTTTTTTATACAACTAGCTGATGGAACAAGCAGATGGCCCACCTGATGTTAAGTGGTAACCATCACCTATAAACAAAACATTGCCCCGTAGGTCACGCACAATAGAAACGTGCCCTACGATGCACTGCCCTGCGTCCATCAACTTGAGACATACAGATGTTAAGCCTCATGTGCCTGTAATTACACCGGCGACCACACTCTTCAAACCGAAGTAATAGTAGTATGAGCAAGTCTTTACCATTCTGTGTGAGCGTTTTAAAATATCAGCTGAAAATATAAAACATCGTGTACAGTTGCACGATAAAATCCACATCGATTGTACAGACTGTCCCAATTCAGTTACAGAGTTGAAACAGTTGGACCGGCGCTGCGCGTAACGCGATTAACTGACGAATTCAGTGTAAATACGATTGTCCCTTCGTGCGCCAACCTGCAGCTAAGCCGCTTACCTACGCTATTTTGATGCACTGTAGACACCGTGAGTGTGTTGTAAGAATCTGTTTACTTTTCCTTTCTCTGTTAGATTACTTATCACTACATAGTATAAAACAAAGTCGCTTTCTCTGTCCCTATACCTCTATGTCCCTATGTATGCTTAAATCTTTAAAACTATATACGCGGTTTTTTTAATAGATGAGTGATTCAAGAGGAAGGTTTATATGTATAATACATGCATGATATGTGCACCCGTGCGAAGCAGGGGCGCGCGGGCGGGTCGCTAGTTTTATTATATAGCTTCAATAGTGTAGGTATTACATTGTGTAACGAGGATCATACAAAAGAGCGGTAGATACCAAGCCGAGTTTGTTGCCTGTTCTTCTCGGCTTTGGTCGCTTGGAACTGGCACTTAGAGTCACCTAGTTTTAAGACGATTCAAGGTGATCCTTGTGTACTCTGAATTTGGGACTAGTTTAGTTAGTTTAGTAGGGTTTCTTTTATGTTGGGTGTGTTTTGTGATGCAAGTTTTTTTTCCCATAACAAATATCGGCGGCCATTCGACACATCTAGTCCAAAACTATGCAAAGCTATTGCTATTATAAAATCCAGGTAGCTGATAAGAATACTTATTACCCGAGTGCCGAAGGCCCGGGTTATGAAATCGCAGGCAGTCGGAGGCGTCAATAAACTGCTATGACATACACGAGCCTGCGAATGCCTGCGATTATTACATTTTATCATTCGTCAAGAGTCCAGACTGAACAACTGGATTTACTATAAATAATCAATTTAAAACATTATATTTTTTACATCCTTTTAATTCAGGCCGTCGGGTTTTTTTTTTTAATATTTTATTTATATAGTAGCTGCGCCCCGCGGTTTCAACCGCGTAGTTTTAAATCCCGGTATTTCCACGGGTTAAAAAGTATATGTGCTATTCCAGACTATAATATATCTCCGTGCCAAATTTTATCCAAATCCGTTCAGCCGTTCTGGCGTGATTGAGTAATAAACATCCAAACTTTCACACTTATTAGTGGGATTTTATAAATATTACATATTATAATAAAATATAACACCACCCTACGGACTCGGGTGTGGGTGTAATGTATCAAAACTACTCTGACTCCTCTGTTTTGTCAAATTATCGCCCATACGCATAACATGTTGCCAAAAATGCACCTGAACTGCAACCATCACATCAAACTTCTAAAACATTTCGAACTTGCTCGACCGAAATGGAACCAGTGACATATTTAAGCCGAGTCCAATCCCCAGTATTAGTCTTTGAAACTTTTCATATTACCAACTGAGAGTTCCCGATGCAACCTAGATTTGGACTGCCAGCTTGCATGCCAAGTATTTGATGCTGAAATTCTTATATTATTTTCGCCTTTCGTTCTGTGAAGACAATATTCGAAACATGTAGTTTCAATTTGTGTCTGCTCTCTAGTTTCCATTGATAAGACTGTTGCAGTCTAAAATTTCATTTTCATGAATTTTTAAATGCATGAAATATTAAACGATTTCTTTACAAACGCTAGACAATTCTAGGAGAGCGGCGGAGATTTCGAAGTGAGTTAGTGAGTGTAATTCTCCTTACAATTTGTGCATTGATTGATAGTGTGTGTGATATTAGAATGTAGATAGCATTGATAGTACGCCAGTCGCCAAAATCATATGACAAAACTTTATCTAGTCACACTTGTGAATTCACAGTGCACCCAAACGTGCATCCACTAAACAACGGATTCAATTCTCGCATTTATCTCGTCAGTGGCACGCGTGCCGCGTTTGATATGTAAATGTTGGCAGCACTGACGCACGCACTTATTATTGCGTTTCTGTTAGGTTGGTACCGTGACGCCTGTGATTTGTTCGCGGCGCGCTTGATGTTTATTGAAAGCGTTCTTAATTTATTCAAATACGTTTTGTTTTGGCACACATTGTTATTGAGTCGACACTGTGACTTTTTCGATGAAAACCTAATGCTTTGTATTCGAGCTATACAAATACCGGCTTAACTTACTGAATAGAAGTTGGCCGTAAGCCTGAAGTAGCTTTTCATTATTATGATTTCAACCATGAAATTTTACTTGAAAACAATCTGCCTACCTACATGGCAAATGGTCCACTACCAACTAGAAGTAGGTTGTAATTTATAGTTAACATTAAAAAAACACATAATCTAAGAAAAAACCGACTGCAATGACTGAAAAATACTCAAATTATTACCTACTCGTCAGATCTAACACAAATCAAATGGTATTAAATGACAAGCATGAGCTTTCGATTTAAAAAGAATCATATAAATCGGTCTACTCAGTAAGAGGTAACAAACATAAAAAACAGTCGAATTGAGAACCTCCATATATTTTTTTGAAGCCGGTTAAATATAGGTCCTATGTCTAAAGCGCTCGGTCGCATCACTTTGACTTAGCCAAAACAAAAGCTTGTGAATGTTTCCCTAAACTACCTACCGCAGAATTCATCGTCTAAAACATACCAACATAAGACTGCCCTACTTCACTACAAAGCAATAGCCTGGTCGGGCAGGTATGGAACAAAACTTGGCCCACTTACGAATGTGTCCGGGAACAGCGAATAAAGGCAGAAGCTCTTAAGGCTCCGGTGACAGCGGCTCGCAATTTCGAAGTGCGATTGGCTATTATTTCATTTTATTTCATTTCGGGGAGATTGTTTGAAAAAATAACTCTAAAGAAACACGCATAAATACTGTTCGAACACAAATAATACAATAATATAAGGGAAACATGCCCGAATCAGAAATCATTTTGGTATTAGTATGTTTGGTCTTACGTTTACCTAATACCAAAATGATTTCTGACTCAAGCACATTTCCCTTATATTATTGTATTATTTGTGTTCGAACAGTATTTATGCGTGTTTCTTTAGAGTTATTATTTCAAACAACCTCCCCAAAATGAAATAAAATGAAATAATAGCCAATCGCACCTCGAAATTGCGAGCCGCAGTCACCGGACCCTTAAGACGGGAATTGAAAGGAGAATACCGCACGCGCTGGTTTTCAAGTTTTTAGACTTTTATAATGCTTAATTGTAAAGTTAATAGTTAGAATAAAGGATCGTGGAAGCTAAGTGGATACAGTCAGAACCGGAAAGAGTGACGTACTAAAGAGGTCTATACCCAGCAGTCATGGGTGTACGTAGGCTGAGTAGATAGAAGTTTATAGTTGTTAGGTTATTGGGAATTTGATGGATGAAGAGGCCTCAAAATTGAATCTAGTATTATTGGCTATCAGCTGACTTTTACAGGCTGATAGATTAAAGTGTTAGTTGACACAAGTCTAAGCGTGTGACGATGGACTGACGACAGTATAAAAGGTGTGAGAAGTCGGTGGTACCTATCGTTTGTTTTGGAAAAGTATGAGACAGATCTATTTTCAGCACTGGGCTTCTTTAGAAAATAGTGCTAAAATTTTAAGGCTGTTTTAAGTTAGTTCGCGAGCAAAACCGCATGAGCATGCTAGTGAATAATAAAGTAACGAAACTTAAAAGGAGAATAACTTTGTGAAACTGCGCACAGAGTCTCATGACACCACCTAAGTGCATAATAACTAAAAACTATAAACAATAACTAAAAAATATCACAAGACTATAAAAGTATGATCTACAGTAAAATTCTTAAAGGTGTAGTAACTTTGAGGCTAATGGTCAATATTGCATCGGGAATTTATAGACTTCCGTTCCAACCTGATTCTGATTCTGATAAGAGTAGTAGAGGTCTTTGTGAAGGGCTCGTCCGCGGAAGTACTACCACCACGCCTTTTTCTGCCGCCAAGCAGCAACGCTGTGTTTCGGTTTGAAGAGTGTGGTCGCCGGTGTAATTACAGGCACATGAGGCTTAACATCTGTATGCCTCAAGTTGATGGACGCAGAGCAGTGCATCGTAGGGCACGTTCCTATTGTGCGTGACCTACGGGGCAATGTTTAGTTTATAGGTGATGGTTACCACTTAACATCAGGTGGACCATCTGCTTGTTCCATCAGCTAGTTGTATAAAAAAAAAACCTGTTTTTCTAGTATATATTTTTTTATATTTATTTTATTTTATATGGTATATTTATTTTTTTAATTAAATTCATTTTACGTGGTTTCCTTTTCTTAAAGTTAAAATACATTTATTCAGTAATCACATCGAAGTGTACGCCTTTTGTTTTTATACCAATAGTCTCTGAAAACATGAACCTACCTGTTAACCACGCAGGACTGTTTTTTTGATGACCTCTGTGGCGCAGCGGGCGAGAGCCTGCCTGTGACGCAAGAGGTTGCGGGTTCGATTCCCGCCTTGGAACCAATTTGTGTACGATCTGCAGAAATTTGTTCTGATAGTCTGGGTGTTTGCCATGTATAATAAAAAAAAAATCTATCTATGTAAGTATATAATGTATTAAATATATCAGTTATCTAGTACCCATAACACAAGCTTTGAATAGCTTACTTTGGGGCTAGATAGTGCTGCGTGGATTGTCCAGCATTATTTATTTATTTTATTATTTTTATTTTTTCTATATTTTTTTGCTTCTTAATGTTACTCTCTGTTTGTTACCTACCTTCCTGTATCTATGTATTTTTTGGGTTAATAAATAATGTTTCTTTCTTTTATTTCTTTCTTTCTTACCTACCATAACATCTATTTTATTTTTACTAAGTTAACCGATTAAATCCTTTCACCACACTGTTTCGAAAGAAACTAGTGACACGGCTAGAAGTTTAGGTGAAACAAATAAACGGATACAACTTTAAAATAGATTACAAAGAGTCTAGGAAAGCTTTCTGGGACTACTATTACCACAGAAAAAATAAATAGTCTAAATGTGTCTTTTTTTTAAAGATAAAAAATATTTATTGCATAGGTCTTATGATGCACTAACAACATAAAAGTAAGGTATATCTACGTGTGTTTCTTATGTCGTAGGCCTTAGGGTAGACAATAATTGGAGTTCCTCGCTCTAACTAAGCATGAGCTTGTATGTAGAAGCGAGGGCTCTTCTTTTAGCCGGCAATAAGTAATTTTAATGACATGTAGATTGTAGGTAGGTTCAATACAAATACAAATCAGTCTAAAGGTGTATACAAATCAGTCTGTGGTGGTGGTCTACACGCCAAAAGCCGTCGGCCCATCGGCTTTACCCGGCGGGTTTGGTGTGGATGCCGAAAAACAAAAAAAGACATACAAAACAAGCCATATACAGAAAATCCGGCGGGCCGGGTTTTCTGTATATGGCGGGTTTGGTGTGTAGACACCATAATACCCTCTGATATTCTAATATCCGTTTTACTACACTTTCACGGACGTGCTTTACGTGTGGTCCGCCAGTAGATGGCACGTAAATAGGCAATATGGCGGATGATTTCCGGCTGTCGTCTGGCTCGTTCACGGAAAAATCTATGACGTTGAGCTTAAAATCGTGTGTAGGTGTTGTAGTTTTTGACCAATTGCGAAATGGATCTGTGATTGGCTAAAAAGCACCCATATTTTGTAAGCACATTAAAAAAATAAGGACTGTTTCAGCAGAAGCTATAATTCAGCTCAGGATAATGACAAGCTTAATGATAACAGCGCGACCAAAATATTTTGTTGTAACATTTCCGGGATTTTTTAGGTTTTAGCTACAAGCGGGACAATGTTATGGGCACTGTACTAAAAAATACTTCTCAGGTCAATCTCATAAGCAATGCGTACGAGGCTGACTTGTGAAGTATTTTGGGAACAATTTTTGTAACATTTGTCGCGTTTTTGGCTAAAAGCAAACCTCAATAACTTTTTTTTTTTTTTTTTTTTTTTATACAACTAGCTGATGGAACAAGCAGATGGCCCACCTGATGTTAAGTGGTAACCATCACCTATAAACAAAACATTGCCCCGTAGGTCACGCACAATAGGAACGTGCCCTACGATGCACTGCCCTGCGTCCATCAACTTGAGGCATACAGATGTTAAGTCTCATGTGCCTGTAATTACACCGGCGACCACACTCTTCAAACCGAAACACAGCGCTGCTGCTTGGCGGCAGAAAAAGGCGTGGTGGTAGTACTTCCCCGGACGAGCCCTTCACAAAGAGCTCTACTACTCTTAAAAACTTGGTCATAGATAGAGATGACGGAGCTACTATCATTAGTAGCCTCTGCTGAAACAGTCCTAAATTTTCTGGTACTTTTAAAATAGTAGTGTATATCAGAATCATTTGAATTCTAATTTTATTTACAACACTATTAGAACAAAAAAATACTTTCTTTCTTTGAACAATGTCTAATGTTATTGTATCATACAGAATAACCTCATAACCAAACATTGCTTAGAACTCAACTTCGCAGTCGCGTCCGGTGAGACCCCACGGTGCATTGTGGACTGTGAGTTCATACAGGTGTCGAGTTAATTTAACTTTTACTGTGAGCACGATGTTGTACCAATGGAAATGGTTTCAAATGTTAAAACAGGAAATGTTATATGAAGCAGTTTTATGGATGTATACAAAATGTTTATTCTCCTTCTCAACAGACAATGTCAAAATATGTTTATTCAATAAAATCACAAGGACCATCTTGGAACCTCTTAAAACTAGGTGACTCCAGTGCCAGTTCCACGCGACCAACGCCGAGAAGAACAGGCAACAAACTCGGCTTGGTATCTATCGCTCTTTTGTATGATCCTCGTTACAATGTAATAAATTACCTACACTATTGAAGCTATATAATACAATAAGTAATATATGATAAATTTGTGTACGATCTGCAGAAATTTGTTCCGTTGGTCTGGGTGTTTATGTATAATAAAAAATATCTATCTATGTAAGTATATAATGTATTAAATATATCAGTCATCTAGTAACACAAGCTTTGAGTAGCTTACTTTGGGGCTAGATGGTGCTGTGTGGATAGTCCAGCATTATTTATTTATTTTATATATAATAAAAATTATAGAGTAATCTTACAGTAGTTTGATGCCTCCAATAAAAAGATCCATTAATACAAAAATATTTTGTTTACTTAGGTTTAAGACATTTCGATTAGGAATAGGTGACTGAAACTTGAAGTTATTTATAGCTTAATCTCTTTAAACAATTTTCCGTGGCAAACTTCGGAGCCAAAAATATACAATCCCACAGCCAACAAACACGATAATAGGAACTTAGGGATTCAATTATCGCGGGGTGGGGGGAAACCAATTATCGGGGGAGCTGAAGTAGGACCACAGCATCTTTCCTCAACTTGAGCTATTAAGATTACTTGCACATAAGGTGGCGAGTAACGCGGCATGCCGCTCAGAACGTGAGAAAAAATTGTACCAAGTGACTTTTTCTGTTCATCGATAATAATCTTTTGGGAGCATTATTACGGCACAATATAAAAAATATTTTTTTTTCAAATCATGGTGTAAATTGAAGGTGTATGCGGGTAACACATATATATTTCAGGAAGAGATCGTTTTTTTAGCTAATAGACCGCCCATTGTTGTATCTCTTTAATAATTATAATCGAATTATCTATTAGTTCGTTTCAAAAGCAGCGACTTGCCGCCGTCATGTACAAGAGCCCTGACGGCTGACATTTGTTATGAATTGCCTGCAAGGTGCAACAATAGTGGGTTTAATTAAGATTCATTCAGGGTAGGTAGGGAACTTCGGCTGTTCCGATGACGTAGGCTTTTGTGTTTGCTTATTTGTTTTTTTATTTACGGTTTTTGGGGGCCGAGTTTACTAATATTTTTCTTTTCTTCTCTGTTCCAGGTACGTGATAGAACTTTTGGTTGTGAGTATTGTTTGTTGATTTACTGCAAAGGTGCGAAACTTTATGCTCTTCGTGATGGTTTGATGAGTTTTAATAAGTGTTTTATTTCTTTTTTGAAAGATAGCATTTTGTTTTTCTGTAGAATTTTCCTTTAACGATGAGTCTCTTTCTTAGCTGTATCTTAATAATCTTTGATTAATCTTTGATAGCTGCAATTACTACAATAAGTTTCAGAAGTATTATTATGATACATCTAACACCTACTTATATTGATGTGATGTTGCAGTTGAAAACTCCGTAAACGCCATGAAAATATCGTAAACTAGAATGGGGCTGTAAGTTATATGATAGTTGGAGAAAACTTTTTGGCTTGACTCTCAAGTTTCTTTTTTCATCTTACATCAATATCGTTTATTAAGATGTTTAGGAGGTGATTCTTTAGGATTACTACTAACACTTAAGGAATAAATTTTTGTATAATGATGACCACCACGGTATATCATAGCGGTTTTTTTTATTCTGTGATTATTTCAAATAAAATCGAAGACATGGTTTTCCCATTTAATTATACTTCTTTTGTACCGTTTTGAAACAGATTGTATTCACAAATCACCAGGGACCATCACAAAATTATCGATCATAACCTTTTCTGTGACCCACAAAGGTCCTAAAGAGTCCTAAAGAGTAAATATGCCTCAAAAAAGGACTTCTTGAATATCCTGATATGCACATATCCGGATTGTCAAGAAGTCCTGACACCGCCCGCCGTTCCATCCCCCAGATAACGTATCTTGACAAGCGAAAAGGGCAATCATGGCTGTCAAACGTCACTCCTTCCCGCTTCTTTTAGTACGAAAACAGGGGCATTATTCACTATGAAAATAGGAGATTCCTTACCCCAAACCGTGAAACGTCAAAACTTAATGTTGGGCTTTATTCTTTAAGACATAGGAGATACTTTGCCCTGACCGTATGACACGGCTGCCTTGTCTTAGCTGTGATCGCGGTGCAAATGGTCATAGTGAATAAGGCTCCAGCTTGACGGTTTTCTGTCTCCGACATGAGCACCATAGCTTTTTCATTCCAACTTATTATTAAACCGCTTAAGGTGAAGGCAAGATCTAATGTGACTCTCGCTCGCACGTTTTGACTTGTTGAAGAATATAAAATCGCTGAACCCATTTTCGAAAAATCGCAAACAACAATTTTGTGTGCAATCATATCGCGAACAGTTTAGTAAAAAATTAATTTGATCGATACATGTTTTCCTACTTAAAAGTTTGCTTTTCTAGTTTTCGTACTTAAGCAAACTTTTGAGCAAGAAAACTTGTATCGATCAAAATGAAATTTTTACCAAACTGTGTGCAATGTGATTGCACAGAAAATGGTTGTTATCGATTTTTCATAATTGTGTTTAGTGAGTGATTTTATATCTTTTAAAATGTCGAATCGTGCGAGCTAGAGGTAAATTAGGTGTTGTCAACGCCTTAAGTACATATTGAATGATATTAAATCATTGATAAAGTGCGCTTCACGCAAAATACCAATTTATAAAATAAAAAAAAAACTCCGACTTAAGTTACCGGGCCCGGAATGACTGCCGCGTTGCCATAGCAACGGACTCGATTTTAATTTCGCTCGACAAAAAGCCTGCGCCGTATCGCCTGTTATTATACATCATGCTCCAATTATTGTCGTCTCGCAAGAATAGAGAACCCTTGTACCTTTAGCACGAGATCCGTAGGCTATCGGCGATAAATTCCATTGTAAATTGGTGGTCTATGTTATTACTCGCGAGTTGCTTTTAAATTATGCTATTACTGACTACTCCCCTAAGACGTCCTGAAATAATCAAAAAGTCGTGCTTCCAAGAGATGAGGGGATATCTACCGTGTCTGGGGATCAAAGTCGTGAAACTGCCGGTTTAATTTTATTATTAAGTTGATGGACACAGAGTAGTGCATCGTAGGGCACGTTCTTATCGTGCGTGACTGACGAGGCAACGCTCTGTTATAGGTAATGGTTACCACTTAACATCAGGTGATCCATCTACTTGTTCCATCTACTTTGTATAAATAAACTTTATAAAATGTGTTCATGACTTTGATCTCCTATTTTCTGCAACGTCGCCGGGCGGGGCTCTTTAGAGTTTTCTTAGATAATAGAAAAACCTGAAACAGCTTCACGACTTTGATCCCCAGGCACGGTAGATATCCCTTCAGATCTCTCAGTACCAAGTACTTACTCAAGATTATTTGAGGATATCTAAGGGGGGTAGTCAGAGGTACGTCCAAACATTACATTTGGCACATACCCACATTTTGCAGTAGTTAGTAATTCCATACGTGACATGTTGCAAGCCCATCGCCGCTGCTAGAATACTAACTGGTTTCCTCACGATGTTTTCCTTCACCGTTTGAGAGCACTGGCACTGCGCACATAAATTTTTCGATAGAAAAATCCATTGGTGCACGACCGGATTCGAACTTGCGACCTTACGATCGGAAGGCGGGGTCACTTCCACTAGACCACCGGTGTAGATAATAGATTAATGATTCAATTTGATTTGAAATAAAACACTCTTAATTATATATTGAATACGTTTTCGTTGAATAACTAAAGAACTCGTGCTAAGATACCATAGCGGAGTAAAGTTTCCCCTTCACGGTTTTCGTCGATTTCCATTTGTTGGAGTTTTTGAAATACCCCAATCATCGATCTGTTAGATGTTTAAGGGATCACGTTTATATAAGTTTATGTTGCAATTGTATTAGTCTGGCTAAGTTTGGGGCTAGATGGCGCTGATTGAAATATCCACAAAATTTTATAGTCTATAAAATTATTAACTGATGACCTTTACCCTAAATCTAGATAAGAATATCTGTACGTCTCAAGATTATAGACGGGCCAGTGTATCTTAGAGCGTGTTAAGGCAATGGCTTGTCATTGGTGACGGTTACCACTTTACATCAGGACGACGATCTGTGATAACAGCAAGTAGAATAAAAAATATTGTCTCTTTTCAGTTTACCTTTCCAACTTAAATAAAGGTTCATTCCCTTGTACAATAATTCTAAGCTGTCTCTAAAAATGTCACCAGTATTGTTGATGTTTTTCTAAACTCGTAAAATAAAGATATTATGTACGTAAACACAGTTGTTATCATCTAACATCAAAGACCCTATATGCCCGTATTCAATAGCTTTGTTATGTCCTCCGATACAATATGACGTTATAGTTGACGACCTCAGTGGCGCAGCGGGCGAGAGTCCGCCTGCGACGCAAGAGGTTGCGGGTTCGATTCCCGCCTCGGAACAAATTTGTGTACGATCTGCAGAAATTAGTTCCGTTGGTCTGGGTGTTATCTATGTATAATAAAAAATATATATCTATGTAAGTATACAATGTATTAAATATATCAGTCATCTAGTACCCGTAACACAAGCTTTGAATAGCTTACTTTGGGGCTAGATGGTGATATTTATTACTTTTACAGTGTTTACTATACTTATGACTACGTTAGTTAGTGTACTAGTGCGTTGTATTATGGGCTGACCTCACAGCAATGGCGTGGCACATGCAATCTGAACAATGAAATTTTCACAAAATAGAAATAAAACTTTAGTCGGGAAGACCGTGATCAATTTTATACGTCAAACTAAAGAACGGAATAGAGTTTATCCGGATTTTTATTTTCGCAAAGCAGCTGAACCCAAATAATTTATTACTTTTATAAATTAATTTTATTAAAATAAAACAATAAAAACAAAGTTATTTATTTATTTACACATTTTCTAAGATTTTCTTTAGCTTCTTCTAGGTTTACTTAGCTATCACGAGACTGACGCTAAGACGTTTCACGAGTGCTTTGGTGAATATCTTCTTCTTCTTCTTGCCCTTATCCCACTTTATGTGGGGTCGGCACAACAGGTTTTTTCTCGCCACTTTCCTCTATCATCTGACGACCTCAGTGGCGCAGCGGGCGAGAGCCCGCCTGCGACGCAAGAGGTTGCGGGTTCGATTCCCGTCTCGGAAAAAAATTGTGTACGATCTGCAGAAATTTGTTCCGTTGGTCTGGGTGTTTATGTATAATAAAAAATATCTATCTATGTAAGTATATAATGTATTAAATATATCAGTCATCTAGTACCCATAACACAAGCTTTGAGTAGCTTACTTTGGGGCTAGATGTTGCTGTGTGGATTGTCCAGCATTACTATTACTATTACTACTATTACTATCTCAGTAGTCACTCCTTTCTTTCCCATGTCATCTTTCACACAATCCATCCACAATGCTTTGGTAAATATATGAAACAAATTTAACTAGTACCTGGCTTTCCCAAAGTTAGAATGAAAAGGTACCTTACTATTCAATTGAATGACAAGGATCAATTTGAAATGTCTTAAAGCATCAATCTAGGTGTAAGCTCCATGTAATCAGTTCTAGAATAAGAGCCAAATTATGGTATGCAAATTACAGCGAACTCTAGAACTATAGTAAAATTCAGACGATTTATAGAGATGTCACCGTTGAAAAGCCGAAGAAATATCGTCAGAATTATGAGAATTCATAAATTGCACTTACCGTATTATGCGGGTATGTGGACAACAAGCACTCGCATTTGTTGGCGGAAAACGGCCATTTTTATTTTTGACGTAAGGCTAATAATGCTCGCTCTCGCTCACACGACATGATGAAAGATATAAAATCACTTAAACCTTTTTCGAAAAACCACAAATCCTCCAATTTTAAAAGTAAAATTTTCATTTTGATAGACACAAGAGTTTTTTTTTATACAGTTAGCTGATGGAACAAGCAGAGAGCCCACCTGATGTTAAGTGGTAACCATCACCTATAACCAAGCATTGCCTCGTAAGTCACGCACGATAGGAACGTGCCTTACGATGCACTGCGTCCGTCAACTCCTCAACATGTTTTCCTACTGAGACTGCTACTGTAAATATGGATGTATCCTTATAGAAATAAACCTCTTTTATGTAGCTACGTGCAATCATGCAATCTCATATGGCCTAAATCAAGATAAACTAAGATGAGAGAAGAAACCCTTTGACAACTATACAAACTTCGCGACGCAGCAGTACCAACTGAAGCACACCAACTAATATTTGCTCTATAGCTGTTGGTATTGCAAAGTTGGCAATATGTAGCCTCAGTCAGGCTATCTGATTCGATGTAATTTGTTGTAATGAGACAGTCTGGACTTTTCGGCGCCACAAGAAAATTAAGTAAGTTGTGTAGTTATGAATTATTTACAGACTTCCATGTTTATATGTAAGCAACACAAGTATGAGTTTTTTAAACTTTTTTTCGTACGATCTTAAGCAACACAAGTATGAGTTTTTTAAATGTTTTTTTCGTACGATCTTACGACCCGTATGGAAAGCGGTTACCGTAACCTTTAAACGCTTGCAACACCGGAGGCTTTGGTTGCAGACCCTTTGAATAGCATTTTTGAAAAATCATTCCGGCTCTAAGGTGGTGTTTTCGGAGTTATATTTTGAATCAACAAAAGCTCATGAACTCCCGTTACTGTCTGTACATTGAACGGCCGGTTCACTTTTTCTTTTCTTCTCCTTCTCGTGTCTCTAGTTCTTTCGAAAGAGTTTGAAATGATTTTGATGAAAGTAGTATCTAGAGAGAGAAAAAAGGTGGCAACAGTTTTTACCGGCTATTTTAGCTAGTGGAGCTGTGGACTCCAACCAACCGTTATGAAACATACCTATAGTATAAAACAATTTATACCAAAAATATGAAACTATCCTATAATTGCCTCCATTTTATGCCTTTGCAGGGCAAGTGACAGCCATTATCCAAAGCGGCCCATAATGGCTTCAACCCCAAATGCCCGTATACAACCACCTTTTCGAGTGTACTCAAAAGGTAAAGTAATGTGAAAATCAGAGTATTGATAATATGACTGATGCACAGCATTGCATCCATCGACTTGAGGCATACAGGTGTTTGACCTGTGCGCCTGTAATTTAACCGAGAACTACACCCTCCAAACCGACACCCCAGCAACGCTGCTTGACTGTAGAACTAGGCATGGTAGTTACTTCCCCGGAGTGATTCGAAAAGTCTTAAATACTCTTCTAGGCTTCTTTAGGCTGTTGATAGTCATCTCTTCAAGGCCATAGTGAATAGGTGTCTTCTAGACTGTTCTGCTCTAACGTCGGCTACATCGTCGCTTACCAACAGGTGCAATGAGATTGTAGTCAAAGGACGGTATAATCTTTATAAAAAAAAACAAGCCGTAGGTGTGATCGCTCTCTTTACAGTCAGTTATTCCAAAACAATATATCCTCCTAAGGCCTGACATTTGAAAAAGGTACTTTCTGTTGAGAACGGATGTACTATAGAAACAACAAATGCGGTTGTACCACTCAGTCCTAAATTTCCACGCATATTTATTTCATGGATTTTTGCTAGAATTAAGTTATTTTAGGACTTATTACTGAGTACATTGAGTAAAGTTTTAAACTTCTATCATTTGTTCTTTATAAAGGAAATTCGGTCTCACTGAATCATTTTACCTAATTAGGGTTCATTGAATAGAAAATCGTGAAACATTTTATGTTTTTTATTATTTATAAATGTACTAAGTTTTATGCTATAATTATGATTTAATAGGTATATTCAATAAAAGGGCGAGCAAGTGTATTTATAGCTTAGACTGCATCTTCACTTTCCATCAAGTGAGATGACAGTCAAATGTCTGACTATCAAACAAAAATGCGGGTAAATAGGGTTGCATCATAATATACACCTCTTCAACCTGTCAGGGTATATCCTATTACATTTTACTAAGTGCCACTTTAAGAACATTAAACGGCATTATCCTAAATGATTAAGTAAGGGTTAAATATATATTTAGTTAAAGAAAAGTTTATGTTTAGTGGAAAAATGCTTCACGACTTTTATACCCCAGGTATGTCTAAAGGGGTAGTCAAAGGTACGTCCAGTTGTTAGATTTGGCACATTTAGTAGTAGTTGGTATTCCATACAAGTCAGGTTGCAAGCTCATCGTGGCTGTTAGAATACTTACTGGTTTCTTCATGATGTTTCTCCATCATCGTTTGTGTTTATTTTTCGCCGTGAAACCTACCACTTCATCACTGCGTACCTATCATCCATACCTTCGATAGTGTTTCTTAAAAAAAATCCGATTATTCTTCCATAATACCTAGCTAAGTTAAGTATTAGAATGTCGCACGATCAATACATTAATTTGATCATAAAATAAAAGCTAAACCCGTAATCCTTAATAAAATTAACCTCCATTTGATACATACAGCATCGGCGCCCCACGCAAAACTGTCATAACTCATTTTTTATGAAATAGCCGACAAGGCTGTCTTCTCATTACTTAATCATTGTCAGTCGGCGTTAGCTATCTTAGAAGCAAGGAGGTTTCGCTCTGACACTGACACTTGCAGAGAATAGACTCGAAATTTTTTATCGACGTTGAGTTCAACTTTAATAATTCTTTGGGACTACAGTTGTGATTTCACAATAATTTTTTTTACGGTTGCTTTGGTTTAGATCTTCTTTTATTATGTTTTTTAACTGTATAAAATATTTGAGATCCATCGTATAACCCGCGCTACTAACGAAACTGATCTTAAATGGCGGTACCAAATTATCACCTCTCACTCATTCACTTTGTTAACATTGGTATCGATTCTGTTGATGCTTCCTAAAATAACTTAATCTGACAGCTCTAAAAGTGTACCCGTCCTTGTTTTTTTGGTCTTTTAGAAAGGGACGGCTGTTTTTAGTGTTTACCTTTCATTCGTACTCGTGAAAAGTTTGGCGGTGGCATTAAGGATTCATTTCTTCATTGGAGTGGGTAAACAATCATTGCTTGATGAATTGACGGATTTGTGTAACGTCCAGTTATTATTACATTTATTTGATAAATACGTCACCTATTGACGTACTTATTAATACAAAAGCTTTTAAATCTTGAATTCTTTATTTTACATAGATAAAATTACCACAATTTTGCGAGCTTAACCCTAAAAAAGATTAGTTTCCATCTAATGATAAGGGTAAGTTCTCTTATCCTGGAAACTTTACAAGTAATAAATCAGCATTTGATTTCTTGGCCAATCAACTCCCAATAATGAAGAGCATCTGCCAAAGCCATTCCAAGAATTTCATCAATACTAAACACTTTCGGATCCGTCGCGTCAGCAATAATAGCTGGAAGTCGTTAGCTCCCCTCCCCTCCTCTAATGCATTGCAAGATTTTCAAGGAATCAAGAAACACCTTCATCAACAGAGATTTACCACGGGAAGGGAGTGGATACAGGCTGCTACGTTTATTGGATCTTGTTGATTTTTGACTTAGTGCGGTTTTCTCGGCCGCCGTATATACGCTGTTAACATCTTTTACATTTTGACACGGTAATTTAGATTATGTTAGATTTTTAGATAATGTTATGAAATTAAAAACATGAAATTTAAAGACTAATGACAAATAAATAAATTGATATTGGCGGACTTTCCACACAGCACTATCTAGCCCCAAAATAGGCTAAAGCTTGTAATATTATTATGGGAACCATATAGTTGATATATGACATAGTATAATAGTACTTTATTGTTATAAATACATACTACTTGCCATACTGTAAAAGTCACCTAGTTTTAAGACGTTTCATGGTGATCCTCGTGATTTTATTGAGTAATCAAATTTTGACTTTGACTTTACTTTTATTATATAATTACTTACACCCAGACAGAGAACAAATACCGAATGTTCATCTCTCTAAAAGCTTTTTTCTTGATGGCGATCTAAGACAGAGTTACTACTAAGCTGTGTGGCTTGTCAAATTTATTACCTATATTCGGTGGAAATGCCGAAAAATCTTTATTAACGCATGCCTCCCACTCGGGGAGAGTAGGAGGGGATGTCGGGCTCTCTGTCAATAAACAGCAAACCAACTAAAAATCCACCGATGTGCCTTCACCTCAGTGCATGGTCGAACCACTCGTCACCTGACGATGGGTCCGACACTGAATCGGCACTAGATAATCGGTGTACCGGCTTGAATTCTACCACAACCCATGCCATTGCATATCTCAACCACCCTCTATAAGCACAAAACAAGCAAGCATATTTCAAAGAGTTATTTACAAACATCTGTACTGAGCCTGTGGCTTTAGGGTATACCTCATTACTAAGTTCCGTCGAACCAAAGCACCAGTTTATAGAGCTATCGAATAGTTTCGATTCGTATTATTAGGTGTCTCCAACTCCCTCTCGCCGTTTTCCCTCTTTCGAATGTACTGGCGCCTACATCAACATTGTTTATTTTTATTTTATTCAGAAAACCAATATTTTTTAACACTAGGTAAAAAAACTTCAGTTAATAAATTACCATTTGTATGTTTTCGCATAACGAAGAGTAGAGAGGTAGAAACATAACAAAAAGGAAAGAAAATTAAAAAACACACTACTACTATAAATTTCTCACAAGGTTTATTGGCTGAAAGTCTCGCAGAATAACAGCGCCCAACTACTAAATTAGTGGTGAGGCATACGCTGAGTCGAGACCCTTTTGCTGCTGCAGCACACAAACACCTACATACCTACCTACTGTTGTTATTATTAACTGTTTGTCATTTCTTCTATACGTCGTTTTGTATGTGTATGTGTGTTTTTTTAGCAAATAAATATCTGTCTATGTCTATGAAATCCTGGTGGTTTTTAAATAACTGCTTATCATCAATAATAGAAAGTCTCCGGGGCAGACCCCAGTGCTAAGGGTAGGCACAGGTACGTCCATTACCCGCATGTTATAAGTTTTCCAGTTATCTGTTTTCTTTCTGTCTGCTTCCCATTTCAGATGGGCAGGGCTCGGTGTATTGTTGGCCTTAACAAGTTTCTGGGGTCCGCAATATTGTACAAAAGTATAAGAACAGCAAAACATTTATAGGAGCTCTGTCTGAAGTCATTGAAATAAGCGACACATTTAGTAACCCTGTCTCAAGAAGGGAACAAACAGAATAGTTACAATAAATACAAATAATTCATTTTATTTCTATAAAACACAACGAGAAATCTACATAATAATAGTGAATATTAGAATTGATTTTACTGTACACAATAATATGAGTTCTAGAAGCAAAACTTAAAAAACTAGGTTATAGAAGAGGTTTAGCGGTCTCATCTCCAAAAACGATCTCTTTCAGACAACCTTCGGATTGACAAATAGTTATTTGTTATACAAGAGTGCAAAGTTGCTTTTTAACCGCGTGCTCAATTTTGATGACCGAGCAAGCGAAGGATTCTAAAATTTAATCACGAGCGCAGCGAGTGATTCAAAATTAGAATCCTGAGCGTTAGCGAGGGAATCAAAAGAGCACGAGGTGAAAAATCTTTGCACTCGAGTGCAACACGTAACTTTTCATTCCACCTCAGCGAGGAAATGACTAAATGCAAAAAAAAAAAACGTTTACAATCACAAGATAGGTACTTTTATTTCAGTTTAGGTATTAACTACTACATTTTTACAGGTAAGTATTACATAATAATCTTCAAATTATAACAAAATAATAGTAAGGTATAATTAAGAAAATTTGAAAGTAACGTTGCTACAGTTATTTAAATTGAGTGTAATATTTTTGTTTGGTACTGTAATATTGGTGTTAGTCACTTGTGTACTGTTTTTCGGTAAACTATCTGTCATACTTAATAGTTGTACCGATTCATCGGATTCCCTTGGCGTGAATGTTGAAGAGAGAGGGAGATGGTTAGGTGTTTCATAACGGCTTATTTTTGATGTAGAAGGGCCAGTCCAAGGATCTGATTGAGGCTCTTTCAGTGTAATGGCTCCTACGATGCCTTCACATATTTTAGACTTATTTTGGATGGAATCCTCTATGTATCCCTCTACAACTGCATTGGACTTCCAGCCTCCGTGGCGCTTAAGGGACAGGAGATCAGCTCCGGAATCAGCCAAAAGTGTGGCTGAAGTTCGTCGGAAACAATGACCCGTGTACAACAGGGGTTCTGGAAGTTCAAGAAATGTTGCTATTTCTCGTGGGATACTGCCAATTTTATTAGTACCCATAGGCTGTCTAACACACTTTCCATTGCGATACTGTAGAAAAAATCGATTGATTGGAGTGTTAGGCGGGCGTAAGGCTTGATATTTCTCAAAAATCGTTACGTATTCCTTGCGAATGACGAAGTTGCGGTCTCTTTTTGTCTTTGTATTAGGTAAATTAATTAATAGTAAGTCATCTGAATGTTTCTCAATGTTTTTGACATTAAGTTGTGTTAGTTCATTAGTTCGACATGCTCCGTTTATTCCAATAATAAGAACAACCTGTAACGTAAAGAGTATTGTAGTAGATAAATTAATAAAATTGATATGAACGCATAATTATGCCTATCAACATCTACTAAGTATACTATTTAATTGAGATTAATATACTTAAGTAGATACTGAATGTGCAACTGACTTACTTTTGCCGCCAAATATACGGAATCGGGTGCTTCGTTAAGAAACTTTTCAATATCAGATACTGTGAAAACCTTCGATTTTTTTGGTTGATGACCAGATGAGGCTCTTTTTAAAAATGCCACTAATTTAGGATAGGTATCGATATGTATGTCTTTTTTCATCTTTATTGTTGCTTTTAGCATCGAATACGTACTCCATAGAGTGCTTGCTTTCTTGTTCTCGGATAATTCTATAAAATATGCCAGCAAAACGTTTTCTGAGAAAGTTTTGGCTCCTTTTGCTAGTCGCCACGTGTTGAACATATCGTACTGTTTTAAATACTTCTCGCGTGATTGTTGAGGGAGAAAGCTCATTTGCGCATTATTAACAGTTTCAGTCAATTCTGTTGGCGTCAAACAAACTTCCTCGTCGCTAGAATCACTCATTTTAGTTTTTTCACTTGTTTTCAAGTTTCTTGTTTTTAATATAAGGTTTAACAATGACGTGTAAAAATGCCGCGTAAAGAACCGCGTACAAAGCAAATTGAAAAAAGAACACCAAGAAGGTTCCGAGTCTGAGTTTTTAACAAATTAAAAAAAAGTTGTATGATATATTCGGCACCATAGAGGTAGCAGTAAATAGGTTTAATGTTTTTTTAAATTCACAAATTTAGTGCACACGATGTTCTAAATTCAATTTACTTTATCCTCTAGAGAATAAAAACGGCTTTTGCACTCAGATATTGAAGAGCAAAATTACTCTTGCCGAGATGGTGGGATGAAATAGTTATTTGTTATACAAGAGTGCAAAGTTGCTTTTTAACCGCGTGTTCAATTTTGATGACCGAGCAAGCGAAGGATTCTAAAATTTAATCACGAGCGCAGCGAGTGATTCAAAATTAGAATCCTGAGCGTTAGCGAGGGAATCAAAAGAGCACGAGGTGAAAAATCTTTGCACTCGAGTGCAACACGTAACTTTTCATTCCACCTCAGCGAGGAAATGACTAAATGCAAAAAAAAAAACATTTACAATCACATGTTGGCGTCAAACAAACTTCCTCGTCGCTAGAATCACTCATTTTAGTTTATTTACTTGTTTTTAATATTAAGTGAAAAAATGCCGTGAAAAGAACCGCGTACAAAGCAAATTGAAAAAAGAACACCAAGAAGGTTCCGAGTCTGAGTATTTAACAAATTAAAAAAAAGTTGTATGATATATTCGGCACCATAGAGGTAGCAGTAAATAGGTTTAATGTTTTTTTAATTCACAAAATTAGTGCACACGATGTTCTAAATTCAATTTACTTTATCCTCTAGAGAATAAAAACGGCTTTTGCACTCAGATATTGAAGAGCAAAAATACTCTTTCCGAGATGGTGGGATGAAATAGTTATTTGTTATACAAGAGTGCAAAGTTGCTTTTTAACCGCGTGTTCAATTTTGATGACCGAGCAAGCGAAGGATTCTAAAATTTAATCACGAGCGCAGCGAGTGATTCAAAATTAGAATCCTGAGCGTTAGCGAGGGATTCAAAAGAGCACGAGGTGAAAAATCTTTGCACTCGAGTGCAACACGTAACTTTTCATTCCACCTCAGCGAGGAAATGACTAAATGCAAAAAAAAAAAACGTTTACAATCACAAGATAGGTACTTTTATTTCAGTTTAGGTATTAACTACTACATTTTTCACTTGTTTTCAAGTTTCTTGTTTTTAATATAAGGTTTAACAATGACGTGAAAAAATGCCGCGTAAAGAACCGCGTACAAAGCAAATTGAAAAAAGAACACCAAGAAGGTTCCGAGTCTGAGTTTTTAACAAATTAAAAAAAAGTTGTATGATATATTCGGCACCATAGAGGTAGCAGTAAATAGGTTTAATGTTTTTTTTTTAATTCACAAACTTAGTGCACACGATGTTCTAAATTCAATTTACTTTATCCTCTAGAGAATAAAAACGGCTTTTGCACTCAGATATTGAAGAGCAAAATTACTCTTTCCGAGATGGTGGGATGAAAAATATATTACATAAGTGTGCAGCAGCAAAAAGGTTCTTGCTTAGCATTATGCTCCGCGGTCCGAAATTATCCGAATGGATATTTTGTACAATGATTCTGTAATTTTTAATTTCGAAATTGTTGAATCTCTCTTCTCAGTTGTCAAATAATAACCAAGCTAATTCTTCCCACTACCCCAAAGTTTCGAAGGATAGGAATGCAAACTCGCGAAGGCCGGCCCAAATATTTTCACCCAACTCTCCGACATTCGTATTTATTAAAAGCACTCATAAATCCGCTCGCCGAGGATAGCTTTCAGAAGATTTCAGGAAAGTAATTGCAGTATTTTCAGGGATACCTTTTGGGATAAACTAAACGAATTTTGAAGATCTGGACATATTTCATGGGCCTTTTTCTGCGGCTATGCTTGCTTATTGCTTATGATAGTAAAGTAATCTTCCAAGACACAAAAGTAATGCCTGTTTATACTGCAGCGTATAGCTGTGTTTCAGCTTAAAGAGCCTCTTTGGGGATTAAAATCCTATCACCACTGTTTTGAAATAACTTGAAACATGAAATTAAAAAAAGTTGAAAGAGTGTGGCTGCCGGTAAAATTACAGTCACATGAGGCTTTCTATCTGTATGCCTCAAGTAAAATAAGGGTAGTTCTAATATTCATCGTTTTATAGTTCATTTTCTTATCTTGCGAGGCACTGCCTTATTAAATGTGATAATACCATTGAATACGCTATCGATTTTTGTAATAAAAAAACCTGCTTTGCGATTACTTATAAGCAGTAAACAAACCTTGATTGCACCCAGATCCATTATTTGATATTGGTATTTTTTTTTATTTTGACGTGTTTATCGTTGTAAATTGTTAGCTGTTGCAAGCCCTTATAAAAGTGTAGTGTTTTTCACCCACACACTCCCCACATTTCACGCTAACACTGTTGTAAAATAAACACTCGTTTACACTTCAAAAAACCGCAACTACACACCAAATTTTATACAATATTTATTCCACCAGCCACCTTTATAAAACCAAACCAGTGAGCTGCGACCTTTCCCATCTGTTAAAAACATTCTAATTTGATAAGAAACCAGGGCTCGTTGTACGGTGGTGTTGTCTCAGAAACGACATCATAAGTAACCATCAAACACCCTGGCGTACTTAGAATAAATTTTCAATACGTTGGTGAACGGATCGTTAGTTTTGTTCAAGAGCTTTCGTTGAATGGTGAGGTTTACGTGGTCGGGCGATGAGTTTAGAAAAAGTTTATCTTAATGTCTTTTTAATACTTTATTTCGGAGGCTTCCGATAGGCCTAGAGATTCGGATTTGATTGATTATGTAGAAGGTGTATTATAGAGTAAATTGACAGAAAACTTGGTACGATTTAGCTCGTCTGTGTAAATGTCATCTATTTCTGTCGTTTTCCTGTATTTTGTGCAATAAAGAATTGAGAATGGCTTAATTTTTTTAACCTATTAAGGAAAGGATGTTATTCTATGGTGCTATAGCCAACCCTACAACATTGTAACCCTATACCTTATAATTCTGCGTGGTGAACAATAAAGAGTTATTTATCTATCTATCTATAAAATGAAAGCGTTATTTTCTAATCTACCTATATTAATAGACTAGCGACCTGCCCGCGCGCCCCGGTTCGCACGGGTGCACATTGTTTTTCTACTATATCATGCATGTATTATACATATAAACCTTCCTCTTGAATCACTCTATCAATTAAAAAAACCGTATCAAAATCCGTTATAGGGACGTAGGGATATAGGAACAGAGAAAGCGACTTTGTTTTATACTATGTAGTGATGTCGGAATCTTCAGTGTCAAATGTTAAAGCGAACATGTTACATACAACGGTTAAATAACCCTGACATTTTCAGTTACTCAAAATGTTAGCTAAAAACCCACGTTGCTAAGCCTTGACTAAATTGTATATTTGTACAATTCGAACCCTCTTCTACCTTTCATAAAGTTCAAAATTAACTAGCATAATTCTAAAGCTCTCATTCAAACACAAACCCGATACGTCAAACCGCAAACTGTACTATCAATTGAAAGCAACCTACCCGTGATTCCTATCCTCAATACCCCCTTAACTCAGCGTAATCACCTGTTGAGCCCGCAATTGAAAGCCACCCTTAAATCGAAGTCGTTAAGATCGAAATTTAAAGGGGCTGAAGTTACAGTTGAGCCGTTTAGGTAGGGGTATAAACGAGCCATTGCGTCTGGTTCGTTAGCGCTTTTCTCGTAAGTATTAATTGAAGTAGGTATTCCACTTTATTATCTTTTGTATTTTAGATCGTTTTTTATTGACTTTAGTGGCATAACTTATTAACAAGCAAGATTATAACACCACACTGTTAAATGGAAATAATTTTCATGAGAACAGTATAGAGCTCTTTGTGTAGGGCTCGTCCCGGGAAGTGAATTACTACCACCACGCCTTTTTCTGCCGCCGAGCAGCGTTACTGTTTCGGTTTGAAGAGTGTGGTCGCCGGTGTAATTACAGGCACATTAGGCTTGACATCTGTAGCCTCAAGTGCAACGATGCATCGTGCAACGATGCATTACCCTGCGTCCATCAGGACGCAGGGCAATGCATCGTTGCACGTTTCTACCATGAATTACGAAGCAATGCTTTTTTATAGGTAAATAATGGTTACCACTTAATCAAGTGAGCCGTCTGCTTGCTGCACCTGCTAGTTGTATAAAAAAAGCCTTAAAAGTTATTATTTGAGTATTTCTCAAACAAAATGAACTACTACTATTTGTTACGAAATTTTACTAATTCGTTACATAACTCTAGGAAATTAAGGAAGGAAAAGTTACAAATTAGTAAAATTTTGTAACAAAAACTTTTTCGTTACGTACATTTTGTTTGAGAAATACTCATTTATTCATATTCCTGTAGACTTAAGACAACTGCGATATTACGTCTAGTGAATAGAGATGGGCGGGTAGGTAAAAATTGGAAGGGTAAAAAAAGAAAGGGAAGGGTAAAATAGGTAAAAATTAAAAAATACCCATTTATACCGGGTATATTTTATTAATACCGGGTATAAAATACGACCTGCATTTTTATAATCCTAAAAAACCTAATTACTTAAAAAAAGTAGTGTCTATGTATTTTAGAGGTAACACGATCTAATTAAACCTTAATTAAATATGCTTTGACAAATAAAACCAATGAATAATGATTTTGAAAACATATATTGGGTTATAAATAGCACACTAATAATCCTTTCTGTTAAATACTCATACATAATACTAATCGCAGTAAAATTTTCAATAAGACATACCATAAAATCAACCAAAATTTTGCACAACATGATCAAACTGACTAAAACTTAATATATTAAGGGGGTACGATTCCCATACAAATTTCTTCAGTTCTTCAGCTTTCCCCAGAATATGGAACCTCAAACTATTCGTGCAAAGAGCTTGTAAAAAGAGGAGTACCACAAGGATCCATTTTGGGTCCTATTCTTTTTATTTTGTACTCAGCGGATATACAGACTCATATTCAATATTGTAAATTTCACATTTACGCTGATGATATACAGGTCTACATTTCATGCTATCCTTCCGATATTAACACAGCAGTTGGTAAACTTAATGCCGACCTTTCTAACATTGTTCTGAGGTCTGAAAATAACAATCTACTCCTTAACCCCAGCAAAACTAAATATTTGATCTTTGGTAGTCCACATAAACTGGCAAGTATCGGACCTATTGTAAATGTGATGCTTAAGGCTCCGGTGACAGTGACTCGCAATTTCGAAGTGCGATTGGCTATTATTTCATTTTATTTCATTTCGGGGAGGTTGTTTGAAAAAATAACTCTTAGAGAAACACGCATAAATACTGTTCGAACACAAATAATACAATAATATAAGGGAAACATGCCCGAATCAGAAATCATTTTGGTATTAGTATGTTTGGTCTTACGTTTACCTAATACCAAAATGATTTCTGACTCAAGCACATTTCCCTTATATTATTGTATTATTTGTGTTCGAACAGTATTTATGCGTGTTTCTTTAGAGTTATTATTTCAAACAACCTCCCCAAAATGAAATAAAATGAAATAATAGCCAATCGCATCTCGAAATTGCGAGCCGCTGTCACCGGACTCTTAAGGATGAACCCATCGAAAGAGTCTATAAAGCACGCAACCTAGGCTTGGAAGTAGATTCCGATCTGCGCTTTGAAGATCATATATCTCACCTAGTTAAGACCTGTTTTTATAAGTTAAAAGTTTTATATAGAATGAGGCCGTACTTATCAGAAGAGTTACGTATACAATTGGTAGTCGCTTGTTCTTTCCAAATTAAATTACACGGGTGTGGTCTTTGGTCCTCGACTATTAGATAAGACACAGCGATTGATACAACGAGTTCAAAACGCTTGTGCTCGATATTGTTTCAATATCCCATGGAGAGGACATGTTACTCCCTTCCTGAATGAGCACTCTTTACTCAAGATGAGACACAGACGCAAAATTCATTTAGCATGTCTATTTTTTGGTGTTCTAAAGCATAAAGCACCTGCATATTTATACTGTAAGCTAAACGAACTGTCAAGTTTTAGATCTTGCGAACGGAGACAATGTTCGGTGCAGCTTCCATCACAGCGACATAGAACGGTAGCGTTAGAGGCAGTTTTCGATACGCTGCATCGAAATGTTGGAACAATATACCACCCCCAATTAGGAACCTACAAAGTATTCAATGTTTTAGGTTAAAGTTAAAAAAATATCTGTTAAACTGGCAAAAAGAGCAAGAATTTCTTAGACTGGATACCAGTGCTATATGACTACATGAATAGCTATGATGATCTGATGATAGATAAATGATAACAACACTTTTAATTATAATTCCCTTTACCATTTAATGATTTTTGACGATTTTTCTTAATTTTACATTTTTGTAATCGAATATCTAAACCTAATGAAATTTGTTTTCTACTGAAGCAAGAGCTTGCTTGTTAGATATACCTATAGTTATGTTGGCATGTAGTGTAAATTGTCCAAATTCGGTATCTTTATTTTTATGTAATTTAAAATTTGTATTTTTATGTAATTAGTATGTAATCAGTAGTCACGTCCACTTGTCTTATTTTATTTACTTGATCCTCAACGGTCCCAACGGAAGACCAGCGCAAGTCATTGCAACTTGCAAATGCTGAGTTGGGACCAGTTTGCAACTGTCTTATTTATATTTATTGCTTGTGTTTTAGTTTATTAGTTTAGTGATTATCTTCAACCTATTGTTATACCTTTTGTATAATTAGTTGCAAATAAACGTTTTGATTTAATTTGATTTGAATAGTAACTTATAAAACATATCTTTCATATTTTATTATCTTTGTGTGAATCCAAAGTATCAGAATAAAAATAAGCTAGAATGATACTTTTTTATCAGATAATCAGAATATTAAGATTAGATCATATAAATCAGAATAAATACTAACAAATAAAATCATAAATGACCAAAAAAAGATGTTTTGAATTTTTACCCGGTATTAATTCAAAATGGGTAGGTAAAAATGGGTATAAACGGGTAAAAACCCAAAGTTCGGGTTTTTACCGGGTAAGCGCCCATCTCTACTAGTGAAGCATTGAACATCTCGAGCCGCGCTAACAAAGGCAGCCATTATTAACATAAACATGAATGCAGCCGCAGTACAATGGCTAGCGGTAAACTGCAATAATATAGGGGCTACTGCGAAAGCTGTAATAGCTGGTTCGCACTGGTCGAGTAGTGAGTATTTTCGTGTTATCGGACAACCAGTGAGCACGGACGCGTGGTGGGAGGTGCTACTCGACTCGCTACTCGACCAGTGCGAACCAGTAATCACTGTCTACGTCAGGAGGCATAGAATTTTAGTATAAACAGTAATAAATTAATAATTCGATTTCGTCACACAAATATAACATAGAGGCGCAGTTGTTCGATCTCCACTGAGAGCAAGCATTTTTGTTGGGCACCTAATGATGTTTGTTCATTATCACGAATGTCCGTATTTCACGGTAGTCCCCACTCCAGGTGCATAAACTCAGGATAGCGAGTCCTGTTTGCACAATACTGTATTTAGCGCCGATCCCTTTGTGCGAGTGTGCCGAACCGTGGCGTACCTACCTATACTTCAAACTATACAGTATAACAATGTTTGTGTATAACAACAACTACGGTGTACCTGATGTTGAATAATATAAAAAACTAGTTGCGACCCGCGGTTTCACGCGCGCAGATATAAATCCCGGTATTCCCACGGGATAAAAACCTATGTGCTATTCCAGACTATAATCTATCTGTTTGCCAAGTTTCATCCAGATCCGCTCAGCCGTTCCGGCGTGAAAGAGTAACAAACATCCATCCATCCATACTTACAAACTTTCGCGTTTGTAATAGTAGTAGGATTTGCTCGGTTGCTGAATCCTAGATAAATAGATTGGTTTATCCATTCTATATTTAATCTTAGAAAGCATTGCTAATTTAAGACGATCAGTTAGGTTTAAAATGTCCATGCACAAGCACATTTTTTATAGCCAGGTTTAGTTTTCGTTTTCTGTTCCACGTGGGAGGTGCCTCAGCAATAAATCACTGACGCACACTCGTATCAGATCGCGACGAACGATAAAATTGCAATTTGGATTGTATAAAATGCAGCATTGCAAAGACTTGTAATTAGATTTTTTACCTTAGAAAATGCACTTAAATTTTTTTCGTCTGAAAGGTATGGAGACGGATTTTTTATGTTTTATAACTTAGTTCGGGCGTTGGTGGATACTGTTGGGTACCAAATCCGCTCCGCTACGCAATCTGCGCTTAACTATAATCCATAACATTGGTGCTAAGTCTAGAGTAGTTAAAGGTTGTCTGGAAAAGTCGCTACTCGTGATAAGATTGCTGACCTATTCTACTAATAAAGTGAAAGGGATGTACGTCCAAATATCACCACAGATGACACATACCTACTTTCCCACATTTTGCAAGTGTTTCATACATGACAGGGTGCAAGCCCATTGTTGATGCAGATTCTAGAGTTCCAGATGGTTTGCTTATCATGTTTTCCTTCGACCGTTTGAGAGCACTGCCACTGGGCACAAAATGGAAGGGGGAAAAATGCATTGGTGCTCGACCGCATTCAACCCTCCGAACCAGGAACACAAACAAATCAGGTCAATTCCACTATTCCGCCTGTGCACAAATCGACCACAAATAAATCTCATAATCCACTACATTATTAACTCAAATAGGTTTTACGTAGGGTCATCGTAGGGCATAACGAATGCCCTGTTATCACCTAGCCCGCTAATTGCATTGCCTGAGTTATAGCCATGTGCGCCCCATAGGGGCATTGTAGAATTGTGTACCAGCTGGATTCATCCACCTGATTAACTTCAGGCAGAAGGTTTTCGAATGACGACCATGAACAGGAAAATGAAGCGATTGACTGACGACATTGGCAATATCACGGGAAGCCGATGGCTGAAGGGCTCAAAATCGTTTCTGGAAAAGTGAAGGGAGGCCTTTGTCCAGCGGTGGACTTTATCAGGCTGATGATGATGTGCCAGACGTGGTTATGGCTGAATGGTGGCCGAAGTCGGGCCGAAAAATCACACACAGCAAAGCTGCTTGGTGGCAGAAGAAGGCGTAGTAGTAGTACTTCCCCGAACGATTCCTTCACAAAGCTCTCATGCTTATGAAGTGTACCAGGTGTTTTGGTCAGACTGTATTCAAATGCAATACCCTTGTCTGGGGTACTGTTTTATTAACGTGCAGACATGGTATGGAATTGTCTATTTAAGACACAATCCTGAACTTTATTTAAAATGCTCTATCCTGAAAAATACTAAAAAGTACTAAATCGTACCAATCTCTGTCTAAATGAGGTTGCCCATCTGGTTCGCCCATCACTTTTACCCAACCAAGACCAAGAATTCATTTATTCTTCAGAAAATTATGAATTTACTAAAGAAGAATATTTTCAAATCAATATTAACTTTATTCCCAGAGCATAATAATATAGTTATTTGACATATGAACTGACTTGGTTTTTGTATTCGCTAACCCCCGGTTTCTGAAAGCGCAATCAACACTAATCGGCTGTCAAGTCACTTGCTATCTGTATCTTATTTGAAGTAAAAGCTGAAATAGCAAGTGACCTGACAGCCGATTAGTGTTTATTGCGCTTTCAGAAACCGGGGGTTAGTGATGTAGAATGGACGTTGATGCTTATTGCCTTGATTACCTAAATAACGAGAACTAGATCCTTTTCTAACCACAACACACCACGGACGAGACACAGGGCCTGGTATATATGTTAAGGCGTTGACAACACCTAATATTTCTCTCGCTCGCACGATTCGACATTTTGGAAGATATAAAATCTCAAATTCCAATTTTAAAAAATCGCAAACAATCATTTTGTGTGCAATCACATTGCGCATAGTTTGGTAAAAACTTCATTTTGATTGATGCAACTTTTCCTACTCAAAAGTTTGCTTGAATAGTAGAAAAGCAAACTTGTAAGTAGGAAAACTTGTATCGATCAAAATGATTTTTTTACTAAACTGTGCGCAATGTGATTGCACACAAAATGGTTGTTTGCGATTTTTCGAAAATGGTTTTAGTGATTTTATATCTTTTAACAAGTCAAAACGTGGGAGAGAGAGTGACATTAGCTCTTATCTTCGTCTTAACAATCAATATGCTAATGCCCCAGGTGGGCCTGAATGCAAATGTCCGTGAGTATCGCCGGTTGGTGCATAATGGGTCTTATTTGGCGCAGTAATGGGATATCCCGCTATGTATTAGACCGAGAGCTTGCCATCCAATCCTGTAATATATAAATAAAATACGCCGTATATTTCCTTATATCTACGAACTCAAAAATAGTTAACCACAATATTGTCTACAAGCCAGACACAATAATTGATGATTAAATACAACTAAAAATTGGTTATCTAATAAGTAACCTATTTGATATAATATCGCAGGTAATTTCCAAAACAGCTGCCGCACTTAAATTCACATAAAAGCCTACAAAAACAGTTGATTTTAACCCGATGTACAAAAATCGTAAAGGGTCGTCGTTTGGCGCACGCACCGCGCCAATATTCATTTTTATATCTATTTCACGCACGTGGCGGCCATTTTAAATCCAAATGTAATTGAGAGTTATGTAAATGTAGGCTTTCTCTCGGTCAGCATAGTCCCAGCTCAAGGGTAGGGGGTAGATGGTTCACTTTGGACTATTTCAAATAAATAAAATTAAATATAGCCCCAAACTAAAAAAATATAATCGACTATGAGAACCAGATAGCTGATAGTATACTGACTAGAACATTTAAAGGCTCTCCCTCACAGGCATACCTAATAAGAACAAGCGTGGATTTTTTTACATTAAAACGCGCAATCTTAGAGCCTTCAGGTTATTTTACGAAGTTGAAAGAAAGGTTATGTTACAAAGTTTAAACGTTAAATTGAAGTTTCCAGAAATGTAGTTGTGATTGTAATAATATCGTAAAACTGTTTTTTATGTGTCCATATTGAACTCGCTCAACAAATTATAAGTATGGTTAAGAAAGATCCTGTGATCACGATCCTCAGTTATGAAGTGATCACATACAAAATAGAAGTGAGCTAGCTGCTTCGTATGAGCTGTAGCCAGTGCCATTTGTACGTATATGAGGGTGAGACGTGAAAACGTTGAGTGAAATGAATTGGATTCATAATTTCGCCACTCTCATTCGTAGCACCGCTTTTAACCGGCAAAAAAGTTGGATGTAATTTCTAATCATTTCATAGATTTTCCGGCAAGCTGGGGCGATGATTTGCGAAAACCAGAGCTGTATGTCCCAATATTATGTTTAGCGCATACCCAAATTACCATTGCAGCAATTGGTATTCCTTACATGATAGGTGGTAGCAGGCCCATTGCCGCTAACAGAATACTAGCTGATTTCCTCACGATGTTTTTCTTCGCCGTTTGAGAGCATTGCGCGTATAAGCCACAAAAATCCATTGGTGCACAAGAGGATTCGAACCCACGACCTTGCGATCAAAGGGTCACTTCCACCAAACAACCGGTGTCGTTTCATTCGCGAGTGGCTTAAATACGGTCTTCATTTAACGACCGTTACAAATAAATGTCATATTTCATTCCGTAATCTTTGTACATAATATACTACGTAATGTTCTAGAACTTCCTCTACATAAAACTAAACCAAACGCACATAAATTAATTCCACGAGCACGCATCTGAAATCCATAATTCTACAACATTATCGCCCGTTTCCGAACCACTGGTCACGACGACCAGCAGCCAGGACCTTCAAAAAGCCTCCATGAACGGCGTAGTCAAAGAAAAGTGTGTAACTGGGAGGTCTCTGTGAACTGGTCAGTACCAGTGTCGTTCAATTTATGAAGACCTCCCTTCGCTTGTGGCGTTGCTTTGTGTCACTGGAATGTGTTGGGAAAATGGCGATGCTTGGTATTAAATTACAATTTGTATGTATTGTAGCAATCTAGCTAAATCAAAAGATTCAAATCCTTTTGATTTTGATCCGAACGAAAACACTGCACCGAAAATCAAAACTTTACATAACAAAAACAAACTCATAAAACTGTTTGCTGAAGCCAGACACTAATCACAACGTAATATTTTGTGTATATGTATATTTTTGGTAATTTTTGATTTTGCAAAAAGCGCTAGATCAAGTTCGTAAAATTTATAAATATGGTCCCATAACAATTCGAGTGGTACTAAACGACTTACTATCCACCAAACAATAACTCTTTTAAAAACCGACTTCAATACGCTGAAAAATACACTCATAGTACTACCTGAACTACTCAACCTCTTCCTATTTGAAGTCGGTTAAAAAAACATCATAATCGGTTCCTATTCGCGTAACAAACATACAATCCAATTCAGAAACTCTTTTCGCTGTAGTTTGGTAAGAAATAGAAGCTTTTTTCCTTATTTCATCGATAAACAACTGAAATCTCTTTAATAGAATATAATAATATAATAAAATATATTTAAAGGAGTATGTATGGATCATATTATTCTGGGTTTCGCTTTCAGCTGCGATCGACATGAGAAATGAAGCGGAATCGATAGGACGTGCAATGTCCATTGCATGCCCAGTTATGCCCATAGGTCGAGTGGAGTTACGTCGATCACCTTCATGTTATATGGCGGCCGTTACCGACGAGTTCATGATAGGAAATGTTACCTGTATTGATTGATGAAAAACTAAACACTAGTATCGAAACTCAAATGACCAATTAGCTATATGACGACCTCTGTGGCGCAGCGGGCGAGAGCCTGCCTGCGACGCAAGAGGTTGCGGGTTCGATTCCCGCCTTGGAACAAATTTGTGTATGATCTGCAGAAATTTGTTCCGATGGTCTGGGTGTTTTCTATGTATAATAAAAAATATCTATCTATGTAAGTATATAATGTATTAAATATATCAGTTATCTAGTACCCATAACACAAGCTTTGAATAGCTTACTTTGGGGCTAGATAGTGCTGTGTGGATTGTCCAGCATGTCACACCCATGTGTTTATAAACTTTTCCAGTTAATAACACCATGGACCAAAATTAAAATCAAAACGGTCTTTATTCAGCATCCAAATGACCAATTGGTTACTCGCCTATGTGCTCTATCCATACTAGCCTATGTGCTATTCCAGACTATAATCTATCTCTGTGCCTAATTTCATCTAGATCTGTTCAGCCGTTCTGGCGTTGTTGAGTAACAAACATCCATCCATCCATATAGTAGGATACCTACTAGGTACTAGGTGGAAGTTCCACTTTGGAACGTGCAGATGACCTGCCCGACTGAAAGTGATCACCATAACCTATAACAAAGCTTTGCCTCTTAAGTCACGTATATAAACGTGCCCTGCGACACACTGTTCGGCTTCCATAATTAAGGCGTACAGATGTTAACGCTCATGTGCCTTAAATTTCAACAGCAACCATAACCATAAATATGTGCTGCAGGGGGCAGCTCCAACACATATTTAATTTTAATTTATTACCAATTTTAAATATCTAAATTAAGAATTTTCACTCTGCCCAGATTACCTATAACTCAGTGATAATGAAGATAGGTTGATTTACTTATCTCAATATAAATTTAAGTTATTAAATATGAGGTATTCCGCTCATCAAGCCGAAAAAAAGCGACGCGGTTTGGCGGTTCGGCACTAAAACATAGGCGAAATACAGAGAAACAACAAAATCGGTCGTCACTCAGCATTATGCAACAATAGTGTTTGGTGCACTACTACAACGCTGGTCTTTCGTGAGCATAAGGTACAACATAACCTCATTTGACGCCAGTCTGCTAAAAACAGCTTAATATTAAAAAAGAACCAACATTCTCACCTAAGTGTTCCCTTGTTAACCCATTTTGCGACCAGTAAGTACCGCTGCGTCGTAAAAACTCCAACTGACGAGTTTTTTCGCATTGTAGAAGATGGTTACATTAAAATTCCATGTAACAGCAGATAAATCTTTGCGCCATTACCCACAGGGGTAGGCAGGGCAGGTGCTTGCAGGAAATTGGGAGGCCAGTTTAATTTTGGCAACATTACTTTGATACACACAATGCGGATGGGGTTATGTTGGTATGACCCATTCAAATAGCCTGTTGTAATAGGATTTCACCTATTGGTTTTAATTTCAGCAAATTTGGATTTTATTAAGGTAATTCACTGTGTGACATAAAAAACAAAATATACCAAACACAAAGATTACAAAATTCGTTCAGAAATGTTGCTATAGTAGTACAAGAAATGGAGCTAGGTACCTACTTCATTGTCGCTGAAACGCCGGCGCACTTTAGCGGTGTATGGTATGTTATATACATAAATTAATATATTGTATTATGTTCAAGTATATAAAAAATTGTATGTAGATTATTTATTGAGATCTATTATTGAGTTTTCTTAATTACCTATTCAAGTTTGTCACACTATGCGCACCGCTGTCCATGAATGTATCATCTACTATCCATCGTAATAATATTATTATTTAAATACCTGTTATGATGTTAATACTTATCTCAATAAATAAAAAAATAAATAATAAATAACAATAATATATACGATGACGATATTTATTATAAAACGTTTGATAGTAGATGAACTTAACAGTAATAGACAGCGGTGCGCATAGTGTGACAAACGGTTGCCTAAAAACCACTTATTAGTAAGATAAGCTTATTGTACTTTGTTAAGTTACACCTAGATTAAAGATCTTCTGAAGAACCCAGAACCTAGATCTAGTATTTTCTAAGTCTTCGTCAACAATAAAAAGCTAAACGAGTATTATCTATCAAGGTTTATAGGTTGCATTTTGGAGAATGTGCCCAGGAACTTCACGATCTCATACCACCATCCCCTTTCCACCATAGGACGAGTAGACGTACGGCCCAGTACCACCCTTACCTGGTTAATTTACCACCCATTCGCACTAAGCGTTTTGCTTCTACCTTCATCATGCGAACCGCCAAGGATTGGAACTCATTGCCGTCGTCTGTCTTTCCTGATTCCTACAATTTGGGTGTCTTTAAGGCAAGAGTGAATAGGTGTCTTCTGGACCGTTCTGTTCCATCGTCGGCTACATCGTCGCTTACCACCAGGCGAGATCGTAGCCAAAGAACGGTCTATTAAGTTTAAAAAAAAAAAAAAAAAAGGTTGACACTTCCAGTAATAAACATTTCAAAGACTAGTAAACTCTTTTACGATACTGATTTACTTTTTTGGCTAATAATCATGTCTTTATTAATCAACAATGGCTAGCCGCCGATGATTCATTTCTTCATAGTCATACTACTATTATAAACGCGAAAGTTTGTAAGTATGGATGGATGGATGCATGTTTGTTACTCTTTCACGCCGGAACGGCTGAAAGGATCTGTATGAAACTTAGCAGAGAGAATGATTATAGTCTGGAATAGCACATAGGCCACTTTTTATACCGTGGGAATACCGGGATTTAAATCTGCGCGGGTAAACCGCGGGGCGCAACTAGTTCTAAATAATCATGTCGTAATCAGCCCACAATGGCTATCCGGTTCTTTAGTAGGTAAAACTACATTAATTTAGCCCTCTGCCTCTTTGGATGAACATAATTTATTTTATGTCAAAGTCAAAAGGTTTATTCAGCAATATACGGTACGTTGATGATTCATTTCTGCATAGTTCTAATTAATCATGTCGTTATTAGCCTACAATGGCTAGCTACTACACAACGCCATCCAACCCGTAGAATGACGTGTGCGGTCCGTTCTTTAGTAAAACGACATGTCATGCTCTTAACCCTCTGTTTCTTTTTGCATTTACAACGATACTCCATTATTATTCATATCTAGGTTGGATTGTTGTATTTGACAGTTGTGAGGGGTTAAAATGCTGTGTGTGAAGTTGTGCCAGAAATTACAAATCCGGATTATTTATTGCAAAATATTTCAAATTGAGTGTTCACTAAAGTAGATTAAATGTCAAATTGCTACTTACAAACGTGACGCGCGCGTGTGTGTGTGTGTGTGTGACGTTAATCATCATCATCATCACCTTTAAAAGTCCACTGCTAAATATCCAACTACTATTAAAAACGTGAAAGTTTGTAAGTATGGATGGATGGATGTTTGTTACTCTTTCACGCCGGAACGGCGGAACGGATCTGGATGAAACTTGGCAAAAAGATTATGGTCTGGAATAGCACAAAGGCACCCGTGGGAATACCGGGATTTAAATCTTCGCGGCTGAAACCGCGGGGCGCCTAGTACATTAATGTATATTTCAAGATGAAAATTTTTGAAGTGAATAAAATCCTTGTCAGCGATAAGACCACCAATTGCAAAGCTGTACATTGTAATACCCATCATGCGTGGTGCAGGTTTTTTTATTACTTATTCCTCCAAGATTTATTTGTATGTTTTTTTTATTGCTGTCGGCCTTACAAAAGTCGTTGACGATAAACTACTTTTTATATAAAAGCTATATATACTTTTATATATACTTTATATATACTTAAACCAGTTAGTATTCTAACAGCGGCGATGGGCTTGCAACCTGTCACGTATGGAATACTAACTGCTGCAAAATGTGGGTATGTGCCAAATATAATGTTTGGCCAAATATAATCTTGAATTAGTACCTACTTGGTACTGGGAGATCTGAAGGGATATCTACCGTGCCTGGGGATCAAAGTCGTGAAGCTGTTTCAGTTTTTTTTCAGTATACAGGGTTACAGGAAAAATCGTGCTAGATCCGATAAGGGCGTGGAGTACCCATCATTTCTGACTTATTTCACTATGAAACACCCTACCCTAAACCAAACCCTTTTCGAGATATTTAGGCTACTTAATTTGTTTTTGTTTATTTTGTGTATCTTAATATTATTATTATTAGGTTTTTACATGTGTAATAAGATGCTTTAGGACGTCAATCATTAAAATAGTGCATAAGTTACTTGAATAGACCGTAGTAGACAAGTGAAAGTTAAGAAATAAAAAAAAATATTAGAAAGTTTTTTTTCTCTAAGGGATATCTAAAATAAATATTGAAATTTAAAATACTGAAATAAGTCAGTAATGATGGGTACTCCACGTCCTTAACGGATCTAGCACGATTTTTCCTGTAACCCTGTATATACTTTTTATATCCTGCCTTACTATTTATGCCTTTTAATTATTATTACATACAAATTCCATAATCTTACTAAAACAGAACATTAATATAACAGGTAGGCATAATCGTTTTATAAATTTGATAAAAATAGCTCGCGTCAGCTCACGTCCAAAGTTCATTACCACACTGCCGTGAGCGTGACGCAATGCTCGCCGTTAGTGACGTCACGTTTACGGACGTACGGCATTAAACTGATAATTTCGTCGTGCTACTCATAGAGCAGAGTGGCGCAGTGGAAGCGTGCTGGGCCCATAACCCAGAGGTCCGTGGATCGAAACCACGCTCTGCTAAACACACTTTTTGCGTTTTTTTTACATTTATATTTTTGCTTATGGTTTTTGTTTTTCTAATAGGTACATGTCTATGTAAAACATTTTAGCATCTAATCATAAAACAGTATTTTTTAGTTTTTTTTTGTTTAAAGCGGCTGTCATTTAAAAATGATAGCTAAAGAAACTCGAGGTTTAAAATTTGGTGCCTAACTGCAGTTCCCTAGGTGAGGTAGAATTGCCCTAATCTTTCACAGCGTTTAACGACTCTCAGTAGCACTCGCCACTTCGTCTGATTTATTTTATAGCCCGTGATTTTCTTTGGAGCCTGGGTTGTTTCTAGAAAAAAGTTGTAGGTTACTTAAAGTTACAAATGCCCATAGATTTGCTATCGGTCGCTTATAGTGGCGTTGTGATAAGTATTGATAAGGTTAATGTAAATACATTAACCTTACGAGAACTTCTTTTAGCCCCTTGACTCACCGAAAACTCTGAAATTCCTAAAAAGGGCCTACAAAAAAAATACGGCACTTTTTGATGTGTAAACGCGATAACAAGGAATTTTTTTATACACTGACGAAAATAAACTTCACTCGTCTTAACCTGGCCATTACAGCGAGACCCATTTAAACAGCGAGATCATTTGCGATTACTTTCGAAATCGTTTACACGAGGGTTCTTTTTAAGTGGTGCTCTCTCTAGCAAAGGGTGAAATTATAAGAATCTGCGTGCCGTTGCTAAGCAACTGATAGCTTATCGTTTATTGGTCGTCCATCGAAAAATTGGTCGGCTGTTGTTTTTCGTCATTCATCAATAAATTGAGCGTGACAAATTGGGTGTCGTTTTCTCGTTACTAGCTGTTGTGTATTCTGTGGCGGCTTTAGCTTTGGGTGCTTCGTTATTTTTTATAAGCTTTTTTGTACTCAGGGTAGCGATAAGGGAAATTATTGAGGATGCCCAGAACTTCTGATTAATAACATCACGACATTTAAAAAAAATGTATGGATTTCAGATACAATTAATTAAATACCCAGAACAAAGTTGTTTTAACTGTTCCGTTTGTAGTTACGACCTCTGTGGCGCAGCGGGCGAGAGTCCGCCTGCGAAGCAAGAGGTTGCGGGTTCGATTCCTGCCTCGGAACAAATTTGTGTACGATCTGCAGAAATTTGTTGCGTTGGTCTGGGTGTTTTCTATGTATAATAAAAAATATCTATCTATGTAAGTATATAATGTATTAAATATATCAGTCATCTAGTACCCATAACACAAGCTTTGAGTAGCTTACTTTGGGGCTAGATGGTGCTGTGTGGATTGTCCAGCATTATTTATTTATAATTATTATTATTATTATTATTATCAGCCATCTATGTCCCACTGCTGGGCAAAGGCCTCCCCCATTCCCTCCACTCTGTGCGGTCCCGTGCTATGGTGCTCCACTCCGGCTGGTACTTATCGAGCTCATCACGCCATCTCATTTTGGGTCTGCCGCGACGCCTCGGTTCTTGCGGGCGCCACTCCGTTGTTAGTTTGGCCCAGAGCTTACAGTCCATGCGGCAGACATGGCCGGTCCACTCCCACTTGAGCTTGGCAGCTTTGGTCGCTACATCTACGATCTGGGTTTGTGAGCGTAGGTCCGTGTTGCGAATTCGGTCAATAAGTCGCACGCCTAAAATACTCCGCTCCATTGCACGTTGGCAAACCTTGAGCTTGGACTTTCCCAAATATGATGCAGTTACTTATAGCAAAAAAATGAATTTTATAAGTTTGTGGTTAGTATATTAATATAATAATTCAATTCGTGACGTTGTGTTTATTTTTAAATAGGTAACTGCATATGTTTATGATAGTCAATATTAAAAAGAAAGTTTAAGAAAATGCTTACAGCATTAAGTCTGTCTTTTGAACACATTTTTATTAATCATTGTGCAATAAAGTGTTTAATAAAAAAAAAAATAAGTAGGTAGTGATTCAAAAGCTGCCAACTCATCGCCACGTTTTGAAATGGCACATATCTCATTATCAAAATAAAAACATATTACCCACTTTTTCTCAAAAAAAAAAAAAACTAAAGCATTGTAAAAACAAAACGCTAATAGTGGCCATATCCCAACACGTGGCACGCACTGCCACATTTTCCCCTAATTGCAGCAGTCTGAAACCACGTGCAACACTTGTACATTTCCAACCACTGTTATCATACCAACCAACTTACAAAAGCACTCTTTCTCACCCATAACCCCGATCAACATAAAGTCGATTTTCGCCCAGCACTGTGGGATAAGCGTTGAGGTTACACATAAAACGAGTCATATTGATATAGGAAACTACAACATTAATTTAATTAATGGATTTCAGTGGATGGGAGGTGTAGTTCGATTTATTGAGGGCTTAATTTGGTTGAATACGCATTTTGAGTATTGTTTGAGGTAAATAAAATGATTTTATTTTAAATTTGCTATGGCTTTTTCTGCAGCCAAGCAGAGTTGCTGTGTTTCGGTTTGAAGAGTGAGGTTGCTGGTTTAATTACAGGCACATGAGGCTTAACATCTGTATGCCCTAACTATCTGTATGGCTTAAACTAATGCCAGACTTTTGTCTTACAATCCACCTTGAGCTAAAATAAACAATACAGGGTGTCCTAACTAGTAAGTTATTCCGATGGGAAGCAAACTAAAACTAAAACAGCTTCACGTCACGGCTTTGATCCCCAGGCACGGTAGATATGACGGTAACTCCAGATGCTTTTTTGAGGATGTCTTGCAATTCGCAGCGACAACAAAATGTGCAGCAAATTTTGCTACAGCATAAACTAACGACTGACGTCACCAATAAAAAAGCATTGCTTAAGTCACGCTAGATAGGAATGTGCCTTATGATGTTCTGCCCTTCGTCCATAAATGCATTTTCCATAAGTAAGAAGAATAAAAAATTTAATAAAACATTTCTTCTTCCCGCGTCTGTTGAGGATAACTTCTAGGGATCTCATCAAGTTATGAGACATGTATATCCAGTTTAAAGCCTTTTATAGACAATGTCACTAGGCATTCTAGTTACCCAACTATAATAACATAATTTAGGCTGAGTCACTCGCAATTTAGTAACAGTATTCACCTCCTACAACATATTTTCAAATCTATGGCGCCAATACATACGCCAGCCTAATATCCCACCTTAGCGGCATAGACTTAAATCTGAATTTTGCTTGAGAATATGCTAGACATGGTATTGAATGAATGAAGCTACAACGCGCCTACGCACACCGGTTTACAGAAAAGACCTTGAGTAAATCCGATGTTTATCGTCCATTCACGCAGTGATTCTAAAATTACTTTGGGTGTAGCACACGCATTTAAAATATTTATAAGTATGAATGATATTATTCTAGATTAACAAATCATATTGCAAGGCAATGCTTTGTTTTTTTTTTTTTTATACAACTCGCTGATGGAGCAAGCAGATGGCCCACCTGATGTTAAGTGGTAACCATCACCTATAAACAAAACATTGCCCCGTAGGTCACGCACAATAAAAACGTGCCCTACGATGCACTGCCTTGCGTCCATCAACTTGAGGCATACAGATGTTAAGCCTCATGTGCCTGTAATTACACCGGCGACCACACTCTTCAAACCGAAACACAGCGTTGCTGCTTGGCGGCAGAAAAAGGCGTGGTGGTAGTACTTCCCCGGACGAGCCCTTCACAAAGAGCTCTACTACTCTTCTTGTTATGTGATGATGGTTACCACTTAACATCAGCTAGTTGTCCCATCGGCCATCATTCGATTTTTAGAAAAGTTATTTCGTAAGTAATAATATACTTCAATCTACGTAAGCATAAGTCTTTTTTGTGAGTAAAATAACTAGGCACCGGCACCTTATCACTGCACACTAAAACCCGCCCTATCGTTACATAAACAAAGGCTAAAATCCCCAGACAGCCTTCGACACTAACAATCTATTCACAGCCTTTCAATCGCTAATGAATCTGGCTCTTCGAATCAGTGCCTTCTCCGAAGCCATAGCTTACGTGATAGTTTGTAAAGATCTCTAGTGTGTAGAGATAATAATAATTATTCTGCACTAGTTTGTAGAGATAAATAAATAATGCTGGACAATCCGCACAGCACCATCTAGCCCCAAAGTAAGCTACTCAAAGCTTGTTATGGGTACTAGATAACTGATATGTTATACGTTATATACTTACATAGATATATATTTTTAATATGCATAGAAAACACCCAGACCGACGGAACAAATTTCTGCAGATCGTACACAAATTTGTTCCGAGGCGGGAATCGAACCCGCGACCTATTCCTCGCAAGCGGACTATCGCCCGCTGCGCCACTGAGGTCGTCAAGAGATGAATGTTATTTTGTGAGGGAGGTGACATAATTATGTTCTCGATGTTCTTTGCTAGTCTTGTATAGCGCTTACGAAAGGGGTTATGAATAAGAGGGATTTTTTTTTATACAACTAGCTGATGGAACAAGCAGATGGCCCACCTGATGTTAAGTGGTAACCATCACCTATAAACAAAACATTGCCCCGTAGGTCACGCTAGCTGGAACTCGCGACTTCGTCTGCGTACTTTTAATTTGATTAAAGTTTCATGGTTTTATCTTTTAAAATTAAGAAATCCCATACAAACTTTCAACCTCTTCATCCCTTTTTATCGCAATAAAAGGTAGCCTATGTCCTTTCTCAGGGTCTAAAGATTGTCTGTGCTAAATTTCATCAAAATCGGTTGAGTTAGTTAATATATATATATACGAAAGTAACTCTGTCTGTCTGGCTGTCTGTTACGCTTTCCCGCTTAAACCTCTCTATACTCTCTATATTTGACGACCTCAGTGGCGCAGCGGGCGAGAGTCCGCCTGCGACGCAGAGGTTGCGGGTTCGATTCCCGCCTCGGAACAAATTTGTGTACGATCTGCAGAAATTTGTTCATTGGTCTGGGTGTTTTCTATGTATAATAAAAAATATCTATCTATGTAATTATATAATGTATTAAATATATCAGTTACCTAGTACCCATAACACAAGCTTTGAATAGCTTACTTTGGTAGCCCCAAATAAAAAAGAGCCCCAAATAAAGATAGTGCTGTGTGGATTGTCCAGCATTATTTATTTATTTTATTATATATATATATATATATAGTAGGGATTATACATATAAACCTTCCTCTTGAATCACTCTATCTATTAAAAAAAAACCGCATCAAAATCCGTTGCGTAGTTTTAAAGATTTAAGCATACAAAGAGACAAGGGGACATAGGGACAGAGAAAGCGACTTTGTTTTATACTATGTAGTGATAGTGATTGTAGTGCATGGTGGCGCGGAACAGGTACTTAAATTCTACAAGTCTCTTTGTTTTAACGTGATTTTGTCCTTTAATTGCTTTAATCTTTATACGAGCAATATTTGTATTATGTATTTATTTTATCTGAATCTCAGAAACGGCACCAACTATTTTCATGAAATAAAGTATTTTGATATGCCGGGGAAACCCCTGACATACTAAATTATATGTGGTATAGAAAATACATATCACTATTTCATAAGCACAGGAAATAAATTGCACTTCTGTGAGTACATGTCCTGTGTCGTAGCTGTAGCAGCTACGCCGTAGCCGGGTGCTATAGGGACTGGGAGCAGTTACCGCGGACTTCTCACACCGCGTAGACGTGTCTACGAACCGCGCGCGTCCGATCCGCGAATTCGCGTTTTTCGCAAATTCTGTACTGAAAGGATTTTAATTACTGGTGCATGTTTTTGTGCGGCGAAACCTTGAACGCGTTCAAGTTTTTTGGTAACCCTTTGTTTGGACTCGGCTAGTTTTATGCAAATATAGTTTTTATGTTCAGCGTGTTAAATTACAGTGTTATATTTCAGTTTCGAGTTTATCGAAAGCTGAAGGAAAATCGCGTTGAATTATTTTCGCTCCGCAAATAATATAGGTCAGCTCGGTTTTCTATTTTTGGTACGAAAGCCTGTGATACGCCGTTAACATTGTAATCGCCTGATTTCTGACGGAATCGTTGTTTTGTTTGGATCTCCTAGTTTGAATACGTGAATATTATAGTGCGTACTGTGATGATAACGCTAGTGTTATATTGATCTGGCCTAGGTTGTGCTACGTAGGTTTGTAATATCAGAGGCATCTACATAACGATTACTAGGTACATAAAGAATTGTTATAGTAATCAAAATATAATGAATCAAGATATACTTAGTGTGAACACACTGGTTTTTAAACATGTTAAGGAATAATTCAATTTATGTAGTCCTTGTAAAACTGTTATACTCGTATTTATTTTTAAAGTGTCACCATTCTAAATTTAAAATAATCAATAAAACACTATTTTTAAATTAATTAAAAAATATATCTGCAGGGATAACATCCGTGCCTGGGGATCAAAGTCGTCAAGATGTTTTTTCAGTTTAATTTTAAAGAACTAGTTTTTTTAATTATTATTTTTCATTTATTTAGGTTGTGGCATGCGCTCCCTGCGGATGTTTTCCCTGGAGAATACAGTATGGGGTTCTTTAAAAAAGGCGTATTAAAATATTTAAAGAGTCAGCAACGCGAGTGTGACACATCTGGTGTTACAAACGTCCATAGGCTACGGTGACCGCTTGCCATCAGGTGGGCCGTATGCTTGTTTGCTACCTTGGTAGTATAAAAAAAAACAGATTTACATCCATAAGTACAATATTAATAACACAACCAGGTTAAGATTTTTAGAAGTGGGTTTTGGCAGTTTTCTGATATCTCCGGCTGATGTTTTGGTATCGTGTTTCGACGAGTCGAAAGTAGAGACGGAATGATTTAATAAGCATACAATAGACTATATCAGTTTGTTCGATCCACCCGTAGCTTCGTAGTTCTGTAATCGAGCGAGTTTAATCGCGTTTGTAAAAAACAAAAGCAACAAAAAACAATACAAAACAAATAATAGAACCTTGACAGATGTTTGACATTCTGTCTGGTCCCGTCTACGTCACAGTACAATATTACTGTGCCTACGTCTATCTAGGCTAGACTATCTAAACTACACTGACATTTCCGTAAATCGTATCGCACTATGATTGTATATGCGGTGGAAGTGTCCATGCAGGCTTGTGTTAGAGATACTGCGGTCAATGATTATGTAAAGGAATCGTAAGTAAATACCAGTTGTGATATTTATAGTTATTTTTATAGAAGTATGTATGTATCTAGAATGACTCGTAGGAATGAAATGTTTATTGATTCAATTAAATTACAGCGATCACTTTTTTAAAGTATCGTAATATTTGATCTATCTATGTAAGTATATAATGTATTAAATATATCAGTTATCTAGTACCCATAACACAAGCTTTGAATAGCTTACTTTGGGGCTAGATAGTGCTGTGTGGATTGTCCAGCATTATTTATTTATTATTTATTTATTATTTTACTTTTATTGAATATGGATCAGAAATGTGTCGGGAATACAATTTAAATTATTATATTATTTAAATTGGTGAAATTCTAAACAATTAAAATAATATATAAAAGTGGTAATAGTCAAAAATGTAATCGAAAATATTAAGGTATATTTATTTCACATAAATAATTCCCTCTCATTTTCTAAACATTGCTTTAGTAGACGCTTATTCTGATCGTAAATAGAAATGTTAGTACTTATTATGATATACGTTTGAGACAACCCTGATGGTAGTGATAGGATGCTCGACAGTTGTAACCATATTTATGGTTTGTAAATGCCAGATTTATTTGTTGATTTACTAAATAGTATTGGCGTGTGAATGGTCTACAAATAAGATAGCGAGGTGTTTACGATTTGATTTGATTTGATCGAAGTTTTATTAATCTTTTATGTTGAGTTTTTACGACTACAATGACTTTTTGCATGCTACAAGTCACTGGGAGTTTTTTTTTATTAAGTCGTATACATAGGCACTTATTCATAATGGTCTTCGAGTGCCAATAACCTAACAGACCGATCTTTTGCTTGCTCTTTTCGGTGACCAAAAATCTCTATAGAGCTGCTATAAAATGTTAGGAATTATGATTATGAGGGTATATATTTATCTATGATCGATTGAGATATATAACCGTAAGTGTGACAGATTTGTGAACTTAATTGTAATTGTTAACTTTCATGTTACTGATATCTAGAATTTTTATTGATAGTCCAGTCGACCTTAGATTCCTTAGTTAATGCAGATACTCATAAGTGTGTACCTTTAATTTTTAGTAAAAAATATCTGGTTGTGTTTCAAATATAAAAAAAAATCGTTGTACGAGTATGAAGTATCGCTAAATAAATAACAAAAAACTCTGCTTGCAAAATGCAATATTCTGCCTAGAATTCTTTGTAAAACCGGTAGCTTTATTTAAGGTTTATATTACCTCGTCTCATCTCAAATGATCACCATGTATATCAAGTCATTCAGTTACGTTAACATTTTAATTGCTATTTCCAACAGCGTTTTTTTGCAAGTCTTTTGTCATTTTAATTAAACTCGACTTGATCAGAGTTTTACGCGAGACTGTTTTTACAGTCTCTGTCGATTTAAATGGATGATAACAGTGGTATGTTTCATTCAGTTTTATTCGTCCCGGCATTTGTTCTCGGTCCCTGTTTTCTTCCTCTTTTCGTGTTACTTTCTTTCGAAACTCTGTTTTAAAATAAATTTAAGTGTGTCTCAAATAGGCATTTTAGAGCACTTGACACATGATAGAGAACTTTTGAGGTTTTGTACAGTGAGTTTCTATAAAATGTAAAAAAAAATACTTCAATAATTTCAAAAATTCGTATTTTGGTCTAAAATGGAGAACAAATATTTTAAATAATAATATTTCGGAAATATTCTCTGTTTTGAGTTTCTCTGGAACGGGGAAAAGTACTGTAGGAATATGAAGTCGAACGAAGTTACAAGTAACCGTTATCCTATTAATATTATAAACACGAAAGTTTGTAAATATGGATGGATGGATGTTGGTTACTGCCGGTTTCACGCTGGACGGTTGCACGCTTGTTACTCTTTCACGCCGGGACGGCTGAACGGATCTGGATAAAACTTGGCAGAGAGATAGATTATAGTTTGAAATAGCACATAGGCTACTTGTTATCCCGTGGGAATACCAGGATTTCAATCTGCGCGGGTGAAACCGCGGGCGTAACAGAATAGTTCACAAGATTCTATTGTCAAAACAATTGACAAACGAAATCCCGACAGTTTCGTAGTCTCATTGTCAGGCAGCCTTTTGTTCCTGCACCAGATAATTAAATCGAAATGTTGCAGTTCATTTTGAATAATCTGAAATTAATAAATGGCTTTATGACTATTGTAACGCTTAATTATTTTTCAATTGCCATGTTTATATCGAAGCATTTCGGTCGCATGGGGGAACGTAATTTTATTTAATTTTGTGATGAAAAACTATGGGTTTAAACTTTTCAGCATGCGATCGGATTTTTAAACGCTGTAACAGCATGTTATAATGTTATTACGGGGTATTAAGCATAGAAAATTGCTTTTACCTTTGAAAATAACTGCTTTTGGTTCGAATCGTAAAACCTAGCAAAGCTAGGAGCGAGCAAAAAGCCTGCCGCCATGTTCGCATGCAAAAATGTTCAGTTATCGGAGTTATCTTTTCTACATAAATATAGATTTATTGTGCGCCATTATATAAGTTCATATTATAACAAAAACAGTACTTTAAAAAGTACTGGTTTAATGAATGGTCTTATCGCGTAAACCGGTATTTTCTACCTTTGTTGAAAAACAGACCGTGTTTTATAATCTAACTAGCGACCCGCGCGCGCGTCCCTGCTTCGCACGGGTGCACACTGTTTTTCTACTATATCATGCATATATTATACATATAAACCTTCCTCTTGAATCACTCTATCTATTAAAAAAACCCATAAAAATCCGTTGCGTAACTAAAGATTTAAGCATACATAGGGATATAGGGACAGAGAAAGCGACTTTGTTTTATACTATGTAGTGATAGTGATGTATAGGGTTGTTAAACAATTGATTTAAAATTGTACCTACACACAGAAAATTAAAGGCTTTAGTTTATTCATTTCCTCATACTCATTGTAAAAACTATCCCTTAACTTTTTTTTATTAAACTACTCAAGAAGTGCACAAGGATCATCATCTACATAATATTAAAATAGAAATAAAAAAGTTGCGAAACTTACGTTGCAAAATTAATTTATTTTCTATCAATTTCAATACAAACTTGCTAGACTGGCAATAATCCGTTGCAAAAAGTACTAATTGAAGTTTGTCCGAGGGCCACTGAATACTCCCAACTTTGTTGAAGAGGAAGACAGTCTTATAAATAATGAGCAATAATTTTTGCACGACTCCACAATATCGGAAACTATACTGTAACAAGGATTATACAGCAGAACAGTACGAACATAGACATTACTTTGGGCTCATTCATTCAAAATCAATACAGTCACAGGGACCACTTTGAAACGTCTTATATACTAGGTGAATCTACCGCCAACGTCGCAACCAAAGCCTAGAAGAACTGGCAAGAAACTAAGATTGGGTCCTAGCGTTTTTTTGTATGATCCTCTTTACAAAATAATATGGATTTTGTAATGAGCTGGAGCATAGTTCAGTCCCAAGCTTTTTTGTCATCTACTTAATCTTCTAAATATATATAACTCAAAGGTGACTGACTGACTGACATAGTGATCTATCAACGCACAGCCCGAACCACTGGACGGATCGGGCTGAAATTTGGCATGCAGGTAGATGTTATGACGTAGGCATCCGCTAAGAAAGGATTTTGATCAATTCTACCCCCAAGGGGATAAAATAGGGGATGAAAGTTGAATTCCTTGGCGCGAGCAAAGCCAGCTAGTCAGATATAAGCTTAATTAGTAATCTTTAATGTTTTTGAAGTTTCCAATCGACAACTGTTCAATATATTTGGGACTTTGTTATAGAAGCGTACACATTGTTCTGCAAATGATTTGCTTACTTTATTAAGCTATTTGTTCCACGTAAACAATAACCAACAGACAGTTCTTATTTTCTTAGTTCTTATAGTTTCTTCAGAAGTAAATAAATACGGCCTTATCGCTCAGAAGCAATCTCTTAGGGTCAAAAACAAGTACACCCAAACATAATGCTAATAAGTGAATGTTGGGAGTTTGTATTTTTTAGCTTCCTCCCTCATAATTGCATTCTCAACAACAAATGCACAACATTACAGGAACAAGTATATAGTTTCCCAAAGTTTTAAACGAACTCCTGCAAACTTCTTTGCTTACATTAATTGCATGAAGTTTTGTGCACCTGTAACTTATTTAATAGTATAGCGAACTCGATTCGGAAGCTTGTTTATTTTTACTAGCTGCGCCCCGCGGTTTCACCCGCGCAGATTGAAATCCCGGTATTTCCACGGGATAAAAAGTAGCCTATGTGCTATTTCAGACTATAATCTGGCTCTCCGCCAAGTTTCATCCAGATCCGTTCAGCCGTTCCGGCGTGAAAGAGTAACAAACATCCATCCATCCATACTTACAAACTTTCGCGTTTATGATATTATTAGGATAGGTTTAAGACTCCGACAAGAGTATATCGTCGGCTTATCGTTAGAAGTCACTAACTACAAAAAATTACCAACTACCTTTATTGGACCAGCGCACTCGCCTGATTGAGCTCTACAATAATCAAAAACCCATTTATTTCTAGCTATTCTAGTGGATTTTTCTATCGAAAAATTTATGTGCGCAATGCCAGTGCTCTTAAACGGTGAAGGAAAACATCGTGAGGAAACCAGTTAGTATTCTAACAGCGGCGATGGGCTTGCAACCTGTCACGTATGGAATACTAACTACTGCAAAATGTGGGTATGTGCCAAATGTAATGTTTGGACGTACCTCTGACTACCCCCCTTAGACATCCTCAAAGAATCTTGAATTAGTACCTACTTGATACTGGGAGATCTGAAGGGATATCTACCGTGCCTGGGGATCAAAGTCGTGAAGCTGTTTCAGTTTTTATTCTAGTTTCGCCGATATGGACCTGCTTGAAGTCATTATTTAACATAATTGGCATAAATCAAAACTTCAATTGCGTTTTCCCACACTTTTAATTTTGTTTGTTTGACGACCTCAGTGGCGCAGCGGGCCAGAGTCCGCCTGCGACGCAAGAGGTAGCGGGCTCGATTCTCGCCTTGTCCAGTAATATTTATTATTTATTTATTTGTCGCTTAGTCACTTCTAGCAGTAAGCCGACGATATTGTAGAGCTCTATGGAGGAAGTACTACCGCCATGCCTGTTCCTGCTGCAAAACTGCGTTTCTGTGTTTCGGTTTAAAGAGTGTGGTTCCCATAGATTTACTGCAAGACATAAAAGCCATCAGTGATGCGTATCCATGTATGTAACAGTTCCAATTGTTGTCAACACCTGAGCCTCAGAGGTCAACAATGAATTATCTTTTAAGAGTAGTAGAGCTCTTTGTAAAGGGCTCGTCCGGGGAAGTACTACCACCACGCCTTTTTCTGCCGCCAAGCAGCAACGCTGTGTTTCGGTTTGAAGAGTGTGGTCGCCGGTGTAATTACAGGCACATGAGGCTTAACATCTGTATGCCTCAAGTTGATGGACGCAGGGCAGTGCATCGTAGGGCACGTTCCTATTGTGCGTGACCTACGGGGCAATGTTTTGTTTATAGGTGATGGTTACCACTTAACATCAGGTGGGCCATCTGCTTGTTCCATCAGCTAGTTGTATAAAAAAAAAAAAAAAAAAACAAAAAAATATGCAACGCCGGATGCGACATAATGTCTGCCTCCGACTGCTAAACACCTGTAACGTGTAATTGGCGAGGGAATTAGTAAGGATTGCGCGATCGCGTTTACCTTACTGAAGATGGTTATAGGTAAATTATATTGAGAAGGTATTGGGACATCATCATAATTTTCATCTTCAGCCTGACATCGCCCACTGCTGGCTATAGGCCTGTCTATTTTGGCACTGTTGGCAGTCCTTTTTTTTATGGGAAAAATGTCTTTGCATTTCGCTTCCGCCATGGGGATGACGGATAGGTGGGGAGTATGTGGGGCTCGAACCCACTAAAAACCCTCCTGTGAGACAACCTCCGCAAAGGTGTAGTGAGATGGGGTCGCGTTTGCATTCACCATCTCGCCACGGTGATGAGCCTGTATTTATTAAACCGGGCCATTGCATCTGTGTAGGATACCTTGCTCAACAACGCCTCACAGAAGTAGCGGAAGTCCCCTGATGACCCCAACTGGTGACCCCAACTGTTGACGGTCCTGTGCTAGTCTCATCAAGCTCTTGATAACATCTGCCCATCGGACGCTTCTATCCTAGTTCTCCGACGACATTCAGTATGCGCCTTACTCCAAGATGGTTTGCAATAAAAAATATAAATATCTGTTAGCAATAAAGTATTTAATTGTTATATCATTTGTCTGGTTGCCACAGTTAAAACTTCGCTTATTTTGGGGCTATAGATAGTGTTCGCTAGAAAGGAGCCTCATTGAGGCGTAATTTACATCCTTTCCCCACACATGCACTGTTTCAGAAGAACTAGTCATCATCGACCGCATCATCACTTAACATCAGGTGAGATTGCGGTCAAACGTTTTTACCTATAAGTTGTAAAAAAAAAAAACTAGTGACCAACAAGAAGAACTTGCTCTAGGAATTACATAAATATCTATAAAAAAATTTACTACTGAGTTCAAAATTAATTAATTAATTTATCAATGAACCATGGATGTCAAGGCAATTTTAAAAATATGAAATGTCATCTTCTTCTTCTTCTAAATATATATAACTCAAAGGTGACTGACTGACTGACATAGTGATCTATCAACGCACAGCCCAAACCACTGGATGGATCGGGCTGAAATTTGGCATGCAGGTAGATGTTATGACGTAGGCATCCGCTAAGAAAGGATTTTGATCAATTCTACCCCCAAGGGGATAAAATAGGGGATGAAAGTTTGTATGAGATTTTCAAAGTAAACGAGCGCGAGCAAGGCCGCGGGATCAGCTAGTAGGATCATAAATATATACATAACATAAAATTAATTTTATAGAGGTTGCGTCATTTAAAAATAACACTGGAAAACAGTGGGGGAAATGTGTGCGCATACAAAACACTCGCGCCATCACACCCCCTCCTTCCAGCGTTCTTTTACGTGACGCGGCCTATACTAATCAGTACCACCTAACACGGGCAAGGAGGCCAAGGTTCTAACCACGCAGTTTCAAACACGTTCGTTGCATGTCTGCCTCTGCACTCATTCATGTTGATTCATACACCACGCCACATGCGTGACTTACGAAGCAATGCTTTGCTGGTTATGGTTACCACTTTACATCAGGAGGCTATCTGCTTTTTTCATCAGCAATAGGTAAAAAAATGCAAACTTAATTTTTCTCTGTTGTAGAAACCATGTCCGTAACCCTAAGATTAGGTACATACCTAAGTACCAACAGTAGATACTCGTTCACTTAGCCTTGGTCTGGCACAGCACAGCACAATGTCATCTCGCTGCCAAGGTTATTGAACTCCGGCGTAGAGCCTAGAAGCGCACATACAGCGTAAAATGTGTACTTGCACTGTACTATTTGTATAGTCGTTCCATCCCCACCATCTGGATGGCTGGTTCTCCTCAACTACTCGTTTTTCTCGGTCGTTTTTACCACGAACGAGTAAGTTGTGGAATGAACTTCCCCTGCGGTTTTCCCTCGGAGTTATGACATGGGATCCTTCAAAAGACGGGTTTATCTCCTCTTAAAAGGCCGGCAGCGCATCAGCAACGCCTCTGGTGTTGCAGGTGTCTATGGGCGACGGTGACCACTTTCCATCAGGTGGCCCGTATGCTCGTCTGCCAGCTTTGGTATAAAAAAAAGTCGTAGTTTAGATAAAACTAGCTAATGATGCCAGTTTGTACAAGGCTTGTTCGCCTGAAAATGGTGCTTAAATTCACTTAGCTTTTCATTTCAAAGCGATGCTTGTGATTTTAATTCAGAATAGCTGCCACCCGCGGTTTTGCTCGCGTGTTTGAAGTAATAACTAAAATTAATATTAAGAGCTTTTTTCCTTTATAAGGTTTGTTATATTTTGTATCGTTTCCGGTAAAATTTTGGGATTAAAAGTAGCCTTGAGGTACTAATCTAGGCTATGTGCCTGCTATTATTTGTTCTAACTTTCACCTCTATCGCCTCAGTGATTAGGACGTGCAAGCCACCAACAAAAATGGTAACAAACAAACATGATAACATTATCAATGTCTCTCTCTCTTTGACAATGCAATACAGAATGTATGCCACAGATATACATAATACAAATAAGTACAATATTAAACACGAAAAGTTAGTGACATAAAATTGACTGCCACTCAGCAGGCTATGGTTTTTCGTGGCGACTTTTAAGATATAGGAAAACTTATTTTTGGTAAACTTAAACTTCGCTACAAAGCAGAATCTTAGCAGAGCATAAACTATATCGTACCAACTCATCTGTTACTTCATTTTACGGTATCCTCCCCTCCTGCTTCGCTTGGTCTGGCAATGTAAACACAATTATCCTATGTATACATCGCAAAATCTCGGTACGCCCTTTCAACGTACAAAGTGTGTTTGCGTATATTTTAGAGATATCAAGCGCAGGTTATGAAATACGATGATTTTTAGCGCTTTTTTTAAACCTAATAATTTATAGTTTTTGACAGCAAACGTCATCAAGATTTGAATTTAGAACGTTGCAAAATGTACAGTTCAAAAATCTAACACCTTTGATGTCAAAATTGAAATCAGTGCATCCTATGGCAAGTGCGTGCGTGACTTACAAGGCAGTGTTTTGTTATACGCGATGGTTACCACTTATCATCAGGCGGGCACTCTACTTATGAGGGGAGGATACCTGTTCCACCCGTTAATTGTATTAAAAGTTACAAACTTTTGTTCCGAAGAAGTTTAGCAACAGAAATTTACATACAAATAAGTAAAAAAAAAATTGATTGACATTCCACACAGCACTATCTAGCCCCAAACTAAGCCAAAACTTGTGCTATGGGAACCAGATAGCTGATATAATACTTATAATCCTTTTTTTTATAATATTTTATACACCCAGACACATAACAAACATCTATCATCACACAAATGTTCGTTCACGGTGGGAATCGAACCCACGGCCTGCGGCGCAGAAGGAAGGCTACTACCAGCTAAGCTTTGAAGGCTGCCAAATATATGTGTACTGTTTTTTTTAATATAATTTTAGTAGGTACCTATGAATATAAACAGCTCATTTTGTAAAACAAACATGGTTATTTAAGTAAACAAGCCTTGAGTAATTACGTTTACATTCGATGTTTTCTATGTATTTTGTGAAATGTAATTGAAGGACTCGATGAAGTTTTAAAAGTAATCCCTCAAGTAATGTACGCCTTTTGAAGGACCCCATGTCGTAACTCAAAGATGTGGATGGAGATTACTCAAATCGTTCTTACTATGCTCAAAACAGAAAAAATACAGATATATGATATATAACAGATACGGAGAAGTATAAATAAAAAAAATGCTGGACAATCCACACAGCATAATCTAGCCCCAAAGTAAGCTATTTAAAACTTGTGTTATGGGTACTAGATGACTGATATATTTAATACATTATATACATAGATAAATATTTTTTATTATACATAGAAAACACCCATACTAACGGAACAAATTTCTCGTTCCTGGGCAGTTCGTACAATTCTTAATTTGTACAATCGATAAAAAATCCTGATTCACACAATTTTTGTCATGAATTCGTACAATAACCTTCAGCTTGAAATAGAGGTTGTTGCTGGTCTTCTTTTATACACTTTATCTAGCATCAATAACCGTAAGAATTATCAGTAGTCAAATAGCCTATTAGGCTATTTGACTACCGTTTACTTGACTGTCTTACTGTGTATTTGACTACCTACTGATGAGAAATAATTCTGCAGATCATACTCAAATTTGTTCCGAGGCGGTAATCGAACCCCAACCTCTTGCGTCGCAGGCGGACTCTCGCCCGCTGCGCCACTGAGGTCGTCAAATATAGTAGACTTCGTGTCTTGCTAAAAAAACGTTTTAAGTAATTGATCGCAAGACGAATGTGAATGTTGACAAAGTGACTTCAAGGGCCGTTCAATCAAATAAAGAGCTTACTAATCAATTTTACTTACTTTATTGCTAGGGTGGATTCGGACAAGTAGGAAGGATAGACTATGAGATTGAAACCTATCATTTTCAAACAAACCAAGCTGATATTCTGTGGTGAGGGTTAGTAGCAGGGTATGGCTGTGCATAAACTTGCTTCAACCGCTTTTTTATAGATTATTCTTACTAAAATTAGACACAGTATCTTAAACCGGAGAACTGAGACCTTTTTACATATTTTCATTTACATTACATGTGAAGTTATCATGTGAAGAGAGACGACATAGAAATTATGATATGAGTGTTGCGGCAGACGAACGAAAAGATAAGATGGCACGTGAAAGTTAAAAGGAGTGAGCATTGAGATGACGAATGATAGACAATAGTGTAAGAAGAAAACCTCGTGTGCCCATCCCATACAGCGTGGGATAAGGGCAGGAAGATGATTCTGAGAGTAATACATTCCCAAAAAGCGCGTATCATAGAATTTCAAAGGCAAAATAAGAAAACCAGCTAATTAAAACTTATTTCATTCCAGTGTAAAATAGTCTTCTAAACTATTCTAGTCAATTTAGTCATAAATATTAACCTATTATAAAAGTATTACAAAGTGTTTTAAGTGCATTTTCTAACAAGGTGCAATTCGATAGTGAATATAAGTGCGAAAGAAACAAGCGTGGTCATCCGATCGTGGAAAGTGACTACCTACGCGCTCTCTTTACATAACCGTTGTAAATTACGCGGTAAATAACAAAGCGTGGGCTTCCTACGCGCTAGTGACATCTTTACACAGGGGTTGTGAAGAAGTGTGTGGTCCGAGTAAATTGGCGGGCTACCAACGCTTATTTCACATGTGGCGTGACGCGGTTCACCTATGACGAACAACAACAACGGGTTGAACGGGAGCGCGGGCGGAGAGCCCGCCTCAGCCGACATGGACATGGACTCGCTTGAGGAGATGCTTCGGAAGGTAAGATACACTGACTCTTATGCCCTATGGTATTAAGCTCTAAATGGCCTGCAATGATACTTTACCTATGTTAAAAGTCGCTCAGCGAGCTATGGAGAGGGTATGATCGAAGTCTCTTCGAGTGACAAGTATGAGGTCATTCGGCAGAGCACCAAAGTTGTCGCCATAACATAAGGAGTTAGCAAGCTGAAGTGGTAGAAGGCTGGTTATGTCTGCCGAAAACCCGATAACCGTTGGGATAAAAAAGTTCTGCAGTGGAGACTTCGCTTAGGCAAACGTAGTTTAGGACGCCCTCTGACTAGATGGAGCTACTACTTGCACAGGGTGGCAGGCAAAAACTAGATGGGGTTAGCCGAAGACTGGTCGCAGTGGCGCGCCATGGGAGAGACCTATGTCCAACTGTGGACTGCAATAGGTTGATGATGATGATGCTTTCTATCCCGCTCCGTGTAATTTTCTGGGATGAAAAGTAACCGTATCCAGACTACGAACTATAAATTGCTTTTAGTTTGATCTCAATTGGTTTAGTGATTGTATTTGTGAGGGAAGTAGTAGTAGTATGTATGGGCATGTCATGAGGAGGGAATAAAGTTATATTACGAGAAGAATGTTAGACATGGATGTGATTGGTTTTAGAAAGAGAGGTAGGCCAAAGAAAAGATGGATGGACTGTGTGAAGGATGATGTGAGTAAGAAAGGAGTGAGCACCGAGATGACGAATGATAGAGGAGAGTGGAGGAGTAGAACCTGTTGTGCCGACCCCACTTAGCGTAAGATAAGGGCAGGAAGATGATGATTTGTGAGGGAAGTAGTAGGTACAATACAATTGGCCAAGACTTGTGTGCCAGTTAACATATTAATAGAATGTAGGAACATAATTATAGGTAGGTAAATATTTAACTTAACAAAAATATGAAAGTAACATTAAATAGGCTTCGAACTCTTGCAAAAGAAACCTTTCGATATTTGTTCAATACCCGAAGTAGTTAATACTTAATAAAGTGTGGAAACTGAGCAAACTAAACTAAGACTGAGTTCACTATTCGTGTTTAAGTTCTGAACACTTACTTAGTTGCAAGTTTTCAACTTAAAAGGTGTTTGATGCACTTATAGTTTAGAACTCAGCAGTTTCTTAGATTTCACAATGTTTTATGTATGCTGCACGGGTTAAGTTTACAGTCAAGTAACAGCACAAAATATAAGAATAAATAAATATTCCACACAGCTCACTATCTAGCCCAAACTAAACATAGTTGATACCATAATAGCTGCAATAATACTGAATAATATATTAATACTAGTTGCGCCCCGCGGTTTCACCCGCGCAGATTTAAATCCCGGTATTTCCACGGGATAAAAAGTAACCTATGTGTTAATCCAGACTATAATCTATCTCTATACCAAGTTTCATTCAGATCCATTCAGCCGTTTCGGCATGAAAAAGTAACAAACATCCATCCATCTATCCAACCATCCATACTTACTAACTTTCACATTTATGATAGTAATTGGATTAAGTATTATTCTAATACATTATTGCAGTGATTATATAGCTATTATTATAGTTTTTGTAAACTTATAACCTTATGTTTATACACCCAGTCAGAGAACAAAGATTTGTGCGATAAACATTTGAAGTTTATTCATCACAATAACACCCAGGTGATAAGTATATATTAACAAAAAAGGTATATATTGTAAAGGTATTATAGCAGCTATCTAGTTCCCATATTACCAGCTTTGCTTGGTTAGGACTAGACAATGCTGTGCGGATAGTCCAGCTGTGGACTACTCAAAGCTGACGATAATGATATCTGCTGCATGTTGATCTTTGAGCTAGAACAAAGAAGCAGGTGTCCAACAATTTTGTAGACCTTTTGTTGATCTTGCGTAAGGTCAGACAAGACCACAAAGTGCCACCTACGCAGAATTCATTTGGCAAGTTTGCTTGTTTATTCATAAAGATATCAGGCATGTTAATCGCACGCCTACATTGTAACCTACACGGGGCTTGTAATTACAATAATGGAGGTCTTTGAGGTGAAGTGAGTACCAAATTAGAATTAATATATTTTTCAGACCCAAAAAAATGTTATCATCGTTGAAAATCAGTTTTTATACAACTAGCCAATAGGACAAGCGGATGGCCCACCTGATTTTAATAGGTAACCATCACCTTTAACAAAGCAAATCGTAAGTCACGCACGATAGAAACATGCTTTACGATGCGCTGCCCTGCGTCCATCAACTTGAGGCATACAGATGTTAAGCCTCATGCGTCTGTAATTACACCAGCGACCACACTTTTCAAACCGAAACACAGCGTTACTGCTTGGCGGCAGAAAAAGGCGTGGTGGTAGTACTTCCCCGGACGAGCCTTTCACAAAGAGCTCTAATACTCTTAAAAAAACTCTACTCTCAAAAAGTTGTATCAAAATAGAAAATAGTAGAAGAAGAAGTTGATATGGATTAATAAATTATATGGAGACAAATGAAGATTCAACTTCGAAAAATATATCCACGATAAAATTACTCTTAAAAGTTAATAAAAGTTTTAAATCCACGCAGTATCGATAAACCATCCTACCTAAGCTCTCGTTAAAATGTAATATACGTATACGAAAGCGTATGGTGACGATGTTCGCTCCAGGGCATACGAGAATTTTCAAACCTTTTTTCTTTTTTTTTTAGTTCGACGGTGAAATCACCTTTGCACTGTCTGTTGCACTCTGTCGGAAAAAGATTTTAGCAATTTTAATGCTTTGGATGTTTTTCGATGTAAAAGTTTCCTGTAATAACAAAAATCAAGACCGTATAAAAATTAAGATGCATCTGAAGAACTTCATTTTTGACGTTATCTATCCCACGGAACAGAGAAAACATTTCTGTGATCTATCCGAACACTGTTTTTTGACAGAGTTAATAAATCTATACGGGTGGATTAGTTTGCTGTTACTGTACATTTAAAAGTGTGCTATGTGATATTCTGATTTAAACGATAATCGCCTCCATTTTCTTCAAACAAATGACGGCTGTCTTAACTATGGTATGACACAAACGTATTTAAATATATAGTTGACTATGATATATCTACAAAACATGATATGACAATATCAAGATTGTCTGTCGATTGACGGACAGGTGCTTTATAGGTTTGAGTAACGGGTGTAACCAGTAACGGCTGAAAAATTTCGATGAAATTAAAGTAGGCGAGTTTCACTGTTATGGGCTTTTTAATCCGGAAACACTGCGTGCGAAACCACAGGCGTAAGCTGATGAATAAATAATGAAAGCATCAAACAAATTCATTGAATTGCGACACAAAAGCCATTTATTTAACGATACAGTGTAATCCATATAAATGTATTAAAGCGATATAAATTAATTACGTAGCTATATACCTATTATTATTTTATTGACGAGCGATAAAGCGGAAAACGAAATTAATTACATTGTATTTAATTCGTTGAACAAATAAATTGAATATTTTAACTGCTTGCCGGATCGGCTCATCTGTTTGGAAAGTGGATAATTTGCATAATGTTTTATGTAATTAATAAAACAAAATATTTGCTAATATTTGTTTTGGGGTTAAATCCCGTATTTTCGTAGCTAAGGACCAAAGTGTTCAAAAAGTGACAGTATACAAGCTCATCACCGCTGCCACATAGACGCTACAATAGAATACTATAAATAACTACGACGCTAAAAATAAATAAATAAATAAATAAACTCAGAGTGCGGTCTTTAGGGATATTCAGAGGTCCAAACATTACATATCCATAGTTTTGCAGTACTTGGTATTATATAACTTGCTATACTTGAAAGATAGAAGCTCAGCGCCGCTGTAAGAATACAAACTAACAAGTGGTGTCCTGTGTTTAATTTCCTTCACCGATTAAGAATACTGGCATTGTGTACAAGCTAAACTAAGGCTTGAATATTCAAGCACGCATGTATTATGAACGAACCCGTGTGGTGAATGGAATCAGTGCTTGCAGAAGTTCCTTTCATTAACAGGGTAGTCAAGTTGGAACGCCAAATATTATGAGCATCTGTGCATAGGTTAGTTTGCCGTAGCAAGTTGCCAACTTAAGCCCTGGTTTCTTCAAAACAACTGGCCGATGGCTGAAAATGTTACACATGTGTAACATTCCTATGTAATACTCCGAAGCAAATCGATGCTGTAGCGATATTGTATAAATAAATAAATAAATAAATAATGCTGGACAATCCACACAGCATCATCTAGCCCCAATGTAAGCTACTCAAAGCTTGTGTTATGGGTACTAGATGACTGATATATTTAATACATTATATACTTACATAGATAGATATTTTTATCAATGTTTTTTGTATCAATGCATCATTCCTATACTAATACGAAAATAAAAATGCGAAACTACTATTATTTATTTTGTGGCGAAAGGTACGAAAGCTCAAAGTGATCTTTGATGTTTATTCATAATGGTTGCTGAGCGCTTCAATAAATTATCAGACCCTTAAGTCTGTTGCTGTCTCTTTTCGTTGGCATGAAAGTGACAATGAAAAGAATACTCTATAGAGCCGCTATAAAATGTCAGGGATTATGAATAAGAGGTTTTTTTTTTTTTTTTTTTTATACAACTAGCTGATGGAACAAGCAGATGGCCCACCTGATGTTAAGTAGTAACCATCACCTATAAACAAAACATTGCCCCGTAGGTCACGCACAATAGGAACGTGCCCTACGATGCACTGCCCTGCGTCCATCAACTTGAGGCATACAGATGTTAAGCCTCATGTGCCTGTAATTACACCGGCGACCACACTCTTCAAACCGAAACACAGCGTTGCTGCTTGGCGGCAGAAAAAGGCGTGGTGGTAGTACTTCCCCGGACGAGCCCTTCACAAAGAGCTCTACTACTCTTAAAAGGTCTCTAAAGAGCTCTACTACTCTTAAGGTTAAACAATGTACAAAGAAAATTTCAATAAATACGAATTGTACAAAATAAATATGAAGCATTTGAGCTATCTAGAGACCGTTGCAAAGATTAAATTAGAAAATTATTTACTGCACAAAAAATAAATATAGGCGAACTCGTTGCTGATAAACATTTTCTTCCAGTTAACCTCTGTCTAATATGGAGTAGGTGGAACTAAAACACTTCACTTAAGCAATCTTGAAACTCAAGCAGAACGCTCATCAGTTAAAAGCAAGCTCGTGAACTAATTATGCAGAAAAATACACTAATTAAGCGGAAAAATACACAAAGTAACGTGGAGCAGAAACTGCACACTTTACATATAAAATTGCGAGATTTCTAATGACCTTGGATTTAAAACTAGAATATTACCGGGTACTTATCGCGTACACCATTATTTTTATTTTTCTCCAACGCTTATACTCGAACTAGCGATCCGCCCGCGCGCCCCTTCTTCGCACGGGTGCACATACTGCGCATATCATGTATGTATTATACTAAACCTTCCTCTTGAATCACCCTATGTATTAAAAAAAACCGCATCGAAATCCGTTGCATAGTTTTAAAGATTTAAGCATACATAGGAATATAGGGACAGACAAAGCGAATTTGTTTTATACTATGTAGTGAATATAGTGGTCTAGTGGGAGTGAGCGTGGCCTTCCGATCGCAAGGCCGTAGTTTCGAATCCGGTCTTGCTTCAAAATATTGACTCGATATTTTCAAGACTGGGATAATAGTTGAATTGGGTTTCTGTAAGGGATCATATTTGACAATAAGACCTAATTTAAAATTTAATTCTTTTGAGTATAGTAATAGTAATAAATAAATAAATATTTCCTTCTCTTATGTCTTATGTTTTATTTATGTGCGCAATGCCAGTGCTCTTAAACGGTGAAGGAAAACATCGTGAGGAAACCAGTTAGTATCCTAACAGCGGCGATGGGCTTGCAACCTGTCACGTATGGAATACTAACTACTGCAAAATGTGGGTATGTGCCAAATGTAATGTTTGGACGTACCTCTGACTACCCCCCTTAGACATACTCAAAGAATCTTGAATTAGTACCTACTTGGTACTGGGAGATCTGAAGGGATATCTACCGTACATGGGGATCAAAGTCGTGAAGCTGTTTCAGTTTCAGTTTTTCTTTCTCTCAATCGTACAACGCTGACGTCAGTCATAAATACGCGGCCGCCATCACAACGCAACATTTGTATTAAAAGTTGCCGCAACTCTGAACGCTTTATTATTTATTACTAGAGACAGGGATGGAGAAAGGACAATGAAATTGGGGCAATATAAGGCTTAGACGCGTGTCCGACTAGACCCCTCTTGAAATATCTACTCAGAGTCCTGATGATAATGTAGATCATGAAGTAGGGAGTTCAATTTGGTCATATCACAATGGCCCTTTTTTCTGTCATACGTGTTTTCACCCGCGTCCGCACGAGGACTGCCCGCATGCTATCGTTTCATACATATTTTTCCTATCATTTGGTAGTACGTGCCCAGAAGCGTCCTTTCGCCCGCATGCGGGTCAGATCTACGAAGAAATAAATAGACCCGCGTGCGGACGAAAATACACATTACTAGTAAAAGGCCTTTGAGCCTACTACAAGGCCCAAGCCCAGCCCCTTTTTTCTCGCCTCATCTGCTCCCATCCCCATCCTGATTACGTCCACCGTCCAGCATAACAAGTTGCTCCCACTCCAACCTTTATTTGTTCCCCAACTCGTTACGCGAAAGATTTGGTCCAAATTCGAAAAGTCGATTATTTATTCATACTAAAACGTTTGCTCTGTCGGTTAGCTGTTAGGCGTGATGTTTAAGGCTGTATTGAATATTTAAGGGGCTGTGCTTGCAGCTGCAAAATTACAGATTTGAATCTGCTGACTGCGTTCGTTTGCAGTCGGCACGGAGTTGACGTGCAGTCGAAGTACAGTGGTTCAACTGCATGATAACTGCAATAAGGAGAAGAGTAGTTGAGAGTTGCAGAGCTCTTTGTGATGGGCTGGTAGTGCTCGTATCGAGCTTTCACAAAGACCTATCTCTTCATCCGTACTACTCTTCAGATCAGTTAGATTTCCTAGACATTAGACCTTAGGGTGATTTACTTCCGTCACCAAATTCAGCCACCACCTTATAAGATTTATATAAACTTACTAAGAAGGATTGGCGTGTACCATTTTCACACAGTTAATAACTTTTAATCCCTTCCGCTAATAAGCAACAAATAAAAATAATGAATAAACGCAATATCAACCGCTCAGCTAATCTACAAACTTCAGGAACTCTCTCCATTTCCCAAAAAGTACACGGGAAAGTTCCACGTCGGCCTGGACTAACTATTTAATAATAAGCCGGGCTTATAACTATAAACTTCGAAGAGTGGAGCCTAACTTTTTAGGGTTCCGTAGACGAAAAAGGTTTGGTAAGATTCAACGCATTTTTTGTGTTAAAGTGCTGAGAACCGCTAGTTTGGATCAAAATTAGATATTTGTAATGTTATTGTCCACACTTCAATCTATCTAGGTTCAAGTAGCCAGAAACTCCAATCTGGCTACTTAAACCTAGATGGATTGAATTGAACAAATACCTATTAACATTTTTTTATATAACTAGCTGATGGAACAAGCAGATGGCCCACCTGATGTTAACTGGCAACCATCACCTATAACAAAGCATTGCCTCGCAAGTCACGCACGATAGCAACGCGCCTGTGATGCACTGCCCTGCGTCCATCAACTTGAGGCATACAGATGTTAAGCCTCATGTGCCTGTAATTACACCGGCGACCACACTCTTCAAACCGAAACAGCGTTGCTGCTTGGCGGCAGAAAATGGCGTGATAAGATAACTTCCCCGGACGAGCACTTCACAAAGAGCTTTTGTACTCTAAAACTGACTCCTAGATTCTCCTAGCTTTAAGAAGTTTTATGTGATACTTGTGATTCAAATGGATCACAAATTGAACCTTTCGACTCAGACTTATATAGATAGTCGATGCTGACTCGTGTGAATGCAGTCAAAACGTTCCGTTCGAACGTCAAAAACATAATTTGAAAATCGTTCGGTGTAGACTCAGCTAATTGGTACCTACTAGTTCATAGCAGCCTACACAGCTCAGTCGGTAGTAGCCTGCCTCCTGCGCCGTAGGACGTGGGTTCGATTCCCACTGCGAACAAATATTTGTGTGATGAACATAGATGTTTGTTCTCTGTCTGGGCGTTATTAATTATAGGTATATATTTACAAAACAATACACTATTCTAGTATTATATCAGCTATCTTCCCATATCACAAGCTTTTGCTTAGTTTGGGGCGAGATAGTGTTGTGTGCAAAGTCCAGCAATATTTATTATTTACTTAAATGTTCATTCATATTTCTCGACGGAACCCCGCGCGATCGCACTTTGCCGGTTCCCCTTTATTGCAAGATTGCGTGGCAAAAAAACATTAATCGGTTTCGACGTGGAGTGCGCGTTTTCTACCGATTTATAACTCCTAGTTACGGCTAGTTCAGAACTGCATTGCGGTGTTGCAACCTATGGTCGTTTGTGTGTGATACTGAAAAAATATTTAAAAGAAAGAAAAAACATTTATTAGAACATTTACAAACGGCTGACAATCCACGGGACACAAACAATTTAAACAGGGGGCATTGTTCTCTGTGACATAGGAGATTCCTTGCCCCAAACCGTGTAACGTCAAACCTTGATCTTGGGCTTTATTCTTAATGACTTAAAAGATACTTCACCTAAACCGTGTGACGTCACAACGTGATCTGAACGTAAACGCGATTGGTCACTGTGACCAAGTGAATAACGCCCCTGGTATAAAACAAACGGTAAACATAAATAAAACACATGAAATAGAAGACAAATAAGATACAGAGCCTTTCTCTGTTTAAAATTTATAAATAACCCTGAGATTATAATCAGCTGATTTTTTTTAAAAGGGTCGAGTAATTTTGTAGGTACTTCTATAGCAACGGTTTCCTAAGAAAGTGGCTTTAGAATAAAATCTATGATCTCTGTGCTTAGTTAAGCAGCGAAATAAGGCTTACGAAAGCTATTTTGGGGTTTAAACTTAAAATTCTTAAGTGGGGAAGACATTTTGTTAAGTTTTACAGCTCAGCAGCGTAAAATCTTCTTTAGTCTTACAAGCTGGCCAAGAGAGAGTCGTTTTTCAAGTGTTCCGTACAAAATTATGCGATACTTGTGATCCTCAACGGCCCCAATGGAAGACCAGCGCGAGTCATTGCAACTTGCATATGCTGAGTTGGGACCAGTTTGCAACTGTCTTAGTTTTATTAATTGTTTGTGTTTTGGTTCATAAGTTTAATGTTTATTTTCTACCTTTTGTTATTATGATACCTGTAAATGATACATGTAATTGCAAATAAAAATTTTGATTTAATTTTTTGATTTAAGGTGCTTCTAACTTTACCGACTTATCATAGCTGAAGATATCTAAAAAGTGTGGTTTATGCAAACATGTTACATTCGGACGTACCTCTGACTACCCCTCAAAAACATTCTGAAATCGATTTAGATTGGCACGCAATTTTTTTTATAAAATGTTATTATGAAAAACCTAATAAGTTATTAATACTAGAAGTTCTATTAAATATTTTTTATCACATTCTCGAATTCCGTTTTCACGACTTTGTACAGAACACTAAAAATGCCAACTGTGTTGCAACGTCCGTGGCAAAGTATTTCAATTAAAAGACAATATTTCACGAGTCTTAACTGAAATAGGACGCATTAAAGTCTCGAGATGGAACTTACTTAAGTTACTTATCTCTGAAGTATTATTATCTGAGCAACTAAGAGTTATGTTGAAAGTATTATATTGTAAGTTGTACCTACTTCTGCCAAATTGGAGACACAAGCAAAACTAAACTGGTGGCCATTAAAAATGAATTTCTGATTGCACGAAAAAAAACTGAACAACATCAAATCCTGGTTGAACATTTTTACTTCGCTATGTTGTCGATCTATCGGGTTCTGGGGGGCTTACTGAATAAAACAAAAAGATTCATTCAATCAAACGTTCACCCACCTCACTCATTCTTCTAGCTCACTCACTCTCCAAAAATATATCTTAAAAAATTTGCAACGTGTTCGAATCAAAAATTCAAAATACAAATTAAATGTTTTTCTTTTGTTATTTACTAACACTTACTCCATAAACATTGTTATACATAAAGTACATTGTTCATTGAGAGTCCCTTATCGACGCAATTCAATGTGTACAATAACGCGTTGGACGCACTCCAAGTGTCTGTAATGACGCTACGCTAATATCACGTGTACTTTACCCATTTACACGGGGATAGTTCATTTGCGTTTAGTAAGTTGTAGTAAGTTTAGTAGCTCCTTGAGGCTCTAGTAGTCTAGTAATAATAGTGTCCTGCCTCCAAACAATAAGTAAAAAAAAAAACCTATTTTCTGGTTAAAAAATCTATGTGGACATGCTAATGCTCAAACGGTGAAAGATTGTGAGGAATCTCCATGTCGTAGAACCAACAAAGTTCTGGATTAAACGATATGTGCTTATAAGTGCTCACGAAGCTAGACGAAAGCTTTAGAAAAAGAAAGAAGCTTTAGAAGAAGCAAGAAAGATAACCAAGCACGAGCGATCTCTTTCAGATTACTATTACTTCTTATAAAGTTTATAACCAAATGAATGTGTTACTCCAAAAATGGCAACAGTAGCAAACAAGTACAATAACAATAGCAAACAGTAGAAATAACAACAGTCTTGCCACAGAACGTGCAAGTAACTGTCCCCGTGTAAACGATGCTGTATACAATATATACGTTGGAAGTACGTGTTTTGCTAGTTTATTGAACTGTTATGGTCACTTGATAGCGGGTTCTATGCCAATTTAATGTATATTGAACGCTGATTTGGTAGCTTATAGCCTTGTAGTTTAATGCACCAAATGTGTATACTTCATAAATGATAAATTTACCACATGACATTTATTTTTATTTAATATTCATTTTTTAAATCTAACATACCTACCTAGTTTGACATTTCGAGTTTATATACCTACCCTTTTTTTATTGATCGTTTGTGTTAGTTATTTTGATTTAGTTATATTTGATTGTTATTTACATTTAATCCTATTCTGCATGAGTTTAATTTGTTTGTATTTTATGTAAATGTTCATATGCTTTTAGGCTGAACTAGTGTGACCTTACCAACCTCAACACCAAAATTATGTACCTAGTCTCGTAATAAATATAAATAAATAAATAAATAATGCTAAAAATAATGCTGGACAAGCTCTGAATTCAGGCTCAACGACTAACGGAAACTACCAGAGGATGGGCAGTAACACCGCTGCAACCAATCGGCAGTGGATGAGTTCACTGCTGGACATAGGTCCCAAACGGCAAACCTCCATATTTGAGGTACTTGCCATAGCCATCATGCTTGGCAATTCTTTCATGTTCTTTATCCCGTTTCCGGTAATATATCGGATAAAAGAAGCTGATACCTATGGATCACTTTGAATCGTCTAACAGCTAGGTGAACCTAGGCAGCTTCAACAGGCAACAAACTTGCTTGATACTTGAGTTGGACTCCTGTGTCCGCATCTAGACTCTAAGGTGGTCCATTATGCGTAACAAACTTGCTTGGTTCCTATCTTTCTTTTGAATGATCCTTATTACAGTATAATGATGAAGCACCGTGTACTCGGTTTCTACCTTTCTTTTGTAAATTAGATTATTTGTTACAATGCCACTATGCTATTGTATGAGCCCCTTATTTCTTCATAATTTGCACAGGGTACATGTACTCGTCTAATAGCTTCCTTAGACCTAAGCTATATAACTGATGTATGTACATATTTTTTTATTTTTTTTTATGTAAAAGATAGACAAACTGACTAACGGCCCACCTGATGCTAAGCGGTCACCGTCGCCCATAGACAACAACAACACCAGGGGCGTTGTCAGTGCGCTGCCTACCCCGAAGGACTTTATTAACATTTTTCTTAAAGCAATATACATACATACATACATATTGGCAATAACATAATTAAATCTAATGAAGCTAATCAAATTTAGTGAGGCACAACTTGTAGATGCAACTGTGCGCCAATAACGGAGCTTCGAACATTCTCGTATACTTCGTACAAGCCCATCGCCAATAACATTTTATCACCGCGACTATTACCCGTCAAATCATTGGCCTTCGATATTGCGATCCCTTCCAGATATCTCGCAATCGTAAAAAGTTAATAGGCGTTCCAATTTATGTGACTTTAACGTTACGGTAACGTTACAAAATGCAGTTTGTAATTTCGCAGCCAGAGGCGTGACTGTGTAGGGTTGATACAATTTTCGGAAAAAAGTCGGATGGGAAAATCTGATATTGATAATTTCCAGTGAAGAATGAAAGCTGGAAGAAAGGAAATATATTTATTTAATATACAAAACTGAGAAGTACAGCTATTGAAAAAACAACGAAAATAAGCACACCTTATCGAAAACAAACAAAAAGTAGGTATAGATAATCAATAACAACTTAACTAGGAACCTATCTAGTCTTAAGTAAAACTGCAATGTACCCTTTCAGTGATCAATCCAGTCCAGTTGACTGGAATAACAGGTTCAAACTATACCAGTGGCATTCCAGCGCTGGACTGGAATGCTGGATTGAAATGCTTGACTGCTTGAACTAAAATTGACTGAAGTCTACATCGTAATTAAAAAACTTACAAACTTTCGCGTTTAAAATAAAACGCAAAAGTTGGTAAGTATGGATGGATGGATGTTTGTTACTCTTTTACGCCGGAACGGCTGAACGGATCTGAATGAAACTAGGCAGAGCAGAGATATCTCTCTGCTCTGCCTAGTTATCTGGTATAGCACATAGGCTACTTTTTATCCCGTGGGAATACCGGGATTTTAATGCTGCTAATAATTTTATAAGCGGGTGAAACCGCGGGGCTCAACAAGTTCTGAATAAAAAATTTGATAATAAGGCTTTTCCGTCTTTTTCCGTTCTACCAACTCTATATTCTATAATATGACTCGTTTTAGGGTACCGTAAAATGGAACGTTTCGCTCGTAAATACGTAAGCGTTTTTTGTAATGTGCAAGTGTGGATTGCGAATGACCATAGTGATTGCTTCTTTCATTTTGACGATCACTTTTTAACTGGCTCTCCGAGTCTTCATTGTAAATTGGTTTGATACTTAGTGGGCGTTTATTTTGCTCGTTTTGTAGAAGTAATAATATTTAGCTGTTGACTGTTTCTGAGTCTAACCTTCGGTTTCTGAGAGCTCGATCAACATTAATCGGCTGTCAAGTCACTTGCTATTGCAACTTTTTCTTCAAATTAGATAGAGATAGCAAGTGACTTGACAGCCGATTAGTGTTGATCGCGCTTATAGGAAACGGGGTTATTTTCATAGAATTTATGAACTGCTATGGTGCTTTATGAGTGCACTAGTTGCACCCCACGGTTTCACCCGCGCAGATATAAATCCCGGTATTCCCACGGGATAAAAAGTAGCCTATGTGTTATTCCAGACTATAATCGATCTCTCTGTCAAGTTTCATCCAGATCCGTTCAGCCGTTCAGGTGTGAAAGAGTAACAAATCCATCCATCCATCTAGCATCAAAGATATGTGTTTTCGTTTTAATGAAAAAATCTGCGGAACCGAAGCACTCTCCCGCCGTTTCCCTCTTATATTTTAATTTGCGATAGGTCCCTATTGTCGCGGGCAAAGCGTCCATAAAAGTCTGGCCGCGGGCTGGTCGCTGTACAATTCCAACTTTTGCAGCCATTTTTGGTTCATCATAGCAGGGTTGTACCCGAGGGGATGCGGACAATACAAATAAATAAACACCCGATTTCATATACATAGTTCGGAGTCCTGGTCCTATAAGTTTCCCAACTTACATTATGTGTAGTAGTAGAGTTCTTTGTGAAGAGCTCGTCCAGGCAAGTACTACCACCACGCCTTTTTCTGCCGCCAAGCAGCGTTGCTGTGTTTTGATTTGAAGAGTGTGGTCGCCGGTGTAATTACAGGCACATGATACAACATCGGTATGCCTCAAGTTGATGGACGCAGGGCAGTGCATCGTAAGGCACCTCTATCTTGCGTGATTTACGAGACAATGCTTGTGATGGTTACCAGTTACCACTTACCATTATGTGGGCCATCTGGTTGCATTAGCATGTAGTATAAAAAAAAGCTGTGCTTTTCTTTTTTTACAAACAAATGAAAGTATTTTTATTGAAACGCTCACTTTTTACTGATTTAATGATGAATACTTGTATTCTACCCATAGGAACATCCTGCATCCGACCCTGTATCGGAGCCATACAGTCCTTGATTGGTCCATTGTTTCTAAAATTCAATCGGGGCCTTGGTTTTTAATAGTTCTGAAAGCTTGTATGTTTATCTGTTGTATTTTTGAATTTGGCCTAAAAACCATTGCCTCGTATATTATTAGTTCTTAATTCTTAGATATTAATCCCCAGGCACGATAGATCTCCGCTTGGATTATTTGCTTTTTAATCTTAGTGGATCTCCATACAAATGCACATGCCCATATTTTCCAAGAATGTATTCTAGAAAGAAAGAAAGAAAGAAAACTTATTTATTTCTATCTAAATTTTAAATTCCAGTAAAAACCTTTAGAGACGATATATCTTTCATTCGATCCAAACTATCAATCAACTGCAATAAATAAATAAATAAATAATAAATAAATAATGCTGGACAATCCACACAGCACCATCTAGCCCCAAAGTAAGCTAATCAAAGCTTGTGTTATGGGTACTAGATGACTGATATATTTATTACATTAATATTTACATAGATAGATATTTTTTTATTATACATAAACACCCAATAACAAAACTAAACCAATTCGCAGTGGAAAAATAACCCCCAAAACTCCACTTAAACGGTTTTTCCGCACTTTGAAGTGGCAATCTCAGTTCGGAACTCCCAGTTGTATTTACCATACGAAACTATTTTATCTAGTTCCGATGGGGCACTAAAACGTTCCGAGTTAAATTTTACACTTGTCGACGTGGAGAACACAAATAAATCGGCCGATTTAGTCGCTCTAGTCGTTACCTCGCCAGTCGAGAAAGTACTAGCTACCTGAGCTGGAAGGAGTGGCGCAATTTAGAAGATTTAGCAAATTTGCTAAATCTTCTTTTCATTTTCTTTTTCTTTATATTTTTTAATTTCTTTTAATGTTTTAACTTTTTCTTTCTTTTGATTTTTGATCCTCATTTGTTTGTGTGACAAATAAATTAATTTTCTTTCTATCTAAGGATGATGTCTGGTTTTATTGTTTTTGGCTCAATAACGCCAACCGAAATCAGTACTATCGGTCAATCATGCTCTAAACCTTTGCACTGATTTAGATTAAACCTACAACAATTACAGTTTGTAACATGGGTGTGCCCGTGTGTACAAGAGAAAGGTAACTAGATATTTTGAACAATAGTGAATGAGTGAGAGATATTACCCCTCCATTTTAGATTAGTTTTTTATTACGAGTAAATAATATACTAATTTAACGCTATCGCTTCTAACTTGGAGCGACTGTACCCGAGTCCAGGCACTCCTGGCAATATTTTACCAGCACCAATGGCCAGTGGCGGACGGTAAACGATCAGCTCTGATTGCCGGCTTTAGCGACGATAATTTAGACCGGAGAATAGCTGGATTAAGACAGCGGCTAACTGACAGTCAACTTGGTAGCTTTGTATCTTTAAAATAATAGTTCACATTGATCTTAGACTTTAAACGGAAAGAAGAATGTTTTGTAACGAAAAGACGAGTTTTTTATACAACAAGCAGATAGCCTACCTGATGTTCAGTGGTAACTACCACCTATAACAAAGTATTGTCTCCAAAGGCACGCATAATATGATTGTGGCGTACGGATGCACTGCCTTCGTCATACAACCGTGTAAGTTACTAAGTATACAGCAGATGTTAAGCATCCACCTTTCAAATCAAAACACAGCATCGCTCCTTGGTGGCAGAAATAGGCATGGTAGTCATGAATGTGGATGGTATGTAAGTAAGTACAAACATATCTAGCATCCATTGCATAAATTGGCATTGATACGAAGCTTAGAACGGTTCTCTAACAGATGGACCGACATTTTGAAGAGGGTACACCATCAGGTTTTCATTTCATCTTTATCAGTCATCTCGGTGTTCACTCGTTTTATTCTTGTATCATCGTCAGCTATCCATCTATCTCTTTCACCCATCACTTCACATCTCGCGCGGGCGCGGGCGGGTCGCTAGTAAAGAATAAGAGCCTAAATCTAGAATTTGGAGAAATACAACCGAAACCTACCAATAAGCTTTACTTAAATAAATCGAAGTATCAAACGTAGAAAGCTTAACCGGGTTCAAGGCAGACCTTACCAACCCGGGTCGCTGCCGTGCCGCGCATATTATTAGCTATATCCGGATACGGATTAAAGCCTTAGCGAAAGCCGAGGCTCTGTGTATAACGTATTATTGCCCTCATGAATATTCTGCTACCTGTTAGTGTTGATTTGTTTGAGCCAGTGTTGCTTGACTGAGATTCACCTGTATTATGAAGGTTGATGTATCAACGTAAGGGTCACCAATTAGTAATCTCAGAATCTGTTTTACTAGCGGCTACCTGCGGCTTCGATCGCGTGGCGGTGTTTGCTTTGATTTTGCAATCATGTTTCTGACTTTAAAGTTTTATGCATGTTTTTAAATTGCATTCTTATGTATTATTTTATTTATTTATTGGGAAACCAACAGTGATACAGACAATTTGTACTAAGTTTAAATTCAATAGTGTGGCCAATTAGGTACTACAGGATTCCCCTACATACAAACACCTTCGCATTTATATAGTAGATTTTCTTCACCTACACTTACATTCTGGTTACCTACATTATAATGATTACCGTTGCGTTACCTTCACTAGGTATCCCTGGTTCCAAAATAATCCGTAGGCATTTCCGTGCTTCGGGTAATGACTGCCACGTTTCGCGTATTGATTTATGGACGCTTAACTCCTATTAGCGGCTCGGAGCATTTATCTTTGTAGGCAGTCGGCACCCGCGCCGTTACTGCCATCATATGTGTGTGGCGAGGATAGAATGGAATAGAAGATTTTTTATTTGACACACAAACACGGGAACAGCGTCACAAGAAGACAAAACTGTGAAAAGCAGGCTGACATTATAGTAGGTTGTGTTGTGTTCTTTTTTTTTATTACAAATAGGCAAAACGTTTGACCAAAATCTCAAGACTGCATCATCATGCAGTCTACGATGTGGCACGTTTACCTAGAAAATACCTGTTCACTCTTCTCTTGAAAGCATCCAAATTACAGGTGTATATTATGTTCTAACGAAGTTTATTGGTTTTTGGGTTACAAAGTAAAATTTATAGTTTTATATGAAAAATCCCAGATTGAATCATTTGAAACCAATTTAAAGTTATTATCATAGTTGATGCCGTAGCAGATCTTTGTTAATAATTAAAAGTTCAAAAATTCCTTAAAACCTTGGTAAATATCACTAATCAATATTTTCTTTTTGCTATTTTTGTTGTTAATTTTTATTTGGTTTAATTTGTTGCATTTTAAGCTTACTTAGACGTCCTGGGGCATTATTCACTATGACAATAGGAGATTCCTTGCCCCAAACCGTGAAACGTCAAAACTTGATGTTGGGCTTTATTCTTTATGACATAGGAGATACTTTGCCCTGGCCGTATGACACCGGTGCCTTGTCTTAGCTGTGATCGCGGTGCAAATGGTCATAGTGAATAAGGCTCCTGTAAGGAATACGTCAAGGTACCAGTAACCCTGTATACATGTATCACCAATAGGTTTATTTAGTTTTATATAGCTTCCTCTCTATCATTAAGTCTACATTATATAAGTTTCAAGAATGCGAGCAATTTAAATTCAAAATAAAATTTATGTTTATGAATGTGTTGACGTTTTGAGTATATAGTTTTGTTAATAAGATGACATGGTTTGAAACCGAAACACAGCAAAACGTTGCTCGCGACGCTGCACGTTGCTGCGGCAGCAATAGACAAGAATCACAATGTATTGCCTTGTGAGAGATATGTCAAAATATTGTGTAACATATTCCACCCTGGGAGACGACTTTTGTATTACGTAATACGTTATGAGCGATAGGCATGTCAAAATATAACGAAACATAATATATTTCACCCTAGGTGACGACCCTAGGTTCAAATCAACATGGTTACCCGATATTCTACCAGAGCTCGGGAGAGCCGTCATTATAGAAACGGATCAAATGCTACAGTACATTATTTGAAAGCACTCTGCGAGCAATGAAATATTCGCAAAAATTCAGAGTACAGGAATAGTATTTTAGCTTTTACCTGTGCGCCATATCCGGTTTCCGGGCAAAGTATAGGCACAGCGTTGTTACGTTGAACCGGATCAAATAGCTGAGAGTGCGAATATTAGACTGTAAGTGCGAACTTTGTGTTAATAGTTTTTCAGTTTGTGAAAAGTGCGCGTTTTTTAATGAAGGAACGTTTGAGGGCCACTTCATTGTCAAAAATTAATTCACTAGCTGAAATTAATATGAAAATCTTTATTCGGTTCAATCGATTTTGAAATGTCTTATAAACTATGTAAAACTAGTGCCACTTTGTGTGATCCTTCTTTCGATTACGATATTTGTTTATTTATTAATACTACTAGCCTATGGTGTCCCATTGTTAAGCAAAGGCCTCCCCCCATTTCCACCAGTCACTACGATCACAAGCCTTTATCCGCCAGTCCCTCTCATAGGCATCCAGCTCGTCCTGCCATCTCATGCGCGGTCTTCCTCGACGCCTTATTTATTGTTTGTTTTAGAAATTTATTTATTTATTTAAACGCACAAAACACATTACCAAGAAAAAACTAAAACTAAAATATTACAACTGATCTGGATTGTATCGTAAATATATGTGCATACAGCCGAAAATAACATTTATTGTACGTAACGAGTTAGGTGAACATTATTAGTTAATTTTAGAGATAGCTAAAAATAATTTAAAAACAAAAAATAAACAGAAAAATAGTGAGTGACATTAGGTTTCAAAAGCAAAACAATTCTTTAATTGTTTTGAAATCTTCTCCTAAAACCTTTGTCCCCGTTGCTCATACAAAAGCTTGTGCGGGATTAAACGGTGTAACAAATGAATAAATGTCGTAATTCACACAAAAGTTTTCCAAGCCACTTCCATTTTAAGCTGATGCAAGCAAAAGTCCTTCAGGCCGACATTAATAATGACGGTGAAAAGTAGGCCAAGCATCCGACAAGTATGAAGTGGGCTAACTCACAAGGACACCTTGACTAAACTTGCAAGACATGACACGCGCGCCAGAGAATAAATTAAAAAAAAATATATAAATTTGAATACCTATGTATAAGAATATTTTTTAAGTCTAAACATTTATGAATTATGTTTACGTTAAGCATACTACTTCGCCACTAGCCTTAAATTTACTTTATTTACCTTTAACTCATTTAAGTGAACTGTATCTGTTCTTATGAGAATAAACTCTTTAAACCGAAATGAACCGACGAAGATAAACTCTCAACATTCTATGTTACCCTGATAAAACTTTTTTTTTGGAACTCATATCACAAACAGATACATAATCATCAACTGCATAATATATTTGGGCAATGCTACATTAAAAATGTCTTGTAGCTAAACATAATTTAAGAGTAGTAGACCTACGGGGTGCGTGACCTACGGGGCAATGTTTTGTTTATAGGTGATGGTTACCACTTAACATCAGGTGGACCATCTGCTTGTTCCATCAGCTAGTTGTATAAAAAAAAAAAGCTCTTTGTGAAGGGCTCGCCCGGGGAAGTACTACCACCACGCCTTTTTCTGCCGCCAAGCAGCAACGCTGTGTTTCGGTTTGAAGAGTGTGGTCGCCGGTGTAATTACAGGCACATGAGGCTTAACATCTGTACGCCTCAAGCAGGCTGATGGCTGCGTCCATCAGCAGGGCAGTGCATCGTAGGGCACGTTCCTATTGTGCGTGACCTACGGGGCAATGTTTTGTTTATAGGTGATGGTTACCACTTAACATCAGGTGGGCCATCTGCTTGTTCCATCAGCTAGTCGTATAAAAAAAAAATATATAAAAATGGCCCAAAAATATTTATTTTTGCGATGAAACGGGTGCAGTGGAAATTGATGTTTTCAAGCAAAATGACTTAACTACATTTAATAAGATTTTATACAAAAACATTTGATCTCTGACGTAGGTAGCTAACGAGTTTGTAGACTAAGTAAAAATTCCCGAAAAATATCCAACCAAAACTAATATTTTCCAAATAAAGTGAATTTTTAAATGCGGAAACAAAATACGTTTAAAAAATTTGTTAAATTAAACTGATTAATGTATTCCATCAAATGCTACAACATAATAAAGGCTTTGCCCGGGTATCAAGACCAAAGCCACGAGTTAAAGCTAGCTTAAAATAAACTTAATCAAGAGAAAAACCCGGATAAAAATTTTATAGACGACTCGGGTATAAATCAAACAAATTGCAAGTCCGTTCCGTTTTTAAAATTAGCATTCGAACAACAAAAATCACCCGGTAATAAATCAAAGGCCAGTAAGATTAACCCGGGCATATCTTCACCTTAACCGGATTTTACCGGTTGTCGTTGGACGTGCAGTGAATAATTATGGGGTACCGTTTTACACGTTTATTTGAGCACACGGTTATTTTTAAAGCTATTCCACGTAATTTTGTGTTGATAATAAACGACAAGACAGATTTCTCCGTTAGATTCGGTTATTACGACTATAACAAGTTTTTTTATCTTCAAATGAGATTCAACCTCTTGCGTCTCAGTTTTTATATCGAGGCTGTTCTTTAGTGTGAACAACTCCAATGAGAATTATTAAATTAATATTGGTGGACATTCCACACAGTAACCTAAACAAAGCTTGAACTATTGGGATCTGATAGCTGATTAATACTTTAATACTTTTCTTTGTAGATACAAAATTATATAATAACACTGAAAGAACAAACATAATGTTCATCACCCAGATATTTGTTCTCATTGGGGATCGAACCCACAGACTACAGCAGAAGGCAGAGCTACCATCGACTGAGCTGTGAGGGCTGTCAAAAGTATACTTATAAAATAAATAAATAAAAAGCCTGTTTATTCCTTAACTTAAATTAGGTATACAATTTCATACACGCATGCATGCAATGCAATGCGATGCAATGCATGCAATGATATTAAAAAAAAATTACATAATAATATTATTTTTAATGTTTTAAGTAATTTTAGAATTTTATTTGTTTATTTATTTACATTAAATATTTTATTTTCATGATAATTATTTTTATGTTGTAAATTTATTATCATTATTATTATTTTTATGTTGTAAATTTGTTACTAACGTTTCTTAGTTTAGGACCCCTCACGGGTAAAGGCCTCCCCCAGTTCTTTCCAACGGTCGCGGTCTATTGCCGCTTCAGTCCAATTTAGTGAATTCAGGAATCTCTTAATTTCATCTGTCCGTCTAGTCAGTGGCCTGCCTATTCTTCTTTTCCCTTTCGGTCCTTTCCAGGTTGTGACTATGGTGGCCCATCTTTCTTTGTGCATTCTGGCTATGTCAAAAGTATACTTAGTAGACTTAAAAGCTTATTTCTGACGAAGCTGTAGAGTAAATCTCCGAAAAGATTTTACCATTCCCGCATTCAGACCTTACCTCATTTTATCCACAAAGAGAAAAGTTAAAATGAAAAGAAGCTTTAAACTGAATATTTTAGCACCACGACACAAAATTACTTTAATTTATTTCATCTAACAAACTGAATTCAAGTTGTGAGCGGTATTGCGTCAATCTGCCGGAAAAATAAACAATTTCCGGATAAAAATATTTCTTTTAAACAAACATTCTTTTCAAAAATGCCTTTGATGTTTCACGCAGATGGAATAAAATATAACGAAGCAAAGATTAGGGAAGTTTGGACACACGACTCAATTTCAGCACCCCCGAAGATTCTTTGATCGTGCAATTGATATAAGTGCTCGATTCTTAAAATGCTATAATGCATCTTATTTTGATACACCGTATTGAAACCGAAGAACCGGCTATATGGAAATTGATGAAATATTCAATACCTACATATAGAAATCAATTTCAATGCGGCCGGCTTCTGAAAGGTCGATGAAACCTCATCAGATGTCCAGTCTCTTGCTATCTCAGTTAAATTTGATGTAATAGCTGATATAGCAAGTATTTTGACGTCTAATTATGTTTGATCGAGCTTTCAGAAGTCGGCCGTTAGTCTTAAACAAATAAAGTTTACTGAAATACCTACTTAAGAGGCTTTAATATTATTTGTAACTAGCTGTGCCCCGCTTAGTTTTAAATCCCAGTTTTCTCACGGGATAAAAAGTAACCTATGTGCTATTCCAGACTATAATCCATCTCGGCGCCAAATTTCATCCAGATCATTACAATAACCGTTCTGGCGTGATTGAGTAACAAACATACAAACTGTCATAATTATGACATTAGTGGGATTGTGACCACGGAACATAAAATTGTGACTCTACAAGTTAGAAGCAGTAATATTCAGAACTTTACAAGTCGTGTAGTTTTAGTATTTGATAAATGAGGAGGTAAATATTTCATCCGGGTGCACACACGTTATCGAGTTGAGAGGAGACGTCCGGATATTACGCCGTGGGTTGCCGTCTAGCGTAGGGTTAATCAACCGACGCTATTGCGTGTTTCATTTTATAATGCTGAGAACACATGCTACTCGTATCTACCCTACATTACATGCGAATTTTGTTCTGCATTTTTATATACATTTCATAATGAACAATGAGGCTAATATTTGTATTTGTACACTGACATCAGTTATAATCCAGGAACAGTGAAATTCTTTCTTTTATACAACTATACTTGATGGAACTAGTAGCAAGCATTTTTCATTAGCTAATTAATATGTAGATGAGAGGCTATATAAGAAATCAATATCAGTTTTATACGATTTTATAATAATGAGCAGACCCCGAGTCTCAAGCGTGAGCAAAATTCAATTATTTTATCGACGGAGAATAATGGCCCGTAAAAATAAGTTTTAAAAACGGCCACAAGAATCTTGGTTGATTACGTTCTTGAAATTTGCTCTTTCTTTTTGAAGTTTTTTTTTTTGCTCGTGCACCAATGGATTTTTCTATCGAAAAATTTATGTGCGCAATGCCAGTGCTCTTAAACGGCGAAGGAAAACATCGTGAGGAAACCAGATAGTATTCTAACAGCGGCGATGGGCTTGCAACCTGTCACGTATGGACTACTAACTACTGCAAAATGTGGGTATGTGCCAAATGTAATGTTTGGACGTACCTCTGACTACCCCCCTTAGACATCCTCAAAGAATCTTGAATTAGCACCTACTTGGTACTGGGAGATCTGAAGGGATATCTACCGTAACTGGGGATCAAAGTCGTGAAGCTGTTTCAGTTTTTTTTTCAGTTTGCTCTTTACCTACTAAGGTTATTAATAAAGGTTCCACTGCAGTGGCAGGGGTACCTTATGATTGGTTTATTGGACGTCCTGGTAGGACTTATATGCGGTGTAAGAAAGGAAAAAATAACTCTGCAATGTCATTTATAAACCAAATTTATTATAGTTATTTTTTTATGAAAAGTAATCTTTAATAATCTGCTTAGATATCGATATTCTTCACGAAAAGGCATAACTTTGTTTATTCGAATTTATATAATAAGTTTTCTATTAACATTTTGAACTTTCTCTAAACGCCCGTCTTCCCCAGATCTGCCCCGAATGTCACGAGCGCGACTGCATAGGAAATTGAACCGGAAATAGACCACGTGACGTGGCCGGACATGACGTCATCGAACGTGATATGAACTAGCCAATCAACGGGCATTCAATTATAGGGTTGTCGGAACACATTACATTTGATGAATGAATGAAAATACTTTATTGTACACCATAAAAAATAACAGTAAGTACACTAAAAGAAATAAGGAATAAAAAATAACTGTACAATGGGCGGTCTTATCGCTGAGAGCGATCTCTTCCAGACAACCTTTGGATGGAGAGGATTGTAAAGTACGGAAGTTGGTCCCAGGTGCACGCAAAAATAAGTTGATAGTAAACAGATAAATTAAATTACACTCTAAATAGATAGAATAATATGCATACATATATACATACATCTATTTGATTTGTCTCGTGTATTCTACACATGGCTGGTGATTTTTTAATTTTGTAAATCATGGTTATTTTCTATACAGGGTGGTTTTAATTTATTGAATTATACAGGCTGGTTTAGACAGCCGGCCCACTACATAAATAGACATTTAATTGCGCGTAATCTTTTGTTTCAGGTATGGTTCATATGGATTTCATGCTGGTCCTTCACTGGGTATGAATAAAATTAAAATTGATGAAACGTTTATATCAATAACACAAGCTTGAAGTTAGTCAAAATAATTAGTAAGTAAGTTTTAACTAGAAGTCGTTAAATGAGCGAATCGGTTAAGTTCGGCTCTAATCTCAGCGGAATAAAAAACAATATTGAAAAAAAAATGTTTTTGTAGCTGTTGCTCCAAACTACACCTGCTTGTTCCATCAGCATGTAAAAAAAACCTCAAAAACACTTATCCCCACACGTTACTTTATCCGGGTTAACTTGATTTAGCCGACGCGTGTTATCATTGAGTGCTTTAAGTGAAGTGCCATGGCTTTTGGAAATACGCGCGTCCAGTGAATGACAATGCGGGGTCAAGCATTGTTGGCAAATGCACTTTTGCCGTCTTCCTGAAGGCTTAGCCGTAAGCCGACGGACATCAGTAGACAAAATAACACTACAGTCAGTGCTATTTCGTAAACAATAAATTCACTGGGAGTATCACCTAGTGGATCGCCGCTCACTTTGATCATGAGTTTCAACTCACTCACGTTGAATCTTTCTTTACTTTCTTTCGTTTTAGAAAAACTACTTTCTAATGGCGGGTAACACCGCGGGGCGCAGCTAGTGCATAACATAGAGAAACACTATGCACCTGTGCGTAGCCGGGGCGGGTCGCAAGTAAAAAACAAAAATGAGCCAAATTGAAAATTCTCTCCGGATTCTGTGGTCATTTGGGAGATTGTTGGTCGTACTTCTGACATAGACATTCCATAATATTTTTGGGTTTACCACGTATTATGAAGTGGAAAGTCGTCAAGACTACTTTATAACTAGTGGCTCTGGGAGCTGTAGACCTCGCGAGCATACTAAAAGTGAGCTATTTGAGGAATGTAATGTGCAAGTGCATTTTCCGTTTGGTGATTTTTATGATCTTTTTGATTTTTTTTTGCATCATCTTGTGTAGAATGAGGTCCTTTGTGTTTCTCTCATATTTGATTGAAAACCATCGATTGTTTGATGAGCTATCCTGTTCATCATGCTGAAGATCCTTATCAGATCTTCGCCTAACTTTTATGAGACCAATTTATAGTTACTACCTTTCAAATAAAAAAAGAATAATCGAAATCGGATCTCATTTGGTGGAGATATCCAGTATATCAAATAGCCCCCTTTTTGCCCTTATTTTGGGGGAAGTACCCCTCCAATCAAAAATCCCCGACGACAAAAAAATTCTAATAAGTCATATAACCTGTGTACCAAGTTTCGTCCAGATCGGTTGAAAAATGCGACCTGTAGAGGAGAACAGACAGACAGACAGACAGACATCCGGACAAACGCATTTTTGGCCAATGTGGAAACTGAGACGCTTCGCTCGCTTCGCTCGCTCGGTCAATTATCATTTATTTTCTCTCAGAAAACAAGGCAAACTTAAAACTAGCAAACAGTTAAAAACTAGAATACTTATCAATTGTTCCGGTTTGAAACGACACAAAAAACATAAAACAAGACTGAGTTACATCTACAACAGTTGTTTATCTAAACTCATTGCTTCTACGCAATTAAACACAACACTGTCCCAACAAAAGTACTTAAAGAACCGTTGGGCTCCGATGTTATTTGTCTTGTGAAAAGAAAGAAATCTATTCTTTGAAAATGGCTGAAAATTTTCAAGCTCTGCGCGAGTGTGACTCGAATTTTAAAAAGACTGTTTATTAGATGAGTTTGTGTCCTTAGAGTTTATTTTCTTGGTTTTTTCGAAGGCATTTCCTCGTTACATTTGTATGATTTTTCTAAAATACTTGTACATTAAAATAGAAAAATAACATACTTGTATATTTTCAAGATGTACAAAATAATGTTTTTGTAGGTCATATACATACTACAAAAACATTTGATGAGGTGCATTTTTTGATTCGCTGTTAAAAACCAAAAATGAATTCCACAAAATTAGTGTTATTGTTCGATAGATGTTCGAGTCGAGACGCAAGGAAAACTCAGGGTAGATCCACTGGGCTTCTCTTATGTCCAAGTAAAAAAAGTATAAAAAATAACAAAAATTATCTAGTCAATTTAAGTCCATAATTGGACGTTCAAATCTAATCAGATCGACCAAATTTGACAGTTGAACGCTCGCGTTTTAAAAACGAATGACAACCTGCATTTTATATGATAATAAAATGCAAAACCTCAATTTTACTGACGCTATTTTAGAGAATTTTACCGACTCCATTTTCGAGAAACCTCTGAAACTTTGTAGCTGGCATCGTTATACGTTCCGCTGTAAATATAATAAACGCGAATTTCTCGAGTAATCGATAGTTTTGAGCTGATAGAAGCGTCTAACTCAACCCTTATTCATATTAACGTGTTCATAAATTATTTTGGGATAATATGTTCAAACTAATGGACCCACCCCGGTACCCGGAACCAGATAGCTGATAAACTACATAAATACTTTTTTTTTGTAAATACATACTCATATTAATACGACACATACTCTTTCTTACGAACATACTTATAATTACGATACGCAATGGTTAGGATACATATGATATTCTGTTTTTTTCCGTCTCGTTCCCAAAACCAATTTCATGTGGTGTTCTGATGAATAGCAGATTTACTTGTACAAAAATATTCAATCACTGCCGCCACCGATCGCTAACTCAACTAAGCTAACGCAATCAGCCAGTAATCTTCCTTCGAAGCCAGACCAGACTCGAAGCTGATTCGTGGCTAATGTAGTTTTATCAAACTTCGGATAGGCACTTAGGTCGTGATCAGATTCTAAGTATTCGGTTTACGGACTAGTAGTTGGATATTGTAGATTGATTTTGTATAGTTAACATAAAATAACCAACCATTTTAAAAAAAAAACTCAAATTATATCAATAATTTTACAATAGCTCCTCTGAATAAAAGATAGAAAAATGTTTTTGACGTCATCTGTCAAACGTTTCAGAACATACCAGGCCCCGATTTAAGGCCAAATAATTATTTATACCAGGCCATTATTATTCATTATCATCTTATTAAAACCAAACATTGCCTCAAGCTTTCGGTAAAAAATATAGCCCGAACTATGTATCTAATGACAAATGAAAACTTAGAAATTTTAAACGGAAAATGTTTTTTCGCATTGGTTCAGTATTGTATTTCAAGAACTATTCAGTCGTATCTCCGAGTGTAACTAATGATGCGGGTAGTCGCAGCATGTCAAAGACGAAATAACACCTCGGCAGCTGGCAAAATACTTTTATCATAACACCCTGTATAAGGCTTGCAATACGAAGAGAAAAAAAAATCGTTTGTTATTTCGAAGAAAATATTTCGAAAAGAAGAGAGAAAATGTATGTATATACCGTCGACCACATCTACACGAGATTGCAGACAAAGGTTTTGGTTAGGCAATTTGTGGTATAAGGCCCGCTCATTTCGCGCATGCCTTACGAGGTAAAGCTTTGTTTTAGGGGATGGTTACTACTTACCATCAGGTGGGCCATCTGGTTGTTCCATTAGCAAGTAGTATATAGGCCTCCTTACATACAGTTGTGTGCAATAAAACATGTTCAATAACGATGTTTCTGTGTTTCGCTGATTAGAAACATAATCATATGCAGTAGGCCTAATCTGAAATTCTATTAGTTGTGCGTGCATAGCTGTACTTTTAGTAATTACCCGTATTACTGGTTGGTAATTAGTAATTGCCAAAACGAATGCTTAATATACTGTCATCTAATATAATTAAATAAGCAACAGTATACATTGGTGTCGATCCTGTTGTTGCATTATCATACACTCACCTAATCTGACAGCTCTAAAATTATAGCCGTCCTTGTTGTTTCTGTCTTTTAGAAAGGGATGGCAATATTTTTAGTGCCGTCAAATTAGGTGAAGTTAGGATAATTAAACAACAGAATTGGCACAATTGTTTGAGTATTTATAAGAGTAGTTCTGAGTCGTCAAATTAAGCGTATGATTAGTATAAATATTCAAAAAAAAAAAAGTAAAATAGTCTTAGGTCAAGGCTCGGTAAATGCCTTGGTATTATTTATTTCAATGTTAAGTATAAATCAATTTGTACAAATTAATAATTACTAATAATTAAAACAAAAATTTACAAAATGTTCAAAATAGAAACATTTGTCTTATCTGCAAACCGTTATCATCGTGAAAGTACAAGGTCGTAAAGGCTGTCGGAAATAAATCGCATTTATCGATAAGGTTGTCCATTGTATTTTTTAAGATACATGTACTCGTACATTAATGATGTATTCTTGTGGACAACAAAGTGTTATCTGTCTGCTTATTTTATTAAATATATGATTTCAACGTAGGTTGTAGTAATAAGAATAGTTTATTATAATGTAAGCTTATGCTACAGTTTTTACACAAAATAATAAAAAACGTAATAACTGAAGAAAAATTGAAACTGAAACAGCTTCACGACTTTGATCCCCAGGCACGGTAGATATCCCCTCAGATCTCTCAGTACCAAGTACTAACTCAAGATTCTTTGAGGATGTCTAAGGGGGGTAGTCAGAGGTACGTCCAAACATTAAATTTGGCACATACCCACATTTTGCAGTAGTTAGTATTCCATACGTGACAGGTTGCAAGCCCATCGCCGCTGTTAGAATACTAACTGGTTTCCTCACGATGTTTTCCTTCACCGTTTAAGAGCACTGGCATTGCGCACATAAATTTTTCGATAGAAAAATCCATTGGTGCACGACCGGATTCGAACCTGCGACCTTACGATCGGAAGGCGGGGTCACTTCCACTAGACCACCGGTGCTCGGTACGTAATAACTAATTAGTGAAAATAAAGCAAGTCCATCGTAATTACCGGTAATATCGTTGTTATAGGTCATCTTGAAAGGTGTTTTACTGCATCCTAAAATAAAATAAAAAAAAATATAAATCTGTATAAGAATACGCTATAATCGTAGCTAATATGAAAACGCTGGTTCAGTCTACGGCGTAGCATGTGCTGCGAATGCTGCGACGTTGTAGACTTGATACGGACTTAAGGTACTACTACTACTATTACAGCCAATATCTAGGTTAAGAAGCACGGAAATGGCAAAAATATGAAATACTAGTTGCGCCCCGCGGTTTCACCCACGCAGATTTAAATCCCGGTATTCCCACGGGATAAAAAGTAGCCTATGTGCTATTCCAGACTATAACTCTCTGCCAAGTTTCGTCGAGATCCGTTCAGCTGTTCCGTCGTGAAAGAGTAACAAACATCCATCCATCCATCCATACATCCATTAGTAGGATAGGATTTTTAACGAGTAAATCCATTATTTGTGGGTCAGGTGGTGTAGCCCAAATAGGAAACAATAGAATACCTGGAGCCTCATCTTGTGAAATCTTTTGTAGGTATACAGTTTAGTGATTTAAAACCTCGGCCTACCTCCATATTCCTCCTATGCAGGGTCCATGTTATACTTACACCCAACCACTACTAAACCATGTGTAAGCAATAAATATATTAAGTACTGAGTCTATTAAAAACAAAAAAGGGGGAAAAGCGTAAAAGAATATCCTACACTTACATAAGGAAATTATAAATTTTTTTATGTCGCAAAATACTGCTCATAGAATAACTTTAGAGGGACATTGTCAAAAATCTTTGCTAGAAATAGTTTGACGGTTCTCAGCCTTAGTATATAATATGTAAATATATCAGCGGTTATACTTTTATTACTTGTGTTTTAAACTAGTCTGTTAAATTTGATAAAATCAATGTTCAACAAAGCCTGGCACCGGCTCGTAATAAATCCAAAAGTGAATGCTGAATTTCAGCAAAAGCTACCGTAATTCTTGCAGCAAGACTGTTCGAACCAGCTATTCATTTCAGCTGCACCATTATTTCATTCTTTACGCCGCCATAAAGTTTATAATAAACGACTGCCTGTAAAAAGTGTAGTAAAATCCCCTTATATTGCGTGATCCAGGCTAAGGCATAACACTTATGATTTTTAGATCCGATTTTAGAGATTTTTCGACCACTAAAGGTGAATGTTGTAAAGGTACTTATTTGTTGCCATGGCAACTTGAAAAAAAACATGCATCAGTTCATGCTGATTTTGAAAAACAATAAAATATGCAGCAGGGTTATTCCGTTGTTTTAGCCAAGAAATTTGAATACCTATATTCCTTGGTTTTTACATATTGTGAGCATGGCGTATTCGTAGGATGTATTTAAAAATAAAATCAGTCAAATTAACTATTTGGTTCCTTTAAATGATTGAGAATTGCTTTTATTGAGGTTAGATGTTGATCAGAGTTATATCGAGCTATTAGCAATCTATATCAGTTATGAACCCCATTCCATAATAATAATAATGTTTAATAATTATCTGTATATACCTATGTATATTTAAAAAACATATCAAACAAAGAACTCAGTCAATGTGTGCTCGAAAACGTCTGCTAAATAACGGGCACAATTTCTTAGTAAACAAGAAAAGAGGTACGTCCTTTATGAAATATTCATTTGGATAATCAACCGGGTAGTCGAAATTCGACATGTTGTACTCGTACCGTCGAATTTATAAATTTAGAGCGTGGAATTTGAAGTTTAATTTAGTAGTTTTTATTCTATAAAACCAAACAATTGCTTTTATGCAGAACTAGCTGATCCCGCGGCTTTGCTCGCGCTCGTTTACTTTGAAAATCTCATACAAACTTTCATCCCCTATTTTATCCCCTTGGGAGTAGAATTGATCAAAATCCTTTCTTAGCGGATGCCTACGTCATAACATCTACCTGCATGCCAAATTTCAGCCCGATCCGTCTAGTGGTTTGGACTGTGCGATGATAAATCACTATGTCAGTCAGTCAGTCACCTTTGCGTTATATATATTTAGATTTTACTATGCATTTGACAGTCTGTCTTTATTATTATTATCAGCCTGTAGAAGTCCACTGCATAGCTCGCCTTCTTCTTCCACTCTCCTCTATCATTCTTCATCTTGGTGCTCACTCCTTTCATACTCATATTATATTTCACAAAGTTCATCCATCTCCTCTCCTCTCTTGACGACCTCAGTGGCGCAGCGGGCGATAGTCCGCCTGCGACGCAAGAGGTTGCGGGTTCGATTCCCGCCTCGGAACAAATTTGTGTACGATCTGCAGAAATTTGTTCCGTGGGTCTGGGTGTTTATGTATAATAAAAAATATCTATCTATGTAAGTATATAATGTATTAAATATATCAGTCATCTAGTACCCATAACACAAGCTTTGAGTAGCTTACTTTGGGGCTAGATGATGCTGTGTGGATTGTCCAGCATTATTTATTTATTTATTATTATTTTATTCTTTGGTCTCTTTCTAAACCCATCCACATCCATATCTAACACTCTTCTCGTAATATGACTTTCTTTCCTCCTCGTGACATGTCCTAACATGCCATAAACATAACCTATTGCTCCTCAACCTATCTGTCACAGGCGCTACTTTCAAACTTTCTCTATTATATACACATTCTTTCTCCTTCCGGCCGTTTTCGCAACTAAGTTACGAAACTTAGTTAAACCAGTTGCGAAAACGGAAATATAATTCTTTACCCGCAACTGGTTGTGGCAGAAGAGTTTTACCTCTTCTTTCGCAACCAGTTGCGAAAAAAGAATTTTATTTTTTTTAATTAGGATAGTTATATAGTATTCTTCTTTTATCAATCCTTGTCACTGACTTGTATGAGCGATATATGAGAGCAAATTACACAATTTTTTATGTAGTTCATTTGTTCATTTATTCGGTCATACATGTCCATGGGTTCGCAGTGGTAAGTCGCATACGGATTCAAATTACACTGACAACATAAAAAACTCATTCATTCATTCAGTCGTACATCTGCCGGTTATGTCGCGGACGTAAGTTGCTCATAATGAACTTTCCTTAGTCTCAGAACGCGTTTATACGCGAATATACGACTTTACAAAGAATTAGAGCGTGCGGATTTATGCCCTGAACGTGTGCCTTACCATCGGGATATGCATTTTAGTATCATCTTAGACACTAGATAATACCAGAGAACTTAAGGCTTATGTACACTTGCCAGATTCTACAAAAGTATTTATTTATGGCACTGGTAAACACAAGAATGCTCACTAAAATATAAAATTTAAAATATGAGTGTAAAATAGTCATGGGTTACTGAAGGCGTCAATAAATAAAATTACCGATAGCTAAAATTTAATTTAATAATTAAATGGGCGTTCGCAACTGAATAAGCAAGTTTCTAAAACATGAAACGTTCACAGTTCGGTTCAAATGCATTTAGTTTTCCACAGAGTAGGTAAAGTTATATTCCAAATTACGTACATTTCGACCAAATCAGTTGTCCTAACAAATATTATTTTTTGTATTTCGCCTGTTTTTGTGGCAATAAATAAAAGTTTCTATGTTATTCCGAAGTCAGTGTGCAAGGACCTTTGCTGCGACATGTTAGTTCATCAAACGCCGCTTGCTGTGATTTTTATTGTAAATAAAATATGGTAACGGTTTTTTTTTACATTTAATGGAATATGGAAATGCTTTTAAAGAGGTAGACATTTTTAGACCGTGTCATAAAATATAGGTATCTAACATGTTATTCATAACCATTATTGGCCTGAGGAAGTCACATATCGTTAAGTTGGGGGAGGCATACATACATACCCATATATTTTTAAAACGAGTGATTTTAATCCTTTTTTATAAACGAACTTCCAGTGATCCATCGTGTGGGAAACCTTCCTCTACTTCGTTTTTCGGTTCGCGGATGCCATTCTAGAACCATTATTCCCTAGCGTTTGCAGGTTCTACAAGCTTTATTGTCTGCCAATGTAATTGCCGCCTTAACATGCTATTTCTAAGAGCCACGTTGCAATGCCAGTGTAAAAACACCGTGAGGTAACCAGTTAGTGTTCTAACAGCGGCGATCCTTGCAACCTGTCACGTATGAAATAACAACTACTGCATATTGTGGGTATATACTAAATTTAATGTTTGGACGTACCTCTGACTACCTCCCTTAGAAATCCTCAAAGAATCTGGAGTTGGTTCTTGGTACTAAGAAATCCGAGAAGATATCTACCGTGCCTATGGATCAAGGTCGTGAATATGTTTCAGTTTTTTTCATATCGATAACCGGTAGTTTTTAACGATGTTTTACTAAACACACTTCTTACATAAATACCAAAACAAAACGCAAACCGAAGATGAGAGCAAGTACACGCATAAATTAAAGGACCTGCACACGACAGGTAGCAATTTGGGCGAAGCTTTTACCCAACATTCACAAGATAACACATGTGACAGGGCTGAAGTAGCCACTTTATTTTTCAACAAAGTAACGTGGGGGAAAATGAATTAGTTAAAAAGTAGGTCAACGGACCCGTGACGTACTTGGCTGTTTTGCATAAAGACTTTAAAGTTGGGTCGAGTTTTAGCTTAACTCAGAGAGATTATGATTTGCGACTTTCGTTTTTTGGTGACTGGTGGTCCTAACCTGTGGGCCACAAACTATTTCCTAGGAGGCTCGGTAAGTTGGTCGTGGTTGAGACAACGTAAAAGGATCGATTTCTGCGTTGAGTCAAATGTTTGCTTGTTCACTGTAGTTCAGGAATGAAATCTTCTGGCTTCTATTATTTGTACGTATAATATGAATTTTACTATGTATTAAACCAGCATAAAGTAATAAGAAAAACATCATCGGTCAAAAACTATCATAAGTCACCTTCGACAAGCGCCCCAACAACCCAAAAAGATTGATGTGACTTCGCTAAAGTGGACCATTTCCCGACCTTAAAAAGCAGCTTTCACCCATTTCTGGCCACCCACGCCAAGAGGTCAGCGCATTTCTCTCCATCCAAAATATTCATCTTGTCGGAATTACTCAAAAAACCCGTCTAGAACCGGCATAATCCGGCTCGAAGCGGAAGTGAGGACACGGCTGAGGCGTGGCGATCGCCGTGACAAATGGTCAGACGGGATGATGCCATTGGCAGTAATGGGGTTGCTGCTATGGGGTGCTTAATAAAACCTCCCGGGTGTATTTAGGTGCACGGGTCGAGTCGCGGAAGTTTGGCCTATTTTGTAGAGCAATAGACGTAAGTTTGGAGATTGATATGGTTTAGTTTTATATGTGCTCATATTTCAAAGTTGCTCTCTGTGACCTTGACTCTGAGGTAGACGAACAAGTCTTAAGTACAAGGTGTACCCACTGATGAGTATAGGGCCTACTCTCTTTACCGCCAAGGTACTCGGTCTTGAGTATTTCTCACCCATATTTGTTAGAGAGAGGTTTGTAAGAGTTTTGTAATTAGGTGCCCAAAAAGTTATTATCTAAGTGGGTTTTAATCCCACGCGGAAAAACGGGAAAATTTGTAAGTATGGATGGATGGATGTTTGTTACTCTTTCACGTCGGAACGGCTGTACGGATGTGGATGAAACATGGCAGAGAGATATATTATAGTCTGGAATAGCACATAGGCTACTTTTTTCCGTGGGAATACCGGGATTTAAATCTGCGCGGGTGAAACCGCGGGGCGCAACTAGTACACAATAAACATAACTGCAATTGCACAAAATGCAAAAATTCCACAGATTTAAGTTGAACTATTTATAAGTACCTACTAGAAAGGAGACTCGCCTAACCGCACCAACAAATCAGCTCACAGGACCACAGCATCCAGCTTCCGGCTAGCAGATACAAGTTAGCCTGAATAATCGTCGCGGCACTGTATTGCGACAAACCGACGGACAAAAAACACGGCAAATAAAGGGGCCAAGCGCGAGCAAGAGCTCGCACAGGGAAGGTTTTTTAAGTCATTATTTATTATTACTTGTTTTTTAGCTACGTTACTTATTTACTATCAAACGGTGATGGAAAACATCGACATGTAGAACCATGTAGAACCTAAAAGTTCTAGATAATGTGACATGTACTTATTTTTTAACTACATTACTTATTTGCTATCAAACGGTGATGGAAAACATCGACATGTAGAACTTAAAAAGTTCGAGGTAATGTGACAAGTGCTCTAAAGGAGCTTCTTGGATTGAGGCGCACTTAAAATCATTTCACTACACTGTTTAAAAGAACTATACAAGACACGAGAGGAAGACATATTTATTGTGTGGTATTGTTTCGAAAAGCAAGCATCAGTTCGCATGAGCATCTTAGGGCACATTCATTTCGTACGTAACTTGCAAGGCAATTGTTTGTATCGGTGATGGTTACCACTTAACATCAGGTGGGTCATCTTGTTCCATCGGGAAGCATCCAGAAAGTACCTATCTAAAAGTTATTGATGTAAAATGTTGACTTTTTTTTAAAAATTCAAGTAGAATGTTGACTTCGAGCTTTTGCTTGACGTCGAGCGGTTCAAGCCGTTCATACACTGAAATATCTGAAGATTTAAATAAAGGGCCCGTACCACCGTCTCTTGAAGCATTCTTATTTCAATATTACTTTTATGTCAATGTCTTATGTCAACTGCATAGAGTCAGCTTTATGATCAAAAAGTAAAGTAATATTGAAATAAGAATGCTTCGAGAGATGGTGGTAAAAGCCCAGTACTTGGGGACTACAGCAGCATCTTAGCGAGGCTATTGTTCTTTCAATAGCGTCATTTTATTATGTAGACTATCAATGTTAGCTCTCACTTCGCCGAAGTATTCTAAAAGTCCAATAAGAGTGTTATGAATGGCAATAAAACCAGTCGGTAGAGTTTTGCCTTCTGCACTATGGGTCTTGGCTTCCAAAGCTTTGCACAGTTTGAGGGTAGATGGTGCAGAATGACAAGACTGCTAGTTATTTTATAATAATAACTAGCTGACCCGGCAAACGTTGTTTTGCCATATAAATTAAATTACTAAAATGGCTATTAAAAAATAAGGGTTGATCGTAGAAGGGTGAAAATTGAGGATTGTATGTATTTTTGTATTTTGTATCATAAAAAAATAGAAATTAAAAATTTTGTCTAAAAAATAAAAAAAAAATTTAGGGGTGGACTACCCCTAACATTTAGGGGGATGAAAAATAGATGTTGGCCGATTCTCATAGATACCGGATAAGCACAAAAAATTTCATCAAAATCGGTCAAGCCGTTTCGGAGGAGTATGGCAACGAAAACTGTGACACGAGAATTTTATATATTAAGGGTCCGGTGACAGCGGCTCGCAATTTCGAGGTGCGATTGGCTATTATTTCATTTTATTTAATTTCGGGGAGGTTGTTTGAAAGAATAACTCTAAAGAAACACGCATAAATACTGTTCGAACACAAATAGTACAATAATATAAGGGAAATGTGCTTGAGTCAGAAATCATTTTGGTATTAGGTAAACGTAAGACCAAACATACTAATACCAAAATGATTTCTGATTCGGGCATGTTTCCCTTATATTATTGTATTATTTGTGTTCGAACAGTATTTATGCGTGTTTCTTTAGAGTTCTTTTTTCAAACAACCTCCCCGAAATGAAATAAAATGAAATAATAGCCAATCGCACCTCGAAATTGCGAGCCGCTGTTACCGGAGCCTTAAGAAGATATTAAAAGCCTTATTCAGGTGTACTTATCTGTTTGCCCAATATTGGCAAATTTATATAATAGGTAAGTTTACTAGTCAAAATAAAGATACCTAAAGAATAACTACAAAAGTTATAACTAGTACAATCTCTCCTTACCGGATATAAATAAACCGGAACACTACATCGTCACAGGAAAACGAACAAAGGGTTGTTTGTACGGAACCCTAAAAACGCAAAGCAAAAAATGGCTACGAATAATCGCGCCATATGAGACCGAGGGTGGACGGTCAGAATGCACGGACATGCGAGAGAGATTTGTTCATTTTAGAGCGAAGTTTTTGCGCATAGATTGAAAACTTTGACGACCTCTGTGGCGCAGCGGGCGAGAGTCCGCCTGCGACGCTAGAGGTTGCGGGTTCGATTCCCGCCTCAGAACAAATTTGTGTACGATCTGCAGAAATTTGTTCCGTTGGTCTGGGTGTTTTCTATGTATATAATAAAAAATATCTATCTATGTAAGTATATAATGTATTGAATATATCAGTCATCTAGTACCCATAACACAAGCTTTGAGTAGCTTACTTTGGAGCTAGATGGTGCTGTGTGGATTGTCCAGCATTATTTATTTTTAAAACTATAAAACAATGTAGGTATTCGTTTGAAGCAGCCTTCAAACGATACATAAATTTGACATCAATAATAAGCGACGACCTCAGTGGCGTAGCGGGCGAGAGTCGGTCTGTGACGCAAGAGAGTTCGAATCCCGCCACGGATCAAATTTGTGTACGATTTGCAGAAATTTGTTCCGTTAGTTTGGGTGTTTTCTATGTATAATAAAAAATATCTATCTATGTATGTGGGTGCATTAAATTTATATCAGTTATCTAGTACCCATAACACAAGCTTTAAGTTTATGTTTGGACTTGACTCTGACTACCACTCACTTTTTTTTCGGACGTTCGAGTTGCATCACGAAATCTCAGCTCGGGGCGAACCACTAGTATTTACTAATAATACAAACGCTATCCCTAGATGGGAATCGAACGGCTACTGTCATCTGCTGCGCCACCCTAGAAGCTTTTCCTGTGGTACTCTTCGAAGTTCAGCCCCACTAATCAGCTGTCAAGTCACTTGCTATCTCAGCTTTTACTTCAAATCTGATAGAGATAGACGGTATTTATTATGTTTTAGCTTACTTTGGGGCTAGATGGTGCTGTGTGGATTGTCCAGCATTATTTATTTATAATCAGCCTTCATAAGTCAACCGCTGGAACACCAAAAGCCCCCAAAATTCTAAGAGATCATGTGGTGGGTTTTTTTGTCACCACGCTTGCCAGGTGGATTGGTGTATTTACTATCTGTGCTACCTCGCTGGAAATAACTAGTGGTACATTTCAGGCATCAAGCTCTAAGTTCAACGCCCTAAGGCTTAATTTAATTCATGAACCCTTTGAAGACATCAAGCACAGACTAAGAGGAACGCAAGTCTCGAATAGGTCCAAAGAGGAAATTAAGCCTTTGCCTAAATGGGTTTTCTGCACTAAAACGAGCCTTTCCAGGCTAAATTGTGCATTAGTATGCATTTGTGTAGATAGCTTCCCGACCGTTGTTTAGCATGTAAAGTATAACTTTCACTCATTACGTTTGAAAGAATGCGCTGTCTGGGCTTCAAAAATGCAAATTAATTTTAAGTGAACATTCGCCCAAATATATGAATAACGGTACCTAAGTACTAAATAAATTAACAATGAGTAAATTTAAAATAGCAACTATGTACAGTTAATGAATATTTGAAAATCTGTGGTCTCTCTCTACCCCTATTAAGAACAAGCGTGTTTGTGTATGTACTGATGCGTGCAAATGTTCAATTTAAATTATCATCGTGTTTTCTGTGGGCTACGAAAAAGCCTTACGTCTAGAAATTTTATTCAGTGGAAATTTGTTATAAACAACTTTTATAAGAAAAGTCTGGAAACTTCTTCAGATAGATCCTTCTTCAATAATCCGATCATGAGTTTCTCCTCTGCTTGAGAACTAATCCACTTGTCTAGCTTATCTACGGATTCCTCAGAAGCGGCCGACGTCAATCACGTCCGTAATATAGGGTGCGGTAACTTTGCAATAGCAAAGGTAACCGAAGACGAAATTATTTTCCGTGTCACAGTGTCTTTCTGACAAAAACACAGTGCTGACACTGTGATTCAGGCAGAATTTATACTGTGAACATTGTGATAGACGGTATATTTCTGTTACAGCTGTTCAAAAAACAGTGGCTGCTTATTGAGAACTATTGCAGGAGTTCCGTTCATATTTTTTCCTCATTTTGGATCTACAAGTTAGGAGCCGAGCATTCAAGATTAACATCGAAAAAATGGCACCTCCATACTCTCAGCTTAAACCAGTTTAGTTAGCTAGAAATCCCGCTTTTCTTAATCTGGGATTTGAATCGCAGTATACCGACTTTTCTTTTTCAACTCTTCAATAATAAATAATTAATAACAATAATTAGTAGGTGAAAGCCAGACGCAAGTCTGAACACAATGTTTGGACTTGACTCTGACTACCACTCACTTTTTTTTCGGACGTTCGAGTTGCATCACGAAATCTCAGCTCGGGGCGAACCACTAGTATTTACTAATAATACAAACGTTATCCCTGGATGGGAATCGAACGGCTACTGTCATCTGCTGCGCCACCCTAGAAGCTTTTCCTGTGGTACTTTTCGAAGTTCAGCCCCACTAATCAGCTGTCAAGTCACTTGCTATCTCAGCTTTTACTTCAAATTTGAAAGAGATAGACGGTATTTATTATGTTTTTAAATTTTTTGGTAAATTATTCCTGACAAGACAAAGTTTTATTATACATAACAATGTATTGTTAATGCGTATAATCTTTGTGAATAAATGATTCTGATTCTGTTACTTGACGCCCGTTGTCTTTCTTTAAGTAAAAATAAAATAATAATATAAATTTCTTTCTTTCTTTTCTTAGTAGGTATTGATAAACGTTTCAGAAACCGGGGGTTAGTTGTTTGTATTTTTAAAAGTTGCGCGTGGTTTCGCTCTGGTTCGAAAATGTTATTTTGCATTATAAATTTCAATTTACATAATAATGCTAAATAATGTAAGCGAAAAGTTGTTTAGCTGCATATTTTAGAGTGTAAATTTTGCATGTTTTTAGTGTTTACTTTTGCTTTATGAAAGTCATAAAGTTATGAACTACCATTTTCAATGCTAGCTCTAAATCCCGAGATGAATAATTAATAAAGATGCACCACAAAAATTCACACATAGTTATGTGCTTTAAACACTAAAAATGGTCCCTGAAAGTAATTGCCACATATTCCTACCACCATTGGGGGCGGGGGGGAACAATGGTAATTAATGTTTAAACATTAGTAATATTAATAGGTGAAGAAATGAATTTGAATTTGTCCTAAATTTGGCTATTTTTTTCAAAGTTTACCCATCAAATCAAAATAAAAAAAGTTTATTTTGTGTCACAAAAACATAAAGCTCGATCACCTCTAATCGACTGTCAAGTCACTTTTTATCTCTGTCTAATTTGAACTAAGAGCTGAAATAGCAAGTGACTTGACAGCCGATTAGTGCTGATCGGGCTTTCAGAAACCGGCCGACAGTCTTTTTTTTTATTTATTTAATGGGCTTGGTCGCCGGGCGACTGAAAAACATAATAGAAATAGAATATTTGTTAGGATAACAAAAATCGGTCGTCACTTTGTTCTTTTATACATTTTTAATACTCTACTTACTGGTACATTATAAACAATGTTTAATTTCCATCCTCGCAAAATTAATTTTATAATTACCCCAAAGCTTAAGCGTCACTACATACGCTACAGTATGCTGTATGTGGAACCGCAGAGCGCCGCGCCATCTTTGCATGATTGATGGTCCATGACAGAGAGCAGGGCTGGCACTTTGCCATAATTAGCAACGTGTGTGTGACAATATAAGGCCCTAATTTTTCTTGTCGCGTAACTATTTTTTGACACAGTATGGTGAAAGGATTATAAGTGAGCCTCTACGACATGCTGGTTTCCTAGCAATGTTTTCCATCACCGTTTGAGAGTACTAGCACTGTGCACATACATTATTGGGTTTAACATCCATGACCAGTATCACCAGTCCTTACCCTAAACAATGCGATATTTTAATATTTCCATGCATAGTCGTAAAACGAATAATTTCAGCGCAAAATCAAATAATATCGAAACAGAGCACCACCATATTCGAACTTTATTTTGAAATAAATTTGAATTTAGAATTCCAAATTCAAACGCCAGATATTTGTGTTCAAAGTTGCCAGTATTGAGAATCGGCAAATTCGTTTTTCATTGGATAACTGGTTCCGTCCGTTACATTTGAAAACATCCTCCATTCAATGACGACCTCAGTGGCGCAGCGAGCGAGAGCCCGCCTGCGGCGCAAGAGGTTGCGGGTTCGATACCCGCCTCGGAACAAATTTGTGTACGATCTGCAGAAATTGGTTCCGTTGGTCTGGGTGAATCTATGTAAGTATAATTAATAAAAAAAATCAGTTATCTAGGACCCAAATCACAAGCTTTGAGTAGCTTACTTTGGGGCTAGATAGATGCTGTGTGGATTGTCCAAGTTTTTTCTAGCATACCTATTGTAGGTATAAAAAACGGTAAAAAAGGTTTGTATTTGTAGGGTGCAGTAGTAGGCTGAACTGAATTAGAGTAGTCTTTTTTGTTTTTGAAAATAATTGTTAATATAAAAAAAACTTGTTTTTTTTGTTTGGTCTATACCAGTTGGTCGGATACACAAATGAATTTTCTTTCTTTGATCTGCAACAATTTTCTAATCCTTTTTTTTGTGGATCATAACAGCCTGTTTTTCCTAACCACCTTTATTCTGAATCCCTTTAAGGTGAAGACAAGAGCTAATGTGACTCTCGCTCGCACATTTTGACTTGTTGAAGGATATAAATTCACTGAACCCATTTTCGAAAAATCGCAAACAACCATTTTGTGTGCAATCACATTGCGCACATTTTAGTAAAAATTTCATTTTGATCGGTACAAGTTTTCCTATACATAAAAGTTTGCTTTTCTAGTTTTCGTACATAAGCAAACTTTTGAGTAGGAACACTTGCATCAATCAAAGTCAATTTTTACTAAACTGTGTGCAATGTGATTGCAAACAAAATGGTTGTTTGCGATTTTTCAAAATTGTGAGAAAAAGTAATTTTATATCTTTCAAAATCCCGAATCGTGCGAGCGAGAAAAATATTAGGTGTTGTCAACGCCTTGAGGAAAGAGTGAATAGGAGTCGTATTTTCTAAGATACATTTAAGACAAAAAATTATCTACCTATTAATTGTAAATTAGTACGTTGTTCTTCTAATGTGTAAACCAGATTTTGGTCACAAATTTCACACAGATAATAAAGTCAACGCAAGCAACAAAGTACAAGTAGGTACGAAGTTCTTAAAGTAGGTAGGTTGTAGCTTCCGAAGTCCTCCATTTCAGTAAAGTCTTAGGAGTACTTAACTTAAGTCGTTACTAGCTAGTGAAACTGCGACATTGTGTACGATGTGACTTGTTTTGAATGCCTTTACATACGTAAACGTAAACGTACGTGCCGGTTGCAGACCGAAAACTAAGCTATGCCAAGGCTAAACTAAGCTATGCCAAGCAAGCTAGGCTAAACTAAGCTAGAAATAAATGGCGTGCACACCAACAGCTATATAAATGACCGTGCGTACGACAAAGAACACTGGACAGCACTGGCGAAGGATGTGCAAAGGGTGTGCGGGGAAAGCGGGAGGGGCTTAGCTTAGCTCGTGTAGCTGCGCATCGGCATACACAACTAACTTAGCTTCGCATATTTTAGTTAGCTCACATAGCTTAGTTCGCATAGTTTGCGGTCTGCACACAAGTATGGAAAACTGCGTCAGCTATGCGAGCTAAGCTAAACTAACTTAGCTTAGCTCTTGGTCTGCAACCCGTATAAGACTTACTTAGGTATTTAAGTATTTGCTTATCAACCAAAATACAAAAGCGAAGCCGCCGTCAGGCCATAATTCAAAACCTTTTGAGAATCTACGCCCCAACTTATAAACGTTATCACAATCCAGGTATATCTTTTGTAATATTTTTTTTATCTTAACTATTTTTTTTTTATTTTATTGTCAAATAAAATAATTCAGGAATTCGTTTATCCACATGTACATTCTTAATTTAAACAATGTGAATGCAAATTTAAACACTTCTACTAAGTTGTAATAATATCCACATTTAACCATTTAACTTTTGAGAAACATACTCCGAAACGCATGAGTTCACAAATTAGGTTTTAAAACCATTCGTCGTGGTAAATATTTAAATTCACTTGTTGAAACTACAGAGGCAGCCCTACGGCGTTAGAAAAGCCACGGCTGCTTTTAATAAATTATTCTGCGAGCCCCGGTTACAGCTCCAGGGTACCACTAGTCAGTTAACAGTGCGTCACAATGGCAGGTGTGGGTTAGCCTTTATTTCCGAAAATTCAAAATTCATCATCAACAGCCTAAAGAAGTCCACTGCTGGACATAGGCCTCCCCTATACGTTTCCAGGAAGAACGATTCTGAGCCCTTTCCATCCACCGACTTCCCGCGGTAGGAGGGCGTCCTACGCTTCGTTTTCCTGTTCGTGGTACCTTTATTCCCCAGCGGTTGTCAGTTCTTCGAGCTATATGACCTGCTCATTGATTCTGAGATGTTGACTACGTTAGTTCTCCTACGGATTTCCTCAATTCTGATTCTATCTCGTAACAAAGGATGTATGAGCATGTTAGTATTTTCAGGTCCCAAACTATGTTTATTCAAAGTGTATTTTAAACGCAGTCAGCCGTGACAAACATTACTGGGAAATAAAATACACATACACTCTCTCAAAAGCTTTTGCATTGCAGTTATATCATTGTGATCACTTCTATAATCACCAGATTGAGGTCACATCCATTTATTCTTCAGCAAACAAAGCCGCCAAACTGATTTTTGAGGAAATTTCGAGAGCTTTCACAATTTTCTCCAAAATGGCAGGAGGCTTTACGGATTATAAATGGATTTGTGATCATTCCCCCTTACGGGGGGTTCGATGGCTTTTGAATAGAAGTTAAGAATACAACGCAGATGTTTTTTTAAAGAGGAGCGATCCTATCAACCTCGCTGTTTCTATTTTGGCTTACTTTTTGTAAAAGTCGAAACTCAGAGTGAAGAAGTTCACTGGATTTGTTGGACTTGCTTTTTAGTTTTAAATGTTTTTCTTATGTTTGGACCTACCTCTGATTACCCCCCTTAGACGTCCTCAAGAATCTGGAGTTAGTACTTGGTACTATGAGATCTGAGGGGATCTATCTATCTATCTTAAATTATGATATCCTGATTTGAACAAAAAGGTTTCAAAACTTTTGAAGGAACCGCGCTTCATTTTCTTCAAAACAAATGACGGCCTGCATTATTTTCACTTGAATGCAAGATTTTTTATCGGTTGGCAAACAGTTGCCATAAACGAAGCAAAAAACATTAAGAAGTTCACTGTATGACATAATATAATTCCATCCACCTCTAGAGAAATATTTCATAAAACATTTTCACAAAATATGACATGTGCATGGAGGTACTAATCCTTTCAAACCCGAAATGGCGAATTTGAAAAATCCATTTCACATGTGGTTATGGTTGGTTTCTCAAATACTTTGGCTGTCATATAACGTACGTAAAATATTGGAGTCACGAAATAATTATTTAGCTTTTGGCGTAAAGTTTAGAAGCACATTAATTACACATTCGTTGATTAGCATTAATAGAAAAAGATTTTTTTTACTGTCCACTAGCTGTCCAGCTTTAGCACTAACGGTAAGTATGAAGCTTTTTTTCAGTATTTTTATCATTGTGACATACCTACCTACCATGAGTGTTTAGTAGGGCAACGTGTCGTGGCCAATCGAGTAATTTAACATCTCGTAAGCTGAAGTAAAGTGTATTGATTAGCCGACATTATTGATTAGATTATGAGATGACATACCATTATTTAACTGATATATTCCGGCCAAGGAACTTGAATATCAAATTCCTTCATTCCGACTAACGCATTGCAATGTCGCGTGATTCACCTAGCTTTATGACGTTTCAAAGTGATCCTTGTCATTTAATTGAATAAAACCTTTTTAGTTTCATATTAATATGATTTCGGATATGACGTCTACCGTTTCCTACGAAAGCAAGCTCGTGTTCAAAAATGGAACGGCGCCGACCGCCAATCAGCGAGATGGGCCTAATCTATCAAAACGTCACCGACAGTTCCCATACAAACTCCAATTTTCATGCGAACTTGTCTATTCGTGGGATGAAGCAATTAAAACGGCTTAGGGTACCGTCTACAACAGAAGTTGATTGAAGCTGTTGTTTTTTCTTTAGAAACGTTATGCTTTACAATAGCGTAACTGGTTACATAGATTGTTTAGAAATAGTACATTGTTCACCGAGAGGAGAAAGTGACCGATTACCGTCGAGGGTGTCGTTTGAAGCCCGAGCCGTAGTCGAGGGCTTTAAAACACCCGAGATCGGGAATCGCACTTTCTCTCGAGTGATACATAGTGCTTTATACTACACCTACGAGGAAAATAAAAAACTAAAACTGAATCCTCAAACAACACACAAATTGAAAATGGCGCCAATGGCGTCTGCAATTTTCACATGTTCTTTTTTCAAATTGTTTATCCTGCCGCCGCAGGGTCGCACTGCCAGCCCGACACCATCCAACACACAGCTAGTGGCCAGTGTCATTTTGCGAACTTGGAGATAAAAACTCACTGTAAAAACTTTTTGGCTTTTGATATTTAGGTTACCGGCGCATAGTCTTACCCAAAATTAAAAAAGAAAAACCACGTAAGATTGAAGAATGGATTTTCATACACTTTTCTCTCCCGCTCATATGCGTTTTCTCCCCGCATATTTGTTCGATATGCAATGACGTACTTTCTACCGTAAATTTGATAAAGTATCAAGGTACTTTCCAAGCAGGTGTAGTATAAAATTTGTTTCTTAGCGAAACAAACAAAACAATTATCCCTACTAATATATATTATTATTATATATGCGAAAGTACTCTGTCTGTCTGTCTGTTACGCTTTCCCGCTTAAACCTCTCCACCAATTTTGATGAAATTTGGCACAGACAATCTTTAGACCTTTAGAAAGGACATATGCTACCTTTTATTGCGAAAAGTACGCAGACGAAGTCGCGGGTACCAGCTAGTTATGAATAATTTTGCTGACGACCTCAGTGGCGCAGCGGGCGAAAGTCCGCCTGCGACGCAAGCGGTTGCGGGTTCGATTCCCGCATCGGAACAAATTTGTGTACGATCTGCAGATATTTGTTCTGTTGGTCTGGGTGTTTTCTATGTATAGTAAAAAATATATATCTATGTAAGCATATATTTTATAGATATTGTTCTAGTCCCATAACACAAGCTTTGAGAGTTTACTTTGGGGCTAGATGGTGTTCTGTGGATTTTCCTGCATTGTTATTATTATTCATTAATAAAGCATTAAAACTAAGTGACGACCGATTTTGTTTTCCTAATCAATATTGTTCTTTGTATTTCGCCTGTTTGTGTTTATTAAATCTAAATATATATAACTCAAAGGTGACTGACTGCATGACATAGTGATCTATCAACGCACAGCCCAAACCACTGGACGGATCGGGCTGAAATTTTACATGCAGGTAGATGTTATGACGTAGGCATCCGCTAAGAAAGGATTTTGATCAATTCTACCCCCAAGGGGGATAAAATAGAGGATGAAAGTTTGTATGAAACTTTGAATTCCTTTGCGCGAGCAAAGCCGCGGGTTCAGCTAGTTGTAAGAATATTTTTCAACAACAGATTATTAAAAACTGTACTGAATCATTCGTAAAAAGTTAACTCGTGTCGCCGACTGTACTAGCTTGCATGACGGGTAATTTATCATAGCGCGGACTGTCAGCCTGATAGATCGGAAGTCATTCGGATCGGATCAGCTGTTAAGGATGGTTCAACAAAAGTTGCCAACCTAATTCAGAAGTTATCCAATCAAGCTAAAATCAGAAAACCAATAAATAATAACTTGTAAAGAACAACAAGCTTAGTTATTGAATTATCAGTCTTATAAAAAACACTTAAAAAACAACAAAACACTTTTAAGAGTAGTAGAGCTCTTTGTGAAGGGCTCGTCAGGGTAAGTACTACCACCACGCCTTTTTCTGCCGCCAAGCAGCACAGCTGTGTTTCAGTTTGAAGAGTGTGGTCGCCGGTGTAATTACAGGCACATGAGGCTTAATATCTGCATGCCTCAAGTTGATGGACGCAGGATAGTGCATCGTAGGGCACGATCCTATCCTTACGAAGCAATGCTTTGTTATAGGTGATGGTTACCACATTACATCAGATGGGCCAACTGCTTGTTCAATAGTTGTATAAAAAAACATTAGTCATTTTGCGACCAAGGACTTATCACTGCATGTACTAAACCATAGTTACAAGCTACCCTCTTTGCTCCTAAATTCAACCCTGCGTCGGAAGGTAACGAGACAGGCTCATAACCCCAGTTGCGATAACACACTAAAGCTGCTTTCAAACGAGGCGGTTTTATATTTTACGTCAGGCTTTGTTTTCTCAAAGCGAGAGCAGGTTATTTGTTTTACATCACTACATAGTATAAAACAAAGTCGCTTTCTCTGTCCCTATATCCCCATGTCCCTATGTATGCTTAAATGTTTAAAACCACGCACCAGATTTTGATGCGGTTTTTTTAATAGATAGAGTGATTAGAAGCTATTGGCATAAGACTCTTTGGTAGCAATACTTTTATAAACCTTAGTGCTTTCCTTATTGCTACATAGTTAAATATTGTTATGAACTTTTTAATCAGATAAATAAATTTAAAAAAAAAATTCAAGAGGAAGGTTTATATGTATAATACATGCATGATATGTGCACCCGTGCGAAGCAGGGGCGCGCGGGCGGATCGCTAGTTAGATATATTAAAAAAAAATATTAGCTTATCACTTTTTTCTACTCACAACGAAACATACTGAACAAGCCAGTTGGCATGGTCGGTAAGCGATTACATTTAAATAAATTAAATATTGGTGGACTTTCCACATAGCACTATCTAGCCCCAAACTAAGCCTAAGCTTATGGCATGGAAACCAGATAGGTCATATACTACTTATATACTTTTTTTTTCAATACATACCCTTAATATTTTAAATTTTAACACCCAGACAGAGAAAATACATCTATGTTCATCACACAAATTTTTGTTTACGGTGGGAATCAAACCCACGACCAACGGCACAGAAGGCAGAGCTACTACCATCTGAGCCATGTAGGCTGTCTTCTAAAATACTTATACCTTAGAATTTCTAAAATTATAAGGCCAAGTCGTTTTTTTTATTACATTCGAATTATCAGAACCTACAGCAAACATTTCGTTGAAATCCGGATATCACAATACTTTTATTTCGTTCGCTGTTTTTGCATAGTAAGCGGTAATGGCACATCGTTTGAAGGCGGATGTACCTTACAAAATCACTTTAGTTTCACGTAAGTACATACACCTGTGGTATGGTATGGTAATGGTTAACTGCGCGGTCTAGATTATGGGCACGTGCGAAAGCTCTCGTATGAAAGCTCTGTTTAAAGCTGCAAAGGTCTGGATGTAGGAGTGGCTTTGGTTTTAAAAGGTTTACTTTGTTTCACTAGCTGTCGCCCTTGGCTTTGCTCTTATCTATGCTACTACTATGCGAGGGGCCCACAGTATGACTCGGCTCATTATACTTGCCTAATTTTGATATTTGTTTCCACTTTAAAAGATCTAAACAGAACGACGCATAAATTCGTTTAATTCCACAAAAACAGCAAAAAAGAAGAATTCGGCAACTTGAACACTTAACTTTGTAAATAGATCCATTTCTTTCAGTAACGTAATCACAAAGAAGTTTGAGAACTTTAAATGCTGGTAAAACTTGGTCTTGAAGGAGTCGTAAAATAAAAATAAAAGCTCTTCAAAACGTTTTTCAAGATTTCGCAAGCGAAAGTTTCGGTCCCCTTTGTAACTAAAAAGCAATCTCGGAGATCTAGGAATGTTTGAAAAGGTAGCCTTTTTCTGCAACTAGTTAGACCTACCTAACAAATAACAAACATTGATGGCGATATCAAAACACCATCTAGCGCCAAACTAAGCTAAGATAAACCATTCGATATGAAGGGTAAAAGAGAACAGTTGTTTTGTTATAAACCTCATTCAGAGATGTAAAAGTATTCTCTACGGCAGCAGCGTTAATATTTGAACGATAGCGTGTTCAACAGGATTTTACTTACAATCAACTCAAGAAGCCATAAACGCTAAATCTCAAAAGGCGGGTAGTAATAAACTGCTGCATTTGAATCGCCATTACTGCGGGTAGTTTGTTAATATTTGAGCGCGACCGTCTCCTTGCTCCGCTGGGGTCATTTATCGTCCGACCGCCGCGCGGAGTGGACGTCTCACGGCTGTTGTTGGAAACGTTTATTGCCGTGAAATAAGGCTTAACGTTTCGACTGTGGATGTACGCAATTGCAGTTTTATTATGCCAAGCTTGTAAACCGACCGACGGTTGTGTTCCACGAAATATCTGTTTGGTTTTATTAAATGAGCTTTTCGTTTGGTATCCGTAGTCTGTACCTTATTTTTCATAGGCCTTGAAACTTTGAACAGTTGTGGCTTCGTTTTATTTTGAGCCTTAAGCTAGTCCACCAACCATATCGTCGGTGTTATGGTTATGTTTACATTTAAGATAGATACGGATTGCCACCTGCCCCATAATTACATTCAGGTGGGCGATAATCGCTTTATCACTGTCCGGATGTCCGCTGCCCAAGGGAAGCATGGAGTAGATAGAGCGAGCTAATTAATTTAACTTAATTTGCGAATTACCGTTATGACGGTCAAATTGGCGCGGTGTAATAAGAATTGACCATTGTTTTCTATTGTTAGATTAGGTCATATCTGTATAACTAAATCTAACTAGTCTGTTATCTTTGTAACCGCCTCCCCTGGGAGCTATGAGCAATAGAAAATGAGATTTGTTTGGATCTTGGTATTTTGAAAGAATTTACGATGCTCGCTTTACAAATAATTTGAGAACACAGTATTTTTGATGCATTGCGACAAAAAACTCTTGTTTATTTCACAAAGTCACAAGGTTCACTTTAAATCGTCATATAAAAGCTTGTTAAATCTAAGCTATATAATCAATGATCTAATAATAATAATAATCTAATCATAGCGGGCTCTTTTCGGGGTTACTCTTAAATGACTAAGAACTAAGAAGAAATAGACACGATAAACAAATAAAGCATAGCTTGATTATTTGATCAAATCCGTCTCTCTCAAAACCTCAAGTACCCAAATCCATTACAATTTTCTGCTCCAAAACATACAGAAGACGAACTGTGTATTTTCCGGCGGAGTGAACGCATTTGAGGGCCTTTGATTTGGAAGTAACCTGGTTCGAGCCCGAAGGCTTATTATGACTGCATGATGGACCCCTGAAGAGTTCAGCCACCTAATCTGAACTTGAGGCGGGTTTTGCCAAATGGTTGGTTTTCGTAGCTGATTTATCATCGTAGAATGAATATTAAATTTGTAACTGGTTAATTTGGGATCAAATATTTAATTTGCTGACCATTATAGTAGTAGTTTTTTTTCCAATTTATGGTAAAACGTTAATCTCAGCTAATGTTAAGTGACGATGCGTTCTACTGTGTGGCACGCTTATCTAGAAGAAATTCCCGAAACTTTATAGTATTTTTTTACCAATTCACTTCTTCTTCTTGTCGTGTCACTAGTTTCTTTTGAAACAGTGTGGTGAAAGGATTTTCCCCTAATTTAATTCAATATCAATTTTTTTTAAGAATGTTAGCAAATATTATATACCTAGTGTTAGAAAATGTTTGTAAACATCTTACGACAGCAGTGAGAATTGTGTGTGTGTCCCAGACTTTCTAAACACTTTGAAAACGTATTTATTTGTAAGTCTCAAATCTCAATATTCGCAGCTCATTTTCTGTAGTTTGTATTTGATGCATGACTGCACACTCGCTTTGAGTTTGAAAAGCTCCGCTTTTAGGTTCTGTCGACCAAGAAATTGGTGTTACATGTGACACATAACTTATGCATAAAAGCTTTCATATTTGAAGCTTTCACTGGATATGCACGGAGGGCACGAAGTTATTATAGCGAAGGTTGTTTGCTTTTTAGGACGAATCCTATCTCTTATTATCTTTTAGGTATGAAAAAAAAAACAGCTTCACGACTTTCATCCCCAGTCACGGTAGATATCCCCTCAGATCTCTCAAGTACCAAGACTAACCTCAAGATTCTTTCGAGGATGTATAAGGGGGTAGTCAGAGGTACGTCCAAACATTACATTTGACACATACCCACATTTTGCAGTAGTTAGTATTTCATACGTGACAGGTTGCAAGCCCATCGCCGCTGTTAGAATGCTAACTGGTTTCCTCACGATGTTTTCCTTTTAGGTATGTATTTACAAAAAAGTATACATGTTATTTTAACAGCTATCGGTTTCTATATTAAAAGTTGTGCTTAGTTTGGGGCTAGGTAGTGCTGTGTGAAAGTCCACCAATGTTTTATATTCCTCTAATACCATCATTATCATCATCGTCATCATCTATGTGCTAGACCACTGGCTGGACGCAGGATCGCTACCGAGACACGCTAAAAACTCAGCCTTCAACTCTTCTTGAGCGTCACAGCGATGAGACCAACCATTGTACTTCGCTGTAGTTTTAGTTATGCCATTTAATGCTATGTTCGTTTCTTGTGTACAAGAGTTTTCTATCATCTAACGTCACCCGCCTTGCCAGAGGCATACACTATGCTATGGCCACACCAACGTCCAACTTCAATGCCCAACATCGCACAATTTTATGATAATATTTTATGATAATTATTGCGATAGATTCTCCACGTAGTGTGACCGCTTCAACGCCATAATTCTCGCGTTATATCTCGTCCAAATTGTCGCAGTAATCAACGGCGTGTCGTGGTTCAACGTCCATTACTGCGATAATTATTGCCATTTCTCAGTACCCTACCGAGAAGTGGCAATAATTACCGCCAAGGGGTAAAAAGAACACGGAAACATTGTGCCGTATATCCCATATGCTCCACATCTCAAAAGCAATAAATGCCACTCATACCCGACGAATAGAATACGCGCGATACGCGAAACGCGAACTAATACGCAATAAAACATTCGAGAATCCAAACTGCCGACACAGCCTCACATACGCAGTACAACTGACATTACTCTTCAAGAGTTGTCGGCTTCACAGCGGGAGGAAACGGCTGGTTCTTTTTATAAAAAACAAACAGTTACATTTATTTTATTTCTAGAGACTGTTTTCCGCCCGCTCTTTTGCTCGCCCAACTATATTTATTTCAACTTTAATTAATCCAAAGGGGTACAGTCATTGCGAATTAAAGACGACGGTTATTTCTTGTTTCCACATTTCAGATGTTTAAGATCTAGTGAATGGCTGCACTGTCGGTCGCTCAGTATACTAATAATATATATTGCAAAGACTTGTGTGATTAAACTGAATTCTGTCTCATATCATAAAAACAGAACAATAACCGTGGATATTTGTAGTTGTTAAGTTTAAAAATGGTATGCATTTGCCAACCACGCGTAACCAAGAAACGCCGTCGGCAGTGTACCAGATATTATCTTTATTGCCTATGTCCTGACCCAAATGTCATATTATCGAGCTATAAATACACAGCTGCCATCGTATCGTGACCTTCGCCTCAGAACTACATGCTTTATCATCAGCGAAATTGAGGGGTCTAACTAAGTGGTCGTAATAGACGCCGTGGCCTATTATGTCGATTTAACGTTGATATGTGACCGTGAGAAGTCGCGTGGAATTGGTAGTTCATAAAGGAAGGTGTGAAGCTTTATGGGTAATTGGAAATTTTATTGGCTTCTTGATTCAAGTGGTAGTGCTCTCAATCGGTGAAGGCAAACATTGAGAGTAAACGGGTTAGCCGGAAGCGGCGATGGGCTTGCAACCTGACACGTATGGAATACTGAAAATGTGCCAAATGTGATATTTGAACTCACCTACTGTACATTTTCTACTGTATAATATGTAATCAATAAAAAAACATCAAAAAAAATATTCTTAAAATAATCTTGACTTACTTTGTACTAAGAAATCTAAGAAGATAGATACCGTGCCAGGAGATCAAAGTGGTAAAACTGCTCTTTTTTTGGATATTCCGGTTATTGCCGGCATATCCAAAAAAGACCCATCCTTACCATACCATCCTTACCAGCGCGGGACAATAAAAGTGTTGGGTTCAAGGTTGTTTTAGTATAGATGAATCATATTTAGATTTTTTTTCAGTCTAGTATCCCATAATATCTATTTAGCGGTGACATAAACGAAGCGTCAATTTTTTCTCTTAAAATATATGGACAGAATCTCGTTATTCTGTGAAAAAACTACATTATAATTGCCTACGACGTAGACCCTCTACGAGCTCTACGACTTCTTATTTTAAGCATAAATGCACGGAATTTTAACATTTTTTAAAACTCATATAAAAGTTTTAAACGTCCTAGCGTTTCTCTCTCTCCAAATATATGATTTTTATCCCCATGCTTCAAAAAGATTGCAGACAGCAACATTCATTCCTTTTAACTTTTATATTCCTTAACAAAATAAGAAAATGAATCAGAATTGCCGGTTCGAAAGGCTTTGAATTTGATTCATTGCATTTCCTGAAGAATCCTTTGAAGTTCGTATGCACTCCGCCGTACATGCAATGCAAACAGGGTGATTTATTGAACAGGGGTATAGCAAAGGTGAATCATATCAACATGACTTTTATTGTGTAGCGTAACTGTCCTCCTAGATATGAACCTTACAATGGTTTCATGCTGTTCTTTAATATAATATTACACACAACCTTCTTTTGTTTCACAAATCATCATCATCAACCTATATTAGTCCACCACTGGACGTCGGTCTCTCCCAAGACGCGCCACTAAGCCCGGGTTTCGGCTCTTCTCATCCAGTGCTTGCTGCGCTACATTTCGCAGATCGTCGCCCCACCTCGCGGGAGGACGTCCTACACTACACTTACCTAAACGCGGTCTCCACTCAAGTATTGGCAATGTACTATACATTGCCAATACTTGAGTGGAGAGTCAACATAATCGAAAAAAAACTTTTTAAGTTTCACGCAAATCTTATATTGTACTAAACCTTTTTTGTTTAATAAGTGAAGAAAAAAAATATTTTATCTACTCTCATGTCATAAAATTCGAATTATAAACGTCAAAACGAATTCATATTGATATACTTTATAAACGCAATACCGTAACCAAATTAAAAAATTTAATTATGATACAGCTCCTCATACAAAGATAGTTGTATAAAATAACATTTTTACCATAACGATACAGTTCTTTTTCTTTTTGGAAAAGGCAAGGGTCTTGAAACCGTACAGCCAAAGAGTTTGATAGTCTGTGGCGACGGCGCGGCGCGGCGGCGGCGGCGCAGCGCGCGCATGCGCTGTTATACGGTTGGTTTGGGTTTGGCGCCAATTGATACGTTTTGTTTCAGTCAACTAAGCACTGAAACTGTTGAAATACTTGTTACATTCGCATAAAAATGTCAGAAAGTAGTGATTTTGAAGAGAATGCGACTCCGCCCGATATTTTAAGTGCGGCGAAAGATATGTCTAACAACCTATTGCCAGCTAAGTCAAGAAAAGTATATGATAGATGCTACAAGGAGTTTATCGATTGGAAAACGCAGAAAAAAGCTGCTTCGATTTCTTCCTAACTTTGATATTTTATTTATTAGGTTCAACACTAATGAATGAGAGTAGATAAAGTAGTGTATGAAACTGCACATAACTAGGTATTAAAACTCTCGTGGGATACTATTAAAAACCCCCTCGAGTTTTAATACCCCTCATTATGCAACAGTTTCATAAACTACTATTTTCTTCTAGATATTTTAGAGAATTTTTAACTAGGAACAAGACATACATAGGTATCATTACAAAATGGATTAATAATTTAAACTTACAATAGTTTCATTCAATATTTTCTAAGTGGTTTACCAAATACCTACACATTGTCGTTTATCAGAAAAATAAACTAAGTAATCAATTTATTGGTACATACAATAAGTCAGAAAAATAACATGGTTAAAATACATACAGTTTTAAGTTATTAAATCAAATATAAGATCATATTATGCAGTAAATTTGAATTCGAGCAGTAGTAACGATTCAACCCAACAATAATTTGATCACAGTTCAACACTTCAACTTATTAAAGTAGATAAGAAAATGTTATAAAAAGTCTCTGATCATGTCAGAGTACTGTAGTTCAAAAAAAAAAACACACCCTATAGAGCCTTCTGCATTTTATTTCCCGTATTTGTCTATTCGTTAGCTTTCTGTTTATTTGAGAAACAATTCTTTTATTTACTTTCCATTACTCATAACTTTGTTGATCGCACTTTTGTAGTAAAAGTTTTAAATTGGCATGCACTGCGTATGATTTCAGAATCGCATTTATTCAACTATCTTACTAAATTGATACGCAAGCTAAACAGATTTGTATCCAAAAATAAATTGGCTGCATTTATTAAATAAAAATATTAAGCATTTATATAGTACATGGTAAAAAATTTAAAGTTTAAAATTACCGAAAGTAAATCATTTTTATTTCTAGTCACTTAAGTTTCTATTGTGGGTTTAAACATTGTTGTGCCAAATGTAATTTGCCTCTGACTACCTCTCGTAGACAGTATTAAAGATCTTGGAGTAAAACAATCGTGAGCCTATTTCATTTTTTACAAAGATAGAGCAGTCTGATGAACAAAAAAATACCACAAAGTATGTAAAAAATGAGTTACGGAATTTTGTGCTTATACGAATTCGTGTAACACTTTATACGTCTAGCGTATAATTTATCACCCAGCATGAATATTCCCTTCAGCCTTCAACACTAAAATAAACCTTTCAGGCACGATCCTACTCCTGTTCACGCACACATATCAAAGCCATAACATACACCCTTTCAAGAACCAATACTCCCTACGCGCCTTAGAAACCACACGAATAGTCTCTTACATAACAATAATACCTATTCTACATGTCCGTGATAAACAGCACATACCTACGGCGCTGCTAAGACCACGTGGTTCAATAAACTCTAACGCGACCTTTGCGCCATCTAGCGGGTGGTTGCGGAACTAAGTAGTCAGCTAAGTCAGTCAAGCTTTGGTTGAATGTGTTGGGATCTGAAATTTTCACGTGAAGTTTCTCGTTGTGTTACTAGCTCGTGACGCAGAGAGATGGCGTTAGTTGTTTTACCCAAATTTGGTACGGATTTTGTTGGATAAATTTTGATTTGGTGTTTCTGTTTGTTTCAGCTCTCGGAGCTCGAGCAGAGAGTTCTCGAGGCGGAAGGGAGGGCCGAAGAAGCTGAAGACAAGGTATTTTTTTATTTTCACCGCTTTGAAAGTAGGCCGTACAGTGACCAATCTTGCAAACTATTTACATATTACTCAAAGTTCGAACCAACCGAATTCTTCGGCTTTTTCTATCTGCCATTTTGATTTTTTTCTCAGCGAAAAAGAGCCTTAAGAAAATCATCAATATAAAAAAGGAATGTGTCCAATCTGCATCACTTAAGTGCTTACATTCAATTTTCCGCTCTACAAAGCTGGTCAAACAAAAAAATCTATCTGGAAGTTTCATTAAACGCGAGTACTTGTAGGTACTGTTGGAATGAAAAGCTCTTCCTCTCAACCTCCGTAAAGTTAGGACGGTCAGCAGAAAAGTTTCATTAATCTTGACTGGAAGGCCTTTGTTTGACAGGACCTTCGTCAAAACAGTTTTGGGGATTAGAAGTACCTATCTACATTACATATATAGAACTTGTGCAAACCAAGCATCAGTAAATTGAGACATGTAGTACGACCTAGTAACATGTACACCCTGTATATATCTTTATAGATGGTTTCACCCGCGCAAATTTAAATCCCGGTATTCCCACGGTATAAAAAGTTGCATATGTGCTATTCCTGCATACAACTTGCGTAAACCAAGCATCAGTACCTTATGTAGTTATTTGTGTACCTCAAGGTTTTTTGTTATTAGCTTTCTCCATGCTGAGATCTAGCGGGTATTGTAAGGATACGCGAGAAGTGCTCCTATCAGCCGCGTTGACAACCTACTACATAATTCCGGGCGGGAAATACAAAACTGACAAACGAATATATTATTATTATTAAAAAAGAAAAAAAAACACGGAGTTAATAGCATATATAATTAGCATCGTCTTACTTATTCCACACGTGTCGTATGCACACTTATTAGCAAAATGGTGTCCAAATACTGTTGTCGTAAGTCGATACGTCATAAACATCCCTTAGCGCTTACTGAAATGTCTGACAACTGAGAAATGGGGGAGTTGGGGATTACTTGAGGGTGTCGTTTTGTTCGTAGCGTCAGTAAATTGTTATGAAGCTCCGATATATTGGTTTTATACTGCCGGGTTTTATTTGACGGTTATAAACGCTAAAGATTTATTGCGGTAGACTACGATTGATTTTAAAAGCTGCTTTATCTCTTTCTTATGTAGCGTCTAAAGCTTTTTAATTATTTTTGTTTGTTTTAGAATACCGTTACTTATTTTAATTGGACACAAAATTACTTTAGATAGATAGAATTTTTTTTATTGCACATAAACAAAATGTATCGTACATAGGCGAACTTAATGCTAGAGAGCATTCTGTTCCAGTTAACCTTTGTGTAGTTTTGAAAAAAAACAAAACTAGTTACTTTACACAGTTTAATCAAAGTAGTAGTAAAAGTCTAAGTACGTAAGTATCTTCAATTGAAAAGTAATTTTTTGGAGACTTTGTTCACAATTAAAATACTTTTTTATGTAACATAATTACTATTTGGAGATATCCCATTTCCTATGTTTTTCTTCTCCGATTTTTGTGATAGAACGAAAATAAGTTATCGTGTCAAAAAAAGTGTAGTACCTAAGTAGGATAAGGTATCAACTTGGACCCTTAATGTTCGTAACTTTAAAAAACCTGCTTTGAAAATAACTAACGTAAAGCATTATTTGATATCCTCCATATGAAGTATATAAAGTATTATTATCTATCTATGAACCTTGATATACAAATAAGAGTGTCATAAAATAGTTTGTTTTGCGATCAGTACAAAGCGATGAGAACAACACAAGTGCAGGCCGCGGGGGATGCCCAGCTATTGATTTTGCTCAATTTGTAGGATTATGACTCACTCATGTTTTGTTTCAGTTTTAGAACACTGAATTAAAAAAAAACGTTTTTAAATGTTGAATGTTAAATATTATGAAGGGTTTCGTTTGAGACTCGAGTTTATCGAGTGAAAATGACAATAAATATTGATGGACATTCCACACAACATCATCTGGCCCTATGCTAAGAAAAGCTATGATATAAATTTTATCATAATATTTTTGTTACTACAAATATTAAATATTTTTTGAAAATACATTAGTAATGTATACTAAGATAGATAACATAGCTGTTTATAGCTATATTTTTAAGCACAACTTTTATTAAATATCAAGTCATTCAATCTGTACAATATTATTTTTCCATCTATTTAACCCTCCACCATAAAAAGTACAAACAAAACTACGATAGGACCGACGCATTGTACAAACATGAACGATGACATAATAACCCCACCGACTGCCGGCTGCCACCCTGTCCTTTTTTAATTCAACCCCTTCAATTGAAATTAAACTCTAACACGCAAAGAATAAAATCTAAATCAAAAAATGTTCTACCGATCAATTGCATATTTTTTTCTCCGATATCAAAAGTCTGACTCTGGCAACAATAGACCCAAAGCCACCCCTTTGCGCATGCGTACTACTAGCAACCAACTTCAAGCCTATAAACCAAGCCACCGTAATCTACAACTTCGTCCCTAAAACTGTATATACATAATTTTATTTCTATATTATTTAGTTAAAACTAAAATATTAAGCGTGAATTAAATCCGTCTAAAGAGCTCTGTGCGCGTCGCGTTGTGAAACAAAAGTGAAATTCGGTTCTTATCCGTGTGCTTGAACACTTTTGATCAATAGAACCTTGCTTTTAATTTATTTGTGTTCTAGATAAGAAAGCATCGCTTGACGCTGAAAACTGTGTTCTATTCCTAATGTGATAGTAATATTAGTGTGCTACAACGAAATTGCTTTAAGTGTTTAGGTAATAAGGTACTGTTTAGTGTGTTTTATTGAATCGTCAATAACTGGCACTGTCTGATCGGACGGTTATAGTGATAATGTCGAAACCAAACACTCTGAAGGCTCACAGATTGAGTGCAGAATTTGCTGAGAAACGCGCTTCTATGAAGAAAGCGGATCCTAATAGTTCATAGCAACCAGCCGTAAGTACTTCGATATCATAATAAATACAGTAATAAGTAATTCACAAAATTAAAACAAAAGAAGGAATTTATTATTTCTCTGGGTCACTAAGGACCTCTGTATTTAAAACAGAAAGGCAGCAACAGAGAATCGAATATATTATATTTTTTAGGCAAACATAGGTGTTATAGGTACAATTATATTTCATTTGTTTAATTTTATTTACATGTTTATTGACCCATCGTGTCTCCATGTAAACCAGAACCAAGGTTCGGGGTATTAAAAATGTGATAATAGGTAATAAGAGAAGTAACTAGATAAGAATCTTCTTTTCGTGTATCGAACTAAAGGGCCCGATAGAAAATACCTAATGCATAAGGGTCAGAGTGAATGTGATGTTGCAAGCCTAAGAGGAATTCTCAATGCTCGTAAAAGATTGTAAAAATGACGGCGGTAAAATTGAGGTCATCCGTTCATTAATGGAATGATTGTACTCTAGCTAGAGCACATGTCATGATGAAGTCTACTATCCAATATGGACGCCCTGTCACTCAGCTGTTTTGTACGCATGCGCGATAGGTTTCCCGCCATCTTTGGAATTTTCTTTAAAATGACTCGAGGCAATGTCCTTATAAGGCCATTGTGTGCTGTGAGCTAGATAACGATTTTGAATAAAGTGAAAATGAAAATACAGAGGAAAGGATATACTTTCCTCTGTATTTTCATTTTATATTTAGATACGGGAATATTTTGCTTTTTATTTCATAGGGTCAGAATAGCCTAAAAGTACTTACAAAGTTATCCACAAATAAAATTAATCAATGTACATACCTACATGAGTTTTCGATTCGAACAAAAGTATATGATGAAATCCTGCTAAATATAGGTATCTATTATATAACTTTTTATTGAACGTACCGAAAGATCTAGAAATAGCTCAACTGATCCAAATCGGCGCCAAACGGAGGCGAACCCAAGACAGTGAGAGCTGAGCTGAGGGAGATACTAAGACTCACCAATCGTCAGGACACGCGTCGCCTCGTTATGACGCGTAAATTAAATTTTGAAGACCCTGCCACTCTCATCTTCAACCATTCATCTCATACCTACTTTATTTTGTATCAGTTTTGTATCCAACATAATTATCAAAAATTGCTACTTTAAATCCATAGAGCGCTTGGATTAATTTTCAAACCAAGGTCATGCCTGTTATAGTTAACTAGCGATCCGCCCGCGCTCCCCTGCTTCGCACGGGTGCATATACCATGCATGTATTACACATATAAACCTTCCTCTTGAATCACTATATATTAAAAAAAACCGCATCAAAATCCGTTGCGGAGTTTTAAAGATTTAAGCATACATAGGGACATAAGGACATGGGGATTATAGAGACAGAGAAAGCTACTTTGTTTTATAGGTACTATGTAGTGATCTAAGTAGTAACATCATAACGTAAAGTATCACCATCAATCTTCCAATCTCGTTACCCACTTCGAAAGTGCTCGCAAAACTTTTGAACAACAGAATTTGCTCTAACAGCGATATAAATATGAGTTTTCCACAAGTTTCCGAGTCAAGCGATGAGTCATAGTGCAATAACCCCGACTAGACGGATTGCTGCGGATCGGTCGGTGGATTAGTTGGTTGATCTGTTGGCTTTTCTAGCCAGAGTGGTTGGAAAACGATAGCCGTTTACTTAGTCGACTCCTTTGAAAAGGTTTTGATGTGATCAGCATCGTGGCTTACAAAAGCAAGAACAACTACGCGCGTCAACTTTGCTATTTCTAAAGCAGCTGAAGTGATGATCGCTGTTTTAGATATCAAAGTCAAAATAATATTTATTTAATCGAATCAAGAATAACTTAGAAACGTATCAAGAAGGAGAATCAAGGAAGTCTAAGAAAATATGATATCTTCGATGATAAGAAAGATAGCGGTTGATTAGCAATGCATTGCAATTGTATAGTTTTTATACTTCTGCAGTCAGTATATCGTTACACTGGTTTTAGTTAATTATCTTGTACCCTAGTTCCAAAATTAACTTTTCCTTTTTTTACTCTACTAATTTCAACCAAATTGTTGGCCTATCAGAATAATCTATAAAAAAAGGCCGGCTAAAATTGAACAGGGTGTGCTTGAGAAATCTGTAAATCCCCTGGTATTATCAATACAAGTTGGATACGTTATACTCTACTGAAGTAATTCCTACGTCCCAACTACTCCGAACTTTGCCCTGGAGTATCACTGGCTCTCCTGAACTTGTACGCCTGTTAGTCCAAGTTTCTTATGTCCATACTACCTATCTAGTTCAAGATAACTCCCGTGAAACGAACGAAAGTTGGAGAAGTGTTCAGGTGTGTGTGTTTTGGGATATTTGGAGTCGTAGTTTGGTCTATTATTGAATTATCACAATGTGAAGCAAGGCTGAGATTCCCTTTTGTAAACACAAACTTTATCATTGAACCAAAGTTGTTTAGTTCTGAATCCCGAAACGCACAAAAAATGTAAATCTGACTACATAATATTACGCATTTTTTTGTGTACTAAATGTTCCTTCTTGCTGCTTTAATGATAGATGAAAGTGTAGAGAAAGGAACCAGTTGTGCCGACCTGACATGAAGTGGGGTAAGGGCAGAAAGATGATGACTATACTTGCTGATTCAACAACCAGATGGTTCACCTGAAAAGTTAAGTGGTAACCATCACCTAAGAAAGAAAATAGGCATAGGCATGGTGATGTTACTTCCCTGGACGAGACCTTCACAAAGAGCTCTACTACTCTTATACTCTACTGTGGCGCAATCGAAGTGTGTTCAAAAACAAGTACCTAGATGACACAAATCACGTAATTTCTCAAGTACCTTCATAACAAATTCGAATTAACAATAGGCTTTGAATTTGGTAGTGTGTAATATGACAGATGGAGAGACAGCCGTGGAATATTAACTAGGCATCTGCAGTCAACGGGGAACGTTATGGAGGCGTTTCCTGTGACTTATCCAAACGTGATTTCCTGATGGCTCTTCGTGGTTTATGTTGCGTACACGTGTCGCAAGATCGACATTCATTCGATCTTTATAAACAGAAGAGTGCTGGAGCTCTAGAATAGTAGTAGATCTCTTTGGGAAAGGCTCGTCCGGGGTAGTACAACCATGCTTATTTCTGCCGCCAAGCAGCATGGCTGTGTTTCGGTGTGAAGTTTGAAGGGTGTGGTTGCCGGTAAAATTACAGGCGAATGAGGCTTATCAATTGCCTCAAGTGGAATGCAAGGCAGTGACCGTTGGGTACGCGCGTGACTTGCGAGGCAAAGCTTTGTTAGCTATGGTTAGCTCTTAACATCAGGTGGATCATTGGCTTGTTCCATCATCAAGTATAAAAAAATGAAGTTATTATGGTCATTGTTAACAAATACATTTATTTTGGAAACACACGATACACACACAAAGCGCTCGCTATTCGAAACGTCGACTGCTATATAATTTATTTTCATCCCATACCCAAGCGAGTATTATTGGTAGTGGTAGGTTTAGTAAGCGTAATCGTAGTAGCTCTGTCTTCTGCGGTGTAGACTGTGCGTGGGCAAGTTCGGGATCGAAAGCGAAAGAGAGAAAATACATTTATTTTGGACACACAAAGCGCTCGCTATGCGAATCGTCGACTGCTAGGTATATATTTATTTTTATCCCATACCCAAGCGAGTACTAGTGGTAGTGGTAGGTTTAGTAATCATAATTTATCTGAATTTTTCGAGCGTATATTGCGTCCCTAGATTTTTGTTAAAGAGGGTATAACAAATGTTTTAGCCCGCAGATGTGCCCAAAGGCTGTATCAGAATCTATGTAAATTCGCCATGCGTCATACTGTTATGTATGCGCAGGCTCATGAATTATGGACTGTGTTCATAGGGCTGGCAATGATATAGGCGTAGGGCGTATTCGGAAATTAATATTTTATGCTTTTCTCTTTTACCCGTGAAAGTATACGTTGTTGCTTAAAGTTTGTTTGCAAATAAACCAAGAATAATAACATCACGCTTAGATCTTAAAAGGCATAACTTTGACAAAATATTGCAGTGTGAAGTAAATACTTACCAATTTTATTGTAAGTACTAGCGACCCGCCCGCGCTTCGCACGGGTGCACATTGTTTTTCTACTATATCATGCATGTATTATACATATAAATCTTCCTCTTGAATCACTCTATCTATTAAAAAAAACCGCATCAAAATCCGTTGCGTAGTTCTAAAGATTTAAGCATACATATGGACATAGGGGAAGTACTACCACGACGCCTTTTTCTGCCGCCAAGCAGCAACGCTGTGTTTCGGTTTGAAGAGTGTGGTCGCCGGTGTAATTACAGGCACATGAGGCTTAACATCTGTATGCCTCAAGTTGATGGACGCAGGGCAGTGCATCGTAGGGCACGTTCCTATTGTGCGTGACCTACGGGGCAATGTTTTGTTTATAGGTGATGGTTACCACTTAACATCAGGTGGGCCATCTGCTTGTTCCATCAGCTAGTTGTATAAAAAAAAAAAAAACATAGGGATATAGGGACAGAGAAAGCGACTTTGTTTTATACTATGTAGTGATTGATAGTGATAGTCAAGCCGTATTGTTGACTCAAGCCCAGCTGGAATGGTATACAGCCAAAGTGGGCTGCATCTTTTACGTAGCACACTTTAATGTGACAACCCTACCCTGGAGCGCTTTTGAACGCATGAGCTGATGGAGATATCATTATCCTTTGTACCGTGGCTTGATGAGTTTATGGTAAGATGCTTTGTAAAGTGTTGTCTCGTTCGCTCAAGTGCGCTATTCTCTTGAGGTCTAAAGGCATGAAGAATTAGCACTGTTTTGATAATATTTTCAAGTTGTCTACAACACCTAAAGAGTACACATTTAAGAGTAGTCGAGCTCTTTTGAGGGGCTTTCCGTGGAAATACTACCACCACGCCTTTTTCTGCCGCCAAGCAGCAACGCTGTGTTTCGGTTTGAAGAGTGTGGTCGCCGGTGTAATTACAGGCACATGAGGCTTAACATCTGTATATGCCTCAAGTTGATGGACGCAGGGCAGTGCATCGTAAGGCGGGTTCCTATCGTGCATGACTTACGAGGCAATGCTTTATTATAGGTGATCGTTGCCACTTAACATCAGGTGGGTCATCTGCTTGTTCCATCAACTAGTTGTCTATTAAAATATACCATAGATGTACCTTCTATCACCCTCGGAACACTCGTGGAAGTGTAATGTGGGTTTGTTAAATATAAACGAAAGTGACACTGTTTCACCCCCTGCTTATTTATTAAAACCTTTCCAATTCATATTAATCTACTCAGGTACTGTTTTAGCTGCGGTCTGACCTGTATGAATATTTAAATCCTCGGGTATTCTCAGGGACCTGATACGGGTCGCTAAATTAGTATAAATACTTTTGGTCCTATTCATATTGATCGTCCGATCATATTGATCCTATTCAGATTGGTGTGGCTGGCTCCGTTATTTTAATGATCGATAAGGCTGTTGCTTTCTCTCTTTGTTGACGTGAAAGTGATAGAGACAAGATAATATAACATATTAAAACACTTAATAGAGGTAATGAATAACTAATATTGTAGACGTTTTTTCAAACTTCTCTCTCGAGGGTTCACATAACTTTTGCTCCTTATTATCGTATTTTATTATTTATATCGCCTTTGGTGTGGTGTTGGTGTTTGGTCCATCCGGTGGCCCGTAGCTTGTCGGTCAGTTCGGGAATAAAAAAACGAATCTTCATTTATCTATGAAGGAATTTTTTCCTTTCCCTAAACGTAAATACAAATGGTTAATGGTAGCTGAGGCTGATGAGCTATGTTTTGATTGACTGCTTTTGTTTAAGACTAAGGTACCTACTCGATGAGCTGTAAACGTGATCTAATGTTGATTATCAATATGAATGTATATTCTAAATAAATCAGTGTATCTCGATTATTTCTGTTGAGAGGACCTGTGTACAATTAAGATCGTTTTTTATTGTGTAAATGTTAGACTGTGAAACGTGCCGTCGTTATGAAGGTCTATTTGGTGGTTGGGCAAGTAATCATATTATATAGTACGAGTAGGTATATAGTCCTGTAAAAAGCTCATAAAATTCTTCATAAATTGCTTGCTCGATATAAAGTTTTTCTCTTCTCGCTGGTAGTTATAATTTTGAGAAAAGAGCTTATTGTGAAGTGCTCGTCCAGATAACCACGCCTTTTTCTGCCACCAAACAGCGTTGCTGTGTTTTGGTTTGAAGAGTATGGTTACCAGTGAAATTATAGGCACATCATGCTTAACATTGGTAGGAGTCGCGTCATTTAAAAAGAACGCTTGAAAGAAGTGGAGAGGGTGTGCTGCGCATACAACACACTCGCGCTATCTCACCCCTCCCCTCCTTCCAGCGTTCTTTTTACGTGACGCGACCTATCCTCAAATCGATGGACGCAGATCAGTGCATCTTAGGGGACGTTCCTACGTGCGTGACTTCCAAGAACTGCAGGAGGATAACCTACTTTACATCAGCGACCACCACACTGTGTCTAAAGAACTAGGGACACAACAAATAGAAGCAAGCAAGTTACACAAAATGTTCATTAAGATGAAATTAACGAAGAAGAAGAGAGAGGAGTGTCAGTTGGTGGTAAGTGACATAAAACACGTGATACGTCACTGTGCTGTATTTGGAGAGCAGCCAGACCGTGACTCCGGCGCTAAAGTTGCACGTCCTTTTGCTTTGTTAAGGTGTGTTTACACACATTATTCAAAATACCAGAAGTTTTCGACTAAGTCAGAATTCAAACATCAAAAGTTTCTGTTTACTTTAATCTGAGTAACATTGGTGTCGATTCTGTTGTTGCATTATCCTAAACTAGCCTAATCTGGCAGCTCTAAAATTATAGCCGTCCTTGTTGTTTCGGTATTTTAGAAAGGGACGGCAATATTTTTAGTGTTGTAAAATTAGGTTAAGTTACGAAAATTAAACAACAGAATTTGCACCAGTATCAGACGGATATCATGATCTCGGATGCATAAAAGCATCGTATTTGAAACAATATTATCAAAATGGGATTAGCATTTTAAGTAAAGTAACCTACTGCTAAACTCCCTTCACGAATTTGTCTCACTACAAATACTTTATTAAATTAATCGATATCATGAGATTTTATATTAAAATAACCGAACTCTTTTTACTGTAATGCCATAATAAATCCACAGACGTTTGTGTAACTACCAAGTAGGTATATACTACGTAATAAAGTATAACCAAAAGATTCTCATTTTGTACGTCACATAGTTTAACGTTGGGCAACAAAAATTGTACCGTTGTTACAACAGTAACTTTTGAAAACGCGTTGTCAACACCTTTTGAGAATATCGTGATTGGGCTCCTTGATCACAGAATAAATGATAGTATCTCGACTACGTCAGTGACCAATGTCACTTTGACTTTCATACGTCTGCTCCAGTATGTACTTAGCCTAACACTAGCCGTGTGTCCATGTCATGTAATTTAGTTGACGCCAGTTCGGTTTAGTGTGCGTCGCCTTTTATTGTCCATAGCTGGTGACTGCGATATGGTAGGGCTTAACAAGCGCTTTAGTGTACCTATGCTTCTATTGCTCTATTTTCTGAAGTTGTTTTTGTGTGAGTAATGTTAATAGCGGACATGGATTTTGTTTTGTAGACCCCGGTTTTCTTAAGCTGTTTTGTTTGTATCTAAACGTAATATAACGCTATAATAACGCTACCGCTAGTAGCAATATTTAGCTAAATTTCATCATCTACCATCCCACGCTTATGTGGGGTGTCGGCACAACAGGTTTTTTCTTCAACCCTCCTCTATGATTCGTCCTCTTGGTGCTCACTTTTTTCTTGACTCATATCATCTTTTGGTCATTCTATCTCTATCCATCTTTTCTTTGGCCTGTTTTTCCTTTCATCAATATCTAAATTTCACCTTTCTTGTTGACCGAGCGAGCGAAGCGAGCGAAGCGTCGCAGTTTCCACATTGGCCAAAAATGCGTTTGTCCGGATGTCTGTCTGTATGTCTGTCTGTCTGTCGGTCTGTTTTCCTCTACAGGTCGCATTTTTCAACCGATCTGGACGAAACTTGGTACACAGGTTATATGACTTATTAACATTTTTTTGTCGTCGGGGATTTTTGATTGGAGGGGTACTTCCCCCAAAAAAAAAGGGCAAAAAGGGGGCTATTTGATATACTGGATATCTCCACCAAATGAGATCCGATTTCGATTATGCTTTTTTTATTTGAAAGGTAGTAACTATAAGTTGGTCTCATAAAAGTTTGGCGAAGATCTGATAAGGATCTTCAGCATGATGAACAGGATAGCTCATCAAACAATCGATGGTTTTCAATCAAATTTGAGAGAAACACAAAGGAACTCATTCTACACAAGATGATGCCAAAAAAATCAAAAAGATCAAAAAATCACAAAACGGAAAATGCACTTGCACATTACATTCCTCAAATAGCTCACTTTTAGTATGCTCGCGAGGTCTACAGCTCCCGGAGCCACTAGTTATATGACTTTCATAACTCCTCATGACATGCCCAATTTGCCCATACCATGCTATTGATATCGTCCTGCCAACGATATTTCTTATTTAAATTCGCCTCAGAAAATAAAACATTGACTATTCTGATTCGAAAACGTTTATAAAAAATCGCTAGTATACTGTAAAGCTGTCTGGTTCAAAATAAAATAACCGTTCACCATTTCATTTCACAGTAACGACCAGCAACGAACCTTAGCACTGGTTCGGAATTGTTGAATCGCGAGTCAAAACACCAGCAGTTTTTTTATTATTTACTAGCGACCCGCCCACGCGCCCCTGCTTCGCACGGGTGCACATAGTTTTTCTACTATAGTTCATGCATGTATTATAGATATAAACCTTCCTCTTGAATCAATCTATCTATTAAAAAACCGCATCAAAATCCGTTGCGTAGTTTTAAAGATTTAAGCATACATAGGGATATATATAGGGACAGAGAAAGCGACTTTGTTTTATACTATGTAGTGATTTGTAGAGACATAAGGCTTTCATTTCGACGGACAATCTAGCCAGGGTCAAGTGACGACCTCAGTGGCGCAGCGGGCGAGAGTCCGCCTGCGACGCAAGAGGTTGCGGGTTCGATTCCCGCCTCGGAACAAATTTGTGTACGATCTGCAGAAATTTGTTCCGTTGGTCTGTGTGTTTGTATGTATAATAAAAGATATCTATCTATGTAAGTTTATAATGTATTAAATATATCAGTCATCTAGTACCCATAACACAAGCTTGAGTAGCTTACTTTGGGGCTAGATGATGCTGTGTGGATTGTCCAACATTATTTATTTATTTATTTATTTAAGTGATAATGTCAAACTCTTGAGTCAGATTGGGTCTAAAGTAGTCAGTTGACTTCTCTGTTGTAGAAAACATCAACATCATGTTCCATAACTTTTCTGCAAAAAGCAACAGACTTCAATGCAATGAAAAAAAAACAGCAAAATACGCAATTTGTTTTTAATACATTGTAGGTAGGTAGTATATAAATACCATGATATCATTTCAAAAATAATTTTTTTATTAGTTCTTAAATGACGGGAGCTATGCGGTAAAAAACATTTAAAAAAACACAGTCGAGTTGAGAACCTTTTTTAGAAGTCGGTATAAAAATTACAGAAACGAATCGACTCTCATCTATGACTCCTTTCTATATATCATTTCGACAAACAATGTAGATAGAGTCACAAAAACCGTGCCCGGCGTGCTCTAGTGTTCGCACTCAGCTTTTACTGCAGGTGAGCTGGCGCGGCTCCAAGCCCTGGGATTGCTTGAGTGGTTGTCAGCTGTTGTTTTTTGAAGATCCCATCAGAATTGGTTGTTTTCTAACTGCTATGTACACCGGTTATGCATGTTTTGGCATAATAACAACGGTTTTTATAAGCGTCGCTCTTCTTCTTGTAATGTCACTTCGAAATAGTGTGGTGAAAGGATTTTAAGTGCGTCGCGAAAAGGCTTCTTTCGCACTTGACAAATAGTTTAGAACTTCGTAGGTTCTACGATATGCCGGTCACACTAACACATTTATCAATCGATTAGTGACGAGATCGTATCACATCAATTACGTATCGATTTTCAGATCGATCCTTTTCTCACTCAATTGCATTAATTGCTACAATGACGAACGAATTGGGATTTGTTCGAAAAACGCAGAAAGTTTGTGCGGAGTCCGATTGGATTATTTAAGACTAAAACTTGAAAAGTATAAAAAATTGTGTTCTCTCTACAAAGCATATCTAGTCCCAAGCTACGCAGAGCTTACATTTTTACACGAAGCTTTATCAAAAGAGGCTCTTACTCAAGGTATTCATTATGTAATACAATAAAAGTTTCATTCAATGCGTGAATGTTTTTTATTGATTTTAAAATTCAGCTAGCTACCGCTCGCGGCTCCGCTTGCGTGGAGAGGGTGCTAACGTGATATTTAAAGAGATCGTCCTATAAAAAATTCATTATATTAAAAAATGTTATTCCATTTCTAAAACTATACCTATACCAACCAGTAAGAATCCCTAGGTAGGTATAGTGGTCATACTAGCGGCAACGAAAGCCAACTGAAACTTCTAGAAATGGTCTTAAACGTATAATAGCGCTACTTTCCGCCCGAACAAATAACCCAGAATTATTAACAACGTTTCCATAACTCCCAACAAGCAGCTCGCGATAAATCACACGGGTATAGAAACAGTTTTAACCCGGAGTGGTAAAGTGCGATGTGACACACGGAACAGAGAAAACCCTGCTATATTTCTGTGATGTGATACACCTGTAAAAGTATGAACTGTGACGAAACAAAACAAGTACGAACAGAAAACTTTTAAAATAAACTATTTAATCAAACATATGTTACAGTAAGATATTGTTTTTGATTGTATAGGGTCAGACGTTATCAAACTTAACACCATGCTTTATATATACACTAGCGACCCGCCCACGCGCCCCTGCTTCGCACGGGTGCACATATCATGCCTGTACTATACATGTAAACCTTCCTCTTGAATCACTCTATCTATTAAAAAAACCGCATCAAAATCCGTTGCGTAGTTTTAAAGATTTAAGCAAGCATAGGGACATGGGGACATAGGGATATAGGGACAGAAAAAGCGACTTTGTTTTATACTATGTAGTGATATAATTAGATTAGTTAGAAAAATAAAAAATAAACAACCACCAGATTACAAAAAGTTAATTTAACATGTAAGTAAAATTGATAGGAATAAAAATAATAAAAATTTTTTTTTGTTTAAAAAGTCACTCAAATTGTTGCCTTAGAAGAAAAGTAATATTTTTATCTGCTGATGTATTGGTTTTATCGTCCTAAAGAAACAAACTTTCTTAACCAAAAGTTTGTAAATGTACCTACCTACGAACTACGACTAAGAAAGTTAATTTGACTAAAATTCGCATTCACCATTTGGATGACTGACAGATAGTGACATTTACATTTGAGTGTGTGCTTCATTAAGGGTCCGGCGACAGCGGCTCGCAATTTCGAGGTGCGATTGGCTATTATTTCATTTGATTTCGGGGAGGATCTGATTCGGGCATGTTTCCCTTATATTATTGTATTATTTGTGTTCGAACAGTATTTATGCCTGTCACTTTAGAGTTATTCTTTCAAACAACCTCCCCGAAATGAAATTAAATGAAATAATAGCCAATGGCACCTCGAAATTGCGAGCCGCTGTCGCCGGAGCCTTAAGCACTGAGCAGATCCCGGCTAGTGAGCCAGTGAGTCGGTGTCGGCTGTGTGGTGATGAGCTCAGACACCCGCCCTATAGCTTGCTCTACCTCTCTCAATTCCTTACGTAAACAACCCGAGTTTAGACCTAGACACGGCTGTGGTTTCTGGCGTTGTTTAGTTTCATGAATATATCGCCTGTTTGAAACTAATAGCTGTTTTGTGGCTTTGATGTGTGAATCATGCTTCGATTCATAATGTTGGGCGACGTGATTCTGCGTGTTTAAGGCCCGGGTATACTGGAGTACTGCACTCGTACACTTCCTGAAAAAGCCGGAAGATTACAGTCGTGACTGTAATCTTCCGGCTCAGCAAATATCGCCTGAGATCTCTAAGAGGTGTAGTCAGAGGTACGCGTCCAAGTATTACATTTAGCATTTATGGAGAAGTTGGTATTCCGGGATAGTTTTCTTAGAGACTATCGTAGGTAAAACGGAAGACGCGTTGGATGCTGGCCAACTAACTTTATGTTGAGTCAGCATCTCATAACTTCTTATTTTAGTATTATGTCTGTGTCGTTTATAACTAGCTAAAAAATTATAAAGCAAATAAATATGTTTTCTTTTCCAAAAGGAAAAAGGCATACGTATTAGTAGTTGGTAGGTAATTTAATAACTGATTGTTCAGTATTTATAAAAATTAAAAAATCTTTTTCTATGTTCTGACAATCACATAAGGAGTGTTCTAAAGTGTGAGGCTACGCCTAGCCGGCGCCAACGTAGGCGTCTCTTGGGTGAAGGCTCGCGTTATGGCATAGGGCCGGTAGTAGTTCCAAGTCAAAGTTTGAAAGAAAGCAAAAATATTTATTAAAACTTATTACGTTATGGGAAACGGGAGGGGTGGAAATATTACCGGCTTGCGCACAATTTCATCAGTCAGTCAATCAGTCATCAGTTTCAATAGGATCAGCTAGTTGTATAAAAAAAAACAATGCAAGATATAAGCTCTTTACTATGTAATGAAGCATAATTATTATAGCAAAATGAAGTATTCATCAAGGGGGACATACAATTCGGGGGTGTGTGTGTCTCCAGCTTCCTCATATTGAAAATGTAATTTCTATAAATGCCAATATTTAAAGCATAATTAGTGCACTCATAGATTTGAATCATAATTTAGCTGCCAAATAAACAACGATGCTATAAGCTTATAATAGTGTGTAAGCTGGAGTAACATGTCTCCAGCTGCCTCAGTCAGTGTGGGCAAACGGCTAATGATAGAGATATATAGTAAACGCAAGGATTTAGTACCAAACGAATTAGCGAGGTACCAAAAATTTCAGGTCTGTAGCTCGGAAACTCTTCGAGTTATAAGACTTGATCAACGTGTAAGCTGGAGTAACGATACGTGAAAAAGCATATGCTCGTTCTCTGGAATGGCTGGAGCTAGCAGGTTGCTTTAAGTCTCCAGATTTAGTACCAAACGAATTAGCGAGGTACCAAATATTTGAAGTGTTTCTGTTCAAAACTCTATGAGTTACAAGCTTTTCCAGCTTTTTTTGTTTGTCCAACTTGCACATGTTGGATCTCAGCAACCACAATAGGTACAGACTCGGTTGATGTCTCTGAACCGAGCTATGAATTAGTGCACTCGGTACCAAAAATTTGGAATCTCTAGGACAAGCAGTTCTGTTGTAATCAGCAAAATAACTAATATTATGATGAGTTACAGAATACCAGATAGTTCCATTTCGACCAGCCTTCAGTTGATAGTAGCTCTATCTCTGTCACTACAGCGAATGCGTCACACTCGTACCTACTGATGCAATCAAGGAATTTGAATATATCTGTCTGTATTCAAATTCCTTGGATGTTATTTTGCTGATTACAACAGAACTGCTTGTCCTAGAGATTCCAAATTTTTGGTACCGAGTGCACTAATTCATAGCTCGGTTCAGAGACATCAACCGAGTCTGTACCTATTGTGGTTGCTGAGATCCAACATGTGCAAGTTGGACAAACAAAAAAAGCTGGAAAAGCTTGTAACTCATAGAGTTTTGAACAGAAACACTTCAAATATTTGGTACCTCGCTAATTCGTTTGGTACTAAATCTGGAGACTTAAAGCAACCTGCTAGCTCCAGCCATTCCAGAGAACGAGCATATGCTTTTTCACGTATCGTTACTCCAGCTTACACGTTGATCAAGTCTTATAACTCGAAGAGTTTCCGAGCTACAGACCTGAAATTTTTGGTACCTCGCTAATTCGTTTGGTACTAAATCCTTGCGTTTACTATATATCTCTATCATTAGCCGTTTGCCCACACTGACTGAGGCAGCTGGAGACATGTTACTCCAGCTTACACACTATTATAAGCTTATAGCATCGTTGTTTATTTGGCAGCTAAATTATGATTCAAATCTATGAGTGCACTAATTATGCTTTAAATATTGGCATTTATAGAAATTACATTTTCAATATGAGGAAGCTGGAGACACACACACAATTCGGGGTTAGCTTGTTAGGTTCGTATGGTCTTGATGGTAAAACCGTTACTACATTATTATGTAGTGCATGGTAACGGTTTTTTTTTTTTTTTTTTTTTTATACAACTAGCTGATGGAACAAGCAGATGGCCCACCTGATGTTAAGTTGTAACCATCACCTAGAAACAAAACATTGCCCCGTAGGTCACGCACAATAGGAACGTGCCCTACGATGCACTGCCCTGCGTCCATCAACTTGAGGCATACAGATGTTAAGCCTCATGTGCCTGTAATTACACCATTACATTTAAAGATATTATCTGAAAGCAAACGAATAAAACTGACTAGCTCCTAAAATAATGAAAATGTTTGGCAAACTATGTGTTTATTTTTATCGAACCAAGTGTGGCCAAGCGTAATTCTAGTCTCACAACTAAACTAAAGGTATATTACTGTTGCGCTCCGCGGTTTCACCCGCGCAGATTTGAATCCCGGTATTCCTTCGGGATAAAAAGTAGCCTATGTGGTATTCCTGACAATAATCTATCTCTCTGCCAAGTTTCATCCAGATCCGTTCCGACGTGAAAGAGTAAAAAACATCCATCCATCCATCCATTCTTACAAACTTTCGCGTTTATAATAAATAGTATGTAGGATTATCCTGATCACTAAAAGAATAAGTTGACATCTTTGTTTTTGAGTTCTAAAAATATATTTTACTTATGTAACTTTGGAAGAAACAACGCTTAGAACAAATTAAAGTTTAGCAATATCAATTTTATAACATTGGAGTTGTGTGGCAGCCCTGCATCACAGTCATGATTTCATGAGGACTTCATACACGCTTGGTTAATTCAGCTCCCTTGAACTTAAACTGAAGATGAGCTGATTAGATGAGACGCTATTCGAAGAAATTGTATTTTAAGATTTCCTTAACTTAAGACTTGCGAAAGATCAATTTCAAGGTATAATGTAAAGTGGCACATAGACATCGTGCGGAAAAGATTACCTAAATTTATAATGATTCTTTTGTGTTTTCCTTTGTTTATTAAAGTAGGTATTTACCTATCGACCATGCCTTCGGTGCTCATAGGCTGGTGTGGCGCAGGTGATAGGAGGGTCCTACCCATGCCTGGACCGGCCTTACGGCCATGATAGTAGTATAATAGTAGGCCATATTAGTATTCAAGCAAAAAATACATTATCTCACCAACATACAACAATAAAATAGTGGTAAAGTGAGGTACACATGGGTACAGATCCACCTACACAAAGCCAAAGAAAAATAACGCTTGCTAAAAGGACATAGCGAGCAGTGTGTAGTCTGATGTGTATCCATGTGTACCTACATAAAGCCACAATTATGCAAGAATTTAATATTCCAGCCGGGACCTAAATTTCTACCTTTATCAAAACTTCGTCTAGCTGAGATTACATCGAGGTTCATGCCCTCATAGAAACGTAGATTAAATAATAACCACTATTATATAATTTACCTGAGTTCATATTGAACATTGCAGGTAGGTACGTTCAGTGCTTTCAAGAAAACTAATGAAACAGTACTACTATCTAACCAAGACGTAAGTTTCTTGCAGTCTTCACTTGAACCTGGCGCCTATATTAAATTTAGACTGATTAAGTTAGTATGAGTTGGCAATACTTTGTTTTCACTAAAATCTGGAAAAAAACATAGGTAACATATTACTTGTATTTAAAAACACGCCATATCTGTAAACGACTTCAATAAATGGAAGAGATTCTTAATTCGACTGTAATTTTGTCCAATTATGAATTGATTTTTTTTTGTTTGGTACTTAGGTCATATTTTAGAGATATTTAGAGGAAGTGTAGAGGCTATATTTGACGACCTCTGTGGCGCAGTGGGCGAGAGCCTGCCTGCGACGCAAGAGGTTGCGGGTTCGATTGCCGGCTTGGTGGAACAAATTTGTGTACGATCTGCTGAAATTTGTTCCGATGGTCTGGGTGTTTTCTATATGTATAATAAAAATATCTATCTATGTAAGTGTATAATGTATTAAATATATCAGTTATCTAGTACCCATAACACAAGCTTTGAATTGCTTACTTTGGGACTAGATAGTGCTGTGTGGATTGTCCAGCATTATTATTATTATATTTTATAAGAATTGATATAGCACTTTTTATAAAATCTTCGCGCGCATTATTAGTACATTTGAAGTAGTTTTTTTTTGCTAAAGAATTATAATTATGAGTCTTGCGAAATTCTTCAACAGGTGTGTTGGAAAATACTCCTAAACGAGAAATCTTCATTATTAATATTGTCTCCACCAAAACGTTCATAAAATCGTCGTGCTTAATCGGCGGAATGGCCAAATATTTGACCGGCCCCATAACAAAGACCAAGTGCACTCGCCCACATATTACTCCTCCATTATCACCCTTATAACAAAAGCATATGAATCAGAATCCATTATCAGGCCAAAGTGTAACAGAAACAGTGGTTTCCCTTTGTATATGAGTCAGTGAAGCAAAGTAAGGGTGCTTACCCTATATTTAGGGTTGACTTTGGCTCGCTGATCGATAACTTGCCCCAAAAATGAATGCAAAGTAGTCCAGGGTAGTTATCGTAAGTTTAATGTGATTTGGGAATAGTCCAGGTGGCCTTGACATGGTGGTTGTCTGCCAAGATTCGAATCAAAGTCAAAGTCAAAAGGTATTTATTCAATAAATCACAAGGATCACTTTAAAACGTCTCAAAACTAGGTGAATCTGGGAGGCAGATCCACGCGACCAAAGCCGAGAAGAACTAACAAGATACTATCAGATTGGTTCTACGTAGTTTTGTATGATTCTTGTTACAAAGCTATTTTTAATACAATATTGCAGCTCCTGGTGCCAGTCAAGTTTCGTGAGGCGTAACACAATGAATGTTCAAGGTTAATGAGATAGAACATCATGGATTGTCCAAAAAAATTACTTAATTAAGTTGGTCGTCAATTTAATTAAATTCAGTTTAATTTCAAGGATTGTTTGGAAATAAATTAGGAATGAAACGTAAGTAAATTAGGTGATCTAGGCACCTTTCTTGTGACCCTATGGTCAGGAAAACACATTTTGGTACATCCACATTGGTACACATTCTGGTAGATCCGAAAATGAGTTTTTAGACCAAATTTTGAATAAATGGAACTGCAATAAATTTACTGTTTTTATGTCTATAGCATGTGGTAGTTACATGGGCAAGCAACAGAGTAAAGAAGAAGTTATTATTGCTCAGAGCGGAGGAGAGGCCTCCAAGGAAAACCTTTCGACGATTGGTTGAATGATATTGTGAAGTAATTTCGATGTCTTACAAATAATCTCTTTAAAAAGAACAGTCAAGATACTTACGACTTGACTTCTAGCTTTTTTTTTGTATGATCCATTATTTTAATTGTGGTAACATTAATTTTTTTTTTTAATGAGGAGGCCTAGTTTTTTTTTTTTTTATACAACTAGCTGATGGAACAAGCAGATGGCCCACCTGATATTAAGTGGTAACCATCACCTATAAACAAAACATTGCCCCGTAGGTCACGCACAATGGGAACGTGCCCTACGATGCACTGCCCTGCGTCCATCAACTTGAGGCATACAGATGTTAAGCCTCATGTGCCTGTAATTACAGGACAGTTTAATGAGTTGGAGCCTTGTTCAGCCCCAAGGTTTTTTGTCATCTATATAATCAGATTTGGCTTGTGTGCTTAAACTGAATAAAGAGAGCTTTGATTTAGATCGCGCTCATAAAGTCGAAGAAAGTAATCCATTGACCGGATTTTAACCTTTCAAACACTATGACAGCCTACGTAGCTCAGTTGGTAGTAGCTATGCCTTCTGCGCCGTAGGTCGTGGGTTCGATTCCCACCGTGAACAAACATTTGTGTGGTGAACATAAATGTTTGTTCTCTGTCTGGGTGTTATATAATATTATAAGTATGTATTTACAAAAAAAAAAGTATTATAAGTAGTATATCAGCTATCTGGTTCCCATATTACAAGCATAAGCTTAGTTTGGGGCTAGATAGTGCTGTGTGGAAAGTCCACCAATATTTATTATTATTTATTATTTACTATCTACTAAATAAATGGCGCCTACTTACGTTTGTGAACGTACCAGGTGAAATTACAGACTGAGAATGTCCTGAGGGAAGAACGCAATGCAGAGGCACGTAGGCCACGTCCTCGCATTGACGTTATTGGTCAGCAAGCCACTTCAATTTAACAAAGAAGACCATTTAAAAAAAATATGATTCATGGCTGTTGCTGTAAAGCAAAACATATGTCATATATTTGGTAAAAAGCTTTTTGGTAAAGCCACTCATGGCGTAAATAAATATAAATAATAATGGACATTCCACTAGTATTATAAATAGAAAAGTTTTCTGTTGCGTAATGTGGTTATGACTACCCCCCTAAACTTCCTTTAGAACCTGGAATTGTTGTTGGCACTAAGAGATCTGAAGGGATGTCTATCGTGCCTGGGGATCAAAGTCGTGAAACTGTTCTTTTATGTTTGTTTTTTTTTATATCACGCCTGCTGTATCTGGCCCGCTGCTGTAGGTATGTAACTAATTTGGGTAAAACTTAGGCAAGTTATAGTTTTTAGCCTTGATAAAGCATTTAATATATGTACTTGGCACAGTGTATCAACCATGTGAGTGATATTATGGCAGCGAAAGCTTGTGAAGTGATAACTTTCAGAGAAACACTCCAAAGATTCTTTAAAATAAGATGGATTGGTTTAGCTGATCAATTTGTTGGAATCGGTCCAGGGTCGTTTACGAGGAAGTGTTGACAGCTGAATTTTAAGCTCTACCATGCACAGAACAAGTATTAGTATCGCTCGCCGTTATGTTTTCAGGGGATCAGCAGAAGATGATCGTATGGATTAGACTTTTATGGTTCTGTCGTGCTTTGAAGAAATAACGGCATTCTATAGAGAAATTACTGATAAAACATTGCTGAAACCATAAACCTTCGATATTCTATAGTACCTACTACTACTATTCTATAGTATAGTATTGAAATAAGTATAGTTACCTATACGTACCGATAGGAAAGTATATCATCAGAACCTAAAAAAAACCTATAAAAAAAATTTAAAACAAAAAAAAATTATTATTAATTTTAGTAATTCAAAAGACATTTATTTAATTGAATCACAAAGATAACTTTGAGACATACTCGTCTTAAAATGTGAATCAGTGTTCATATCTGAGCGTAGAAGACCAGAAAATAAACATACATATGACTTGGTTTCCTTCTTACTATATCTAACTGGGTGTTACTCTTTCAAAGAAATACAATAAATTAATTTGAGATCAAGAAAATATGGGCTAGCCTTCGATCAACAAGGTTGATTGAGCTAGCTGATATAAAAAGCGTAAAATTTTTAATATAAGTAAATATGTACGGATCTTTCCGCTATCTTATTTGGGCTTATACGAGTAATACATCAGGCGTTCCTTTTTCAATTTTGGCTTTCTTTCCCGATATTCGGTTTTCAAGGCAAAGTATCCTACCCTTGTTCTAGTCTGGACTTCATCCAACTTTGCGAACACCAACAATATCTTCATCATTATTATCACACCTTATGGCTTTGGGATAAGAGCGAGATTTCAAGGTTTCTTTTTTCCTTCCGTAACAGACAGTGAAATGGGATGTCGTCGCGACAGAGTGCATCTAAGTACCTAGGTACAAGTTATAAAATCCGATACCTAGCAAAAATCTTTACAATTTCTTATTCCCGCAGATTGTACAAATGCACATCAGACATCAATAACAGTTTAGATAGGCTATTTAAAAAAAACATAAGTTCCTACTTTTCCGATCGAAAACGTTATTATATTAAATAACTAGGTATTAATTCATTAATTAATAATTAAATAACTTGGTGTTCATTAATTAAGTATTCATTTAACATCTCTTTTAGTCATTTATATTTTACTAGTTGCACCCCGCGGTTTCACCCGCGCAGATTTAAATCCCGGTATTCCCGCGGGATAAAATGTAGCCTATGTGTTATTCCAGACTATAACCAATTTCTCTGCCAAGTTTCATACAGATCCGTTCAGCCGTTCCGGCGTGAAAGAGTAACAAACATCCATCCATCCATCCATACTTACAAACATTCGCGTTTATAATATTAGTAGGATTATATTGCTATTGTTTTCAACAGTATTTAGGTGTTTAAGTAGGTAGGTACTTAGTCATTGTTATTTTTAATTCTCAATTTACCAACTTCAATAAGATTTTTGTAATCTTATTATATTCCTGTAACCGCAGTTAGTTTTATTTGCATTCATTTCATTCATTCGTACCTTAAGTCGACTTGAATATGCAATGAGGTAAGTACAACGGACCTCATTTGCTTACGCCAAGTTAAAGTTACTCCACTGAAGCTTCTACTTATACGAATCTGCATTTATAATTTCATATTTTCTGTGACATAATAAACAATTTCTGATAACTAAAATAGAATAAAATACAAATCGAATTTCTTTAAATAAATCTCTTCCTATTCGTAATATAAAATTGAATTTACATCTAAATCCACGTTTTGAAATCGACAGCCGCCGTGGAAAAATGCAATAATTTGAAATTAGAATTGCATGCAGAGCGGATTACTTCGTGTGAGAGAAATATTGATATTCGTATGCAGTGCGCGCTCGACGCTCGGGACTGCTTTGTGCTTGAATCAGTCAATGGTATTTATAAACGGTAAAAATAGGGAAATAAAGCTTGACAGTGTGACACATAGATGAATGAGTGTATGCGTTAATTTTAGGTATGCATGCGTGATATTAATAAGCATAGAAATGGATGTGTTTTTGTTAGTACCACAGTTCTTTGTCCCTGTAAAACTGACCATAGAAGGTAAAAATATAGGTATCGTCAATTTCACACACCATCTTTTACACTTTGGGAGATTTTCTACAAAACTGTTTTATTTCAAAGATTTAGCTTCTAATCTTTATAATATGTTCTAACTGAAGATCGACACTACAAAATCTAGCGGCCAATTTTATTATTGCCTTGATCATCTGTAGGTAGAATTTATTTGCTAAAAGTACATACTTAATTACCTACACCCTGAGAAGCGGGTCAGGATGTTTATTTTGTTTGTCTAGTAATAAGTTTTTGTGAATAATCTCTTGGCGATCGTAATCAATAAAACGGGCGTAATAAATCATCAAAAAACATTTCTCATTTATCGGTGTCCATTCAAAAATTAATTATGCTGTTAACAACTGAGGAGTTGCATATTAAAAGCTCTATGTAAATATCGATCCTCATAAAGTAAAACGGGCACGTCCTGTAGGATATCCTCGCTAGCTAGTTCTCTTCCGCGCATCGGCGAGTGTGCACGTTCCGGCTTCCAATTATAAAATAATATCGGTGAATCGGCATTCCACCGGGATTGCGATTATATTGATAGTGTGGAGTGACCTTTATTGTGCGCTTTTGTGAACGAATTGAGGAATTAGTTGCTGTTTTGACTTTAATTTTTTTAGAGTTTTTCTTGCTTGGTTTTTGAAAATAATAAAATCGATTATTTCAATTTAAAGTATGTAGTTAAATAGTAATCGTTTATCATTTATTGAGAGAAAGAAGAATACCCGGAATTAGACTTCGGAAAATCCACCAGCTGAACAACCTTCCACCAAGATGACGTTAGTATTTTTATTAATAATTTGTTGCATGATAAAATTAGGCTCGCGACTGTACCTTTCTCAGACCATCGCACCGTCACGGTAGACTTCCTCTCAAATAAAAACACAAGTTCAGGCATTAGGTACCTACTATTCAATTTTCAGAATTGGTAAAACAGGGGTGAAAATGTATGGGTTTGGTTTTTTTAAGTTATTTGATTTTCAGTGTTCAAAAATGAAATCAATAAAAATTACAATGTTCTAAAAGCTATCGAGTGAGATTCACTGGGATAATAAATGATAGTTTTTGTGACATTAGGTATAAAATGTTTTCGGGACGTTATATTTAATAAAATCTTTTTGTACTCTCTCCGAAACTTGGTGGTTTTTTATTTTTATAGTTAGTAAGTACCTACTTCCCAATGATTTTAAACCTTCCAAAATTGTGAAGAGCGTGACTATTGTGTATTTGAATTTTAAAAACCAGAAATGTTTATCTTTTGCCTCTGACTGACCTCATGTGGTAGGTACCTATTAGCTGTATAGGTATGTGAATTTACCTAAATATACCTACCTATAATTTCGATAAGTTGCAAGCTGCGCTGTGTACCTATACTTAAGGGTCCGGTGACAGCGGCTCGCAATTTCGAGGTGCGATTGGCTATTATTTCATTTTATTTCATTTCGGGGAGGTTGTTTGAAAGAATAACTCTAAAGAAACACGCATATATACTGTTCGAACACAAATAATACAATAATATAAGGGAAATGTGCTTGAGTCAGAAATCATTTTGGTATTAGGTAAACGTAAGACCAAACATACTAATACCAAAATGATTTCTGATTCGGGCATGTTTCCCTTATATTATTGTATTATTTGTGTTCGAACAGTATTGATGCGTGTTTCTTTAGAGTTATTCTTTCAAACAACCTCCCCGAAATGAAATAAAATGAAATAATAGCCAATCGCACCTCTAAATTGCGAGCCGCTGTCACCGGAGCCTTAACTTCTTATCTAGAGCTAGGTACTTACATAAGATACGTCATAAAGATAGGTAGGAAATATAGGTAGTACCTTCGTAACAAAGGAGGGCGTTCCCTGGAGCAATAACTATACTCTTCACTTAGCTAATGCGCAATGCTCGTCACGGAGAGTCGAACCCGCTACAGTTCTGCTCATTTATAGGTACCCATACCTCTACTCCCTAGCGTCAGCTTACTTCGCTTTAATTAGAACTAACTTGAAGTGGTGGAGCGAAGTTTTCTGCAAAGTAGATACCTACATAAGTAGTACGTACCTTCTTAGTAAATTAGTATATATTACCTACTTACCTACCCAGCTAAATGTTAGTAGGTACCTATGAAGACGAGGGAGGAAACTGCATCAACCCCGACGAGCTAAGCTCAATAAAAAACCTTTTCAAATAGATTTTTGTTAACAACGTCGAACTCCCAAGATCCATCTCCATGTTTGTTTAGCTGTAGTGCTATCAATCTGAAGGAACGCGACACGGGCCGTTTGCTGCCAAAAATAGATCAAAGTCGTTACTGTCGAATCGCGATTGGAAGTGTTGGATGGGAGACATCCGGCGTTCTCCGTATTCGGGACGTAAGAAAACTGTTTCAGGAAATTGTGGTTGGTGGTTTAAAAAATGTGTTAAATAGGCAGGGGAATAAAATGTAGTACGTACGTACATCTCCTTTTGTTGGAAGTGTAAGAAATAAAAATATAAGTCTACGTCATGTGTATAAATAGAAGATTTTCCAACATTGTGTCTCCCTGCATATAGTGTAAGGTATACATCACTACATAGTATAAAACAAAGTCGCTTTTTCTGTCCCTATGTCCCCATGTCCCTTTGTATGCTTAAATCTTTAAAACTACGCAACGGATTTTGATGCGGTTTTTTTAATAGATAGTTATTCAAGAGGAAGGTTTATATGTATAATACATGCATGATATGTGCACCCGTGCGAAGCAGGGGCACGCGGGCGGGTCGCTAGTAATATTATAATTGATAACTACCTACCTAACTTCGTTCTTCGTTTTTTTTTATATGGCTCCTGTCTATAGACAATCTTGCCAGTGTCAAGTGATAGAGATTATATGCTCTTTGTTATGTTTCTAGTCACGTGAGTCGAAAGTCGAGTCAGTCAATTGTTTTGAAGAAAATGGTGGCGGTTTCTTCAAAACATTTGAAACATTTTCGGTCAAATCACGATATCACATATTACACTTTCATTTCAAATGCTAACACTTTGTGCTAAGACCATAAGTAATGTTGGTTAAAATACCACCAAAATTACACAACACAACTCAAAATAACACTAGAAAAACAATTAAAATGAAAATGCTATGTTGCTTCGATAGATGACAGAAAACGAATCTCCTACCTAACTTCTTAAATTAAAACTAAAAGGAACTAAACGACACACGCGCATCCGGTGAATAGTGAAGTGACGCTAAACGATGCGTTCAGAAGAAAGTTATTTTCAAATAATAAATCACCTAATCTGTAGACAAATCTGGTTCACTTGTTTTTATTAGATAGACACTTAAACAAGTAGTTATTATACTTTACCAATGAATATTATTTCATAATATATAGCTCTAAGTTTGCAATATTATTGCAAATTAATGTCTAACTGATCTATAAAATAGTCTATGTTTGAAAAATTTGTTTCTTATTTTTCAGTTTTAGCTCCTGAAATCTTCATGAATCGATAAATTTACTTCCAAATTGTTTTTATTTGCACAATAAATAAATTCGATAAGCCGTCTGGCAATTAACACTAATTCATACAACCGCTTTGTTGTTTACTTACTCCGTAACAAACTTTGTAATACAGTTTTAACTGAATAAACAAGGAAGCTTGTTAGTGGACAATTCATTGCTGTCAAGTTTAATTAGACGGTGTGTGTGCTTGGCAATGAACGGTCGTATGTTCGGTTAAATCGCCTAGCGAGGACCTACTCTAGACTCTTATTTAACTAAGCTGCTGTTGGGTGCAATGCAATCGATGGGCGATTTTTGTCCTGTAGATTAAGGCAAGGTAAGGAGCCAAATAAAAGGAAGAAAACGAAGGTTGCCGTCACACAGTGGGTGAAAATTCGTAGTTGCCTTTCATAGGATTTTTGAAAAAAAATCTTCCTTAATTGGGGGATTTAAGTAAACAGATTTGTTACAAAACTCAAAACATTACATAATTTTGTCGTTACGCGACTTTTTTGCGGTTAAACACCATGTAATACGAGTTTGTGTGTTTCAAATGTATGAAAACGAAATTTGTTTTCATCATAACTTTTTTTTGTATTCGAATGTAAAGCTGATACTTTTAGGTATTATAGTAGAACTTGTAACAAAGCTATAAAGCTTTCGATCTTAATCTGGAACGGACCGCTTCAAAAGATATGACTTTTACAAAAATGCCAGTTTTAGTGGTATTCATGTATGGGGTAATGTTCTACTAAGTTCGAGTTTGATCAAAAATTATGGTCATTATTATTATTTGATAGGTATCTTATCGCTTTTTAATGACTTTTGACCTTTTATCTAACCGATAAATAACAAAACTATTCAAATATAATTATGCAAAAGTGATATTTTGAATTACGATCATAGTTTTTACTTTTTCGATCACTTACGTACTATCTTGTTATTGATTCCCCTTTATTTATGTAAAGCCTTACCTAGAGACCACCATTACTGTCCCTGTCTTCAATACGCATTGTGTGGTAAATTATTTTTGATTTACTTGTTCGGGTGATTAGGGTCAGTGCTTGACAAAACAGGTAATTTGAATGATTAGGCTCTTTGTTTATTGAGTGCAGGTACTATTTTTAGGTACCTAGATGGCTTTTACAGGTACCATGGGTTCTTGTTATGGAATACTAATTAATGATTCCTGACAACGCATTATTAGATTTTAGTTTAGACTATAAATACTGAGAGTTCCTAAATTTCATTTCACTTTTGGCTACCAATTAGTACCGAAACGTTCTCTTTACCTTAATTCTAATTTGCTCAGTATGGAAGGACTAGTGTCAAATCTTGACATTTTTGCACTTATGAGGCAAAATTCATTCAGTGCACACGTTTTGTTTGAAAAAGTGTTAGCTTCAACTCTTAGCAGCAACTCAACATTCAACAATTTCGAAGTGAACAACTCTCATGTCCTCGAGATAGACATGAAGAAGTCTCGGTAAGTGAATGTATAGTAACAACACCAAAAAAATTAATGGAATTTACTGTGCCTGAAAGTGTATCTGTGTCGACATCAACCTCTACATTTACTCCACGAAAAGAATTTGTTGACTTACATCCATTACAAAAAAGAAGGAGAACTGAAGATGTTCTCGCCAATTATGACTTTGACACTCTTTACTTCGCTTTAACCAAGAAAGCTGAAATAGAAAAAAAAATGACTTAGCTGAATTATTAAAGCATTTACACAAACACCCTGAGAATGCATCAATCTTTCGATCTTGCATTAAGTCGAACAACCGAACCTGCTCTGCTGATAAGGCACTGGGCTTGACAACATCACTGAAGTTATCAAAATGGCAATAGGTATATCACTTTAAAGCAAACAACAAGAGATATGGGAAGTGATATTTTTCCATCTTATGATGCTCTAAAGACCGAGAAAATAGAGTGCTATGTAAAAAAAGAAGACATGGTTATAACTGACACCGAAGTTAAACTCAAACTGCAATCTATTTTAGATAAAACTGTCAACAGACTGTAAAACGGTGGAAACTGAATCTGGCAGTAATTACACTCTGGTCAGTAAGTGGGGATTTGATGGCGCCTCTGGACATAGCAACTACAAACAAAAAATAGAAGGCGATGATTCAAGTATTTTCATGTGTTCATTTGTACCATTAAGACTACTTAAAGAAAACACTGATGACGTTGTTTGGGAAAATCCTAAAGCATCCTCAACATTTTATTGTCGGCCAATATATTTTAAATTTGCCAAAGAAAATGATTTAAATATAAAAGAAGAAATGGCGTCAATAGAAAGCGAAATTACTGTTCTACAGCCGAGTGTTGTTGATAATGCCAGCATTAAACACAAACTTCACATGACTATGATCGATGGCAAGATAACATCTCATCTTTCTGATACATCAACATCGACATGTGATATCTGCAAAGCTAAACCCACAGAAATGAATGACATCACAATGGTATCACAGAGACACCAATCTGTCGATATCTTTAAGTTTGGCCTTTCTACTCTACATGCACGTATTAGATGCATGGAATGTATTTTGCATATAGCTTACCGTCTTGACTTCAAGAAATGGCAAGCAAAAGGAGACGACAAGAAAAAACAATTGGCCGATAGGAAAAAGGATATCCAAGACAAATTTCGGGAGGAAATAGGGCTACTTGTGGATGTTGTGGAACAAGGTGCAGGCACTACCAATGATGGAAATACTGCTAGAAGATTTTTCGCAAATCCGGATATTACTGCGCGAATCACGGGTGTAGATATAGAGTTAATTAAAAGCTTAGGCGTAATTCTTCAGGTAATATCTTGCGGAGAGTTTGTTGATGTGGAAAAGTTCCGACAATATTGTGCTTCAACAGCTCAAAGATATGTTGAGCTCTATGCATGGTACTATAGGCATTCAAGCGTGCATAAATTACTCATACATGGAGCGGACATAATTGAACACAATAACTTTATACTATCTCTGAAGAGGCATCTGAGGCTCGAAACAAAGATTTTAAGCATTCCAGAGTGTTTCAGTCACGTAAAATTAGTAGAATTGCAACAAATGATGATATTATCCATCATTTAATGATATCATCTGATCCCTATATCTCTAGTTTTAGGCCTAAAATAAACCAACTTCGTTTACCTATTTCAGATGAAGCTAAATTGTTATTGATATTAACTTCTAGGGTAGATTAAAGAAAATATAGAATTTGTAGATAGTAGGAAACTTGTGTGACTCCGACCACTCCTTGTCTTTTCTTTGTAAAGCATCAAATCATTTGTTTATTAAATCGTTGTTATATTTAGTTGTTTCTGTTGTAAGTTATTTATATAGGTAGTTAGTATTTCTGTGATAGTTGGTAAAGTTGTGAATTGCATGTCGCTTATTGGTGCTTTTGTTTTATTTATTGTATATATATTAGAGTTATAAGATTAATAATAAGTCCGCTTCATTGTATATAGCAGTTGTAAATAAAATATTACTTTTTTAAATAGTTTTTTTTTCGATATAATATGACCTTGATCACCCTAATTAATTAAACCAAATATTTTGTCATACCTAGTGGAACAATAATGAGTAGGTTTTGAATACAGTTATAGGTTTAAGTGTAGTTGTTAGTCGTAATTCAAAATATCACTTTTGCATAATTATATTTGAATAGTTTTGTTATTTATCGGTTAGATAAAAGGTCAAAAGTCATTGAAAAGCGATAAGATACCTATCAAATAATAATAATGACCATAATTTTTGATCAAACTCGAACTTAGTAGAACATTACCCCATACATGAATACCACTAAAACTGGCATTTTTGTAAAAATCATATCTTTTGAAGCGGTCCGTTCCAGATTAAGATCGAAAGCTTTATAGCTTTGTTACAAGTTCTACTATAATACCTAAAAGTATCAGCTTTACATTCGAATACAAAAAAAAGTTATGATGAAAACAAATTTCGTTTTCATACATTTGAAACACACAAACTCGTATTACATGGTGTTTAACCGCAAAAAAGTCGCGTAACGACAAAATTATGTAATGTTTTGAGTTTTGTAACAAATCTGTTTACTTAAATCCCCCAATTAAGGAAGATTTTTTTTCAAAAATCCTATGAAAGGCAACTACGAATTCTCACCCACTGTGCGTCATGTCTTACAAGGAGGTCAAGGAGGTTGCCCTAAAAAGAAACCCCTGGATAGATATGCATAAATTACGCCGACAAGAGCATTGCTCTTAAATTAAAAGAAGAAGAAGATTAAGGTGTTTTTTTATACTATTTTCTGATGAAAAAGGCAGATGGCCAACCTAATGTATAACCTAATATGCGCTGCCTTGCATTCATTAACTTGACGTATACAGATGTATTTTTATTCAAAAAACGTTTATACATATAGTGACACAAAAACAACATAGATTTGTTTTTCGAATTTCGTGGCAGTTTATCAACAACTTAAAGCATTAGTAAGTTGCATACTTTAATTACCTCTTAACATGAGCTGGGATTACAAATAAACTAGAGCATAATATGACTCATTAATTACGTTTACAGTTTATCATTTCCATGCACCGGTGGTCTAGTGGGAGTGACCCCGCCTTCCGATCGTAAGAACGCAGGTTCGAATCCGGTCGTGCACCAATGGATTTTTCTATCGAAAAATTTATGTGCGCAATGCCAGTGCTCTGAAACGGTGAAGGAAAACATCGTGAGGAAACCAGTTAGTATTCTAACAGCGGCGATGGCCTTGCAACCTGTCACGTATGGAATACTAACTACTGCAAAATGTGGGTATGTGCCAAATGTAATGTTTGGACGTACCTCTGACTACCCCCCTTAGACATCCTCAAATAATCTTGAATTAGTACCTACTTGGTACTGGGAGATCTGAAGGGATATCTACCGTGCCTGGGGATCAAAGTCGTGAAGCGGTTTTAGTTTTCAGTTTCAGTTTATCATTTCCATATTGTCCATCCATCACACAATCATGAGGACACCGTCATTAATTTCAAATTTTAATGTGTATGAAAAAAAATGACTAAGATCAATCAAAGAGTATCCTTCGAATGTTTTATCCACTTGGTACAGTTTGACGCTCATCATTTATTTTTCTTTGCCCATATTCCCCTTAAGTTAACTTATATACTGCTTGTTTTTCTTTGACGCTGTCGGAGTGTGGCTCGATTTAGAAAGTTCCGATATTAGTGTTTCGTGTTGTCCCCTCATGTCATGAGTCAGGCAAATTACGGTGTTTGTGATTAATGTTAACTATTTCTAGACATGGCTTATTCTTCACCGTATCTAATTGGACTTTGTTAGAAATGCGTTTAAGTTTTTCTATGAAAGGCTGAAACGTGGCATCGATTCGAAGGTTTTATTTTCAACACTTTCTGTTGTAGTTACTAAAGGGTAATCGTAAACGTTGGCACCATTGTCTTTTACCGGCTAGTTCAAGCCAGCAGTTATTTTGGTTCACTTTTATACTCCAAACATAAAATTTTGGGTGAACGACCTACTTTTTAGCCATCCCGTAAAATCCACCTCGAAATTTAAAACGGAAGTCGGTAGTTTGTTTGGACTTTATGGCTAGGTTATCCTAACTAATATTATAAATGCGAAAGTAACTCTGTCTGTCTGTCTGTCTGTCTGTTACGCTTTCCCGCTTAAACCTCTCAACCGATTTTGATGAATGAAATTTGGCACAGACAACCAACATACCCTGAGAAAGGACATAGGCTACCTTTTATTGCGAAAAGTACGCAGACGAAGTCGCGGGCACCAGCTAGTTGAAAATAAGAATGAGAGGTCTGGCTTGGTTTTAAACCGAAGATTATGGACTGTAAACTTGAGTTGCGTTAATGAATCAGCTTGGTGTGAGTGAAGCCGTTGGAATGCTCCTTGCTCTGAGTTAAAGTGATTTTCACGCCTCGTATTGCGCACTTCGAGTTAGTAAAACATGATATTTTATTAAGGTACCGCTGTGGATATGTTTTCGCTCATTATTATTCAAATATTTATTCATAATTATCTATATTCACTTTATTATTCAGATTAATACCTATCCTCTTACTACTAAAGTAGTAGGTTATAACCACAAACACATAGGTCCAATAAGAATATAAATAAGCAGGCACATACCTACGTAGCATGTCTTCTCTGGTAGGTACATCACAAGTTAAACCAATTAGTAGGTGTTTTATTACGGATTAACGCATTTCTCTTAATTTATTTCCCCTAAATATTAATTTGCAACCCCTTGTGGCCACGTCGTTGTCGTCGCAAGGGAGGGCTGATGAGTATGTTACTGTTATATGGGTAGGTTAGGTAAGTAACCTGGGTACGTAGGCATAATTGATTGATATGGATGAGTAACATTTCATTAGTCATATTTTTTTACTCAAGTAGTCGAAAGTAAGGTGTCTAAGTATTTGGACAACGTTTATTTTTTTTATCTGAATTTAGTTGTGAATCCTATGCCTAGTATCTTCTCTTTAAGTAGGTTAAATTATCTACAGCTACAGAAACTAACATCACACCAGGTTGATAATAACAAAATAGCATGTCCTCGATATAGGCAGATTCCGATAGATACATAGCGGAATGTTATATTTTCTTGTTGATCCATCTCGCACAAACTAAGGGCGTCTTGATAATCAAAGGAAGCACACGAGAAGACTATAATCCCTTCCGGCCAGGATAACTGGTGTTTCAATTAAAAGTACTGCTTGTTAATCCTATACGTGATAGGATTAATTTATCCTGCAAAACAAAGGGATTTGTGAGAGCTGTTGGATAAAGTGTTAATGGGTTTGGATTTCATATAGGTGGGTAGGTTGATAGTGTGTGTGCCTATATAGATATACTTTTATTGACCGAGCGAGCGATCTCAGTTTCCACATTGGCCAAAAATGCGTTTGTCCGGATGTCTGTCTGTCTGTCTGTCTGTTCTCCTCTACAGGTCGCATTTTTCAACCGATCTGGACGAAACTTGGTACACAGATTATATGACTTATTAGAATTTTTTGTCGTCGGGGATTTTTGATTGGAGGGGTACTTCCCCCAAAAAAGGGCAAAAAGGGGACTATTTGATATACTGGATATCTCCACCAAATGAGATCCGATTTCGATTATTCTTTTTTTATTTGAAAGGTAGTAACTATAAGTTGGTCTCATAAAAGTTTGGCGAAGATCTGATAAGGATCTTCAGCATGATGAACAGGATAGCTCATCAAACAATCGATGGTTTTCAATCAAATTTGAGAGAAACACAAAGCTCACTTTTAGTATGCTCGCGAGGTCTACAGCTCCCAGAGCCACTAGTATATTCTACTCTAAAAAAATTATAAAATACTCGCTATAATAAATATTGTTTGAAGTAAATTGAACTCCCATAAACGTTGACATTTAAAATTTAAATGAACTTAGACTTAGTAGGTATTAGCTTTATGTGAGGCCATATATTATATTCACACATCTTCAAGAACTTGTATTGGTCTAATCATCTAGAAATACCGTTATTACAAGTCATATTATGTAAAGTAAAAAAAAAAATACTAAAGTTCAGTCATGTTTCAAGCACATAAGTTGACTACCTAGGTACCAAATTATCAATTACAGACGACGTAATTGGGTCGAACCTTACAAAGTAGGTGTAGGAACTCGTTGTGGTTAACCAAAGCACGAAATCAACACAAGCTCGCCGCAATGTTGTGATGTGATATGATACGTAGATATACCTACTGATATACCTACCACTTTACCCACACTACATGTTCCGCCCTTACAACATTCTGATAGGTACCTATCATTTTGTATGTTTTGCCGTTTGAGCTAGCTTTGTAGTGTGGCTTAGACTTGAGCCGCTGATGACGACGACGCTTTCGCAATTTTGTATTTACTCCTTGACAATTTTAATTCTATGTGCCGTCCTACTGTAGCAAGTATAAGTTAGATCGATTGTACTTGCTTTTACAAAATATCAATGGTTAGGTACAAAATATTAAACCTTACTCTTGTGCCTGCTTACCTAGTGACGAGAAATATTTTTTTCAACGTTTTCTCCTTGTTTCAGGTCCGCGCCATGGAGCAGAAGCTGTGCGAGTGGCCAGCGGGCACGGACGGTGCACCAAGAGCAATCACTCGATTAGAGGGTCAAATTGAAGAACAGGTACCTACAAAGCACACTGTATCTCTAAACGATCAAACCTACCTGTCGTTTGTAAGATCTGAGTGCTGAGCCACCAAAGGGACGAATGAAAGAAGAGTGCAATGTGCATGTGCGGAGATGAGAATGTTGAGATGGATGTGTGTCACGAGAATGGACAAGTTAGGGACTTTATTACGGGCAGTTTGAATAGATGAGGAGTGATAGGTTAGTGTGGTATGGGCATGTTATGCGAAAGGAAGAATGTCATGGAACGAGAAGAATGCTAGAATGAGTGTGGATGGATATTGGAGAACGTAGAGGTAGGTCAAAGAGAAGATAATGGACTTTGTAAAAGATGAGAAAAGAGTGACTGCTGAGATGACGGCTGATTGAGGAGAGTGTAGGGAAAAAAACCTATTGTTCTGTGGGGTTGGACGTCGGCCCCCATCATATGGGACAAGGGCAGGAGGGCAGGAAATGATGACGACCCATCAATCACATTTTAAACATCTTTTATTTTTATTGTTGATAAATACATACAGGGTTACAGGAAAAATCGTGCTAGATCCGTGAAGGGCGTGGAGTACCCATCATTTCTGACTTATTTCACTATGAAACACCCTACCCTAAACTTAACCCTTTTCGAGATATTCGACTTTTAATTTTTTTATTGAAAATTGCCGATTTTTAGGTTACTAAATTTATTTTTGTTTATTTTGTGTATCTTATTATTATTATTATTGCATTTTTACATGTGTAATAAGATGCTTTAGGACGTCTATCATTAAAATAGTGCATAAGTTAATTGAATAGACCGTAGTAGACAAGTGAAAGTTAAGAAATAAAAAAAATATTAGAAAGTTTATTTTTCTCTAAGGGATATCTAAAAAAAATATTATGGCAATTGTTCGGCAGATGTTTTTTAAAATATCTACGTTTCATCAGCTATCTAACGAGGTATAATAATCTAGGGTTTTATTCAAATGCATTGAAAAAAATTTAGTTTTATAGGCGACAGTGGAGAAGAAAATTTATACCTAGCCCTAAAAAGTAAAATAAAATAATAGGTAAGCATGAAATGTCATTTATTAAAGATTTTCACACAACTTTTTCTTATTCTACAGTTCATGTTCAACATGGCCGCCTCTATTTCTGATACATTGTCGCATCCTTCTACGGAGACCAGTCTTTACTACTCCAGTGGTTAACGTGGTCCTCATTTTATTGGCTGCATCCACAATCCTTTCTCGTAAGTCTTCCACAGACGAAACTGGATTCGGCTCGCTGTACACAAGACTTTTCATGCACCCCCACACGTGAAAATCCATGGGCGTTAGGTCCGGACTTCTTGCTGGCCATGGCAACGGTCCACCTCGTCCTATCCATTTGTTTGGATAATTTGTGTCCAGCCAGTCTCTGACACTTCTCCTGAAATGGGCAGGGCAGCCATCGTGTTGGAACCACATGTCCCTGATCAGGTTGAGTGGCAGATCATCCAGCAAATCACTTAAGTCTGCTCTCAGGAAATTTTCGTAGCTTTCCCCATTTAGATTATCCGGGAGAAAGTAAGGTCCAATCAAATGATTGGAGATAATGCCCATCCACACATTCACGCTGAATCTTCGTTGGGACCCCTTCACTCTTTTCTTATTGGGATTCCTTAGCTCTTTTGGGGCCCAGTAATGGGCGTTGTGATAGTTAGTTATGCCATCTTTATCAAATTTGGACTCATCCGTCCACAAGATATTTCTTAGAAAATCTGGGTCTTCTACGTCAGCATTTAGCATAAATCTGCAAAAGTCCAATCTTCTCGCGGGGTCTCCTTCTTCAATAACGTGTACCGGCGTGTAATGGTACGGGTATAGGCCAGCAGTATGCACTGTAAACCACACTCTCCATTGCGAAAGTCCCAGATCACGGGCAACAATATTAGTGGAAGTAGTCGGATCCGCTCGAAAGCGTTGCACTATCTCATTGTCCTGTTCTTCGTCATCAATTCGTGGTCTTCCCATGTCTGTATTTCGTCTCAAAACAGAGCCAGTTTCTCGAAGTCTTCGATAGACTCTGTCAAAAACGGCCACATCCGGCACTCGACGACCGGGGTAGCGAGTTATGTATTCGTTGCGAGCTTGCGCAGACACACAATCGCAGTATCCGTAACAAATAAGCATATCAGCATATTCCTCAGGTGTGTAGGACGTCATCTTCAACACTTCCGTATCACAGGTACAAATCAGAGTCCGGTTAGCAAGCACAGTAGTCACAAATCAGAAGAAATAGTCCAGAATCACAGCCAAGTCGAGAAAAAGAGCAAAACGATATCACATCTACTATGTACGAAGCACAAAAGCAGACTGACAACCAAAACTGTTGTACCCCCTGTTGTATCCCAGCCCTAACCGGTCTCTACACATTTTTTCTTTCATTCGCACTTACATAAATCATCACTTGTCTCGCTCGCACGGTGCGTCTTAACTTGAAGGACAATAGGCGCGGGACCGTTAAAACTGCTACCTGGAGCGTCCCAACTACTTTTTTTCCACGAAATGTAATACAAACCCTAGATTGTTATACCTCGTTAGATAGCTGATGAAACGTAGATATTTTAAAAAACATCTGCCGAACCATTGCCATAATATTTTTTTTAGATATCCCTTAGAGAAAAATAAACTTTCTAATATTTTTTTTTATTTCTTAACTTTCACTTGTCTACTACGGTCTATTCAATTAACTTATGCACTATTTTAATGATAGACGTCCTAAAGCATCTTATTACACATGTAAAAATGCAATAATAATAATAATAAGATACACAAAATAAACAAAAATAAATTTAGTAGCCTAAAAATCGGCAATTTTCAATAAAAAAATTAAAAGTCGAATATCTCGAAAAGGGCTAAGTTTAGGGTAGGGTGTTTCATAGTGAAATAAGTCAGAAATGATGGGTACTCCACGCCCTTCACGGATCTAGCACGATTTTTCCTGTAACCCTGTATATAGATTTACTCACAATGAACGCATCCTATTTTTATGACGTCAGATCCGTTCTTACGACATTGTTGAAAGGAACGTCATCATAACGTCATGGATAATGTGAGTGGTGTGGTGGGTGACGTGCGTGACTGACTGTGACAGACTGACTTGCGTGACGCGTGCTGCTGTTATTTTTGTTTGTTTGTGTTTGTTGTTGTAGAATGGAAAATAAGTCAAACATTAAATAAAATCAAGATTGTTCAATGGAAACTTGCTAAATATTTATATAATTGTATGCTTTTATTTACGTGAGGTCGGGTGCTATCTGTTTTATATAATGTTCCATTCAGACAACAATTTTAAATTATCCAAACAACAAACAAGTTCGAAATCAAAATGCAGGTATACATGTTATTTTTTGAGGTGTTACAAGTGTTGGATATTTGTAGGTATTACGAAATAAGATTTTCATGTACTACCGTCAATTATGAATAAACAGTCAGATTAGAACCGCAGCTTGTGTATCATTACAATATCTCACTGGCGACGAGGATGGGATCACACCTGTCTGAACATACATAATTCATATTCTTTCTTTAACAGTACCTAATTTTTTTTCATTGAGGTAGTAAGAGACCACACGATCATTTATATTGGAACAGTAACCCTTCGATCGCTAGGTAACACTCAATATGTCTCAATTCCAGAAACATCTAAGACTCCAAGACGCGAAGCAGGTGGAAGCGAAGGCGGCCCGCATCAAAGAGTGGGTTACCAACAAGTTACGAGAGCTTGAACAACAGAACCAACAACTGAGGGAACAGAATGACCGCTGCAATCAGCAACTTGAACTGCTGAGAAACCACATAGCAGCTCAAGGGACCAGGAATTCCACGGTATGTAGTTATCTGATAATCATACCAAAAAAAGAGACATGGAGCTACCCATTATATAATTCTCAATGGTTAAGCACTTAATTAATGTAGATTCTGATCTATGAGAAGTTAAGCTGCGGGCATAGATGCCCTGTCTCCCATCCACACCACACTAGAATTATTTTCCCCTATCTCTAAGCATGTTAATCCATCTAGTTACACAAGATCTCAACAAATTAATGTTACATTAATGTAACGTTAAGCTAATTAAACATACCTACAGTAGGTATGTTTCATTAACTTGTTATCTAGAATATGTGACAAAAGTCTACTATAATCCACATAGCATGCAAGCAGATGTTAATCAAAGCAAACAACATCTAGCTAATTCATGAAAATCCTATCCCTAATAAAAGAAAAAAAATATCAAAAAGAGGTATATCCCTGTATGATATCAAGCCCTATATGATATTTATTTATTGTACCTATACAGTTCGTACCAACCCGAGCGAGCCTTTCCTTAGAAGTGAGCACAGACGGCTCACCACGAGCTACATCCAGCCTATTGGCAGCACACAGGCGGCGGTCAGAGAGCCTAGAGGGGCCACAGGTAGAACTAGCCGATAGGGCCTTCACAGCCTGCTGCTGCACTATTTGTATATTCTGCCTGTGTCTAAATGTGCTGATTCTATTCTTTCTTCATTTTCTTGTTTTTATATATTTTGTTCCTAATATCCTTGGGTCTGTGTGATCAATCCAGGTAAGAAACCAGCAAAGTCTTTGGTTCATTCCAATATTAAAACAATTTTAAATAAATTATATACTTGTAGGTCTTGCAAATGTTTGTTCTGTCCTGATTCATGTCCTGAGTTGTCTGCTATACCAGAGAATATCATTTTGTTTACTTTTAAGCTTTGTCTATAACTTTACCTTTTAATAATAAAATCATAAATGTTCTTCTTTTAAGAGTAATAATTTATTTGTTGTGTTTATTTTTCGAAACCATACCCATTATGTAAGAGCCTCTCTAACACTGCTATTCCCATACATAAAGAGTGTCTCTAAACCATGAAGAGTTTTTTATTTTGTTCAGTTTATATCTGCAATCAGTATCTTGACTATAAGCAGGTTTGAGGGGTGTGCTGGACTTTTTTGGGGAATCTCTTCCCCCTTTTAGTTTTATCATGAGTGTAGATCTATGATGTGTTGCTGTTTCAGCCTTCTTGGGTAGAAAAACTAAATGTACCTACTAAGTTTAATGTATAACTATTTTGTATTTTTGACAATGTTTTTCTCAGTTAGTTGTTGTTATATCAGTTAATTATTCAGGTTTGGTTGGTGGTGGTAGCTGTACCATTGGACAATTCGGTGTATCTAGCTTTGTTTAGATGATTTCTGTTTGTTCTAGAACTGTTAACAGTTTTCTGTACATGAAGTTCAGATCAAACTGTGTGAGATTCAAACTCTTATGTAAAAGAGGCTATATTTTACAACATAAAAAAAAACTGTTCTTATGTTATAATGAAAAGTTTATGTAGATAAATAGTTTGCTGTGTCTCTCTTACCTCCAGTCCTTAATAAATAGCTGGATAAACTATTTTTTATGACTGTTTCCAACTCTTATGTAAAAGAGACCATATTTAAATCCACATAAAAGATAGCTGTTCAAGTTATAATGAAAAGTTTATGAAGAGAAATAGTTTGCCGTGTCTCTCATGTCCTTAATAAATAGCCGGATAAACTATTTTCTTTTCAGTTACCAATAGTGTCGTCAGAGCCACATTACAGTACTCCAGTGAGGCACAGACGAAATCTTTCGATCGGTACTACCAACCTCGCGAATAACCTCAACACTCCCAGTACTGCCACCACAATGAACCGGACTATGGACGAGAGGACGGCTGCTAGCTTACTAGCAGATGATTTGGCTGTAAGTATATGACAAACAACATATATTAGTAAAAAGCTTTGTGAAGTTTGTACTACCATCGCGCTTACGTCGCAAGGTGCGGTTGTCGGTGAAATTACAGGAATAACAGTAGCAGTATACCTCCTAAGTTGATGGACGCAGGGTAGTACATCGTAGGGCACGTTCCTATCGTTCGTGACTTACGAGGCAATTTAAGAGTAGTAGAACTCTTCGTGAAGGGCTCGGCCGGGGAAGTACTACCACCACGCTTTTTTCTGCCGCCAAGCAGCGTTGCTGTGTTTCTGTTTGAAGAGTGTGGTCGCCGGTGTAATCACAAGCACAAGAGGCTCAACATCAGTATGCCTCAAGTTGATGGACGCAGGGTAGTGCATCGCAGGGCACGTTCCTATCGTGCGTGACTTGCGAGGCAATGCTTTTTTATAGGTGATCTTTACCACATAATATTGTAATGTTACACATTTATTAAGATTAAACTTCTACGGAAAGCCTCAATTTACGATCTAAATATTACAGACTGCAGTAGAAAATTTGGTGGTGGCGCCAACAACCCCCAACACATCCACTGACGGGGATACCACTCACGACTACGCCGAGATTTACACACCAAGCCGAGGTAACAACTACTTACTATCTCCTTTAAAAATGTACTCAAACAATAACTCGAAAAATAAATAAATGCATTAATATCTAAGGGGAGTACTCAGAGATTTGTCCATAAAACGCAATTGGTGCATACCTACTATTTGCAGTATTCTATGTAAACCAATGTAAAGTGAAAGGTTACAAACCCATCGCCGTTTCTAGAAAACTAACAAGTTAATTCTATGTTTTCACTCACCCTTTGAAAGCACCTAAACTTACATTCCGCAAATAAATATTTCTGATTTCACATTGCACACAATAAAAAGACGTTTCAAATTTTGTTGGCAGTTCAAGACAAAGTCAAAATATGTTTAATCAATAAAATAAGGATCACCTTGAAAGGTCTTAAAACTAGGTGACTCTAAATGTAATATGAATCTTAAATCAATGTACACAGAGCGCACTCCAGCTTGGCAGGGGCCAGTCAACGTGGTCGTCCAAGGACAAAAGACGTTTCAAATTTTGTTGGCAGTTCAAGACAAAGTCAAAATATGTTTAATCAATAAAATAAGGATCACCTTGAAAGGTCTTAAAACTAGGTGACTCTAAATGTAATATGAATCTTAAATCTATGTACACAGAGCGCACTCCAGCTTGGCAGGGGCCAGTCAACGTGGTCGTCCAAGGCAACAGTCGAGGAGGGTCCTCTACCGGCGATAGTTCGACGTCAGAACATCAGATACAACCTAGGCCGCCTACACCGCCTTTACACAGGTTTCCGAGCTGGGAGGCCAAGATCTACCAGGTCAGTGGGAAACATGTCTTATTTGTATACAAATAAGACATAGAACTGAGCGCCAGAGCAACAGAGTGTATTCTAGCTAGCATCTAGATGAGGTGGTGATTACTGGTTTGATCAATTGAAAAATAAATCACCGCAAAACGTTTACGCATCTTTGTTGAAATTGATTTGTCCAGGAATCTGCTGTTTTCCAGTCCTTGGTCGCCATTCGAGAACCTAGTTACCTTTTATTCTTATCTGTGACACAGTTTTTTTAACTTACACAGAATCATCGTTTTCTAGAAAATTATGTACCTACTATCTATGTTGTTCTTTGTTCAAATATAAACATTATTATTTAAGTTTTAAGTTAATATTGTCACTGTCAGGTGGCGGATGACGGCTTGCAACAGTCAGTGGAAGAGGAGCTCAGTCCCCCGCCATGTCCGCGGCCCATGCACGAGTCTACCAGCTACCAGGACATATCTGTGCCCGTGTATGCCACTGTCAAAGGGGTATGTACTGTACAATTCTACACACAGATATTATAAACAAACATGTATTTATTTATTTATTCATTCATTCTTAGATTCACAGTTTTCTTATTGTCTAATATAAATTATATAATATACATTGTGCATAAACCAAATCGAATCTACATTTTATAAGCAAATTATGTAGGTAGGCAGATGACACTGAAAAGAAACCAAAATAATAAGGTGAAAGTTAACTAATAAAACAGATATAAAGTATATAGTTGATAACAAAAAAAAAGAGAACAATGTGTAAAATAAAACGTGATAATGAAATGTGTAGTGTAGGTAGTGTGTCACATTGCTATGGTATGCGGGTCGGGAAAGTACATAGAGGAAAAGGACATACTATTTAATCGCGGGTAAAACCGCGGAGCGCAATTAGTTATTAATGAAAACAAACAAATAATTATACCATCAAAATGGGCCGCGGCCACTTATCAGTACTTATTCCCAGCAGTGCGAGCTTACAGGCTAATATAAAGAAACAGATAGATAATGGTGTCGATTCTGTTGTTGCAATATCCTAAACTAACCTAATCTGACAGCTCTAAAATTATAGCCATCCTTGTTGTTTCGCTCTTTTAGAAAGGGATGCCAATATTTTTAGTGCTGTCAAAATAGGTTAAGTTAGGAAAATTAAACAACAGAATTGGCACCAATGTAAGTTTTGTGATCCAGCGTGCAAGCCAGATACGATCCATGCCATTCACCGGCGACTCCTCAGACGACTCTTCAGATGGAGAGGAGTCCATGGGAGTGACGGTCCACAACACGCCACATCATCAGCTAGTCAACAACCATGTTTATGGTAAGTTATACTTTCATACCTATTATAAGAGTGGTAGGGCTCTTTGTGAAGTGCTTGTGGTTAAACTATAGCTACCCTGGTACCTGAGTTGAGGGTTGGGGATAGGGGGGATGCATGTGGGGGTAGATGGCAAGTCTTTCCCTATAGTTCTTTTTTCTAGGAAATGAAAAAAAATTTTCTTCAAATTTCTTCACTTAAAAAAAAAAAAACCCTAACCTAATGAGAATTCCTCCCCTTGAGTCTTTTTGTCATGGAGATGAAATATTACTACCAATTTTCTTCATATAAAAAAAAACCCTAACCTAACTAGTAACTTACCTGAAAAACTAAATTATTTTTTTTCATTTCCTAGAAAAAAGGACTCAAGGGGAAGACTTGCCATCTACCTCCACTTGCATCCCCCCTATCCCCAACCCTCAACTCAGGTACAAGGATTGCTATAGCCAACCCGTGCTTGTCTCAGAAAATACTACCACCACGCCTTTTTCTGCCGTTTGCGGCAGCAAAAAACCGGTTTCGGTTTCAAGAGGGTAGTTTTCGGTGAAATTCCACACATGAGGCTTAACATCTGAATGCCTCAAGTTAATAGACGCAGGGCACGTTCCTATCGAGCATGACTTACGTGGCTAGCGTTTGTGGTGATGGTTTACTACTTAACATCAGCTTACTCCCAAATCAAGTTGTAGATTTTTCTTTTATTATAATATCTATATATATTTCAGGCGGTCAAACATCCCAAATGCCGATTAACAACGTGAACCTAACGAACATACTCCCGGCCTCGATCCAACAAACATCGCAGGCACTTGTGCTCACCAACAGTGCTAATGGACAATGCAGCTCTTCCGACACCAGTCTCAGTGCTAGCAGTCCATCGAAAAGTGTCAAAACTAGTTCCAGTCTGAGTCCGGCGAAGCGGTCCAGTAGCGGGTCGCCTAGCAAACAGAGCAAGACTAGAGGTAAGCTTATTTGAACCTTATGTTAATACGTATAAAGTTGCTATGAATAGTGCTAATGGACAATGCAGTTCAGACACCAGTCTCAATGCCATCAGTCCAACGAAAAGTATCAAAACTTTCGGCCTTCCTATGGCGTGCATATCTGCACGAGGGAAGATCAATCAATGCAGCCACAGGTAACGCTACTCAGGTGGCCACTTATTTAGCCAAACTATATAATTTTATAGTGACCGGAACAGTGACATGACAGTTGACGGAAAACTTAGGTCTCTCATGTCGTAGTGTATCCGTCTTCTTCATCAAAAATTTCATCAAATGTATATAAAAAAACTGAAACAGCTTCACGACTTTGATCCCCAGGCACGGTAGATATCCCTTCAGATCTCCCAGTACCAAGGAGGTACTAATTCAAGATTATTTGAGGATGTCTAAAGGGGGGTAGTCAGAGGTACGTCCAAACATTACATTTGGCACATACCCACATTTTGCAGTAGTTAGTATTCCATACGTGACAGGTTGCAAGCCCATCGCCGCTGTTAGAATACTAACTGGTTTCCTCACGATGTTTTCCTTCACCGTTTAAGAGCACTGGCATTGCGCACATAAATTTTTCGATAGAAAAATCCATTGGTGCACGACTGGATTCGAACCTGCGACCTTACGATCGGAAGGCGGGGTCACTCCCACTAGACCACCGGTGCTCAAAAAATGAAAATGTATATAGTTGATTGTTTTATGCATAAAAATACAACTCATGAAGATACAGTTGCAAAACAAAGTCTTTTACTTTTTTTTAGTTGAAAGATCTCAAAAATTCTGAAAAAAAAAATAAAGTGTTTTGAAGAGCCCACGATACGAAGAGCCAAATTTTATTTTTGGACGTCACTGTTCCGGCCACCACGTATAAGTATCGACACGATAAGAAGTAGTTGTAACCTTCCTTGTGTTTCCAGACACGTCATTCGAGTCCGGCATGTCGGACGACTACGCGATCCCACCGGACGCGGTGTCGTGCGACAGCTCTGCCTCGGCGTCGGCGTGCGCGTCCGCCTCTGTCGCGTCGCTATGTCGCGCGCCGCCCGCCGACTCGCCGCGACGACATGACGCGCTCGAGAAGAGCGGACATCTGGCCAAGCTGGGGGGGAAACTGAAGACTTGGAGGAAGAGATGGTGAGAAAAACAGTTCCACTCTATTGATCTCTAGACACAGTACCCCTAGATATCTTGGTACACACTAAACCATTATGTCGCGCACTGCCTGCCGATTCGGCGCGGCGTCATGACGCGCTGGAAAGTAACGGACATCTGGTCAGGCTGGGGGGGAAACCGAAGACTTGGAGGAAGAGATGGTGAGAATGAGGGTTTACATATAAAACAGCAGTAGATATTTTAATACCAAAGAGATCATTATGTCGCACGCCGCCTGCTGACTTATGTCGCCGCGCTGAGTTCAAGAAGAGCGGACATCTGGCCAAGCTGGGGGGGAAACTGAAGACTTGGGGGAAGAGATGGTGAGAATGAGGGTTTACATATAAAACAGCAGTAGATATCTTAGTACCAAAGATATCATTATGTCGCACGCCGCCTGCCGACTCGGCGCGGCGTCATGACGCGCTGGAGCGACGATCTGGTCAAGCTGGGGGGGGGGGGGGGGACTGAAGACTTGAGGAAGAGATGGTGTGGTGAGAGGCTGCGTCCATTCTTTGAAAAATTCTTTTTAGTATGTCTAAAGGGTTAGACATCCTCAAAGAAATGGATTCGGATCAGAAATGGTCAGCACACAGTCATATTTTGCAGTAGATATATAAAGATAACACTTTATTGTACACAAGGATACATCTTAAAGCTCGGCGTAAATAAATAAAGTATCTACAATGGGTAGCTTTTTCGCTTTTCGGTTGCAAGCAGAAGTTAAAACACTAACATAACTGATTGATCACAAAAAAAAACTTTATTGAGGACAACATCGACAGTACATCATAAAGTACATATAGGTAGGAATACTAATTATAGTCCTACAATCGGCGGTCTTATCGCATGTTGCGATCTCTTCCAGACAACCGTTGTTTTATTCTAAAAACGTAGTACTAGTTAGTACTAGTACTTAGTACTTAGTACTAGTACTAGTAGTTAGTACTAGTACTAAGTTTTGTGATAGTTCACAAGTGCACTTTCAGATGAAATAAAAATACTCATATTTAACCATCCCTCCCAGGTTCGTCCTCAAAAACGGCACCCTATCATACTGGAAGAGCCAATCGGAGATGAACAGGAAGCCGCAGGGTCAGATCGGCTTGGGCGAGGCTTGCAAGATATCGCGTAACGACGGTGCTGCCACCTTCGAGATATACACCGGCAGTCGCACTTACTACCTCACAGCTGACAGTAATGCTACTATGGAGGATTGGATCAGAGTTTTACAGGTACGTCTTATTACGTATTAACTTTAGTTGATCTAAAAATTTTGTCAATTTATTGCTTCTGTTTAATAGTAAAACGGTGAGGGAAACACATCGTGAGGAAACCAGTTAGTATTCTAACAGCGGCAATAGGCTTGCAACATGTCACGTATAAATAAAATAAAATAAATAAATAATGCTGGACAATCCACACAGCACTATCTAGCCCCAAAGTAAGCTATTCAAAGCTTGTGTTATGGGTACTAGATAACTGATATATTTAATACATTATATACTTACATAGATAGATATTTTTTTTTATTATACATAGAAAACACCCAGACCATCGGAACAAATTTCTGCAGATCGTACACAAATTTGTTCCACGGCGGGAATCGAACCCGCAACCTCTTGCGTCGCAGGCAGGCTCTCGCCCGCTGCGCCACAGAGGTCGTCAGTCGTATGGAATAACTGTTGCAAAATGAGTGTTACAAGTTAGTAATTAGAGTAATATTAGTTGATCTAAAAACTTTCTCAATTTATTGCTTTTGTTTAATAGTGAAAAGGTAACGAAAACATTGTGAGGAAACCAGTTAAGGTACTGACACACGTGCTTATTTTCGAGCTGAAAGCATGCTTTTTTCGAGCTTTCTCCATAAAAGCACGTGTTAACGGGTCGTGCTAATAAATGAGCATGCTTTTTTGGTTGTACGTCGGTTGGTTTTTGAGCATGCTTATTTTTGAGCACGCGTGTCAGTACTTTTGTATTCTAACAGCGGTGATGGGCGGCTTGCAACTTGTCACGTATGGCATAACTGTTGCAAAATGTGGGGCCAAATGTTTGGACTTACCTCTGACTTACCTCTGACTTAGACGTCCTCAAAGCATCTTGAGTTAGTACTTGGTACTAATATATCTGAGGGGCTATTTATGAGGTTAAAGGTTTAAATTGTCATTGTTGTTAGCTTACTATTGTATTTTTTGTTTTTAGAACGTCCAAAGAAGAAACGCTACCAAGCTCTTACTCAGCAAAGAGGACAACAAGCCCACAATACAAGGTTGGCTGACCAAGGTTAAAAATGGTCACGCCAAGAAAAGTTGGTGCGTTCTCATCGGCAAAATGTTTCTGTACTTCAAGTCTCCGGGCGATCAAGTGAGTTCCTCTTGTCTCAGTTCTTTCGGAACAGTGTGATGAAAGGATTTTAAGTGCGCCCCAAAGAGCATTCGAGAACTAAGTTATTCTGTAAGTTGCCTTTTGTCTTCTAATGCCCGGTAAATAAATAAAAAACTTTATTTGTAATCATGTATGTATAACTGTAAAATTAAATCTTATTATAACCCACCTAATATGTCCTATCCTACTACTATTATAAACGCGAAAGTTTGTGAGTATCGATGGATTCAATTTAGGAAAGTTAATTTTAGTCAAATTGAATTTTGAATTTGTCAAATGAAATCTATAACAGATTTACTATAATACTAGCCGCGCCCCGCGGTTTCACCCGCGCAGATTTAAATCTCGGTTTTCCCACGGGATAAAAAGTAGCCTATGTGCTATTCCACACTATAATCTAACTCCCCAAGTTTCATCCAGATCCGCTCAGCCGTTCCGGCGTGAAAGAGTAACAAACATCCATCCATCTATACATACAAACTTTCGTGTTTATAATAGTAGTAGCATAATTTATTAATACAAATGTATGTTTCTGTAACAATAACTTCATGCATGGCCATTTATCAGTATATATTTACTGAGTTGACTATGTACATACTATCTAACAAGTAACATCATTATGTTTCGTTCTGCAGTCATCCATTTTTTCTCAGCAGATTTTTTTGCTAAATGCTGCATTAACAATGTTGTCGGTTCTACTGGTCTTCCTTGAACGATAAATTCGATGACGCGAACCTTCTTATTGTTTTTCAAGGTAGACTGTGGTGTTGCATTATCCTAAACTAACACAATTTGACAGATACAAAAATGTTGGCGTCTTTTTTATAAGCACTATTTGCTCATGCAATACAAGCACCATCTGAAATCACTTATATTTCCCCATTAATTCGCAAGTCACGCACGATATGAAAGTGCCCTACGATGCACTACATTATGTGTGGACATAGGGTAGTGCATCGTAGGACACTTTCATATCGTGCGTGACTGGCGTGGCAAACATTATGTTTAATAATCACCTTCATTTACCGCCATTTTAAAAAACTAGTGGTGATTTAAATTTTAGCGCTGTCAAATTAAACGGATAATGCAATAGCAGAATCGACACCAATGTATGGATTTATTTCCACAGAAGAATATCTTAGTCTGATGAAATTGGATTGAAATTTTAGCTACAAAGTCATATCAAAAATGTTTGAGTATAAAAAATAAATTTGTGCCCAAATTGTTTGATTAACGTTGAATTGAATCCATACTAGGCACGCTTGCTGGACTCGCTGTCTAAGAAGAGGCCTGATTCCGAACGGTGGGACCATAATGAGGTATATTTATCCACATATTAACATTATAAGGCGTAGTGGTATCCAAGTCAGTTAAAGAGTCGCGGGTCATTGCGGTCACCATCCCTATGCCCTTCTCCGCTATTTTAAGTAATTGGGCTGGCTAGGGTGAGGTTAGCAGGATGACAAGACGTTTCAAAGTGATAATTGTGATTAGATTGAATAAATACATTTTGACTTAGACAATGAACAATAAACCCCATTGCGAGACGTCCGGGCAGATCTCATTCCCCCACCACGATTTATAATTAGAGTCGCTGGAGGGGCGAATTGGATACCACTTCGTCGTAACATGTTGACGCATACAGTAAAATGGCATGGAAGAGCTTACAAATAAAACTGTCTTGATTCATTATTTTGTGGAAAAAGGTCTAAAATAGACCATAGCGTTGGTCAAGCTTACAAATAATGTCAGATGAAGTTATTAAGTATTATTCAACCCCTATAACACCCCATTCCCCTACAGAACCCTACGGGTCAGATCAACATGAGGGACGCAAGAGTAGAAGATGTTGAACACGTCTCAGACTCAGACTCTGAGGAGAAGAATGACGATGCGAGGAACCATCTCACTGTCGCCATCTATCCGCAGCATCAGGTAAACTAACTTTTACATAATTTTTTATAGCCTATTTCAAATTCCTTGAATATAGGTTACTTACGGTCAAAGAATTTTTGAAATCGGACCCGAGCCCGCACCACCATCACTTGAAGCATTCTTATTTCAATATTACTTTACTTTTTTAATAAAGCTGACTATGCAGTTTACATAAGGCATTGACATAAAAGTAATATTGAAATAAGAATGCTTCAAGAGATGGTGTTACAGGCCCAGTAGTTTTTGAGCCTATTTGTTACATACAAATATACAATGGTTTTCTCTTTATTATTAGTGTAAATAATTATGGGTACTTTAATATTGTACAACATTTTTTTGTTCTATCGACAATCGTTTCCACAGCGCATGCGATAAGACATTTTATGGCCCATTTTTTGCACTTTGGGTTACATTTTTGATGTTTTAGTAAGGATCTCTAATTTTTTCCAGCAATAATTATAGCCTGTTACTCAGGGATAATGTAGCATTCTAATGATGAAAGAATTTTTGAAATCGGACCAGTAGTTTTTGTGCACTGCGCATATAAATTATTTGATGGAAAAATCGATTGGTGCACGACCGGATTCGAATCTACGTCTTACGAACGGAAGGCGGGGTCACTCCCACTAGACCACCGGTGCTCTTCACAACTACATTTTTTTTAATGTAAAAGATAGACAAACGGGCTAACGGCCCACCTGATGGTAAGCGGTCACCGTCGCCCATAGACAACAACACCAGGGGCGTTATCAGTGCGTTGCCTACCCTAAAGGACTTTATTAAAAAAAATCTTAAAGCTTTTCATGTTAAATCTTGGCGGGAAAACCTAAGATGGTAACTCATTCCACAGCCTATGGGAACTACTATAAAAAACTACATAAAAACCTATTCCATAATATTATAAACGCTATATATTCCAGGGACCAACTTACCTCCTGTTCGAGTGCAAAGCCGACAAGGACTCATGGCTGTACCATCTGACAGTGGTCAGTGGCGGAGGCCTCAGCCAGGGCACGCACTTCGAACAGCTTATACAAAAGCTCATGGAAACTGACGGCGACCCTAGTAAGTATCACTACTTATTTTTGAAGAACATACATTGATAGCCTTCACAGCTCAGTCGGTAGTTGCTCTGAAGGCCGTGGGTTCGATTCCTACCGAGAACAAACATTTGTGTGATAAACATAGATGTTTGTTCTCTGTCTGAGTGTTAATATTACAAAAAGAAGTATACAGGGTGTCTGGAAGGTCGATGCAAAGCCGTGAGGAGGGGGGGTAGGTCACCTCGTTACGCATCTATTCAGGCTAGATTACCTTAGTTTTTTTTTAATATTTTTTTATTTTTATCATTATTAAACACCTCCCATTTAGTCAGTTATGTGGATACAGATGATTGTTTTGGTGTTTATCGATTGAATACACATTATGCTAGGACGCAAACAAATAGTTAGGCACTAGTAACTGTCTGTTTGAACACTATGAACGAATATGGATATTATGATAACTCAGAATTCGTCGACATTGGACTAAGGTAATCTAGCCTGAATAGATGCGTAACGAGGTGACCTACACCCCCCTCACGGCCTTGCATCGACCTTCCGAACACCCTGTATATGTATTATATTAGCTATCCATATTACAAGTTTTAGCTTAGTTTGGAGCTAGATAGTGCTGTGTGAAAAGTCCACCAATTTATTTTTACTTTATTGTGGACATGCACTACTTTTTATAGCAAACAATAATCGAAAAAATGATATTACTCAATCGATCCAATTAAGATTCCTCCCTTCCTAAGGTGACAGCCAGGCAATTTATAATAATTTCATAAAGTTTCTTATATTTCCTTCGCAGATTGTGTTCTATGGAGGCATCCAACGCTTCTGTACTCGAAGGAAAACATAACGTCACCGCTGACGTCACTAAACTCGGAAGCATTACAGGCAGAGGCGCTAAAACTATTTAAAGTAAGTTACTGCAAACCAAAACAAAACATAGTTGAACAAGTGGTTAAAATATGCTATTATAAACCATTAAAAACGAAGGCCCTCATTTATTTTTCTGATTTAAATCCCGGTATTCCCGCGGGATATAAAGTAGCCTATGTGTTATTCCAGACTATAACCAATCTCTCTGCCAAGTTTTATCCATATCCGCTCAGCAGTTCCGGCGTCAAAGAGTAACAAACATCCATCCATCCATCTATTCATCCATACTTACAAACTTTCGCGTTCTTAATATTAGTAGGATAGTTCCTGGTTAATCCCAACTAATATTATAAATGCGAAAGTAACTCTGTCTGTCTGTCTGTTACGCTTTCCCGCTTAAACCTTCTATCTTTAGACCCTGAGAAAGAACATAGGCTACCTTTTATTGCGAAAAAAAGAGATGAAGAGATTAAAAGTACGCAGACGAAGTCGCAGGTACCAGCTAGTTTATAAATATTTCCCCCATTCCAGTGCGTCCAGTTATTCATGTCCGTTTGTGTGGAGCAAGCCGGCATCGACTACCACGTGGTGCTCGCTCAGAACGCTCTCCAGCAATGCCTGGAGGTCTGCGAGCTGCAGGACGAACTGGCGGCCGCGCTGGCTCGCCAGACCGCGCCGATAACCCACTCCAAGCACGGCGTCCAGGTAACGCCGCGCCCTAGGCTTAAAGCTGGCAAGCTTAAGAATGTAAGTGCTGCTTTTTTACTGGACGGGGCTCATTTGAAAGTATTCTTTAGACAAGAGACAAAATGTTGACCCCACGTGAAGGGATAAGGGAGAAATATGGTACTAATATGAATTTTGAACCAGAAGCAAGTTGCATAGTAATGTAATTATGAACGTGATACATACATACATAAAATCACGCCTGTAGGGGTAGGGGGTAGGGGTAGGCAGAGACCACGGATTTCCACTTGCTACGATCCTGACATACCTCTTTCGCTACATTCACTCTCATAACATTCCTCATACGTTCTCGTCGGTTTAGGGTACTCTTGACCTGGCCTTTCTCTAGAACGTCTGCTATATGATCCAGATATGTCCAGATATGTATATGTACGTGATACGGATGTTTTTAAGGGGCAGCGTACAGCGCGCCGCTATCTCGCTCGCGCAATTGAACATTTTTAAAGATATAAAATCACTGAATGTAGTTAAATAAAATCGCAATCGGTTAAGTTGTTGTCAATGGCAAGACAAATATTTAGCCAAAATAAAATTTGATCCAAGCAAATTTTCACACTTTAAAATTGGACTTTATATTTTTATATTTCAGATGTATGAAAACTAGCTTGGATCAATTTTTTTCTTTGCTAAATCTTTGTATTTCCACTGACAACAGCTTAACCGATTGCGATTTTAACGGTCCCATAATAGTAGTCATTCTTTTAATCGATAACGTGCATGCGCCCGCGCCGAGTAGGTAGGGGGCACGTTCCTATTGTGCGTGACCTACGGGGCAATGTTTTGTTTATAGGTGATGGTTACCACTTAACATCAGGTGGGCCATCTGCTTGTTCCATCAGCTAGTTGTATAAAAAAAAAAAGGTACTCTCAACACTAATGTTAAGATGATTTATGACCAAGTTTGCAGCGAGCGTTTAACGCGACTTACAACCCGGTCACAATATCTGTGCACCTGACTTCGGAACGTCATATCGGCGGTCTGGGTTTTTTTGGAAATTGCGTATCCAAATTTCAGGTTAAGCCTGAGCTGTAACTGTATAATAATTAATTTAAAATCTTAATCGATTTTTAATTATTTGCAGTTTAGTCTTTCTAATATTTTTTTTTATTAAAAAAATATTTGAAAGTATCCATTCACGTCTATTTAAATAAAAAATAGTCATGCTTTAAATATAAAGCCTTTTTATCACGTTCAAAATTGTACCCTAACCTTTACGAGTTAGAGTACAAAATGGATATTCACTTTTAAATAATATCGCTTTATATTTGCAAAGCTTATGGGCGGAACGCTTCAGTGCTTTTCTCATACATTTATTATTCTCATACATTTCACTCGTACATACCAATATTAGAAATAATTAAGATCATAAGTGATAGTAAACGCTTAAGCACTTAATTTTGTTCTTACAAAAATTTATTATACTCATACTGTGCTCTAAATAAAATTGTAAACATACATAGTACTTTAAAAATACCTTCACATATACATACATACATTTCATTTATTCTACATAAATTACAAAAATATTGTTAATGACAAAAAATCTCGGGTAGACGAAAAATTTAAGAGTTGATTCAAAATGTATGTTTCTGTGTTTTATTTTAATACCTACGAGCACAGTATAGAGCCTACGGAACTCATTTTTCCAAGCATAGTATTAAGTAGAGCTTACAGAACTAACTTATTTTTTTGCAAAATCAAAATACCTACACTAACAAACCATCTTGTTGATAAGTGTAAGCTTTGAGTGTTGCCGTAAACAAGAAGCTTCTAGTATTGTGGTTGATCAATTTGGAATTGTATGTGGAAACATTTAATTGGCTTCATTGAAATAATTGTGTTTTAATCCAAATTATTGGATATTATTCCAATTTGATCGAAAAGTTTTGGTAACATTCGTAAACTCATTCGTTCATCGTTCAAGAATGAATGAAGTATTTAATCAGTATCAATGTTGCCACAACTAGCGCTACGTTGCAATATACTCAAATGGAATGTTGGTGTAAATTTTCCCCGATTTTGTTTCCTTTTCTTCCGATTATTCTTTGAGAATGTTTTTACCCCACCCCTTAGAATTAGGGAATGACTTATATTTTATCGTTCATATACTCTCATAGCTGTTATCCTAGCACTGTTGAATCCTCTGTTATGAAAGATTGTTGTTGCGAGTATTAGTCTGTTACCCTGTATAATCATAGATATAAATAAAGGTGAGTTCAATTAGAAAATACTGCATAATATGCCTACTTTCGTTTTTCAAAGTTTAAAACTAGACAGAAAATATTGAACACTAATACATAAGTTGTGGTTGATCTTTTAACAATTGGTCGAAACAAAATAATGAGAATTTTATTAATTCATTTCAATTTGATGGTAAAGCTATGTCAACATTAATTCCTTGATTTCATTCGTTCTTCATACGAAGAATGAATGGTAAAATGTTTAATACGTGTTTCAATCTTAGCATAATTGTATTTTAATTAATATTTCAATTTATAATATAAGTAAACAATATTCTAAAATTATGGCGTATTATGTAGTCCCTAAAATTAATTAATCTTTTCATATCAACAATGTACAAATATAGTTTATCAACTCCTTACGTCTTAAATAATCTCTACTGTAAATATAAATATTCTGGGTTTGGTTGAATTGGTACTGGCAATACTAGAGTGGGATGCAAATAGTTTTAATGGCACACACAAATCATGATATCGCACTGGCACTAACAATATGTAAATTGGATTTATAGCGCAAAGCGATTACCGGGCACCATTTTTGTAGCCGTATTTTCAAATGGTATAAATGTGTTGCCATCTCTATTACCTTGGTTTTGGTGTACAATGGGCAAGTTTTCGGGGCTACGTTTAAAGCAAAATGTACGTTAAGAAAGAGACAAAAAATGGCACTAATTGCAACATTCACACTCAGTCATGAGATTTTTTTCTAAGGCCATATTTTTATTATGATATTTAAATGGCCTTGCAGATAGAATGGGAACTAGTTGGATTTGTAAATATTAGAGCGTGTATTTTAAATATAAAAAGTGTATATTGTATTAATTTAATAAGAAACTAGCAACACAACTGCGGAACTTTCAGTATACAAATGTGTCTCCTTAATGTCCACATAATGTTACCCCCACCAAACACAGTTCTAGTTCTCTAGTACACAGTTTGTATCCCCTGAAACAACAAGCATAAAACCCTTCTATAATCCACAAAAACGAAGTCACAATCTCGCAAAAACCGGGCATAGTCCTCTTTTACAAATCACAGTCACACACGACTCAAGACATGATTCAAACGACATAGTAGAGTAACCCCCGCAGAATAGCAACACCAACATTTCATTTGTACAGCAACTGCTACTGTGTGCGACACAGTCTCTCTTCACTTGCGACACGGGCGCGTCGTCTGTGGGCGACAACAAGAGTGGTGATGTGCAACCTAATTCAGCTGGATCGCCTAGCTCTATACAGGTAATGGTACTGTAGTAGGCTATACTATGTTCGATAAATGTTGATAACATATATTTACTTTCATACGAGACATTATGCAATGTGTATTGTCGAAACTTGATCAACGAAATGTGCGGAAATAATAAAAAATATACAAAATAATTATAATAATAAAATTGGCTAATATACTTAGTTTGGACTTCTTAAATGGCAGCTTATGGCGCGCCGCTATCTCGCTCGCACAATTTAACATTTTTGAAGATATAAAATCACTGAATTTAGTTATATTTTTTTTTTCAGTAAATCTTTGTAATGCTATCGACCACAACTTTTTATATAACTAAATTCAGTGATTTTATATCTTCAAAAAAGTTCAATCGTGCGAGCGAGATAGCGGCGCGCCGTATGCTGCCCCTTAAGCTTAAGAAATCTATACTAAGTGGATTAAGTACCTACTTAACCTCTTCTTTCTTTTTTTTTTCTCTGTGTGGCTGGTTTTGCAACCGCACAGTAACACTATCCGTCAGAAAGATTTTATAATGTTGATAACTATCCGTCAGATCAAAATATAGCCGTCTCTAGTTTGGAAATGTTAAAAAAAAGCCTGTTATATTATTTCTGCGGATTGCGTTTCTCTAAGTTGGAGAAACTGCCCTATATATGAGAATTGGATAAGATTAGTTTATTGTCGGAAAAGCGTATGAACCATAAAGTATTTCATAGTAAATTCCCTGAAGCCAATTTATGTAATCATCGTTCCCAGAAGTGTATGAGAAAAGCAGTAAGTGATATTTAATTTAGCGGCTCAATAGAGTATTCTAGTCACTGTCACTTTCATGCCAACGAAAAGAGACAGCAACAGACTTATCGGTCTGTTAAGCTATTGGCGCGCTCAATGACAAGTGTTTAAACAGACTAACTGGTCTCGAAGCAATAAGCCTACCTCACAAAAGCTACTGCAACTCTACGATCCATTCCAGGCGCCTCTACTATCCGTGGATTGCAAAAGCAATCCGCCGACCTACAGCTTCGTCCAGGGTTGGCAGCTCCTAGCATTGGCAGTCAGCCTGTTTGTACCGAGGAATAACAGACTGCTGTGGTATCTGAAGCTTCATCTGAGCAGGCACGCGGATTCTAAGTAAGTACACTTTTATCTGTCCTGCAAAGAATCCTACTACTATATAAACGCGAAAGTTTGTAAGTATGGATGGATGGACGGATGTTTGTTACTCTATTATTAGGTATATTATTATGTATTATATCAGCTATCTGGATCCCATAGTACGAGCTTTGCTTAGTTTAAAGCTAGATAGTGCTGTGTGGAATGTCCATCATATTTATAAAAGACTATTCGCGCCTCGCGGTTTCACCCGCGCAGATTTAAATCCCCATGGTATTCCGACGGGATAAAAAATAGCCTATGTATTCTAAATTATAATCTATCTCTCTGCCAAGTTTCATCCAGATCCGTTCAGCCGTTCCGGCGTGAAAGAGAAACATCCATCCATCCATACTTGCAAACTTTCGTGTTTATTTTTTACTAGCGACCCGCCCGCGCGCCCCTGCTTCGCACGAGTGCATATTTTTTTTCTACTATATCATACATGTATTATACATATAAACCTTCCTCTTGAATCACTCTATTAAAAAAAACCGCATCAGAATCCGTTGCGTAGTTTTAAAGATTTAAGCATACATAGGGATATAGGGACAGAGAAAGTAACTTTGTTTTATACTATGTATTGATAGTGAAGTAGGAAGATAGATATACTAAAGAAACGAATCCCCAGAACGGAATGCGGTAAATACGCGGCGTACTGCGCGCGCGCACTCGAGCGCACGATCCGGAACGGCGGGCGCGAGGACAAGCCGTCGCGGATGGAAGTGCTCTCGATCCTGCTCAAGAATCCGTACCACCACTGCCTGCCTCACGCCATTCCCGTCCACATGCTCAATAATACGTACCAAGTAAGTTGTTGGCTCTTTTGTTTGAAGAAAAGAAACAAAATACATTCATTTGACATACAACAGAAAAAAAATAAACAGAACGGACAGGTATAGATAAAAAAAATCAAAAAATGATGTAAAATTGTAAATTTTAAGTTATAAATTGTGTACAGTTTTGAATGAATGATTTAGCAAAAATATTCAAATATTAAAAGTATTCTTCGAAACTTGATTAATTTTGCAAAACTACTTTCAATAATTTTATATCCTCAAAGATGTTGAAATGTGCGAGCGAGAAGTACATCGACGGAATTTTGTACGTCATTCTAAGACGCATGCGATCTTACACACCAACGAGATACATCTCAGTACAGTGTGTGTCACGTAAAAAGAACGTCAGAAGGAGACGGCATTTTGTACGTCATTCTAAGACGCATGCGATCTTACACACCAACGAGATACATCTCAGTTTAGTGCGCGTCACGCAAAAAGAACATCAGAAAAAGGGGGAGAGGGTGTGGTGCGGGTATTTCTGCGCAGACATCCCCTCCACTGTTTTTCAGCGTTCTTTTTTGTTGACGCGCACCAGAGGGAGGGGGTGTGGTGGCGCGAGTATTTTGTATGCGCAAACACATCCCCTCCACTGTTTTCCAGCGTTCTTTTTAGTTGACGCGCACGATACAAAACACACTAAACACAAATGATTCCAGGTGATAAGTTTCGACGGTTCAACGACAGTGGAAGAGTTCCTATCGACTTTGAGTACAGAGCTCGGTTGCCGTGAGTCAGCCGCCTCGGGTTTCGCACTCTTCAGCGACGATCCCATCGAGAAGGACTTGGAGCATCATATCAAGCCGGATAAGAAGGTATTATTATACAGGGTGTCCGGAAGGTCGATGCAAAGCTGTGAGAGGGGGGTAGGTCACCTCGTTACGCATCTATTCAGGCTAGATTACCTTAGTCCAATGTCGTCGAATTCCGAGTTATCATAACATGATTTTTAAAAAATTTACCAAAATCATGTGCTTATTCGTTCATAGTGTTCAAACAGACAGTTACTAGTGCCTAACAATTTGTTTGCGTCCTAGCATAATGTGTATTCAATCGATAAACACCAAAACAATCATCTATATCCACATAACTGACTAAATGGGAGGTGTTTAAAAAGTTTTTTTTTTCTAATCTAGCCTGAATAGATGCGTAACGAGGTGACCTACCCCCCCTCACGGCTTTGCATCGACCTTCCGGACACCCTATATTTATAGAGCGCTGACCCCTTTTTCGGACGGTGAAGCATAATGCTGAGCCGGGACCTTTTTGCTGCTGTAGCACACAACATTGTTATTAGGTATTGATTTATGTTTAATACGTAGCGTTTGTATCATGTTATGTTTTTGTTTTTTATTTAGCCATATTTAAATAATGCTTGTTATTTTAATATTATTCGTGAAAATCTTTCTTACATGTAATAATTTTTTTTAATCTCTAATCTTTGTTTTCTTGTATACCTTCTTCTGATATGAATGATACCTGTTATTATGAATTCGAAGCTTAATTGTATATGTTGTGTGTTCTTTGTAGCAAATAAATAAATGTCTATGTCTATTTAATTTATTAGAAAACGATTATTTGCAAAGAATGTTATTGTTAATCAAGTATGTACAAAATACACATAAAATGGTTGAGACATCTGCAGACCGTTGCAAAAGACCTACCCTGTCATTCATATTCCCTGCCATTTTATAGCGGATCTATAAAGTATTCTTGTCACTGTTATACTTTCATGCCAACGAAAAGAGACAGCAACAGATTTATTGGTCTGATAAGCTAATGACGCGCTCAGCGACCATTATGAATAAGGGTCCCTTAATAAGACATATTATTATATGAGAGTAATTAGAGCAATTGAAATAAATACCGGTGTTTATTTCCATACACCACTACCTGATGAAGAAGAACTAACTATAGCACATTTCCAGCTATGTGACGTCATATCAAAATGGGAGACGGCCCTCCGCGAGAAGGGCTCTGGAAAGTTCGAGAACTCTCGAGTGATCCGGCTTACGTACAGAAACCGGCTCTACTTCAAGAACTCCGTGAGAACTGAGACTGATAAGGAGAAGTTACTGCTGTGCTATCAAATTAACCATCAAGGTACTTATTTATTCATCGTCTTCACTATCACTACATAGCATAAAACAAAGTCGCTTTCTCTGTCCCTATATCAATGTATGCTTAAATCTTTAAAACTACGCAACGGATTTTTATTTTGATGCGTAAAACGGACCGATTTTAGAAACAAACGAAAAAATAAATCAAATTGTAAACGAGAACCGACTCGATCCATAGACAACTAGCAAATCCCAACTGAGTAGAGATTTGAGTCTAGATTCAAGTGAGTGACGTTTGAGGGCTGTTTTGGAATAAACGCAAAACCTAAGCAGCGATTCGATGCTTGAGTAGAGATCACCTGAACTGTACTCAAGCGCTGCTTGAGCGTTGTTTCTGCATACGGGCCTAAGTGATTCAACAGAGGTTTATATGTATAATACATGCATGATATGTGACCCGTGCGAAGCAGGGGCGCGCGGGCTGGTCGCTAGTATATACATATTATACATATAATAAAGGAAGGGTTGTAAACATACGTTGTTATTTCCAGTGGTAGCCGGCCGGTTCCCGGTGACCCGCGAGCTGGCAGCGGAACTCGGCGCGCTGATGGCTCAGCTTGACATGGGCGACCACTGCGCCTCCAACTCGCAGCACAACCAGCCCTTAGCGCGCCGCTTCTACCCCTACCGGTACCGAGCGCCGCTCTCCAACGACGAACTCAGGTGAGGTCAACGACGAACTACCCGCATTATTTATATCATCATCGTCGTTATTTTTATGGTGCACCCAAACCAACCATCTTTTGTATAGGCTCCTCTCCATCCAAAGGTTGTCTGGAAGAGACCGCTTGTTAGCGATAAGACCGCTTGTACATATCTCTGTTATTCCTTGTTTAATTTTTTTTTGTTAGTTTGTAAGGTGTACAATTGTGCACCTTACACACCTACACCTTGTTGTTTTTGTTGTGTGCATTTTCATTCATTCATCATTATCAACAGGCTAAAGAAGTTAACTGTTGGACAAAGGCCTCCCCTATACGTTTCAGGAAGAATGATTCTGAACCCTTTCCATCCACCGACTACCCGCGATTATAACAATGTCGTCAGTCCATCGGGTAGAAAGGCGTCCCACGCTCCGTTTTCCTGTTCGTGGTCGCCATTCGAGAACCTTTATTCCCCAGCGGTTGTCAGTTCTTCGAGCAGGTCATATACCTGCCCATTGCCACATTAACTTACTGATTCTGAGAGCTATGGCTGCCTTGGTTCTTTTACGGATTTCCTCATTTCTGATTTTATCTCGTAGTGAAACTCCCAGCATAGCTCTCTCGATTGCCCGCCATATTGATATACAGACAGTAAAATTCCTTGCAGTGCATAAACACCCTTATTGAGATGAGAAATATCTATGGTTGTGTCTTGTGTAAAAAAGCTGGCTTCGAAAACTTAGTTGATGTCTAAAAAGAGTTTAATTTTCAGGGACATTGAAGAGAAGCTGAGATCGAAATGGATCGCATTGAAAGGGCGAAGTACAGGCGACTGCGTGCGGATATACCTCAATTGTACGAGAAAATGGCCTTTCTTCGGCGCTACCCTGTTTCAAGCTAGGGTGAGTCATAATAATTCTTTTTTTAAACAAGTCCTATGCTTTTTCGCGTGGAACTGGTGGCTAGATTCACCTAGGATAAGATAAAAAACTTTTATTCAGTACGGTCTTTCAACATGTTTGAATAATTTGGTAATTATATAGATCGCGTCATCCAAAAAGAACGCTGGAAAACAGTGGTGGGGATGTGTTTGCGCATAAAAAATACGTCAATAAATAAATAAATAAATAAATAAATAATGCTGGACAATCCACACAGCATCATCTAGCCCCAAAGTAAGCTTCAAAGCTTGTGTTATGGATACTAGATGACTGATATATTTAATACATTATATACTTACACAGATAGATATTTTTTTATTATACATAGAAAACACCCAGACCTACGGAACAAATTTCTGCAGATCATACACAAATTTGTTCCGAGGCGGGAATCGAACCCGCAACCTCTTGCGTCGCAGGCGGACTCTCGCCCGCTGCGCCACAGACGTCGTCATCATATAGTCATATCATCATAAGCATCTCGCTTTAGCTAAGCCTGGGCTTGATGTAGATCGCTTTAAAATTATTTTAAAGCGATAATTTCATTGTTATTCATTTTAATTTGTCCTTTCATATACAAAATTCCTTTTATACATACCTACTACTTTTACTGATGGAACTAGGAGTAGGCTTAGCGGTAGAAAAGGGCGTGGTAGTACTTCCTCGGACGAGCGACAAAGAGCTCCAAACTAAGGCAATTGTACCTGATTGCAGATAAAGCAGCCGGATTTGTCGATGGTGTGGCTAGCGGTGTCGGAGGAAGGCGTCACAGTGCTGGAGCTCGCGTCTATGGCCGTCATCCGACGATACGCGCTCTCTTCCATCGCACTCTTCGGAGGACTGCAGGTACACAACCAGCAAATCTAGAACCATCAATTCTTCTTCTTGTTGTTTCACTAGTTTCTTCAAACAGTGTGGTGAAAGGATTTTAAGTGGGCCCCTTTCGAGTACTAATCACTACATAGTATAAAACAATGTCGCTATATCCCTATGTATGCTTAAATCTTTAAAACTTCGCAACGGATTTTGATGCGGCTTTTTTAATAGATAGAGTGATTCAAAAGGAAGGTTTATATGTATAATACATGCATGATATAGTAGAAAAACAATGTGCACCCGTGCGAAGCAGGGGCGCGCGGGCGGGTCCCTAGTAATAGAATGGAATAGACATTTATTTGAAAGCAATCACACAAAAGAAACATACAGAAAAAAAATATTTAAGCAGTAGAAAAAAAGCAAGTAGTACACAAAAATTATAGATAAGTTGGTAAAAGAAACTGTAAATACCTAACACCTAAGATAAAAAGCACTATGTACATATCTAGGCAAGTTAAAATAAGTAGATAAAAAAACTTGACACGTCATGTAAGATGTTACTGAACCTAAACATAGCTATAAGTTTTTTTTTGTACAGAGCAATAAATAATTTCTTATTTCTGATTCTAATAACATCATTGTCATCAGTTCTAATAAGTCTACTTATGGATATAGCCCTTCCTCATACGATGTTTCGTCTTAGTAAATATATAGTAATAGTAGGAAGTATTAGGATAGGACGCATACAATTTTGCAGTTAAACATTATTTCCTAAAAGACAATACCTGTTCATGATATCCTTTTTCATCCAGGATGACCTCATGATGCTGATCGATGCAGAAGACGCTGGCAGTCCGGTCCACAAGATGTTGATCAGTCTCAATAAGCCTAAGGTACCTACTATACTCGTACTATGTCCCAATTTAGGTATATTGCATGATTCACTTATTTCGATAATTAATGTCAAACTTTTTGCTGTCCACCTAAAAAGCCCCCATATTCCCCGCCATTAAGTATACTTGTCATTATCACTTTAATGTCAATAAAAAGAGATGGCTAATGGCGACCGATATGTACAAGGATTTAAGTCTACACTTTTGCTGTCCATAGTAAAAAGCTGTGAATTTCATATCTTGTCATAAACGGTTTTTGTACTAAAGAAGATGAACCGTCACGAATCACTGGCAGCAAAGGGATTATTCCCGTTGAGTAACACCTTTCAGTCACACTGTGACACAATGTGAATAAATCTTCTCGTTGAGTAACCGCTTTTACACTTTTTTTTCTGTTCAGTAACGAGCGGGAAAATAAAAGTCGCAATGAGTAACAGGGGTTACTCAACGGGAAGATTTCGTCCCATTGTGTCACAGTGTGACTGACGGGAATAACCCCAGCAAAAGCACGTCCGAAACGTTATTATTTTTTCATCACATCTATTCGAAAAGAACGACTTGGTTCGCCTTTATGTGCATCAAGGTGGTGTTTTCTATAAGAAACAATAAGTGCGCGGGAAAGTTAATTCCGGCGCACTTATTTAAATAAGTGCGTCGGAATGAAATTTGCCGCGCACTTTTTGAATTTCAGTTCAGTTCAGTGTTCAGCGCCAAAGAAATCGAACGCAAATATTGTTTGAATAAAGACTGGCTGGTACGACGGCCCATAGACCGCCATGCCGGCTTAGCAAAAAAAAATATCAATTTAAAAACGCGTGAAATACAGCCCGCGTTTTCGTAAATTTTCACGGATTGTTAGAAATTCATGGTTTTGTTTTGAAAAATCAGTTCTTCAAGTGACAGTGAAATATAGAATTAACTCCTGAAAGTATTAGAACTGACGCAAGAAATGTGATGAATAATATATTACCTGCAAAGTCCCGCGAGAAATATATGAAAGCCTATGGTAATTTTATTGAATGGAGAAATGCAAGAGGCGCCAATAATTTTTCAAATCTGTGTTTTTGGCCTCCTTCTAGTACTTAGCCAAAACTAATAAAATATGAGGTGCCTTTTATTTTTCTCATAGTGGGTGATGAAAAGTAGAGCGTACCACTCGGGAGCAAAATATATTTTTGGCTCGGGCGACGTACTTTGAATCCCTCGCTAAGTTCAGGATTCTACTAAAGAAACCCTCGCTAAGCTCGGGATTCTACTCTAGAATCCTTCACTTCACTCTGGATTCAAAAAAGCGCCCTCGCCGTAAAAATATGACTTCGCTCCCTTATAATACAATCTACTATTTCCAGATGGCAGAGCTGACGCATCTAATAGCGGACTACAAGAACGCGCTTCTGCGTCCCGCGCCGGGAACGCCACAAATGAACTCCCTCACTCGCAACGGATCCCATCGTTCTATCCGCAAGCCTCCCCACTCCAGCCCTTCCACCCTCCCACACATGCACCAGCTCAGCCAATCACACCACACACACCACACAACGGGACATAACACCTTAAACTCACACGCGACTACCATGACCCTAGGCTCGGATAGAAATGCCACCTTAACCCTAAGCTCGCATACTTCCACCTTCAACCATGAAGCTAGGATCCTGTCCCACGGTCAGCCGGATATCCTCAAGTCCACCCCGGATCATAGAAGTGATAAGAAGCGCAGCCATACCCAGGATAGTGGGGTCGCGTGATCCAGGATGTGAGTTAGGTTTAAGGGACTTGGAAAGGAGAAGTGATTACTCGACTGTATATTTTTGATTGTTTAAATCGCTTATCTGTATCGTCGTCGGTAAAACAGTTCGTCAGTCAGTGGAACCACCTTCTGTTCCGGTTTTGAAGTTATTTCTTAAGGCGGGGATATCCCAGAACCTCCAACCTCCAAGACGCCTCGGGGGGTACTGACTGCTCGGCGCGAGCGCTTGAACAGCTAGATTTCGTTAGATTTTCTTCTCAGATTTTAATAATAATGAAATTTTAATTTATTTTTTCTCACACATCTCAAAAATATTAATCCCTATCTTTTGATATAACTTTGACATGATTTCAAGGAAAACTCTTAGTAATGGATGTTTGAAATATCGATTTAGTGTCATCTTTATGATTTTTTTTTATCGAGAAAATTATCATTATTAACGTTTCTATCTTTACACAGCGCTCGAGTACATGTTCAATATTAAAGTTTACATTTTTTTTTTTTTTTTTCATTTCATCTCATGTATTTTTTTACATTTTAGTAGATTTACAGCTGTTCAAAAACCGTCCCAAAAAGACGGGAAGCTAGACGTCGACCAAAATTTGAATTTTATAAATGGCGCTAAATATTAGTAAGTATTTTCTTTGGAGATAAGCAGTGGCGTAATCACTTGTGGATTGTAAAATAAAGATGGCCGAAAGACTTGAATCAACAGCATTCCACCAAAAATGTAGGAGTAAAGCGAATGAACGGAATACTTTTACCTCATATTTTGTAGCGGTTACTATTCTGCCTGGTTCTATAACTTGATTTACAATCTTACTTTTATAATATTTTTATTCGTATTCTTGTGAGGTCATGCTGATGCTGATTGAGGTAAATCTCAAAATAACGCTCAGAATAGACCTGAAATGGTTGCTTTTTTAATTATTGGGCAGCTATTAGTTGATTTATTAAGTTAAATGTATTTAGTACTTACCATGTTTTTAATTTATACAATATAAATACAATGTAACAGATGAGATTTTTAAGATTATTTATATTTTAGGTGCATTACAATTCTACCAAGTTTTTTTTGTGTGTAACTATGAATGTGTGAAAGAGATAGACGCTAGTACTGATGTGTATGAATCTCATAAGAGTCTAGCTAGTGTCCAATCATAAGACGACTCTTAAGCATTTTTAAAGATGAAAGAAGAAATCGTCCTAAGATTTTTTTAAATAGACAGATTTTAATTATATTTCTAGCAATGGTTTCCTGTGTAGAATTTAAAATGGTAACACGACTGAACTCATAAAAGAAATCTTGATTGTTCCAAAATCACCCCTCCTGTCATCGTAATTTATATCATCACACGTCGAGTTAAGGACGAAATTAGAATCTCGGAGGGTGCCTAAAAAGAACTGATTTTGTAACTTGAAATCTCTCAACGAATCTCGAATAGTTCTGAATAATTATGTATTGCTGTAATATTTTAGTTTTAAAATTTATGCTAGAATTTTAACAATGATTTTATGTAGCCGATAAGTTATTTATGAGATTACTTCCGTGCAATTTTTTGTAGAAAAAACCTGATTCTTACTATTAAACGTCTGAAGGTCGCGTCACGTAAAAAGTACGCTGGAATTGGAATGAACGAGTATTTTGCGCAAACACATGCCCCCATAGTTTTCCGGCTTTCTTATAAATGACGCGTCCTCTAGTAAGGTACCAATAAATCTTATATTTCCAGTGTAGCATAATTTGTGTTTTAAACCTAAATAAACTTTTACTAAAATTCAGTAGTTCGACTACAAACTTATACAGTTGTCACTATACGGTTTGGTTGTGGGAATCAGGAATATTAACCCGAAAAAAACATCTAAGTATACATCAATAATACCTAAGATTTTTATTATAATTGTATATTGTAGATGCAACGCAGATTCGCTGCACAGAAAATGTACATAGGAAATATTTTGTATATCTTTGCCTTGATTATTTTTAGGGTTCCCGTTGGAAATTAATTGATTTCTAGATTCACTAGCACTTTCTGTAGCATCGTTTTTGATGCGGTTTCAGTATAGTCATAGCGCGGAGCCCTTAGCCGATATAAATATAATTTTATATCCAACAGGCTTATAGGTAATTTTTTACCAATAGATATTTTATAACAAAGAATTTTGTTACCAGCTTTGTCTTATTACTAGCTTACGATAAAGTAAGATATTTTACGTGAGTGTTTATACAGCACTAGTAATTACTGTTGAAAGATGACAAATGTGTCAATTATAGTGTCCATTTGAAATGTATCATACCTTATCCGCGCCAATAAAAAAAACAAATGTAATCATTTAATAAGTGCGAAAGAGAAGCAACTATTAATAACAATATTGTGTGAGGGAGATAAGGTAACTCTTTTTTTCATGACGCAACCACGATTCGCTTGTTGATTGGAGCAAATAAAATATTAATTTGTTAAAGATATCTTGCTTCATCGTACGTCTGAACGGGCTAAATGTAAAATGCTACAATAAATGACATCTAAATAGAGTTAGTTTTGTATACTAGTTTAAAAAATAGACTGTAGGTATTCGTTATTCGACCAATTCGCTTCAGACCATCCGATAACAATTGCAGCTCTTATTTACATATGTATAGAGTTCAAATTAGGATCTCTAGGACTGGCAACTATTCCTCATTTAGCACAAGTAGTTGAAATAAGAGTTGCAGTTTTTAAGATTCGGCTGTAGGTACAGTCAGTTATAAAAGTAGATGAACTTTTCTGGTTTTTATAGGTCAAATATTTAAAGAGATGCTTAAAACCACAACTAAATGAAATGAAAATGAAAAATTTTACAAGCAAACTTAAGTTTAACAAATAAACATAAGCTAATTTGCAAAATTTTAAAAAAAATCTGGGGAAAGCAGCACTGAACATGTGATTTTCAATCTACTTCTGTCGCTGACTGTACATCCAACATTAAAATGTCACGTATTAACCTTCCTATACGCGGTGTTAGCAATATGTATTGTATCAGGATTACCTAGTTGATTTTGATGATTTTTATACAAGAAATAAGTAACTATCCTATTACACTAAAATATCACAAGTTCCGACACTCAGCTATTTCTATGACAACTATTATTAGTTATTATTCGTGCAATTGTAAGCTAATTCAATACCTTATTATAACATTTACAGGGTTACCACAATATAGGTAATTTCACGATAGAGAGCACAAAAAGGTTCTAAACATAGGGCTGACAAAAAAGTTTGATAGCAATCAAACCTTTCTAAATGTAAAAGTTTTTTTTTGTTGATTTCAAATTTCGAATTTGATTTCATTGTAATTTGAATACACTCCGTGCCTCCTCATGTATACAATACATATTCCTATGCACATTTATACTGCGTTTTTAAAGTGGGCCTATAACTAAAATGGACGCTAGTCTGCGGTTTATAAAAAAAATAGATTTGATATGTATGAACTGCACTTTTTGTAATACACCTAACTGTTGATATAATTGTGTATAGATTATAGTAATTTTAACTAATGTATTTTTTTTATAATTATTTTGTATTATGTTGTAATTTATATGTAACGAAATAATTTATTTGTAATTAATTTTGTGATAAATTGATTTGGTACTAATTTGCGTATGATTTGGTTGAGGCCTAAATTGAAGACTAAATATTTTTGAGGCCTAAAACGATGTAATTTTTTGTTGAGTGTATATTTTCTGTTTGACGATGCGATCATAAACATTGTATTATTGTCAAACTATCGTATTTTTTTAAACACATACCAAAATTAAGTCATCCACATAAGTATCAATCTACTGTACAAAAGAAGTAGGGTAGGTAGGAAAAATCTGTTTATTGAACACACAAACATCTAAATAATTAAAATGTTAACTAAAAAATTATCATCAAGCACAAATAGTCAATTCCTCAAGTTTGACATCTAGGGCCTTCAAAATCGATTCAGTGTCATACGGAATAGCTGAAAAAAAATACAAAAATTTCCATTATAAAGTCAACTTAAGATATAAAAATAATCAGTGTCATGAGGTTTTTCCGTTGCATGAAACCTTAGACGGATATGAACCTTTAAAGACTTTAATTAAATGAATCTTTTTTTACCCAAAAATAGTCTCACCCAATGTTGCTACTGTTGATTTTTGCAATCTACAGGAAGCAACTTCATTCCCAATTGATCTCAACCAATTTTAGTCTGAATTAAAGCAGATTGAGCAAAACTGACACAACGAAGCTAAAGAGTCTAAACGGGATAAAATTGCTTGGAAACTGTTTCATTTTTTAACCCAGATGGGTCACACCAATATTCAAATTCCTTGGGTTTCACCAAAAATCGCAGCTGTCAAAAATCTAACAAGGCTAATCTAATATGCCATGATACGGATTGGAAACGACGAATGTTTTGAAAAGCGCTGCCATTAGGACTAATAACTAACATCATTTAATTTTATCATTTTTAGTTTTAAGTTGAAATGTTAACTTTTTTGATGTAATAATCAATAAAAAGAATCTATCTACTTATATATCATCATCAGCCTAAAAAGTCCACTGTTGGACATAGGTACCACACACACATAGGTAGGTACGTTTCCAGGAAGAACGATTCGGCGCCCTTTCCATCCACAGACTTCCCGCGGTGTTCTAAAAGCTACTAGCTTACATATATTTATCCACTCTGTGACGTCATGTCCGGAGTCTTTTCTGGACTCCATAATGCATTGTCGCAGCGCATGCATGATTCCATGAGTCGTGCAAATGCCCATCTCTCCGCATGCTGTAATAAAAAAGCATTTAAATTCCTGTCTGCCTCGACACAGTTTATCCAAAACACTTTTCAAAATAAGTTGGCTCAAACTAGTCAGTCTCAAGAATCGCTTAAAACGTGAAATAAATGAAATTGGGCAACGTAATTTTCGATTACCTCCTATCAAAACTTTCTCTTTCTGCTGTAGTTAGATGTTAGGCCCATTCGCTTCTAAAGCATTCTTGTTTTAAAAGCGAATGGGTATAGCTCACCCTCAGAATCTTCTTTTCTCATTTAAAGCTTTTGAGTTAACTAGTGTCTTAAACGTCATCTGCTTATGCCATCAGCCAGTTGTAAAAAAAACTACTCACTTTTTGACCCCAGCACTCCATTGTCATTCTTGGAGTTGTATCGCATATGGACATGGAACTCGACGGGAATGTCCAAGGCTAGATTTACGTGATAGGTTAGCGAGCCACTTGACAGCAGTTTGCCTGTAGTCTCGTCGTAGACTAGCTTCTCGCAAGTGTAGTAACCTAAGCCTTGTATGTAGGCGCCTTCTACCTAAAATAACAAACAGTTCAGTGAAACGTCGCACGAAGGTTGATAAATTTTTCCCTTTTTTTTAAGGCTGCATGTGCGGAGTCGAGGTAATAACAATCAGAATATTTCAAACTGAGACAAGATTTAAGTAGTATTAACAACAAATAATTTGGTTGAAAAGCAAATATCATTGGCGTTAATAATACCTATCTATGGCGTGGTTGAAGCCAATCATTTCTACCCAACTCATGTTTTAAAGCGAGGTGAGGCATGTTTAGCGAGGAGAGCTATTCTCCTGCAAAAGGTAGGTAGGTAGTGTTAATCTGAAGACTGAACAAAGATGTTTATATTTTTACCTGTCCAACGTCTACTGTTGGATTAGCGCTCAATCCAACATCTTCCAAAATATCAGTTCTATCAATCTGGAACCGTCCTGTCAGCACGTCCAGTCTTACTTCAATGACGGCCACCGCAAAAGCGCTGTACCCTGACAAATCCTTCTCTTTATCCGTCATCATGTACAAAGCTGTTAGTTCAATCTGTTCTTCGCCAGCTTTTGCTATAATTTCCTTCCACTTCGCATTGGGCAACTCTGCTTTGATCGGTTCCAACCTCTCCCTCAGAACTTTACAGGCTTTGATTATGGAGTAACATACGCTCTCGCTTGTGATACTGGAACCAGAGAATACGTTATTCGCAGCCGTAAACGAGTAGTGTGATATAACCGATACGTAGTCGAGAGGTATTCCGAGTTCGTACGCGCAAACTTGGGCTGCTTTCGTGTTGATGCCTTGGCCCATCTCTATGCCGCCAGTAGTCAATGTAACGGTACCATCCCCACGGTAAATGCTGACCAAAGCTGAATAGTTCCCGTAATATATGACGGGGAAGCTCATTACACTGATTTTAATCGCTTTTTTCGTCCATCTGTTGTTCCGATTGAACTGCTGGACGTCTCGGTAACGCTCGTCGTAATTGCATTTTTGTTTGAGCGTTTCTATGAGGGTCGGAAGGTCATTGTCGTTGGTTCTCATGTTGGTGAGTCGGACGGAGGTCGGGTCTTTGTTTACGGCGAACGCTATGTGCTCCATTATGTGCTCGATTGAGGATATACCTTCGGCTGTTCCTGAAATTACTTAATTATTAAGCTGCTGCTCCTTATACAGCTGGACGTACATCTAAATGTAAGACAGTATGTTGACAATGATTACTTCACTAGTCTAGTCGGTATTACACATTAAGTAATGTTACTTACCTACTTTTTAATTCAAAATACATTTTTTGTTGTGACGATACGATACCCACGCCTTCCCGTTCACGTTTGAGCTAGTGCTCTCAAACACGGAACAGATAATATTTCTATGTTCTCAAACGTTGAGGTAAAACATCGCTAGTAAAATTAAACATCGCTAGTAAAATTAAACATTAGCTTTAGGCCCTTATTCATATTCCCTCCCATTTTTTAGCGGCTCTGTAGAGTACATAAACTGCTTACTGTCACTTTCATGCCAAAGAAAAGAGAGCAACAAACTTAACGGTCTGTTAAGCTAATGGAGTTATACCTACCTACTTTAGTCTATACCTACGCAGTTTATGCCAATCAATTACTGAAATGAACATGGATTTCTTACCAGGCGCTCTCATAAACGTGTTAGAAGGTAAATCAGTGATTGCTAACGCAGTTTTCACGTTAAAATAGTCCGGATTGTAACAGTTGGGAAACGCGTCAGTGACGTAACTCAAGATGTTCTCATTGGTGGAACAGCCCACGCCTTGGATCATGGTCGCGTTTAGATACTGGATCTTGCCGATTGAGTCTATGCCAACCTGAAAAATAACTACCTGTAGGTATTTTTATACTACCTGCTAATTGAACTAACAGATGCACGATGGTACCCATCAAAGCATTGTCTTGTAAGTCACATACGATATAACTTGTCCTGCGTTGCACTGTTCTGCGTCCATCAACTCCAGGTCTTTACCTGGAGCTCACGTGTAATTTCGCCGGCCAACTTACCCTTCAGCCGAAGTACAACAACGATGCTTGTGGCAGAAATAGGCATCGTGATAATACTTTCCTGGATGAAATCTAAAAAACTAGAAAAAATTTCAGACTGGGTGTTTGTCAGATCGAAAGTTAAGGTCTCTACACACCAAACCCGCCGGATTTACACGGCGGGAACAAAAAAAAGCAGTAAAACAATACAAAACCAGCCCGGCGGGTTACACCGCCGAGAAAAGCCGGCAGGCCAGCGAGTTTGGTGTGAGAGGCCTTTACATGTAAATCCTCATGTGCCTGTAATTTCAGCGGCAACCACACCCTTCAAACCGAAGCAAGGCAACGCTGCTTGCTTGGTGGCAGGGCAGAAACACTTAAGGGGGCGTCCATAAATTACGTGAGATGTTTAAGGGGGAAGGGGGTCGAGTCAAATCTCATCTAATCTTGCGTTGGAGAGAGGGGGGGGGTCTCGGCAAATATCACGCATTTTTTTTCTGTTTGAAACAATACGATTAAGATCATTCACTAATTCGTTCGAAAGAAAAAAATTTTTGTGTTCAACGCGTTTACGTAGGTAAGAAACACACGTAAGAGCCCACATTTTGAAAAATCTCACATGAGATTGGGGGATGGGGGAGGGAGTTGAATAAAATCTCACGACATCTCACCAGGGGGGGAGGGAGGGACAGAAAATTATAAAAAACCACCTCACGTAATTTATGGACCCCCTAATAGGAATAATTAATTTCTAATACGATAGGGTGATAATACTTTCCTGGACGTAAATAATAAAACTAGAATAAATCAGATGGGTGTTTTCAGATCAAAAGTATCTGCTTACCTCATAGTCGCACTGAGTCGGGTACCTGCGTCCAGCTATGGTCATATTGGTATGCATCGGCACCACAAACCGACACGTCTTATTCGTCTTCCTGGCCACGAGGGCCGCCGCTGCGGCCGCCTGCGCGTTTCGACTTATTTTGCCCCCAAAACCCCCGCCTACTCTTCGGACTTTCACTACTACACTGAAAATTGAAAATAATTTACTTGTATGTATCGACCTTTTCTAAGAACAAAAACTTAAGAAGCGATGACCTATCTGATAGTATAGGTACCTACTGGGGCTGTATTAACAATAATTAGGCATTCACAGAACCCAGGTCGGGCATGCAGGTAGTACCTATCTGCCATGCTGAGGGTAACCGGAAGCAACATTATTTCCAAAATTGAGTTAGTGCCATATTCGGAATCGTCGTGTCACTGCTTCCATCGATTTTAATATCATCAGCATAAATTTCCACCGGAACTCATTTAAATCCTGGACTGTTCTAATATCATTCTTCTGAGCAATCCTACTGCTATTATACGCGAAAGTTTGTAAGTATGGATTTTGTTACTCTTTCACGCCGGGACGGCTGAACAGATCTGGATGAAACTTGGCATAGAGATAGATTATAGTGTGGAATAGCACATAGGCTACTTTTTATCCCGTGGGAATACCGGGATTTAAATCTGCGCGGGTGAAACCGCGGGGCGCCACTGCTGTTTATTAATTTGTTTAAGTTTCTGCAGTATTTCATTCTGTAATGTTGATAAAATCTTACTCGCTCTCCTTCATGTTCAAGCTCTGTGCAATAGCGACCTGGGTAAGATCAATCCACTGCGTGGAGTCATGAACTTCCAGGCCCTTGTCCACCGGTACAACGACGCAGGTCATCGGCTCCAAATAGTAGTGGTACTGCGCTTCTACCTCGTACACACCTGGGATCAATCGTGGGTGACAATCAAGTGTGCATGCATAGCCAACATTGTTGTCGAAAATATGGATCCTGCCATGGTGAAAGATTTACTTTACGACTCTTATCTCAGGTACAGTATATTTATAAATAAGACTAAATTTGGTACATAACCACATACCTACATTTTGCAGTTTCCTATGCCGTCGTTGGCAGTTATATTTTAGTAGTTAATTTAATAATAAAGATACTTTTTAGCGTGTTAACACTGTTGACAGAAAGGGGTTCCACCAATAGGGCTTATGAACTATTTAATAAAATGCAATCTATATCTACCTACTAATAAATATAATACTGAAATATATCTACCGCCAACGTAACGGCATAAGAACTATAATGCGTGATGAAACGCACTCTAGTTGGTGTTCCATTCGATTTTATTCCTCCATTGGTCGCGTGGAAGTGGCACATAGACTTACCTAGCTTTAAGACGTCACTAAAGTGGTCCATGTGATTTTATGTAATTTTGACTTTGCCCATAATGCTCACATACCTCTCAAGGTTACTATTAGCGTAGCGTTATATACTCTTGGGTCACTATCCTATCAGCTCTATAAAGCTGGGGTCCCACGCACGGTCCGCTATTCTACGGATCAGCCACGCACAGCCGCCGAGCACGGACGGCGACGCACCGCAGGCAGGGCCGTTCCAACGGTGCGTGTCGGTCTGTGTAGATCTTGTCCGCGATTTTTCGCACCGTGGGACCCAAGCTTGAGCCATACCTTTGATGACAGTTTTGACATCAGTCCCTTTCCCCTTAGGTTCTATGGTAGCGTCTCCCGCCACATATCTCTTGCTGTCACGCTTCGCCGCATCTATCCTCAACACGGGTAAAGCAGTGGAAGCGGTAGTGTATTTCACCTGAAAATAAGATATTTTTTCTCGTGCATGTAGATTTAACTTTTATACTCTCAAAAATTTATTTATTTACTTCTAATCACCACTACATCCTTACAGGAGCTTCCAATGCGATAGCGTAGCGTACCTATAGCGTATATTTACCATTAATCATTAACACTCAAACTCTACAATGAACTAATACCACTAATAAGTATTATAGCAAAAATAATAAACAAAAAGATAGAAATAAAAAACAATTGAAAGACACTAATTAAAAACAACAATTGAAAGAATACATTTTTTAGTTTTCTGATTCTAAAACATTAAAAAAACAGTGCCCGCAGCGGTGTGGTAGAATTTCGAATTTCCCCAGACGAAATCTTTCAAAATCTATACAAAATATAGGAACATTTTTAAATAGAAGTAGGTATTAGAACAGTTTTTCAACACACCTTGACCTTCTTGGCTTCACTCGCAGCTATTTCCTCAGAAACAGCAACCAATACCGCGATAGGTTGACCGTAGAATTTAATTTCTGTAGCCAGAATTTCCTCATTCTCTGTCTGAAGTTGAAAACCCGGGAGAGTGAAGGAGTTTTTACCAGGTATGTCAGATGCTGTGAAGATCGCTACGACTCCTTCGACGGCCTGTTAATAGAAAATAATGAATGCAAATGTTAATCGCTGTAAAAGAGGAACTCAGCTGAAAAGAGGAAAAATCAATGGTATGACAGTCATGATAAAGATGCCACAGTGAACGCCATCGCGGTCGCAGCGTTGGCTTCGTCTCTTTGATTTAGCATTATGTACCTACCTACAAATGTACAGTCAACATTATCACCACTTGTTTTTCCTGTTTTCTGATGAGTTCTTGTCGGTGTACATCTTTACTAGACTACGTAGAGACACAAAACTACAGTTCGTAGCACCGTTTAATGCAGTTCAAATTTGAAAAAACTGAAACTGAAACAGCTTCACGACTTTGATCCCCAGGCACGGTAGATATCCCTTCAGATCTCCCAGTACCAAGTAGGTACTAATTCAAGATTCTTTTAAGGATGTCTAAGGGGGGTAGTCAGAGGTACGTCCAAACATTACATTTGGCACATACCCACATTTTGCAGTAGTTAGTATTCCATACGTGACAGGTTGCAAGCCCATCGCCGCTGTTAGAATACTAACTGGTTTCCTCACGATGTTTTCCTTCACCGTTTATAACCATATAATATAGGTTTAATGAAGTGGTCCTATTAAATCGCTGTTTTTCTAGAACCAAGTTTTAGACCATAGTGTAAACAATGGTCTAAAACTATTTTTAGTCGCTCCAGCTCCAGCTGTATGAATACAGCTGTAATATGTTCTAGAGCATCTTTTTATATAGTTTTTATTTGTCTTTTTAATTTTATCTATTAGTTAGTTACTACCTTGTAAATTTTTAAAAATAATAATAATAATAAATAATGCTGGACAATCCACACAGCACCATCTAGCCCCAAAGTAAGCTACTCAAAGCTTGTGTTATGGGTACTAGATGACTGATATATTTAATACATTATATACATACATAGATAGATAATTTTTATTATACATAAACACCCAGACCAACGGAACAAATTTGTGTACAATCTGAACAAATTTCTGCAGATTGTACACAAATTTGTTCCGAGGCGGGAATCGAACCCGCAACCTCTAGTGTCGCAGGCGGACTCTCGCCCGCTGCGCCACTGAGGTCAGGTCAGGTGAGGTTTCAAAACCTCACCTGACCTGACCTCAGTCACACACAACATAATATGAGGATCAATCCTCATATTATGTTGTGTCTGTGGCAAATAAATTAATTTTCTTTTTCTTTTCTATTTTCTAGAGCAACTTTTTTTTGTAACATAATTAATAGTTATTATTAAAAATTCTATCCTATTCTACTTCCTACTAATAATATACGTAAACACTAAAGTTTGTAAGTATGGATGGATAATATGGATGGATGTTTGTTACTCTTTCACGCCAGAACGGCTGAACGAATCTGGATGAAACTTTGCATAGAGATAGATTAGTCTGGAATAGCACATAGGCTACTTTTTATCCCGTGGGAATACCGGGATTTCAATCTGCACGGGTGAAACCACGGGGCGCAACTAGTTATTGTATCACTATCACTACATAGTATAAAACAAAGTCGCTTTCTCTGTCCCTATATCCCTATGTATGCTTAAATCTTTAAAACTACACAATGGATTTTGATGCGGTTTTTTTAAATAGATAGAGTGATTCAAGAGGAAGGTTTATATGTATAATACATGCATGCTATAGCAGAAAAACAAGAGGCGCGCGGTCGGGTCGCTAGTATTCAGTAATTTGACACATAGATCGATTATAAGAACAACAGTGTACCAAATCAAATCAAAAATGTTTATTATGTTTATTATGCAACTATATACCTATGTAACTATACGTGTATATATAACTATATCTATATGTATGTATGTAACTATTTATACCTATGATAATTATTAAATATGCTAGACGACTTAGAGACTAAAACACAAAAATAAGTAGTAAAACAAAGACAGTTGCAAAATGGTCAAAACTCAGCATATGCAAGCTGTAGAAACCATACCATCTCATCATCAACCCTTACCAAAGCAGTAGCCACGTCAATGCTCTCGACCGATCCGCTGCGCTGCGTGGACAGCACAAACGCTCCGAACACGTCGTGCTTCGACGGAGGTATGTCGTTGGCGTAGTGAGCCTCCCCAGAGCTCTGGATTTGTGCTTCCAACTTCTGCACTGGTTGATTCAAGGGATAGAGTGAAGGATCCGTTTGGAAATCCTGGGAAATAATGTAATGTTATGGAAATTGTGATTAAGTTAGTTGGGTTTAGGTAATACTAGTAGCGCCTTGCGGTTTCACCCGCGTAGTTTTAAATCCCGGTATTCCCACGGTATAAAAATTAGCCTATGTGTTATTCCAGACTATAATATATCTCTGTGTCAATTTTCACCAAGATCCGTTCAGCCGTTCTGGAGTTATAGAGTAACAAACATCCATCCATCCATCCATCCATACTTACAAACTTTTACATTTATAATATTAGTAGGATTACAGTCTCTAAAATCTTCTAGTAAGATATAATATAAAAGTCCGACGTGACGTCCGAGCAAAGACATACCGTGCTAACCCAAATTATGCTTTATTCCATGCAATTTGTATGAAATTTAATGGAATAGGTTGCGCCCGACGGCAGATAGATGTGGCGCCTTAGGTTCTACAACATGCCAGTTTCCTAACGATGTTTTCCTTCACCGTTTGAGAGTACCTACTGGCACTATGTACATAAATTTTTGACCAGAAAAACTCATTGGCTCGACCTATTTTGAACCCACCAACCACATTGGAATGACGAATTACCTGAGTTCCCTTGGAGACTGGTCGATCAAAGAGCGTGCCTCCAGACTTATAAAAGTCTTTCACTTTTCCAGCAGGCGCGATATTGAGGATGAACTGTGGACAGAAAAATAACAAATAGAGTAGTTCAAAATAAATTACTACCCTAAAATCGTCCTCGAAGAACCTGGAGTTAGTACTTGAGAGTTAAACTTTAGAACCTGCGGGTCAAAGTCGTGGAGCTGATTTTTCAATTTCAATAATAAAGGAGCATACAAACGAAGAGTAAGATAGTGTGACTGAGTATCTTAATGACAATTTAGAATAATCAATTTTGTTTGTTGTTGTTGTTTATTTAATTATCTTGTTCTTTATTTTTTAATTATTTATTAATTTGTTAATTTATCCCAATTCTATTTTAAATTTCAGACATTTTGTACATTTATTATGAAATCATTAATTTTTTAAATTGTATAATTATTGCATGCTCAGACCAAATACCAATAAAAACTAAAGACAGACTTCTGTGAACAGCAAAGTGAAGCCAGTTTTCTAAAGATGTGTTGCGGTCAAACTACGCCTCGCCCCGTGTACATACACAACTAAACGCACACACACAGAAAAGTGAAGCCAGTTTTCTAAAGATGTGTTGCGTGGGCCGATTTGGTGTGTCCGTGCGAGGCGTAGTTTGACCGGCTTCACTTTGCTGTGCACAGAAGTCCGTCTTTTAGTTTTTATTTGGTCTGAGATTGCATGCTATTTTAAGTGGAATATGGAAGCTAACAAAATGGTTAGCTGAGAAGTGTTTTTATGACATGAATGAATTTATGAATCCATTGTATCCTTATTGACATTTAACAAAATAATAAATATAATTTATGATTAAATATGTAGGTAGGTAATTGATTAAATTTATTTCTATTGACTGTAGGTATTTTTAAATAATAATATTGTTGACTGTCTCTTTTTTCCTTTGTCTTTTTATATATTATCATGTAATCAAAAATATTGCACGCCTAGTTTTAAGTAGAATACATTGGACATTATTATAATTATGTGACATCTTCTCATACATGTATTTATGCAATAAAATACTTTGACTTTGACTTTGAAGAACATTATTTTAAAACCCAGACACCTGTATTGAAATACCTATATTCGCAATAAAGTTATTATGATTAAGAATCAAGATGTTTGTTGCCTGTTCTTCAGGCTTTAGTCGCGTGGAACTGGCACCTAGATTCCCAAAAAGAACGCTGGAAAACAGTGGGGATGTGTTTGCGCATACAAAATACTCACGCCATCACACCCTTCCCCTCTCCTTCCGGCGTTATTTTTGCGTGACGCGCACTATACCTATGTGATTAACTAAGTAGAGCTCTCCTAAGTTTCTATCTTCTATCTATATATTTCTGGGGCTATCTCCAAACCTGGTTTTACCTTGTAGAACAGTCCTATGGCCAGTGTCTTTCTACACTCAGGAGAGGGTTCTGGTGGGTTGTCGACCGGCACGACTTCCTCACTGAGGATCCGTACTGCTTCCTTCAACACGCTGTTGTCGAACAAATTCTTGCCAGACAAGAACTGTTCAGTTTTGCATGCGTGGATGAAGTCAGCGCTAATGTTACCGTAGACTATTCTAGAATAATACGATAGTTTATTGGACTTTGTGGTACGAGTTATTAAAGATTCATAAAATTTGGTTTACTTAAACCTTAGGGACACAGATGTAAGTAGAAAGTGGTAATGGCGCTCGCCGGGTAATACCGGGTATTACCGCTCATCTCATTAACTTGGGTACTACTACTTCAGTTAATGGGGTTTTGGTTACCTACTTACTTAATACACGGTGCCTTGAAAAGTTAAAACACAGCGCGCTGTAACGCATTGGATGTGACTGGATGTGACGCTTGAGCAGGCAGCCTCTCCAACTCTAACTCTAAACCTCAAAATTGTGTCTTTAAAATAAGACAAAAGAAAAATAATTGTAGAAAATTATCTCAGGTGATTATTAAAAGACAAAAGAAAAAATTCATAGCTCATTTTTCTCTCAAGTGAACGGCATTCCCTCGTCTTCCTCTATTAGTTTTTACTCCTTAAGGCTTCGGTGACAGCGGCTCGCAATTTCGAGGTGCGATTGGCTATTATTTCATTTTATTTCATTTCGGGGAGGTTGTTTGAAAAAATAACTCTAACGAAACACGCATAAATACTGTTCGAACACAAATAATACAATAATATAAGGGAAACATGCCCGAATCAGAAATCATTTTGGTATTAGTATGTTTGGTCTTACATTTACCTAATACCAAAATGATTTCTGACTCAAGCACATTTCCCTTATATTATTGTATTATTTGTGTTCGAACAGTGTTTATGCGTGTTTCTTTAGAGTTATTCTTTCAAACAACCTCCCCGAAATGAAATAAAATGAAATAATAGCCAATTGCACCTCGAAATTGCGAGCCGCTGTCACCGGACTCTTAATAAAAAAATGGTAGATAGGTAGGCAATAAAACATGTTTACTGTGCTAATGCTTATTGTGCTTTCCGTTACCCCCTAAAGTATACACCACTATTTTGTAACTACCGGAAAAAATTAAGGACTGTTTTAGCAGAGGCTACTGATGCTAGTATAATAAACTTTACTCTAGTGTAAAGACGCCCTTAGACGCGCCATCCTATTGGTGGACTTTCCATACAGCACTATCTGGCCCCAAACTAAGCTTATGCTTGTAATATGGGAAACCAGATAGCTGATATACTACTTATAATACTTTTTTTTTGTAAATACATACTTATAATATTATATAACACCCAGACAGAGAACAAACATTTATGTTCATCACACAAATGTTTGTTCACGGTGGGAATCGAACCCACGACCTACGGCGCAGAAGGAAGAGCTACTACCAACTGAGCTACGTAGGCTGTCAAACGCAGTAGCACGGTCATAACATTTTTTTTTAATTTTACAAAATAGTGGTGTATAGCGGAGGTTCCCAAGGTTGAGTTTAAGTCGCCACGATAGGTACAGACAAAAAAGGATAAACAAATAATAGGTAGGTAGGTACCTAGCGTTTTGAACAGTCCGACAGCTGTTTATCTTGAAATCGAAGGCAGCGTTGACTATAGCAAGCGCGTTTTGATTTCTGGGCATTATCTGGGGACAGTGAGAAATTGTTCTTGATCAAACTACATCCTAATAACCTATTAATTTTTTTTTTTTTTTTTTTTTTTATACAACTAGCTGATGGAACAAGCAGATGGCCCACCTGATGTTAAGTGGTAACCATCACCTATAAACAAAACATTGCCCCGTAGGTCACGCACAATAGGAACGTGCCCTACGATGCACTGCCCTGCGTCCATCAACTTGAGGCATACGGATGTTAAGCCTCATGTGCCTGTAATTACACCGGCGACCACACTCTTCAAACCGAAACACAGCGTTGCTGCTTGGCGGCAGAAAAAGGCGTGGTGGTAGTACTTCCCCGGACGAGCCCTTCACAAAGAGCTCTACTACTCTTAAATTAATAATAAAAAATTAAAAAATAAAAAATAATAAAAAATAAATTAAATTAATTAATATTATAAACGTGAAAGTTTGTAAGTATAGATGGATGGATGGATGGATGTTTGTTACTCTTTCACGCCGAAACGGCTGAACGGATCCGAATGAAGCTTGGCAGAGAGATACATTATAATCTGGAATAACACATGGGCTACTTTTTAACCCGTGGGAATACCGGGATTTAAATCTGCGCGGATGAAACCGCGGGGCTCAACTAGTTGTAAATAAACCCTTACTCCTAATACTTCTCGTCGTGACATCTTTCTTTCAAAACAGTGTAATAAACAGCTATAGGTACTTAGGTCATGTAAGAACAAAATGAACTTCATGTAAGTCATAAATTTTCATTTAAAACGGGATATTTACGATAATTTGTGAGTTTAATTATTACCCGATATCGGCACAGTTGCATCATGCATGCGCCATGATCACGGGCCGAACCAAAATCACAAATCATGCTAAATATCCGTATTAATAAAAAATATGTAGATGACCGAGCTTTGCTCGGTTGCTGATTCGTACTTAGATCGATTTATCCCCCCATAAATTCACTGCATACTAAATTTCATGGAGTTTTAAATCCTTTGGGCCGTTTCTGAGATTCAGATTTCATATAAATAACTAAGTATAACAAGAAATGCTTGATTAGAGGTATTAGAATAAGTTCAAATCGTTCTTCCTAAAAATGTTTGGGAAGGCCTATGTCCAGCAGACTCATTGTCATGATGACGTTTAGAATATAAATGTACCGTCCAGACGCTGTATAATATCATCTACATATGTAAAATGTAAGGACAATTTACTTTCCTATATCTCCGACTACCCCAGGATAATGCTAAAATTTTTGAGGTGTATGTTGATAAGTATATAGCAACATTGTTTGTATGACTTCGCTGTATGCGGATATGTTTACCTTATAGCTCCTAAAAATCTTGTCCTCGCCCATTGGCGGCAGTGCGATACAAACCATCAGCTTTTCATGCATATCATATTTTAGGAAATCTTGTAAATACATTGTTTGTTTTCGGCCGTTAGAGTCTCCTGAAACGTATGAATTTTTAATTTAATTTCTCATTTCTGAAATTTTCTCTGGCTCGTGAGGGTTTACAATTATATATATATATATAGGTCACTGCGTAACATCAGGTGCACCATCCGTTACGTCACTTTTCTCCTGCTTTTGACGGCATTTGTAATCATAAGCAGCCACTCTGAAAAACTTTTACACAGATAAAGTATTTCCTTTTTTTTTCGCTGAGAAAAATGCTTTGCGTCTCAAATGGGGGGGATATGTGGGACTCAAAAATGTTAGGTGTGCTTCAGTTTAGGTCTCCTTTCGAGCAGTTGTAGAACCTAACAACATGCTGGTATGACATTTTATGACTGTAAGATTATTTAAAATACTTACTGATGGTAACAGCTGCCCCTACCGCCTCAAACAGCAGAAATACGTCTGATTGGTAAGCTGGGTTGGCATGCTTCAGCATGAGGTTTCCAGCCAAAGATCCAATCTTGAAGAAATCGTAAATTTAAAATCAGTGAGTAAGAATCAAAGCCAAAAATGGTTATAAGACATGTAGGTAGGTATTGTCATAATTAGAAAGAAAGAAAGAAAAACTATTTTTTACCCAGAAAAAAAACATTGGTAAATAGGTACCTACCTACAGGCAGGTAACAAAAAATAATAATATAGACTAAAAATAATAATAATAGAAAAAATAAAATAAAAACAGAGTCCTGCATGGTGTAGGTAGGTACTTAAATGTGGGTAACTATGGAAGCTTCCATAGCAACATAGTTAACCCACATCTCAAATCAAAATCAAAACTCTATTCTGCAGTACAATCACAGGGGGATCACTTAGAAACATCTTATATAGGTACCTACTAGGTGGGGAGGTCTAACATGGTGTTCCTATAGGATTCCTATTTGCATCGATATTTTTTACCATGCGATATCAATAGGAATACCTAATTCATGATGGCATCCTGATTCGTGGCGACGTTAAATGGCAAATCATGTTATTCTCAGAATATGTATTTAGGTATGTTGTAGATTTCGAAATAAATGATATTTACCTTTCTCACAGGAATATGAGCTATCAGCTCAAAATGTTTCACAAACTCTTCCAAATATGTGAACTCTGCATATTTCTGAATTGTCTCCTTGAAGACACGAATGCAGTCTTCCAGCGATACGTTTGCATAAAGAATCAGATTCTGGTCTACCTGGACCCTCTTCAGCGACATTACTTGGCTGATATCAATCAAGAGTATCGGGTAGACGAAATCTTCCAAAACACCTTAAAAAAAATCAATTTAAGGCATCAACACTTTGTTTGACTGAAGCATTAATCGCACTACGCACGACCTCAGTGGCGCAGCGGGCGAGAGTCCGCCTGCGACGCAAGAGGTTGCGGGTTCGATTCCCGCCTCGGAACAAATTTGTGTACGATCTGCAGAAATTTGTTCCGTTGGTTTGGGTGTTTATGTATAATAAAAAATATCTATCTATGTAAATATATAATGTATTAAATATATCAGTCATCTAGTACCCACAACACAAGCTTTGAGTAGCTTACTTTGGGGCTAGATGGCGCTGTGTGGATTGTCCAGCATTTTTTATTTATTATTTATTATTTACTACCAATAAAATAAGATGCAAGTTTGAATCTGGCTTCTGAAATTTCTTATTGCAGTTGTAACTTAACTCATATTAATATTTAGACCATTTAGATAAGGGTTGCCAGGAAGAAATCGCTACTATTATCTATGTATCCCCCTTTTTCTGACTGATTATGTGAGCTATAAAATATTAAGCAACAGCAAAATTATTCTATTTAAGAAACAGAAGGTACCTTTTGCAGTGTTTCCGTCCACAAGCATATACGAATCCGAGCCATACTTGGCCAGCACATCAAAAATATCGTTCTCGTCATATACCTTCACAAACTTGGACTTTCCGAAATCGAAAGGAATTATGTTCTCTATGTTTACGAAATCTTCGAATTCGCTTATCTCTTGTTCTAAACAATTTCCTATAACGACATAGTCTTTGATATCGCATATTTCTTCACATCTTTCTTTGAAGCATTTCTTTTGTAGACAGTTGTCTTTCTTGTTGGAGAGATCTTCGATGTCTTGAACTTGTTGGCGTAGTTTAGGAGAAGCATCTGAGGCGAAGCTTTTCATAGTGTCGAGGATAGGCCTGAAGCCGGTGCAGCGGCAGGTGTTGGAGCCAAAGGATTTCTCCAGCTCAGCCATCGTGAGATTCTTGCATTTAAGACTGAAAAATAACTAGATAGTAAGAATCTAGGTACTTAGCACCCGAATACTCAAACGCAACTCAGATTTGAGCACGTCTCATGTGACGAGTTTTTGACGGAATTTCATTAAAAACTGTCAAAAAACCACGACTTGAGACGTGCTCAAATCTGAGTTGCGTTTGAGTATTCGAGTGTTAGTATTAGAAAAATAATTCTAACAAAAAACATAGTAAGGATATTACATATTATGGTACAATAGTTCTGACATAATAAGGTACATAATAAAAAATAGTATACCTACCTACTACGATAGAGGTAACAATAAAGTTTTGGCCAACAATAATTAAGCTATGATGGAAATTGGTACTTTAGTTATTTTTCAGTGAATTCGTTCTTCCTGTACCTTAGTCGTCGTTAAAACTTACCCCGCAATCATAACTAATAATTTCTTGAACGGAAAATTATCAAATTGCCATCGAAAATCAACCCTAACAATTAGGAAGGAATTAAACTGCCAGCAACATACAATTTTACGTCGTTTAAAGGCAATTAGTCCGCAAATCATAGCTAGCACTTAAAATATAGGTACACTGAAGACTAAACACAGATGCATGTAGATATCTGACCGATGCAGACCTAGTTTCTGATCCAAGAAGAGTGAAAATTATGGAAGTCATGAACGTTCTTATGACTTTGAGTCTGTTGTCTCAATCTCTTTGTTTTTCGCTACGATTACAAGAAACTATAATGATCGTAGATGTGATAAAATCCTACGAGCGTCCTACTGGAGTAGTGGCTAAACTGTGCTGGAACTTTTGTAAGTTTTAAATACAAATACCAGTATTTGAAGAAGAGATACAGGATTAAATACACCACAGGAGGATTAGGAGGGTTGTTGAAAGGGCTCTCATAGGTTCTTTTAGGCAATTTTTTCGGAATCGGTATTCATCGGTATTTATTCGGTCTGGTTTTATTCTATTTTCTTTGTTTTAGCGGAAAAACGTACTCTCATGATGAAACTAATGAAGACAAACAAGTCTGTGTCATTTATAACGAATCAAAAAGAAATAGCAAAATTCGATGCGAAAGAGACGATTATTGTCATTGATTTAAATTGCCAGGATATTACGAGATTCTTACAGCAGGTAAATTAGTGATTGAATACCAAAAAATGGCTGAGAACGTTCTGCATATGAAATAAGCGTTGGTTAAATTGTTGTGTAGGGCAAATTGGTCCCGGTTGCAAGTAACCTAGGGTTTAAAAGTGGGGTCAAGTTTGACCTTTTACATTAGTAGAGCTCTTTGTGAAGGGCTCGCCCGGTAAAGTACTACCACCACGCCATTTTCTGCCGCCAAGCAGCGTTGCTGTAGGTGTAGTTACAGGCACATGAGGCCTAACATCTGTATGCCTCAAGTTAATGGACGCAGAGCAGTGCATCGTAGGGCACGTTCCTATCGTGCGTGACTTACGAGGCAATGCTTTCTTATAGGTGATGGTTACCACTTAACATCAGGTAGGCCCTAGGTAGGTATCTGCTAGATGAACTTAAAATAAAGCCCGTGGTTTCGATCCCCACCGAGTACAAACAATTGTGGACATAGACACATTGTGTAATGATCATAAAAGTTCATTCTCTGTCTGGGTGTTGCATAATATCATAATTAAAAGTAGATAATGTCACATAGGCTGGATGTGTTGAACGTCCACCAATATTTATTTAATGACCTAACAATAAGATCTCTAACCAACCATGAACATATTTTTTCAGGTGAACGACGTAATATTGCGCGAGAATGTATACAGATGGCTTATTATTAAAAAAACAAATGAATATGGCAGTATTTCAACTGAGATAACAAACTTAAAAATTCTAATCAACTCCGAAGTCATAGTAGCAGAAAAGATGTCAAATGATACGTTTATATTGAACTTTGGTAAGTAAGGTAATATGTATTTAAAAACATTGAATTTATAAAACAATTCATATATTTGATGGAGGAAAAAACATAACTGTCTAACTACATGGATTTAAGTAGGTATATATTTTACTGTTATAGAGCTATTTGCGAATTGTGATGCCTTATTACATAGAGTTAGTATAGGTACCTACCTAAAAGTTTACGTGAGGTAAGAATGACTCGCTGTGTTTTTAATTCTTTATAATAGCAAGCTGTTTTTTCTTTCAGTAACCTACATTCCTGTTTTAACCTAACCTTTATTTTGAAACAAGGTAGCATAGTTGATGATCTGCCTAATTTCATTTTAGTATATCGTATAGACCATACTGATGAGTTGCGTACAGAAGAGTTCGGTATCTGGACTGGCATGGAAGGGCTTAAACTATCTGAAACCGTGGTAAAAACCACTATGGTGATCAGAAGAAAAGATTTACACGGCAAAGCTATCGCTGCTTCTTATGTTATCACTGACAACAGCACAAGGACGACAATTCATGAGCTACAGTAAGGTGGATTTGTTTATAATTTAATTAATGTTGTAATTGGAATAGTTTACTTTTATGTTTTTTACTACTGTTAGAGATAACCTACTGGTTTTTACAATGATTTGTGAGCTTCCCGATATTTCGGCACAGTTGCATGCACCATGATCACGGGTCGAATATACCAGTTAACCTACTGGTTTTATGAAATTTATTCTCTGATATGAATAATTACAGGGATTTTAAAGTGGACAACGTCGCAAAGGCGACCCATCACAACATCTTGCCTCTGTACTACTTTATGAATGCTACGAAGACCATGCTCTTCACTGACACTTGGGGATACTTCATCAACAACTCTTGGAACGGCATGATTGGGGACATGGAACATGGCACAGCAGAGCTTGGCGGTAATCTACAATGGAGGACACTAATGAACGAACATCTTTATAAAACCTATCAGTAGCTATACTTATATTCTCGTCCATTCTGTTTTTTGTTATTTACATCACGTATTTAAGTCACCTCACCACAATCTAAAGTTATTGAAGAATTTGATCGCTTATACTTACAGTAGGTACTTAACTGTTCTCATCATCTTCCTGCCCCTATCCCACGCGTGGGTCGGTACAAAAGGATTTTTTCTTCCACTCTCCTCTATTAGTCGTCATTTCGGTGCTCAGTTCTTTCTTACTCATATCATCTTTCACGTCCATCTTTTCTTTAGCCTGCCTCTCTTTCTAAAACCATCCACATCGGTAAAATTAACTGTTCTTTCTACACATGATCTTTGCAGAAATTAACGTAAGTACGACTGAAAAACTATTTCAAGATAATGATGATTTCTCTAAACTTTTTCAGGAACCGTATCATTCATAAGTCTACAAAGAGTTAATGTAGTACAATACATAACCCAGCCAATACCCATTAGACCAAGATTCGTGTTTCGAAAGCCGTCCCTATCGTTCCAGAACAACTTGTTCATACTGCCGTTCAGAGGTTCTGTTTGGATGTGTATTGGCGGTATTGTAATGGTTTTAATTCTGATTATTTATATCAACGCGAAATGGGAAGCAGCTAAAGACAAAGAATCGGTATGTTTGCAAACTACCCATATTAAGCGTGCATTTTTACTTTTTGAATTTTTTAGTATGCCGTTTGGATTAAAGTTATCTCTTCCCACATTACGGCCGCCTGGTTCATAATCGTGTTATCTTCTTCTTGTCATGTCACTTTCTCTCGAAACAGTAACACTGTGACATTTCAGCCGACTTCGACATGCTGGTTTCCCCACGATGTTTTCCGTCACCGTTTGAGAGTGGCACTGGTACTATTCAGCTACATAAATTATTGAACAGAAAAAATGTACTACCGGTTGGGCGTGATGATAATATAGCGTAAACGCTTTTGGTAAACCACTCTCAAGAAAAAGCAGACTTAAAATACACTGGAAAATGTGTATGAGTGTTCATACTACTACAAACAAAACAAAAACCTGAAAAAAACGCATTGTCAGATCCTACTCATATTTAAATGGGACCACACGGGAAGCACCAGCTATCAAATAAAAAAAGAATCATATAGATCGGTTCTCCCAGTCGAATGTTCGGAGGTAACATACATGCATCTCCTCCTTTTTTTAAGTCAGTTAAAAAATAAAAATTATACGTGAAATTGCAATGTATTTTTTTAATTTAACCAGAAACAAGTTTTTATCTAAATTTTCAGGTAATTAATGACTCTACTATACTGCAACCTGATGTAAGCGATATAGGAATATTCGTGATAAGTGCAATAACTCAGCAAGGCAGTACTAACGAATTGAAAGGTAGGTGCCTTCGTATATACATACCTACTTAAAAGACGCAATTTTACTATCATCAGTCGCGTTCATCATTAGTAATCATTTACACAGATGGAAGACCAACTGTGTACTTAAATAACGACATTGAAATGAGACGAAAACAAAATTTAATTTACACAATTTCTTCTTATAATAAATAATTTAATCATTTTATTTAAAAATCTTTGAATATAAGAGTAGTAGAGCTCTTTGTGAAGGGCTCGTCCAGGGAAGTACTACCACCACGCCTTTTTCTGCCGCCAAGCAGCAACGCTGTGTTTCGGTTTGAAGAGTGTGGTCGCCGGTGTAATTACAGGCACATGAGGCCTAACATCTGTATGCCTCAAGTTGATGGACGCAGGGCAGTGCATCGTAGGGCACGTTCCTATTGTGCGTGACCTACGGGGCAATGTTTTGTTTATAGGTGATGGTTACCACTTAACATCAGGTGGGCCATCTGCTTGTTCCATCAGCTAGTAGTATAAAAAAAAAATATATAGTTTCGAATATTTCTGAAAGTTAATAGGTATGGATCGGATGGATCAGAACGTTTTCAAAAAATCCATCCTATTATGTATTATTCAAACTAACGAAGACGTGAACATTTTGTTCTTTTTCCATCTTTCAGGATCTTTAGGCCGCGTGGTGACATTTTTTATGTTCCTCATCTTCCTGTTTCTTTACACTTCATATTCAGCGAACATAGTTGCTCTTCTTCAATCCAGTTCCAAGCAGATCAGAACCCTGACTGATCTCTTGAACTCCAAGCTGGAGCTGGGAGTTGAGGATGAGAAGTATAATAGGCATTATTTTCCGGTGAGTATTTCAACAAGTGCGTGACTTGCGAGGCAATGCTTTGTGGTGATGGTTACCACTTAACAATCTGCTTGTTCCATCAGCAAGTAGCAAACGAATAAATAAAAAAGTAGATAGGAAACCGAGTCTTGAAGTCAGATTGCTCGATTTCATAAATAAGGTCCTCGATTTCAATGCCAAGAGCCAAATCGAGCTCATGTCGAAAAAAAAACACATTTTCACACAATATGATGGACTATCTACCTACTTAGTATATCTTGTTTGTGTAATTGTATCCCGAATATAGAGTAACGATAGGGAATAATACTAATACTAAACTGTAATATAATCTCTCGTCTGCATCTGAAACTGACTTTTGAATATAATTTTCAGTACCTATGAGTTTCATATTTTCTATTTCGTTGTTACTCTTCTCTGTATCCTACGGTTATATGTACTCAAACACTATAATTTTTTTCAGGCCGCTACAGAACCAGTTCGTAAAGCAATTTACGAAAATAAAATAGCGAAAATTGGGTATAAACCAAACTTTATGAGCCTTGATGAAGGTGTCAGGCGATTAAGAAATGTGAGTAGGTCATTACATAGCTACATAACGCGACGTTAATTTCTTAGTATCTAATTAGACATTTTAACCTACATTAATTAAGTACACACACCAGTAAAAAAAATAAGACTCACACAAGAAGAATGAAAGAAAAAATAGAAGTATCGATCATACTCTAAAAGTGTGTGTTTCTGTGTGCGTACAACAGCAAAAGAGCCTCGCTTATCTGTCCGAGAGTACGAGACGTCAAGCCAATAGATCCAGCGGTAGTCTCAAAAGACTACCGCTGGTTTTTGAATAGATCATAGCTAATTGGCTGTCAAGTCACTTGCTATTTTTTTTTGTTTTGACTTTTGACTTCAAATTAGATGGAGATAGCAAGTGACTTGACAGCCGATTAGTGTTGATCGAGCTTTCAGAATGCGGATAGTACGTGGAGTGTTGTGTCTGCAAAACAATAGGTACCATTGAGTTTCCCTGTATCACGCAAATGGATTAGATGTTGACAGAACAATAAATACTTGTTCCTGGTCTTGGTGTTGTGATACCAGTATTGTCTGGTAGCTGGCCTAAGTAAAATAAGTATCATAAGGATGAGAACTTAACACTCAAAACTCTATTTTTGTTTTAGAAAGACGTTCCTTTCGCTTTCCACATGAACGAAGGAGAAGGCTACAAGGCGATCGAAGAATTGTTTCTTGAGCACGAGAAATGTGGGCTCCATGAAATCGCATACTACCCCAACAGCATACCCTGGGTGTGTTCAAAAAAAATGTCGCCTTATATTGAGATTTATAAAGTTGGGTGAGTTAAAGTAGGTACCTACATTTATTTGAAGCAACCAACAATTTTAGGCAGTTAGCCAGCTACATGTTTGGTCTCCATCCACCGGCTTCCGAACTCCCTTTTACATGTCCTCAGTCCGGGTGGTGTCGCTTGTTAGCTTCACATTCCGGTTCAAATCGTGGCGCATGTTTCTAGAGTTTACTAGGGAGTAGACTGTAGAAAGCTCTAGAACAGGGAACCCTTTCCCTGGTTCTTCTTTACAATTCTAAAGTACCTTGTGACAGAATTATTTTGGTAAACCTGCCCCAGATTGCATACTTTGGTTCCAGGCTAGCAAGAATCGTTGAACACGGGCTAGCTGACCGGGTGAACCGAATATTCTTCTCTCGAAAACCTGTATGCAACATGAGAGGAGGCAGCTTCGCGTCGGTAAACATGGTGGACTTCCATCCAGTGCTGATATGGATGCTGTACGGGATGAGTCTCTCTGTAATCCTGCTGTTAGTGGAAATCCTGATTCATAGGAGACAGAGACGTACCTTGATAAGTCCAACTTCATAATTTAATTTAAAAAAAAGTAGGTTTATAAGAATGTTAGAAAAAGATGGAACGAAGTGGTTAAAACCTTCATACACAAAAGCAAGATAAAAACCTATAGTAATAGCTTTGCGCGTGTCTTTTACACATTATGCATTTTTATCAAGGATTTTTATGTCTGAGCCACAACAATCATTCTCAGAACAAGTTTATATAAGACCATGAAAATCTGATACGGGTTTTTGTGAGGTTCAAGTTTATGATGAATTTTCGCGGTTATATCGTAACCTCACAAATGATTATTAAATTGTAGTAATATTGTGTTTTCTAGCTCACTGTGTTTATAGACGGTACACGGAGTTAATAAGTACAGACATAATAGAGTAAATAACTGTGTTTTTAACCTCAACTACTGTTTAAGAAAGTATGAGTAGGTTATAATTATAATCATGGGACAATGACTTATAACGATAGCAAAAGTGCTTTCTAAGCTTCGTTCAGGAGCAACTCTTGCCTAGATTCACCTAGCTTTGATCTTTCCTTGTGACGTATTTTGATTTTGACCGTGTTTCTTACGAACCCTACCAGTTAAGGAGGGTAAGGTAAAGGAACCTGTGGGATGCTTTAGCTATCCAATAAAACACCAATGTTAGTTGCGCCCCGCGGTTTCACCCGCGCAGATTCAAATCCCGGTATTCTCACGGGATAAAAAGTAGCCTATGTGCTATTTCAGACTATAATTAATCTCTCTGCCAAGTTTCAGCCAGATCCGTTCAACCGTTCCGGCGTGAAAGATTAACAAGCATCCATCCATCCATCCATACTTACAAACTTTCGCGTGTATATATTACTCGAGTAGGATACGAAAGAGAGTTCCTTCACTCGACCCTTCCTCCCTCCTTCCTCCCGTCTGGTCTAACGAATGTCTTCCAGTTGTTGCCTGTCAGTATTACCAGCAGTTCTCAGTACCTGTTCATCTGCATAACAAATCCCGGGGTGCAATATCCGCACTGCGTCCCGTTGAAGGCCGCTATGCGTTTCTGCACATCGTCATATCCTCTGAGGCGGTCACCGACGCCTTCGATAGTCGTGATGGCCCAGCCGTTGCAAGAGAACACCAGGACTAGGCACTGGAAAGAAAACATTGCTGTATAATGAACAACGCACAAAAATGTATGGACACCGTCCCCACCACAACATTGTTGTTTGCCGTTTGGCAAATATAACTTATACGGTTCGGCGGGTCAATTAATTAAAAACAAGCCCATGCAACAGCAGCAGCAACAATAAAATGAGGTGTTGCTTGATGAATAAATAAAACTCAAAAAACAAACAAAACTCTCTCAAATAGGTCCTGATATTGTTTATTTCAAAAATTGCAACTGTTAATTAAGTTACTTAGGTAAGTACATGTTAAAAATGGTGGATTACCTACCTTTACTTTTATGATCCACCATTAAAGTTTCCATCCACTTATTTCTACTCACGGCAATATTTGAAGTAGAAGTGGGCCGAAGTTTGAATTATAAAACTTAGCAGCTAATATTTGGGTGCATAAAAAGAATAATCTAAATTACAGTCATTTAAATAATTGTAGAGCATGTCACTGCATGATTCAAAGGTACTATCTTTTCCTTCGTCTTTTTTTCTGAAACTTCTATTACCCATTACGTTAGCACGTTAGCACGCACCCATAGTGTTTACACTTACAGAGTTGACAGAAAAGGTCTCCACAGCACCGCTGGTGCATCTCCGGGCGCGGACCATGACGATGCAGGCGCCACAGCCGCCCTCCTTGCACATAGCCTTCGTGCCGGGCAAGCCGAGGGTGTAGCGGATATATGCATTGAGGGTGGTGTTTCTAGGAGTGCATTCGTCGACTGAAACGCACAGAAAACATTTTCTAGCTTCCATTTTTATAGCACTTGATGATAGAACAAGCTGCTGGTTATTATCTTTTTTAATTATTTATTGAATCGTCATCCTGTTCTTTTCATGTCAATACTTTTGAAAGGATTTAAAGTGCGTCGCCATTTCAAGAGGCCTGTAACCACTATTACCTAGAATAAAGCATAGCCTCGCAAGTCACGTGTCATAGGAACGTGCCCTACGATAAACTGCCCCGAATGTATCCATCGAACGGGTGGTAAGCCTTTGATTTCACCGAAGGACACACGTCACACAGCAACGCTGTTTGATGACGCAGAAACAGAGGGTCTTCCCCGGAGGAACCCTTCAAGGCACTCTCAAAAAACTCTCATATTAGAATTATTACACACATAAATGGTGGCTCAATAAATAAACATGATAATGAAATAAACATGGTTGACTACACAAGCGATAGGTAGGTACGCGGCTCTGGATGGCTCGTTTTGGTAGCTTGAGCTCGTAGTCGATCCTGTATTATACCAAAGACCTCGTCGAATTTTTATTTTAGCCTTGAGCTCAAAAAACCCATGACAGTTCACCAAGAGAAGGCAATGAAGGCATCCGTAGCTAGGTAGATACATACACCAGCAAATTGCCTACAGCAATCATTTCGCCATAAACAATTTTGTATTTACCCGGTGGAAAATTACACCTACACACTTACCTACTCATTTTCGTACACTACCGACGACGACCCAGTCAAAAGGTTCAGGTGAATCCCAAAGATTAGGTAACTACCTACCTACTACATTTGATCTCGGTACCAGCGGCTCGATTACGCTAATGTCAGGCGCTGTGCTATCGCGATGGCTTTCAGTTTGTGTGTTACGTAACACGAAAGGGGTGTCACACACACGTCATGGCAGTCATGACACACAACGTTGGATAAACGACTTCACTACATAGGTACCTAGTATAAAACAAAGTCGCTTTCTCTGTCCCACCCTATGTCCCTATTCCCTATGTCCCTATGTATGCTTAAATCTTTAAAACTACGCAACGGATTTTGATGCGGTATTTTTTAATAGATAGAGTGATTCAAGAGGAAGATTTATATGTTTAATACATGCATGATATGTGCACCCGTGCGAAGCAGGGGCGCGCGGGCGGGTCGCTAGTTTTATTGATTGAGTGAGCGAAGCGAACGAAAATCTTACAATCAACTTGGGCGATTTGGCATTTTATGTGTGTATGTATGTATGTATGTTTGTCCGACGATAACTTGAGAACCGTTTATCCGATCTGCGTGAGATTTGGTGTCGATAGCTTGTACTTGAGAAATTTACTGGTAAGTAGGTAGGTATATGAGTCAAATCGGATGAGGGGTTATTAAATTATGGCGGTTTTAATGAGGGCAGAAATTAAAAAAGTTAAGCAAAAAAATAAAACTACATGTCATATGAAAGGGCTTGGTTTGGACATTCCAAAACCATTTTTATTTTTTTTCTAGGATGCCCGGTTTTTGAAAAAAAAGTTAAATTACGATAACCAATGACCCAAGAGCTCCCATTTCTAAGAGTTTCGTTAGCCTCAAGGTTTTTCTACTGGTCGGCTAATTTCTTTGCTTTTTCAATTATGAATGTACTTGGTTCTCATTAAATGGTGATAGTGACCTGCTCTGATGATGGAGCCAAGGTCTGTTTAACGGAACTCTTCAATAAATAGGCCAATTCAGTTGAAACTTGGTTACCATACTTAGTTAGTAGGTGGCAGCCAGAGACAAGTCCAAACACAATGTTTGGTTGGACTTGCCTCTGACTACTACTTACTTAAATTTTCGGACCGTTCGCGTCGCGTCACAAAATCTGTTCCTTCTTTTTTTTTAGAGTAGATTTCGTGACGCGACGCGAACGGTCCGAATATTTAAGTAAGTACCTACCTAGTAGTCAGAAGTAAGTAGTAGTAGTCGTTTATACGCAAGAGCGCTTCGTGTGTTTTCTTTCGTTTTTATGCCTTTTCGCCTAATAGGTATGGTCTATACCTAATAGGGTCAAAAAACTACTGGGCCAGCAGCAGCGCATACGTCATTCTGAACTTAAAAATTTCAGTTAGAGTAAGTAGGTAAGTAGGTACTTTTTATCATTTGGTTATCTAAATGAGCTAATCAATGGATAAACTAGGTAATATCTAATATATTATGACTTTTATAATAATAAAATAAAACCATACCCTTGCAAACCGTCCCATTGACTTGAAACACAATTTTCGGCATTTCACTGTTTTTTCCTCGCACGTCGCGTCACAAACACTGTTCAACTGCGCCCAACTGTGGAGACTAAAACAATTTATGAGCTGGGTTTTTATATAAGTATCTATATGTTTAAAGGCAACTATACTACGTAAGTACCTATAGGGTGTAAACACCAGATCTCGAAAATTTAACTTGAAAAGCAAGTACCTATTACCTACCTACACAGACAGACGCCCTTGTCTTGTAGATACTAGAGGAAGAATTATCAAAAACGTCGTATTTTACACTGTATTTTTATACAATGCAACGTAATGTCCCTAAAAGCCCGAAAGGGGATATTCTACATGTCAGACAAAAACGTTTGTTCTACGACTTTAGAAATAACGAAGTTTTTCATTCATAAAATGCCTTTTGAACTATCCTCAAAAATGTACTAGACACAACCATAATTTTTTACAGCTGTATTTTTTACCTTTAAGTGTGAACACTTGAGAAATAACAGAACTGGAAATAACACGACAAATTATGGAGTTGCTGACGATTCGGACACAGTGTCTCAACTGACACTTTTGTTGTTAATATTTTTTTACTGTCGATTCGGACACCATCAGAATTACAAAAATCTAGTTAAAGTTAGATAAAACTATACTTACCTAGGTGCAATCTTCGTTTGATCTTAGGGTGCAAAATTTACCCCCGTTTCTGAAAGCTCTATCAAAGCTAATCGGCTTTCCAGTCACTTGCTAACTTTGTCTAATTTGAAGTAAAAGCCGAAATAGCCTGCGACTTGATAGCCAATTAGCTTTCATCGAGCTTTCAGAAACGGCGCGGCGGCGGCGCGGCGCTTACTCGTAGACATAAATGAAACAAACTTGCTTCAACTTTGCTACTGAAACTCTGCTAATGAAATGAAACGACTATTTTATCGTACATATTTGACACTATTTTACCTACCTACCTATAATGGTATAAAAACGAAAATAATAAACGATTTTACATTTAAAATGTTTAATTTTACGAAACTACTTTTACAACTGGTACATAAGTACCTATTTACATGAATACCTAGTGCCTGAGTAGGTAAGTAAGCAGGTAGGTAGGTACATACGGTGAATACTTATCAGTTCTTTAGTTTCATTCTTATTTTCTTCTTCATTCCTATTTTCATTTATTAAAACCTTCTTAGAGGGCTTTTAAATTACCTACATCTTTTCATCTTCAGGGATATCAAAATTTAATCTTTTCTTTTTTGGAATGTCAATGCCTTTTATTTTTTTTAACTTGGGCGTCGAACCTATTGGGACTGGTTCCTGGGCTGTGGCTTTCGGATAAGGAGTTTTCTCGTAAACCACAGGTGATGTAACTTCGCCACCGGTGGGAGTCCAAAAGGTGTCTTCTACAACTGAAAAATACAAACAAGGTGTGAACCTACATGTTTCAAGAGAATAAAATTGTTCTTATCTTCCGCACTAAAGAAATGTAATAGAATAAATAATACATTGTTGGAATTGATCGAGCCCTGAGTTTAAATACCTTGGTTATATGCAGAAAATAAAGTAATATAAAACTAAACTAACCAAAACAAATTATATCCATATTCCATTCGATTTTGTGTCGGAAAATTCGGAATCAAAAAAAGAATCGCTGTTCCTTATAATAGCTATGTATGTACTATATGATATTTTTCGAAAATAGAACAGGATTATTTTGAATTTCTATTTGGCTCTTTTGAATTTAGAACAACTAAGTAGGTATGTACTTTTTAATCTGTCTGTCGTCGTGCGTGAATTTATTTTATTTTATTTACACACACTGTTCACTCAGCAGACACATGTGATTATTTTTGTTACGTACACCTGTCTAGACTGCCTACCTTTACATATTAGTATAATAAAATGTAGGTAACATTTTAATTGCATTCAAAATTTTACTCACCAATATCATTGTGGTTACTATTGCTAGTACTCTTCTTATGAATGCACTGAGTTTGAGTAGAAATTACTACAAAGTATGTATTGCTGAACTCCATGATCACTTCTTTCAATAGGATGTTATTTCGATAAAAATGTGTATGTTTCTGACTATAACACATTTTAGAAGTTCTTATATATTAAATTATTAGGATAATAATTATCCTAATAATTTAATGACCTCATTAAAAGATGTAATTTACTAATTATTAGAAAATTACATCTTTTAATGAGGTCATTAATGCGTAGTTAGTATCTACTAGGTATGATAATAAATTTGTTTAGGTAGGTACATCTAGCAGGTACCAACTAACCTACCTGTACTGACAGTACCTACCTACCTAAATAAAAATAAACGCTGATAAGTTGAAATAAATTACCTAATGACCTTGCATTGCAATGTGGTAAGAAACGCATAGCAAGATGTTTCCCAAGTCTATGGTGCATTGTTAATCATGAATTTGAGTAAAATTTTTATATTTTAAATCTAGCGTGTGGCAAAAATAGTCATAATCATCAAAAATATGATTTATTAATCTAAAAAATGCATAAGACATCCTAAAATAATATCTAAATGATATTCGGTCATTCACAAATGGCTTACAAATACTTAACTACCATAATTTTAAACTTAACATTTATTGAGGTAAGGCACATGAAATCTTATAGGTACAAATCAAAAAACGTACCTATTAGGTATTTCTTTTATCAACCTACGACATTCTAATTATAGGCACGATAGACAAACCTTACAAAATTCGGAAAAATATTTGCCGAAGTACGTAGTATAGGGTAAAAGTGCAAATAGACGATAGAACTTGGTGCGACCGGAACACGAACGCGATTCGATCGTGGGGCGCACGGATCACGGTACGCCGAACACTATATTTATATTTTTTATACAACTAGCTGATGGAACCAGCAGATGGCCCACCCGATGTTAATTGGTAACCATTACCTATAACTCATCATTGCCTCGTAAGTCACGCACGATAGGAACGTGCCCTACGATGCACTGCCTTGCGTCCATCAACATGATATCCATCCATCTCCATCTACATAATGGCATACAGATGTTAGGCCTCATGTGCCTGTAATCACACCGGCAACCATACTCTTCAAAACGAAACACAGCAACGCTGCTTGGCGGCAGAAAAAGGCGTGTTACCTTTATGTATAAAACGCAAAAGTGATTGACTGATGACAACGAACAGGCCAAGCCCTTAGGGCCAGAAATGGCAATAGTGGGCGGCCCGCTCAACTGTATAGAGATTGCTTGATAAAGTACAGGTACTTAAAGAAAGGTTAGAAGTTCTAAAATAAACGTGCGCGATTGAAGCTGAGGGTAACAGTTATTAATAATTTCGGTATGGCTGGTTCGGAGCGCACGTGACTGAACGGCTCGAGTTCGGTGCGATCGTCTGTTTGAGCGCACTGAACGATCCGCTGGTCCGGTGTCGCACAGTTCGATCGTCTATTTACACCTTAAGTACCTATCAATCTTTTGTATGATTATAATTAGTGCCGCTGCAAAGGCTAGGCTACCTTTCCCACTAAGTACAATGTATTCGTTTGTACAGCACGGTCGGAGGATCTAGACAATAGTGAAGTTAGCCATAGGACCGAAAATATGGGTTTGTGTCACTGCGTAAGGCCGTAAATTGTCTACCACTCAGACACATGGTCACCTTCACGGTTGCCTAGATCCACCGAAGTGTACGTTCTATGATAAAAAACATGAAAACATAACTCCCAAAAATGGGATACGATAATTTAAACAGATAAAAGCTCTAAAACAGTTTCCGTTGTATTAAAAACACGTCGATTTACAAGAATTCATTTTGTACACAACAATACCTTGTTTTGTATATGGCCCGCGCTAAAGAAATGAAATAATTAAAAAATAATCATCACCTCTGACACGCCGCTGTCAGCTTCTTAATGCCAGTAAAAACAAATGCCAGACGCAAATACCTCACTATCATAAAAATGCACATGATTTTATGATTTAATACTAAAATAGACTTAATCTAAACATTTTGGTATTTTCATTGAAAAGAATCAAAATCTTTCTTTTTCCACAGCAATATGGAAGACACATTTGTTAAAAATGCTAGTTTGATTCTTTCCAAAATCAGTCACATGTACTAACGTAAACTACAACTAATGTAATCTTAATATCTTATAAAAAAATACACAACAAGTTTAACATTGAGCTCCTAGGAGAGGATTTTAAAAGGATTTATTTGCACTGGGACTAATTAATCACTATTATTATTATGCATGTTTTTGTTCTAGTACCTATTAGTAGGCCACCTTGATAGGTAGATACTTACAGGTAAATGATTAACTTGAAATTAATAATGACATATTTGTGACAAATACTTTAACACACTTATGATAATCATTAGGCGGAAGTTCAGTTAGCTTGGTCTAACCAATTCCAAGTTAAGAAATATTTGGTGTGGTCACTGTTTAGGTGACCCCTACGTTGCGCGTATGCGCGTAATGCGACCTCATTTAAGGCTAAAGCAGATAACGGTAGCCAGCTTTCTATTAACATCATTCTGCCTGATGACTATAGAGCGAGTAAGTGTAGTAATTTTGGCTGTTTAAGTCAACCAGTGTTGGTTTAGTGTTGCTATTCTAAGTTAGAAGTACAAAACAATGTCCAGCATAAGCACTGTCTTCAACTTAAATGTTCATTCACTATGGAGGCCAAGACTTAAGGGGCAGCATACGGCGCGCCACTATCTCGCTCGCACAATTGAACATTTTTGAAAATATAAAATCACTGAATATAGTTTTCTTTTTGCTCAATCTTTATAATGCCATTGACAACAACTTAACCGATTACGATTTTACATACTTAACTACATTCAGTGATTTTATATCTTCAACAATGTATAATTGTGCGAGCGAGATAGCGGCGCGCCGTATGCTGCCTTTTATTGGCTATAATCCATAAACACTTAGTGTGCCTTAGAAATATTAGGTTAGCCAGGTGCATTGGGTTGGATAGTGAGTGTACACCCTAAAAATATGATCAGTGGTAGTACATACATTCAATTTATAATAGAAAGTGTAATGCATGCACTGTAAACTTATAAATAGCAATATCACTCCTGCAACTTTCCGTACACACACTTGATGCAAGACTGAATCTCATCATGGTCAGCCAACATGCTCTGCAGCTTATCGTGAACATCTGCCATTAAATCTTTTGCCAGAACTCCTTTTTTCAGAGCCGACAGGCAGAAGTTAGTTAGTGCTTTGAAGCACTGCTTCCTATGAGCGTTGTGCGGGTGATTGTCCCAAACTGGCGTAGCTTTTGCATAACTCCACGCGATGAAAACATACTGTAGCACTGACTCCCAATGCTGGGATTCAACTAAGACTTTCCCCTGTTCAATAAGAGCTTTTTTAAAAGCAGCAAGATGTGTCGCCACACGCGAGTAGGCGGTAGAATCCGTTTTAGAAGTCAACCGCGAAGTCGGTAAGCTCTTGAAGATGTTAGACTTCAAATAGCTTAGTTTATCTTCTAGAGGAGACATATCAGGCATCGGCATACTCTTTCTTATCTCACGCTCCACATCTGGATGTTTATAAGTGATGTGTTTGATCATGTGTATCAGCTGAGTAGGACTCAGGCCTTTGAGGGCCGAGTCTAAGGGGCCGGTGTACTCCTCGTTGAATGTATGCTCCATCCGGCATCTTTTTATCGGTGGGGTACTTTTGATAGGACTTGTGATCTTGAACTTTTGTGGGGTGCTGATATCGCTGAAATCTATCTTCTCGGGCGTGAGTGGGATTCTCTCATCCCCCAATAGCAGGCGTTTTCGTGGCGTTGAGCGGAGAGTAACGCCTAGTTTGTAAGGAGAGAGCCGGTTCGGGATGTCTTTGGGTGGCGTGCGAATGGTCGAGTGGAAGGGAGAGTTTCGTTTTAGTTCGATATCCGGCGACCATGTCACCGGTAAGCGCTTTCGACCTGGAAAGATAAACGTGTACTTGCTAAGTAATTTACACCTTTTGAAATATTATTGCTTAGTAAACTTATAGAAAAACACCACAATGACCACCAAAGAAAAATAAAAACCAACAGATGACCTACACATTACCTAAACCTATTGTTGACTGTCTCTTTTTTCCTTTGTCTTTTTTATTATGTAATCAAAAATGTTGCACGCCTAGTTTTAAGAAGAATACATTGGACATTACTAGAATTTTATTTGACATCTTTTCACACATGTATTTATGCAATAAAAATACTTTGACTTTTGACTTTAAACACGCAACATATTGTGAAGGGAAAATTTACTACCATGCCTATTCCTATCGTTGTAGTGTTTTGGTTTGAAGAGTGTGAGTCCCAGTGATGAAAAAGCAGATGGCCCATCTGACGTTAAGTGGTAACCCTCACATAACAAAGTCGAAAGTCACTCACGATTGAAACGTGCCTTACGATGCACTGACCTGCGTCCATCAACTTAAAGCATACAAATTCTAATTCTAATTTTTATTCAGTAACTTAATCTATGAACATTTTATGGGTTTGAGATCTCTTAAGTAAATGATACCTGTGTTATGAGACCCCACACTTCTGTAATAACTTTATTAGAGACTAAGTAATACAGTAAGCCTCAATGCATTTAATTTCAAGGTTAAAGTATAGCTACCCTGGTACCTGAGTTGAGGGTTGGGGATAGGGGGGATGCATGTGGGGGTAGATGGCAAGTATTTCCCTAGGTATAGTTCTTTTTTTTAGGAAATGAAAAAAAAATTCTTCAAATTTCTTCACTTTTTTTATAAAAAAAACCCTAATCTAGTGGGAATTCCCTCCCTTAAGTCTTTTTGTCTAGGAGATGAAATATTATTTCCAATTTTCTTCACTTTAGTAAAAAAACCCCTAACCTATTAATTTAGGTAGGTACCTGAAAAAGTGAAGAAATTTTTTCATTTCCTAGAAAAACGAACTTTAGGGAAAGACTTACCACCTACCCCAACTTGCAACCCCCCTATCCACAACCCTCAACTCAGGTACCAGTGTAGCTATAGCCAACCCAATTTCAATGCAATTATATCTGTGTCTGTGGTTCTTAATCGCTCTGATTCTTGTGGTCGAGACTCGGGTTACCTCTCTGTTGTATCAGCATTTCGTCCGGCGACGGCGCTGGGCTCAGGTAACCGGACGGCAAGGCAGGAGACAGCTCCCTAGTGTTGGTCAGCGTTTGAAGCGGCGTAACGCGCAGGCGGTCGAGGCGCGCCGGGATCTCGGCGAGCGCAGCGCGGGTTCGTCGCCCGCCTTCGGGAGTCACCGCGCCTTCCATTGGCGCTAACAGATGGGTAATAATGAAATAAATCAAATCAAATATTTTATTTTGTAAGAATTTTAGGTAAACTGTACAAGCTTTTATTAGCTTCACGATAATAAAAGTGTGTTCAACAAACCTTGTTCAGTTTGTAACAGAATCTATAGATATTAGGTACAATATCCGATTCAGACACTCATGGATGTAATCTACTTTTTTACAGCAATAAGAGGAAAGAAAATATTGTTTGTGAAATACATCGAGTTTCTAACTCAATGGTGAAATGCCTATGAACTTTTAGCATGTAGTACCTAACATATCTTAGATATCAAAGATCATGGTTTAAAATATAGGTAAATCTTTAAATTACAATATGGGTTATTGATTAACAAAAATCATGTGGTAGGTGTCATAAAGTAGGCAAGCTAATTTTTGATACTCATGACATAAAAACAGTGACAAATGACAATATAGGTACCTATTAGTAGGACATGATAAGATTGAGGTCAAAAGTCAAAACTTGAGTTGCTATATTTTTTACTTTTAACATAAGAATTCTGTTATAAAGCTGTTCATGATTAACCCAAGAGATTGCTGTCCTATCACACTAGATTTAACCAATTACAGTTTGGTTGTAAGTTATGTAGACACATGGTCGCTTACAATTGGCCTCATCAACATAACAGGCTATGGAGAGAGCAATGCTGGGAGTTTCACTATGGGATAAAATCAGAAATGAGGAAATCTGTAGGAGAACCAAGGTAGTTGACATAGCTCTCAAAATCAGCAAGTGGCAATGGGCAGGTATATAATATATCCTATAGCTCAAATAACTGACAGCCGCTGGGGATTAAAGGATCTCGAATGGCGACCACGAACAGGAAAACTAGGCGTGTGACGCTCTCCTACCCAATGGACTGATGACATTGATATGACCGCGGGAAGTCGGTGGATCGAAAGGGCTCAGAATCGTTCTTCCTGGAAATATATAAGGGAGGCCTATTGCATGTGGCGCTAACCTGCTATAACAGCATAGTAGCCAGAGTAGTAAAGAATGCAGCGCTAGTTTTCCATACCACCCTACTAAAGTAAGGGGGCAAATTATTAGTATAAAGCGACGATTTTTAGCAAGACTTAGTATAAATTTAGTATTAAATTAATGGCAGTATCTCAATCAAAAATAAATCGTCCGTAAACATTCGGGCGGGCTCCAAGTCCAAACAAATATGCACTACCAACCAGTAACCACGCGAAGCCAAAATATTTTCTATCACTGTATGAAATTACCTGCTTTTGATTAATAACACAATTTTTAGCTGACGATATAATTAGTTTTGCACTATTTGAAATGAATACAACGTATACCAGAACAAAATAAAATTGGCGCAAAAATTGACAGTTGAGTTGGCCCGTGGCCGTTTTTTTTCGTTCCTCGGAGCAGGCTATAGTATTAAAAACCATACCGCCTAGTCTGGTTTTTTTGAGTTTTTTCGACTTTGTCGTCGATCAATGTCAACAGTCAAAAAAGTAAACTTTTTAGTCAACGTCGTCTGTCAAATAAAAAAAATAAAAAAAAGTGTTCTAGTGTTCTATTCAAATTCCTTGACCTGTTCTACTGAAGGAATTTGATTACTACGTTTTCTACCGGACCCGTGTGTAGTAGAACTACTACACACGGGTCCGGTTAATGTACGACCATGTATTACGCAGCCCAAGAATTCACAGCCAGGAATGTACGAGGAAACCGCAACCAGGATTTCATGTAATTTGTGCTGGGAATGTATGTCAAGGAATGTTCACCCCTGTATAACACAGCGGAATTCATGTAGAAAATGTACATGAACGCTGGGATTGTACGATCCAGATTTTGATGACATTGAAAGCCATTGGCAGCGTTTTCCAGGGTTGTGTATTCCAAATTATGAGAGCTAATTTTGCAAGGCTTGGAATGTACACCCTTGGAATTGGCGACCAAAATGTACATCAATTCCGGGCTGTGTTTTCCAAGGATGTGCAATACATGGTTGTACATTACTGGCTCCCTACGATAAGAGCAAAACCCGTCACGCACGTCAATAAATCGTCCGTCCGTCATCCATCATTCGTCTATCGTCAAAAATAATTGCTTTGCTTTGCTATGATTGTATTATTTTATTATTTACAATACATGCAAAATATCGATAAATAAAAAAAAATCCGTCCGATGATTACTCGTTGCGGGTGCGGAAACATGGTCGGTGTACAAACAAACTTCCCAAGTCCGAGTCCTTGATTGAAAGTTATTGGGCTCTCTCTTTTGTTATTGTATCGAAGTTGTATCGTAATCATAATCTATCTCAAAGAATTTCACAAATTGTGTGTTATTTCGTTGTTGAAAACAGAGTTGTAGTTGCGAAAACCTTATTTTGTGTACATAACAAAGATTTCGTAGTCGTAGAGTGAGTTTATCTCTGTAAATTCAATAGTATGTTCTAGAAGGTATACGTAGTGTTCTAGTAATAGTAGTATGGGTTGAGTGTTTAATATGGAGAGACTATCGCATGACTTAAACCTGGCTTTGGAGGAGAGCAACTGCGGTCGTCCAGAGCGAAGGAAGATAGGGCTCCGTCGACGGACTAGGTCCGCGGGTAATCTTCGTAAGTGTTATTTATGTTTCAAATGTACACCTACCTACTATGCCATTGTAGAAAACACTTAATTGTGTCACTGTGTAGGTACCTACCGAAACAAGAATCTTGGAGCTGTGTTAATTATTTGTGTATGTAGGTATTTATTTTTGGTAGGTATGTGGTTTTCTACATTTAGGTATTTCACTTTTCATACTTGATCCTAATTTGTGTTTTAAAAGAGATAAACCATGTTAATAAAGGAATACCACCAATGTTATTAGTAATGTTGTTATAATACCATTGATAGTATTTCTTACTTTTTATAGCTGCGGCAGTGACTGTGAGCATCGTTGAAGATGGCAGCTCAAGTAGCCCCCCACAAGCTCCTCTCATCACGCAGCCTTTATCAGATTCTGATGACCCACAACTCGGAATCCACAAATCTACTAACCTAAAGTCCAGACATTATTGTCAGATCGGCAACTTTGAATCAGATTCATTTAACGAAAACTTCTCTCCTACAAGGCCGGCTAATGCTAGAAGGAAGCGAAAGTACAAAAAGATGCCTGTGGAATATACTGATGGAAAAATATCTCCAGATATTGAACTACTTAGTGTTACTACTTTGGTAAGTTTCCTAAATATGTATCTAGATTAAAATGTGCCTATATTTTTTACATATTGCTATCAGCTAAACATCCTGTTGCTTATTTGATGAATTATATAATAATCTTGTGAATTATAAAAAAAATAATTGTTGATTCCAGCCGAATACATTACCTGTGACTATAGACCTAGAAAATCAAGACCTACCTCCAGGCGCCCAAGTTTCCGTAGTCCACAAAATGAAATCAGAGAGGTTACTAACAATTCTTTATATTATTATGACCCCATGAATCGTACATTTGAATGAAAAGCCCAGATGTGAGTGAGTTCACTCACCATGAAATCTCCAAAACTGCTTCTGAACATTTTTTTCTTTTCTGAGTTTTATCTGTGATCAGTTGTTCAACTATGAGCAAATAGGTTCAGAACATAGAATGTAATTAGGCTCAGTACATCTTTGAGAGATGTACCACAAAAAAAATAACCTCACTATCAGTAGGCATTTCAAATAGCATGTTGTTGCTTGTTTTATTTCGAAATTCAAATCACAATGGTCTTTATTCAGTACAATCACAGAGATCACTTAGAAACGTCTTATATTATACAATTTCCATATAAGTACCTACTTAAGGCGAGGGTTTCCAAGCATGGCACTCTCTCTGTAGTAGGTACTGAGCAAGCAAATCGGGAAAATCGGAAATCCTGTCTCTAAATAAAAGCTAACAGCCATATTCTGGTTGTTCTGGAAGTCTGATGATTATTGCATCTGTAAAAACAGGGGGGGTCAATTGATATAATTCTATTCCTGTTTACAGAAATGCTTTTTGTGGGAAAAGAAAATGGTCACACAGAGATAAAGATGTATGTGAGATGAGAGAAAGGTCCTTTAGTGGAGGATGCTCTTCAAAATCGCCGTTTTTCAAGCTCTCGAAGCACTCCAGAAAAGATGTGGTGCAACCTGGAAAAATTGTGCTCAAGTCTCAAAATGATGACGCAAAGCCCTCAATATTTAGCAACACTCCTACACTACCCGGCAGCTCTAGTTTCAACTTCGTCTATAAAAGTGCATCGAAAAACGGAACTCCTATGTTATCCAAAATAACAGGTTACAAAATTGCAACAGACCTGCCGCCATTCTTCAATGCATCAACAAGCAAAAACTATTTCGAATGCAAGTACTCAAAGAAGTACAAGTATATGAATAAGACGCATCCTCCTAATGGCTTGAGGAACCCTCTCCTTTTCGATGAGGAGGGCAGCATGGACTTGGGCGGGAATGAGTCCAGCTCACTCAGCAGTAGTGATTCCGACGGTGTCGTGACAAACGACAGCGATAGAGAGGGAGACGACGAGCTGACCGACTGGCCAGGAATCGAGGAACTCAAGGTCTTCAATAAGAGTCTAACTATCAAAACCTCTAAAGCCGTTGAGTCTCCTAAAACAGTAAATAGCATGCCACCTCCGAAGCGGTTAAAAAAGGAGAAAATGCTTGTTAAAGGTGGATGGGCGAGTTGTAAGAATCGGTTTAAGAAAAAACGCCCCAAAGTCGATTCGGGAAACGACGATGATGCGATGATGTCTGACTCGAAAACCGTCGTCGATTTAGAGGAAGAGGCTCCAAGCAAGGAGAATAGAGACATCCTACAACCTCATTCGTCCTTCAGCAGTTTCAGTGATGTAAAAAACGCGGGGGGCTCCGGTCAAAATGCGAACAAGACGTTTTTTCATTCGTTTCAGGCGTTTCAGGAGAAATCGGGACCGCAAGATGCGACGTTTAGTCGGGCGCCGCGCACCAACTTCACGCTGCAAAAAACCTCCTCCAGCGACTTGAATCTGAGCGAGAAATCTCCGCAGAGCGATCACTATTACAGTGAACATTCTATGGGCAATGCTGTTGTAACAGAAGTGAGGGAAATCAGAGCTGGTTGCAGAAGGATACGGGAAGAAAGGCCGGGGTTTCTGATCCTCAGCGCTGCGAATGAACAGCTGTCCAAGTTCCTGCAAGATTCCTGTCAGACGGAGCTGAAGCTGCCCAGCTTAAATGACCCTGAGGAAATGGAGAAGTTGGAGTCGTTAGCGAAGTTGTACTCCTTGGAGCTACAAGTTGAAATGGGACGACCGGTTTTGAGGAAGACTAGGTGAGTTTCGCACATAATTGTAGACCGGTTGTTCAGTCTATATCGAGTTTTATTCTCGGTTCTCATTGTGCATATTAATCATTCATTTAGTTTTGAACTACCTACGGTCTATTCTATTACCATCCAACCAGTAAAGCCTGTTATCATGTAGATGTTTATTTGAATTTAACAGTAACTAATCAATTTTGCTTGCATAAACTCTAACATTTCATGTTCAAATCCACCTTTCATTCGCAATGAACATAAATTTAATTGAATCGGTAAATAATTTTCTCTTAACGACAATTCCAGGTGATACCGGACACAGACTTACATTATCCAACCGGTATTTAATGTGAAAAGAGCTTATATTAATAAAATCACATGGATCACTTTAAATCATAAATCTTAGACACCAAGCCTAGAAGAACTGGCAACAAACGTGGTCGCGTTATATTATGTGATTTCTTATTAATGTTACGCGTATGTATGTATTCATGAATGGGATGGATGGGTATATTATTATGCATGAGCTTTGTTATTTCAAGCATAATTTGGACGTATTATCGGCGCGCATACGCTTTGCGTAAATACTGACAACCGTAAAACAACTTCTCGCCTATCCTTTATCCTAGTAAGGATGCTACAAAAATATCATTTGATCCAACAATTTTGGTTCAAAATGAGTATGAGTACAAAAATGATATATACAATTTTTTAATGCAAGCCGAAAATACGCCCGATTACTATCAGTTAAGGTGAAGACAAGAGCTAATGTGACGCTCGCTCGCTCGTTTTGACTTGTAGAAGGATATAAAATCACTAAACCCATTTTCGAAAAATCGCAAACAACCATTTTGTGTGCCACATTGCGCACAGTTTAGTAAAAAAATCATTTTGATCGATACATATTTTCCTACTTAAAAGTTTGCTTTTCTAGTTTTCGTACTTAGGCAAACTTTTGAGCAGGAAAACTTGCATCAATTAAAACCAAATTTTCACTAAACTGTGTGCAATGTGATTGCACACAAAATGGTTGATTGCGATTGTTCAAAATTGAGTTTAGTGATTTTATATCTTTCAAACTGTGGAATCGTGCGAGCGAGAGGTACATTAGATGTTGTCAACGCCTTAATAAAAAAGATTGCATGATCTGTTATTTCATATTCCGGTTCTAGAGCTGTGGTAATCGTGGTTATTGATACGCACGATACGATGGGAGTTCTTTACATTTATTTTAGTGTCATTAATTAAATAATCTTATTCTTAATGGTCGCTGAGCGCGCTTTTAGCTTATCAGACCAATAAGTCTGTTGCTGTCTCTTCCTTGGCATGAAAGTGACATTGACAATAATACTCTATAGAGCCGCTGTAAAATGGCAGGGATTATGAATAAGAGGGTTAGGATAAATCCGGTAGTAGACCAATGAATTTTTCTCTACAAAAAATTTATGTGCGCATGGCCAGTGCTCTCGAATGGTAATGGAAAACATCTTGAGGTAACCAGTTAGTATTCGTACAGCGGCGATGGGCTCCAAAATCTGTCACATGGAATACCAACTAGGTACTGAAAAATGGGGGTATCTATCTAATGTAACAATACTCCCGTAAACATCTTCAAAGGATCTTAGATAAATGAATAAATATTGGTGGACTTTCCACACAGCACTATCTAGCCTCAAACTAAGCACAAGCTTGTAATATGGGAACCAGATAGCTGATATGATACATAATTATATGCTTTTTTTTAATGCATACTTATAATATTAAATAACACCCAGACAGAGAACATACATCTATGTTCATCACACGAATGTTTGTTCTCGGTGGGAATCGAACCCACGGCTTACGGCGCAACTACTACCAACTGAGCTGTGAAGGCTGTCAAAAGATATTTTTACGGAATACGAAACCACCCAATAAATACTGTAATAAACCATAAGAAACTTGCTCAAAACGAACTATAACCAGTGTGTCTCTTCCAGCAACACAATGCAAGCAATCCGCGTGGAGCATTCCTACCACAACTTCCCATCAGACCACAAGCGGCGTTGCTATGGAGACGACACTGACACTAGCCTCAGCCTGTCTGACCAGAACTCTGTCAACTCCATAAACGACCTGGACGAGACCAAGGAGTTTGAAATCGCGAACATGCTGGATACCTTCTCTAATAGCTTAGTGGACAAGTCGTTGCTACATCCGGGCGAGATCGATTGATGTAAGTTTCGTATGAACTAGTAACTGATTTTGGAGGCTTCGATGCCTGAAAGCTTAGTGGCTTAGCGACTTGTATAGCGAGACGATCTCACGAACTTCCTAGCTAAAGTTCGTTAAGCCATGACGAGATTTCATGCGATCTTAAGTGAGCTACTGGTTCATACAAGCTAATATGCTTACACTTAACACAACGATAAATGACAGATGACATTTTTGAGTTTTGGCAACTATGTGCTATGTGTGAAGACCATTCCCTACTTCCTGGCAGACCACAAAAACTTAGGATAAATATGAATTTATGGATTTTTATTTTTTTAAATATGTTTTTAAAATACTGTTTATGAAACAGTGCGTTCGATATGTATCAGCAATGGTATGTTTTTCAAATGGCGGTGATTCTTTTGACAATAATATTGCAATCAGCTTTTTATGTAGTCACCTAAACAGTATGTGAAATATCTCTATATTTCAAACATAAACATTATATTATTTAAAACATTACTTGGCATTTTTATAAATAATATTCCAAAAAAGATAATCGGTTGTCAAGTCACTTGCTGGCTATCTGAGCTATATAATTAGAAGTCAAAGCTGAAATAGCAAGTGACTTGACAGCTTTGATCGAGCTGTTTATTTTTGTTTATTGCGTTACCTTATGGTAAAATGAATTTCCGGCTGCCATTTAAAAACTGGCGCAGACTAAAAATAGTCTATATTTTATGATAACTTGTACTAATAATAATTTTGAATAGGTTCATACCGTGATTGACATATTTTGTCACTTTTGTAATTTAGGGAATACTTAAGCTTAGTGTACAATATGTGTAAAATATGATATTACATTATGATTTTATACAGGGTGTCCCAGTAGTCGACGTCAAGAGGAAACGGGTGATAGGCCAATCAAAATATTAAAAGATACAGAATAATAAAAACAAACTATTACTATTAGCCCATAGTGTCCCATTGTTGGGCTAAAGCCTCCCCCCATTTCCGCCAGTCACTACGATCACAAGCCTTTATCCGCCAGTCCCTCTCATAGGCGTCCAGCTCGTCCCGCCATCTCATGCGCGGTCTGCCGCGACGCCGCCTCGCTGTGTCAGGGCACCACTCGGTAGTGGTTTTAGCCCACAGGTCATCCGGCATGCGACAGACGTGACCGGCCCAGTCCCACTTCAGCGTAGTAAGATGTTTATTTTCAAAATTACAAAAATAATACTATTGTGTTGTGTTGTAGTGTACTATTGGCCTATAACCCGTTTTCGGTTTGACATCGATTTGGGACACCCTTTATGTAAGTAAAAGTTACTAAATCTAATCTAAATCAAATTTTGGTTGTGTCAAAATTTATTACCTAATCTTCTAGCTATGCATAGAAAATAGTTGTAATCTAATGTTAATATTCGAGAACGCCTATAATATAGTTAGTTTATGAATTCGTAGAATAATAAAAAGGACTACTATGAGTTTTCCCAGACTATACTCCTTAGACTAGTGATTTTTCATTATTTTGTATGAAAACTTGTCATTTTCATTCATAAGAATGAAAGTCCTTTTATGTTATTTTTAATTTCAAACGTATTTTTACTGAGGGGTTATCATGAGTTTGGTGCCGACCGCGATCGATCGTGGATCGCAACGATCTACACCGAATTTCAAGGAAATTAAACAACGGCATCTAGCGTATTCTTTGAGAAGCTAAAGTGAAGCTTCTCAAAGAATGCGAATAATATATAATATTTATAAAAGGAATAATGATAAAAATAATAAGAATTTATTAGGAATATAAGAATATTATATAATATTGAATTTCCTTAAAATGCGGTATCTATCGGTGTGATCTACGATCGATCGCGGTCGGCACCGGAACTCGTGATAGGCCCTCTGGTATGCCTAGCAAATCTATTCTGGGAAAATTTGTAGTGAATTTTGTAAATGTTAAAATTACATGCATGCAATGCAAAAATTGTGTTGAATTCTAGGTCATGATAAAATAGGGTAATCTGATTAATATCGTCAAGTGATGTTAAAAAAATATTTTTAGTTTTTTAGCATTTTTTCGCTGACTGTACATATTTTCCGAAATCGGTGACACTTCAGAAATATCTCCATAAGTTATGGATGATGATGTATGTGCCTAACTAAAAAAAATCCATATGGATGGTCTCCTAGGAAAACGTTCCTAGGAGACCAGGAACGTTTTCCTAGAAGACCAGTAACGTTTTCCTAGGAGACCATCCATATGGTTTTTTTTTAGTTAGGCACATACGAGTCCAAAGTGCAGTCATTAAACTTTTTAAGAAGTGACGGCCGAAACTATGAATTAAGTCGCGATCGCCACATTTTACCGCATATTTTATACATATACGTATTCATTATTTTAATGTCTGGATTCAAGTCGTAAATTACAACTGACAAATTGTGACTTCATTTTGGAGATTATAAAGCAAGACTGCTCTTAAAATATAGGTTACTAGCTGAACCCGCGGCATTGCTCGCGCCAATAGGAATTCAAAGTTTCATGCAAACTTTCATCCCCTTGGGGGTAGAATTGATCAAAATCCTTCCTTAGCGGATGCCTACGTCATAACATCTACCTGCATGCCAAATTTCAGCCCGATCCGTCCAGTGGTTTGGGCTGTGCGTTGATAGATCACTATGTCAGTCAGTCAGTCACCTTTGAGTTACATATATATATTTAGATTTTGATCAAAAACTTGCTAGTTCCAGAGTGTATATATTTATATAGTTGACTGTACAACATAATTACTTACATTTGTATATTGTACTAGCGGCCTGACCCAGCTTCACATGTGTGGACATAATTCGCATGCCAGGTACAGGCATGCCAATTAGTGTATGTGCCTGTAGCTTGCATGCAAGTGTGCCAGCTACGGGCATGTCTATTTTCACCTTTGTGCCCGCGCTGAGTGAGAACTCGCCTCGCTTTCGCGCTTTCTAAGGCGCACTATCCATATGAGTAAGAGATCATTCTAGAAATTTCTGGATCATTATAAAATTTTTTAGAACAATCTCATTCAATCTGAATCGAAACGTATAGGTTTTAGAACTTCCTAGATCATCATAGAAATTTCTGGATCATTCTAGAATTTTCTAGAATATTCTCATTCGATCAGAATCTAGGCATACATTTTAGAACTTTCTGGATCATTCCATAAATTTCTAGAACAATCCAGACTATTTTAGACCAATGGTAGTCTCATATTTTTAAAGTTAACATGTTTCAACCCCCATATCTTTTACACCCTTATGATTATCGACTTGCAACCACCATAGTGCACGATGGGAGCCTTGTACCTATTGCCACATACAATCACTATTTGTCTGCGATGCGTAGTTTTGGCTGCAGAGTGAAATATCGGGACACACACCTCAAATTTTATATACGAGTATATAAAGATATTTCTTGACTTGATTACTTTAAGTTGATATAAACTAACGTTTAAGCTGTGAATCTATAAGATTATGTGAGTATAGAAATTGTATTTATGAATACAAAACATTGAAACTCCAATTGATTTATTATTGCTTCATTCTGGTATCTATAAGTGTGAGGCCACACGAGCGTAATTTTGTGAGTTGTCGCAAAAAATTTGCTTCATGCGTTTGATTCACTTTAGTTTTTTTTACGCAGTTCACAACTCAAAAATATACGCTCGTGTGGCCTCACACTTAGGAATGCGTTGCGGAAAAATCTAAGCACTAATACCAAAAGTAAAATGAGTCATTGCTCGTTCATTATCAGAATCAGAATAATCTTTATTGGTAACTGTTGAATGAAAACATATCACCGCTTTTGCTTTGCTATTTGTCGTGTAGTTAGAAAACTCTTATAGGTAAGTCTAGATAATATACCTACCACCAAGAGAGCACTTGGTGGTGTAGTGGTAGCTGCCCTGCCTTCCGATCCTAAGGTCGTAGGTTCAGAACCGGTCGAGCACCATTGAGGTTTTCTGTTCAAAAATTTATGTGCACAACGCCAGTAGGTACTCTAAAACGGTGAAGGAAAACATTGAGGAAACCGGCATATTTGTAGAACCTAAGTTTCTATAACATGTTTCAAGTGCTCACCACACTGTTTCGATAGAAACTGTGACACGAAAAGAGCGTACCGCTTCTTATAATGATGAAGGTATTAGAGGCATTAAGAGTGGGACTACGGCAATCTTCTAGACCGTTCTGCTCCAGCGGATTTATAGTCGCTTAGCATCAGGTGATATACAATATCCGACAAGAGGACCACTATAAAACTATTAAAATAATAATAATAAATAATGCTGGACAATCCACACAGCACTATCTAGCCCCAAAGTAAGCTATTTAAAGCTTGTGTTATGGATACTAGATAACTGATATATTTAATACATTTATACTTACATAGATAGACATTTTTTATTATACATAGAAAACACCCAGACCATCGGAACAAATTTCTGCAGATCGTACACAAATTTATTCCAAGGCGGGAATCGAACCCGCAACCTCTTGCGTCGCAGGCAGGCTCTCGCCCGCTGCGCCACAGAGGTCGTCAAATACAATTGGGTTCCATCCAGTTGTCTTATCGACTGGCCCTCTGTCGGTAAATTGGTTTAATCAACAAGATAACTCCTTTTACTTACCAATATTGCATGTTCTAAGGTAATCTGCCATCAGGTGAGATTATAGGGGCAAAGGACAATATAAAAAATCTCGATTCTCTGATTGAGTCTCAGTTGTCTATCGACAGACCATCTGTCGGTAAACTTGCTTTATAGGAGTTAACTTTTACGGCTATCAATATTTCTTGTTCTAAGGTAATCGCCAAGCAAGGTAGACAGGATAGAAAGCAAGTAAAATAAAAATCAAAAATTCTGACATAAAAATCACAATTTATTAAATAAAAAATATATAAACATGATGAAAAATAGCAACAATTCATGTATAACAAAATGAGCACCAGAATAACAATAAAAACAATAAATTAACATTTGCACACATTGGTGACCCCTACATACCGACAAACCTTGATACTTATTACATAGATAATAGTGAGCAACACTACAGTCACTCAGGGTCAGACTACTATTACGATATGCTCCAGCACAGGGGCCAATCACGAATGAATTGACTTTAGTGGCGTTAATGACGTATAATCCCTAACTAAAACACAATAAGGTCGGATATCGGTACGATACGTTTAACGCATCAAATGTCGAAAGTATTCGCCATCGAGGTCCAGACCTTAATGCGAGTTGTATAGTTACCACATTAAAAACACAAAGGGCCTTACTATAAAAAATAGGCAAACGTTAAACACTGCCTAAACTTTTGACATCTCTTCCCATTGCGTAATGGCAAACAGAGACAGCGCTAATTTTAGACACTGTAAAGTTAGACACCGTTTTGTAGCAAGGCCCTTAAAGTTTAAGCAAAGTGCTGAATTATACATATATTTCGTATCTAACCGTTAAGTACATTAGTACAGTCGCGTGCAATGATTTTATTCTATTTTTTTCACAAGTGATGTTGAAAACATCCAGAAGTGAATACAACAGCAAATGCCATAATTTTAGGCGACTGAAAAGTTATACACGAGTGAACATGATGTATAAAAATACTATTCCCATAATTTTGCGACTAGAATCCGAAATATTGTTGAGATTTCGCTAGTGTAGACACTAGACAGCCCCTTTGATTATGTTAACTTTAAGCTCAATAGTTTATTATATTTTTTTGTACTTCAGTTCGAATAGTAATTGAGACTATTTTATAGCTTGAATATTATATCACATTACGCTGTTCAACAATTCGACATTCCTTATTTTAAAACAACAAAGAAAATGTCTTTTGAATGTTTTGAATGTTAATTCAGAAATATGGCTTGCTTAAAACTTCATTGCTGATTGACTTAAATACAAACATGTTTTTCTTACAAACTAAATAAAACTCATACTAATTGTGATAAAAATTTGCAGACAATATCATACAAAAGTATTTTTTTAATATTATAATTGGAATTTCAAATAAAAGCTCAACAAAGTACTTACATATTTGTCTTTTACTAAATTATTAAAAAAATTAACAATATCTATATCTCGCAACGATATGTTTTAATAATTAATATCTTTATTCATTAACTTCATCACTTATCATCTTTTATGATATCTTGTAGACTATTTTTATAACAAAAGATACCTACACGGAAAATGTAAAATTCGAATTTCGTTTATCACATTCAATACATTTCGCTCAGGCATAACTTTAAACCCATTTTGAAAGCACTGTCTCCCCTAACTAACATTGAGTAAAGCAGTTTGACAACACGTCTGCTTCTTGTTTTGTTTGTGCACGCAATTTTCGTCTATTGTGGAATCCTCACAGTCCACTGAGGTTAATCCATATAATTTAAAAGAACATCCATTTTTGTTGGGATAATTGTTTAGATATACTTTTCATAGTATTTGAAAACATTATTGTCGATTCTGCTAAATTTAGCGAGTAAGCATTACCTCTCCCTCTTCCATTATTAGTAACAATACTGTGCGAGTGAGAGGAGTAATCATCACTCTGTTTCCTTTAGTCTCAATGTCGAACAGCCCGTTCAAAATGGCAAACAAAACTGAACCTTACGCCACTCATTCGATAGCACAGATTAGATCGTCTCCCTCCAGCTTCTGTCCGTTAGTGATGGCCATTGTTTTGATAGTGCCTGCTTTGGGAGCTTGGACTACCATCTCCATTTTCATTGCGGAGAGGATTGCAAGTGGCTGGCCCTTTTCTACGTGATCGCCTTCTTTTACTTTCACGGCTGGAATAGAGGGAAATGGTTATTACTGAAAAACAGTTGTTTCATTAATATCGGAACCTGGGTTTTCTTCGTTTTTTTGTGTTTACTGCTCTGCGCTATATATAACTGTTTTGATTGCTTATTTTTTAACCCTTTTATTCATAATCCCTGCCATTTTATAGTGGCTCTATAGAGTATTCTTGTCATTGTAACTTTCATGCCGACGAAAAGAGACCGCAACAATCTGATAAGCTATTGGCGCGCTCAACGACCATTATGAATAAGGGCCTTAATTTTTACATCGTTTTCTTGCGCTGATAGATTTTGTTATTCAAAGAGAGCAACTATATTTACTACAAATATGGAGGACTGACATGAGAAATGTCATTTTGACTACTGTTACTTTCAAACTTGAGAGTGAACGCTCATTAATTTATTTCTTAATCAAACAGTACTTAGTCTAACTAATTAGTGATTTATAAAATACTAGCTGGTACCCGCGACTTCGTCTGCGTACTTTTAATTTGACTAAAGTTTCATGGTTTTATCTTTTAAAATTAAGAAATCCCATACAAACTTTCAACCTCTATTTCAACCTCTTCATCCCTTTTTTTCGCAATAAAAGGTAGCCTATGTCCTTTCTCAGGGTCTAAAGATTGTCTGTACCAAATTTCATCAAAATCGGTTGAGAGGTTTAAGCGGGAAAGCGTAACAGACAGACAGGCAGACAGAGTTACTTTCGCATTTATATAGCCGTTTTTCCTACATTTTTATCACCCATATTGAAATAATGCTAATGTCTGTTGCTGTCTCTTTTCGTTGGCATGAAAGTGAGTGCCAAGTTTCATCAATAGAGGTGCTATGGAATGGCAAGGAAAATGTTATTATTATTAAATTAAGGGCCTTAGGCTTATATATTCTGAGCGCGCCAATAGCTATAAAATGGCAGGGATTATGAATAAACGGTGAAGGAAAACATCGTGAGGAAACCTGTTAGTATTCTAGCAGCGGCGATGGGCTTGCAACCTGTCACGTATGGAATACTAACTACTGCAAAATGTGGGTATGTGTCAAATGTAATATTTGGACGTACCTCTGACTACCCCCCTTAGACATCCTCAAAGAATCTTGAGGCAGTACTGGGTACTGAGAGATCTGAAGGGATATCTACCGTGCCTGGGGATCAACCTCGTGAAGCTGTTTTTTTTTCAGATTATGAATAAGAGGGTAAGAGTTTATATTCACAGATTATGTGAATTTAAATAACGTGTAGGTATACTACTTACAAAGCACTGTGCCTGGCATCGGAGCCCCAACTTGGTTCTTGTCACCCTTGATGGCCTTAGGGTGGATCTTCATTTCCTGTATTCGAAAGATTGATGAGAATTCAATCGAAAAAATAAAATTAGGTCATTGGTTTAAAAAAATTAAAGATAGAAGCCTCAAGAATAAAAATTTTGTGTCGATCGGCGATGTTTACAAAGTAACTGGTAATCATGATGTTTTTTTATTAAATTTTCTGATAGAGCACGCAAATGGCTCCGCCAAATTTCATCCAGATCCGTTAACGCCAGACAGCTGACCTGGATGAAATTTCCATATAATACATCCAAATTTTCATTTTTATGACATTAGTTAAAATTACACTAATGTCATAAAAATGAAAAACACTACATTTAGCCTTGTATTGGTAAAAAAATATTTTTAATGTAGTGGGAAGTGGAATTTGGTTTATACTAACCTTGCTGGCATTTTCATCGCGTATGAACACAGATCTGAGTTGTCCATTCAGCTCGAAGAACACCTCTCTCTCGCCAGCCGCCGTCATCTCTTCCGATACCGCGATGGTCCGGATGTCGAGGGTCTTGCCTCTCTCGATCTTCACTTCTATCGACTCGCCGACCTACAATAATATTGTTTATTGTATTTTAATTTGAACTTGACCGAGTATTTATAATAAATTTTATTTGGATTTGTATGTATAATTTTAATTGTAATATTTTTCTTATCATTAGTTAGTGTAATTGGTCTGCGTACCATAAAAAAATTATTACGTTTCGTATAATCGTAGAAAGGACAGAACGCCCTATTAGAACGTCCTAAAAGCAAAACGGCATTTAGCAAAATCAAAACTCAAAACCGTCTTTATTCAATACAGGGATCACTTAGAAACGTCTTATATGGGTGAATCAACTTTTAAGGCACTCCTTTTGTGTCCCTGTCATGCAAAGAGCATAAAAATCCTAATTTCCTTATAAAATATGTTTGTTTTGATGTTAACGTAAACTTAGACCCTTTCCTAACATGCTAGTTTCATAGTATTTTATAGTTAATAGGAAAATTTTTGACTTTATTATGGTAACTCAGCAGAACATAAGCACTATCCATACAAAAAACATGTGTCCCCAGGCCTAGATGACGATACAATTTAGGACGTATCTTAAAAAAAAGGTATGAATGCACAGCCTTTTTACCCAATATTATGATTCAGAAAAAGATAAACTTACGTTTAAAGTTAACATTTATAAAAGTTTGACAAATATTTTATATTTTTCGTGCATCCAAACTTTTGTCCCAAACTTTGATCAAAACATCAGTTCTACAGAGTTACCGATAAAAAATCATGACCGTTATCAAGAGATGACGCCTACCTTGGTGTCATCTAAGTCGATTATTGTCTAATATTTAGTTGGTATGATCAAAAAATCTCTACCTAGCTTTACCGCCCCCCCAGCCTAAATTAAGTTCTCAGCTGGTGCGCGTAGGTTTATTGTCGCTCTACAGCGTTGCAATGGATATTTATGAGGCACCCTCGTCACTTTTTCTAAAAAAACTCGTTAATATTAGCTTAGATGTCGTGCCCCACTGCAAAACCTAAAAATAGATATATTTTACAGTATATTTTCATAATATTTCGATGATTTATTTTTTATTGTTAGTTGTTCATAATGTTGTCAAAGGAGTGTCTTAAAAGTTGATTCACCCATATACTAGGTGAATCTACCGCCAACGTCGCAACCAAAGCCTAGAAGAACTGGCAAGAAACTAAGCTTGGTTTCTAGCGTTTTTTTGTATGATCCTCTTTACATGGTGGTCTAGTGGTAGCGACCCCGCCTTCCGATCATAAGGTCGTGGGTTCGAAACCGGTCGTGCACCAACGTTGAACCGTGAGTTTTTCTGTTCAAAAATGTACATACATTTATATAAAAACGCACAAAGCCAGTACTCACAAACGGTGAAGAAAAACATCGCGAGGAAACCGGCATGTTGTACAACCTGAAAAGCTTTATACCATGTGTCAAGTGCTCGAAAGGAGCCTTTTGAGGCGCACTTAAAATTACAGAAACTAATTCTAATTCGTGGTGGGGGAATATGATCTGCACGGACGTCCCGCAATGGGGTGTATTGTGCATTGTCCCCCTTTTTGTTTGGTGCATTGTCCCCCTGCTAACCTCACCCCAGCCATCCCAACTCCTTGGCGTTGACAACACCTAATATTTGTCTCGCTCACTCGCTCACTTACAGAAGGTCCGACTAAGAAGGTCTTTGTGTCCAAATGCTTGACGGGTCCATACTTGTCGCGGATCCTGAAGAAATCGTTCGCCACTTGAGGGTACATGGCAGCCGACATCACATCGTGGTCTGTTATCTGGAAATTACATTATTTCTTTAATCTTTTAGACTTTACAGCTCAGTTGGTAGTAGCTCTGCCTTAGGTCGTGGGTTCGATCTCCACCGAGAACAAATATTTGTGTGATGCACATATGTTTATTCTTTCTGCATATATTATATTATAAGTATGTTTTTACAAAAAAAAATAGTATTATATCAGCTTTCCAGTTCCCATAACAAGCGTTAGTTTAGTTTGGGGCTAGATAGTGCTGTGTGGAAAGTCCACCAATATTTATTTATAACTCTAAAAAATTATTTATTTATTTATATCTCTTAAAAAGTTTCCACTATCCCACTATTTTTTACATACACGTAAATATGTATGATAAATTACAAGTTATAGAAAAAGAGTAGATTAATATGGTCTTTTTTTTCTCTAAATGAAAGTTTAATCACGCAATTAATGTGTCACCTACGTACAGACTGTCGTAAATAATTAAAAATTCTTATAGTACCCGCAAATACAGTATTTAAATGTACCTACACTTTTTTTTAAATGATGAATAATAATAAAAAAAAATTATAAACTTAACAACTGTATTTACGGGTAGTATGACAATAATTCACAAAAGCTTTCAGTCAGTTTTATTGAACAAAAATAATTGACGACCTCAGTGACGCAGCGGGCGAGAGTCCACCTGCGACGCAAGAGGTTGCGGGTTCGATTCCCGCTTCGGAACAAATTAGTGTACGATCTGCAAAAAATTGTTCTGTGTGTTTTCTATGTATAATAAAAATATCTATCTATGTAAGTATATAATGTATTAAATATATCAGTTATCTAGTACCCATGACACAAGCTTTAAATAGCTTACATTGGGGCTAGATGGTGCTGTGTGGATTGTCTAGCATTATTTATTTATGAAATGTTTAAGTAAAAAGATAACTTACGTCTGGGTATGTTTCTTTCAGGTCACCCTTGAGTTTGTCAAAGTCTAACGGCTCCAATTCAGCGCCAGGCCTGCCTTCTATACGCGGCATGTCCTTGAGCACCTGAGATCTGAAAAGGTATGTGATATTTTCATTCTGTACTCAAACCTTTATAAAATTATTTTATTTTAGTCGGAAAACAAACAGTATCTAAACTATAAATATAACAACTTAAATAAACTAAATACCAGTTATGTGTTTTCGCATATACACTTTTTCTTTGAGAAATGTATTTATCGAATTTATAAATTTATGAGTTACCGAAAGAGATATGACGTCATTCCACAATGAGATAATCTTGCTCGAACGATAAGATATTTATTTTATTGCAAACTTTACAGAGCGAAAATGCAACAGCTTGACTTAAAATAAAATGCAATTCTGAATAGATGACATAGGAAGATGAGAGGGGAAGTGAGCTTAGGGCACCTGCCACGTGGGGAGCTTTTAACAAAATGTGGGTAGTTCCGAATGTAATATTTGAACGTACCTCTGACTACCCCTTAGACACCTCAAATAATCTGGAGATCCTTGGAGATACTTGGTACTAAAATATCTGAGAGGATATCTATCATCGAAAGCTGGTGCTTGTCATCAATTAAATTGAATGGAACTATTCAATTCCAATTTGAGTCAGATCTGACGAGTAGTTTTTGAGTAGCACGAGTAAATTTGCCAGTGCATTTCAGTGTAGTCGGTTTTTTCTTGAAAGAGTTATTATTCAGGTGACTTACCTGAGAGGTTCAGGGAACCCTCCATACGGTATTCCGATAGCGCCTTGCAAATACTCCACCACAGATTTAGGGAAGGACAGTTCCTCAGCGCGCTCCCTGATCTCGTCTGCCGTCAGTTTGTTCTGCACCATAAACTGAGCTAGGTCGCCAACCACCTTAGACGAGGGAGTCACTTTGATTATGTCGCCGAGCAGGAGATTCGCTTCTCTGGGAACGAAGAAACATGGTTTTGAGTCAGTGAACGCAAAGGGCAAGCAATCCTTGTACCAGCAGGCTGATCGCGTAACTTTTGTTGCATTCAAAATCCGGTTGCATATGTCAATTTTGGCAGTTTTGCGATCGAAAAACTGCCTAAATTGACATTTGCAACCGGATTTTGAATGCAACAAAAGTTACGTGATCAGCCTGCTGGATCAAACTTTTATATTATTGACAGCCTACGTAGCTCAGTTGGTAGTAGCTCTGCAGAACTACTACCGCCGTCTTCTGCGCCGTAGGTCGTGGGTTCGATTCCCACTGTGAAAAAACATTTGTGTGATGATCATAGATGTTTGTTCTCTGTCTGGGTGTTAAAAATTATAAGTATGTATTTACAAAAAAAAATATATAAGTAGTATATCAGCTATCTGGTTCCCATATTACAAGCATAAGTTAGTTTGGGGCTATATAGTGCTGTGTGGAAAGTCCACCAATATTTATTTTTATGATATATTTATATATTTATTTAGGGTTGGGGATAGGGCCGCAAGTGGGGGTAGATGGCAAGTCCTTTCGTCTAGGAGATGAAAATGTATAACTATTTCAAAAAAACCTAACCAAACTAGGTAGTATTTAAGCTGAAAAAGTGAAGTTTGGATGGATGTTTTTTACTCTTTCACGCCGAAACAGCTGAACGGATCTGGATGAAACTTGGCAGAGAGATAGATTATAGTCTGGAATAGCAGATAGGCTACTTATATCCCGTGGGAATACCGGGATTTAAACATCACAATCATCATTAATTTCTGGACAAAAGTTTTTGTATTTGTTTCTGGTCAAAAAGTGTTCACCTGTATGCCTTCTTAACCCCTTCGAACTGGCTCCCAAGCCCCAGAGAGAAGGCCTGGAATTGCAAGTTGGTGTACTGTCCGCCGGGGATCTCATGGAGGAAGACATCCGCGTTGCCGGACTTCATGGTGGCCGTGCATTCGAAAGGACCGTACAACGTACGGGCTTGCTCCCAGTACGCCGAGTATTCGGACACGGTTTGGAGGGAAATGTCTGTGGATGACAAGATATTATGTTTATTTGTTTACTAAATATGCTAGGTGGCCAAAACTATTATCATCAGCCTACAGAAGTCCACTGCTGGACATAGGCCTTCCCTATCCGCTTCCAGGAAGAACGATTCTGAGCCCTTTCCATCCCCCGACTTCCCGCGGTCCTAACAATGTCGTCAGTCCATCGCTTCCAACGTTTCGTTTTCGTATTCGTGGTCGCCATTCGAGAACCTTTATTCCCCAGCGCGTCAGTTGTTCGAGCTATATGCCCATTTCCACTTTCTGATTCTGAGAGCCATGTCGGCTACCTTGGTTCTCCTACGGATAACCGAGCTACACCAGTCGGAAACTATTATGTAACACATTATTTACAAATAGTTATTAACATGGCAGATATAACAACATCACAACTCAAACTAACGGAGTATAACAACATTACAAAAGATTATTAAGATTCCTTTACTTAGATAGAGAAAGCAAGCGAATTGGACACTTTGATCTAGATTTCAGAAACCAGCAGTTGGTATCCCAATGCAGGGCAAAGGCCTCACTTCTCCACAATCTTTTTTGACTTGGGTAGTCCAAGTATTTCAAATCTTATATTATAAATACTTACACTAAATTAATACAAACGTTCAGAACGACTATATACCCTAGTGAGATACTGTCTGAGAATGTGACAGGAACTTTGTAGAGAATTTAAGAGAAATTTTATTTCGTCTCCGTGTTTATGAAGCAATAAAAGAAGGGGTCTCTTGTTCAGACGTATGTGGAGGTTGTGTCCACTCTATGTCCGACGTTGTTGCCTCTAGTGTCGCGTCGCGGCTATCATGTACCTGTGTCGAGGTCAGTGCCCTGCAGGCTGGCGACGAGCGCGCCCATGCTGGGCTGTGACGTCATGCCGGACATGGAGTCGACGGCCGCGTCGACCACGTCGGCGCCGGCGCGCGCGCACGCCAGCATGGCGGCCACGCCGGCACCGCTCGTGTCGTGCGTGTGTACGTGGATCGGCACGTCGGGGTGACGGTCGCGGATTGCCGTTATCAACAGTCTGGAGAGGAAATTAACTATGAAACTAATGCCTAATGGCAGCGACGCGCGACTGAAAAAACACGAACAGTAGATAGCCGTGTACAAGTCGACGCGCTGTACACTGACTTTAGCAGTGCATTCGACAAGATTGATCACAAGCTTCACCTATTTAGAAAAGCTAATTTTGTGCGACATTCATGATCCAATCTTAAGCTGGTTTAGGTCATATCTCTCAGTTCTAACTGAGATACTGTCATCAGAGGATACATCTCAAAACCGGTTGTTTCTTCCGGTGTGCTACAGGGCTCCTACCATGGTCCAATCTTATTCCTTATTTTTTTAAACAACTTCAAAAAAATGACCATAACTCTTTTACACACAAAGAATTTCACTAAAGAAGTGAGAACTGAACAAATGCATTTTAACTTTGCCCAGCAATTCGAAAAGGCTGAAGATTAAACTTACGTAGCAGCCTGTGGCTTCAATAGACCAGCCATATCCTTGATAGCAAGCACATGTGTCCCTCCTTTCACCAGCTCATCAGCCAAGTTCAAGTAATACTTGAGATCGTATTTGGTCTTGTTCTTGTCGGAGACATCTCCTGTGTACGAGATGGCAGCTTCGACCACGCCGCCGGCTTTGCCTGCTGCGTCCATCCCGAGGATCAGGTTAGGCAGGTAGTTTAGAGAGTCGAATACTCGGAAGATGTCCATGCCGGATTTTACCTGGAATGTGTTGTGAAAATACACCGTGCTTGAATCAAATCAAATCAAAAAAACGTTTATTATTGGCTTTATTATATTTGGTACGTGGCTAGGTTTTGTATGGATACTCAATAAGCGCCTTTAACGGGCGTGCTGAGAACTGTCATCATACGTAAAATATTATGGTTTTAAAAAAGTCAAAATATTCAATAAAATCACAAGCATCACTTTAAAACGTCTTAAAACTAGGCGACTAAAGGTGCCAGTTCACGCGACCAAAGACTAGAAGAACATGCAACAAACAAGTTTGGTTAGGGTTTTGAAAAATAAGGTGATTAACTTCAACAAGTACAATAGTAAACTCACAGCCATTTCACAGAACTTGAAGACCACGTTATCGGGATAGTTGGTATACCCGACAGCGTTGGCGCCTCGCAGCAACATTTGAAAGGGGATGTTGGGGATCAGACGACGCATGTCCTCCAAACGCTCCCATGGACACTCGTGGAGGAACCTGACACAAAAACCAACCTTTACCTACTTGTATTACTTTTTAAACCCCCCCCCCCCCCCACAAACCAACCTTTATTTCTATACTCCTTATTAACATTGGTTGACTTTCCACACAGCATTATCTAGCCCCCAAACTAAGCCCATCAATTTATAAGTTTTAAAATGTTTTTTTTTTTATATGTCACAAAAGTTCCGCTCGGAGAATAAGCCAAAACTTGACATATGGGAATCGGATAGCTGATACACATACATACATATTACATATTATATTCTTTTTTTGTAAATACATACAATATTATAAAACGCCGAACAAACATCTATGTTCATCACAATTTTACTGTCGTTGGGGATCGAACCCACGTCCTACGGCAGAAATGAAATGAAATGAAATAGTTTATTTGCGTGAAATATGGTTAAAAGTTAGCAGTTCTTAGTAGGTAGTTAGGCAGTTTCACATATTTCACCAAGTCGTTGGCATGCAAATATTAACAATTAACAATAAAAAATTAAACATGAAATTAAATTACATTAGAAGATTAGATAAAGTCCATAATAAATTGTCAAGAATAGGTTGATAAAAATTTTAAGTCAATCATTAAGAAAATCATTAACATTATAAAAACTTTTTTCAATGAGCCATAATTTTAACTTTTTTATAAATTGTCTGGTTGGTAAATTTTGTATTTCACTGGGCACTTTATTAAATATTTGCCCGCACATAGCAAAAGAGTTTTTTTTATAAAGGGTAGTCCTCGGTACTCTAGAAAGAACAATTCTATCAGGGTTCCTTACACATCTTGAATATATATCTCGCGCCTTTGTAAATAAGCTTGAGTTATCTTTGGCAAATTTAGCAGCTTCTAAAATGTACATGCTAGGCAATGTCAAAAGCCTTAGCCTAAGGAATACGGGTTTACATGATTCCCAAGGAGGTATGCCGACAATAGCACGAACGCATTTCTTTTGTGCTATAAAAGCTTTATTTATTTCGGTCGAGTTACCCCAGAGAACCAGTCCGTATTTTAAAACTGAGGTGACATATCCGTGGTACGCGGTCATAATAGTATTACTATTTGTAGTCTTACGTAACTTATAGATAACGTACACAAATTTATTTAATTTATGGCATACTTCATCTATATGGGCTTTCCAATTACAGTGCCGGTCTATAGTTATGCCTAGGAATTTCGTATTATCGACTTCAGTTAGATTTTGACCGTTATATGATAATGTAAGATCTTGACGTTTTTTTCCGTAAGTCCCAAATTGTATGAAGTTTGTTTTTGATATATTTACATTTAGATTATTGTATACAGAGGCAGAAGGCAGAGCAACTCCAACTGAGCTGTGAAGGCTGTCGAAGGTCAAACGCTGAATATACACGAATAAACTTGCATCAATAAATTGCCACAAAAGTAGGCCGTAATATTTTTCTTAAATGAATATACCTAGTATGGTGCGCTTGATGGTAAGTAATAATAATAACACTTTATGGAGGCTAGCAATACACGATTCCGATCGCCCGTCTTTTGTTTTTCTGGAAGTGGTTTTTTCATTATTTTAAACTTACCTAAGAGCTACATCAAACGTAGCCCCGCCCCAGTTCTCCAGCGAGTAAAGGTTGCTGAAGTTATGAGCGACGTAAGGAGATACGGCCAGCAAGTCATGGGAACGCACTCTAGTGGCAAGGAGAGATTGGTGAGCGTCTCTGTAAGTGGTGTCCATGAGTAGTAGGCCCTTGTTCTTGCGGACTGCCTTTGCGAATGCTTCGGGCCCGCCTTCGCTCAATATCTGTTTGTAGCCTTTCGGGGGCTGTACGGCTGGAAAGTAGGAAACGGGCATGAAAAGATTCAATCTACTAGCTGCGCCCCGCGGTTTCACCCGCGTAGTTTTAAACACCGGTATTCCCACGGGATAATAAATTGCCTTTGTGCTATTTCAGACTAATAATCTATTTCTGTGCCTAATTTCATCCAGCACCCGTTCAGTTTTTTTTGCAAAAAAAATTTTTATCCCAGAAACACTTATGAAAGTGGCCTTTTATTTATGAGTAGCATCTAGGTATAAAAATCTCAATAGCGGCAACTATCATTACCTCTCCCTCACACTGTTATTGAAAAGTTCCCTCTCACTCATGCATGACTATTGACTAGCATCATCATTGTGAGATTAGTCTCTTTATTGGCTAGCATAAATGTGTAAGTATTAAAAAAGTTTGGGAGACACAACACGAAACAAAAAAATGGAAAAAAAAACCTCACCTGTATTTTCACCGGTTAGTTCCTGTCTTTTTATGGCCTCGGGGGAAAGGTCTGAAAAACAGGTTATGGTGTAAAAAAATGCCAAGTGCAATAATGCGTGTCACTCAATGATATTTTATTACAATGGACAATGGACTTTAGTGTTCTGAATGTTGAACGTTAAAAATGTACCTACAACCAATTTGTAATAGTTTGCTGCTTGATATTCAAACACATCTAAAGAGGAGTTTAAAACGGCAATGTATGATACAATAAGCTTAGGGTGCGTAGTGAAGGAGAGTCTAGCCGACCAATCGCCGGTTTACGCGGAAAACACATCTCGTCTTCTTGCCGTGTCAATAGTTTCTTTCGAAACAGTGTGGTGAAAGGATTTTAAGTGCGTCAAGCCTCCTTTCGAGCACTTGACACATGTTATAGAACTTGCTAGGTTTTACAACATGCCGGTTTCCTCACGATGTTTTCCTTCACCGTTTGTGAGTACTGGCATTGTAACATAAATTTTTGAACAGAAAAACTCATTGGTGCACGACCGGTTTTGAACCCACGACCTTAGGTTCGGAGGGCGAGGCTGCAACCACTAGACCATTAGTGCTCTCGTAAACACATCACTTGTAAACACCTAACCTGCGGCCCGATCACGCTAATGTCTGGCTATCGAGATGGCTTTCAGTCTGACATTTGATCAAGGAATATAGTACCTACCTACTCTCTGACGAGATAATTTGATTTCCATAGTGTAATAGCAACATATAGATGGATCTAGTATCTAAATTCCTTGGGATGGATGCTAAATTCCTTGGATGGATGGGAATCAAATGTCAAACTGAAAGCCATCTCGATAAAGTCAAAGTCAAAATATGTTTATTCAATAAAATCACAAGGACCATCTTGAACCGTCTTAAAACTAGGTGACCAGAAACTATCGTAATCGGGCCGCAGATTGGTCTCCGCACTATTTTACTGTATTTCGGTATTATTACTAAGGTCCATTGTAATTCAAATTACATTGAATGTGTTAGATAGAATGGTAAACTTTATCCGAACCAGGAATTGCTTGTTTGCCGGTCGAAAACTAACGACTGACAGCGAGCGAAGTTGTATGAGTATATATATGGTATGTGCTAAATGTAATGTTCGGATGTGACTCTGATTACCCTCGGTTAGCCATCATGTGCCTGTTATTACACCGGCAACCACACCTTTTGAACCAAAATACAGCAACCCTGCTTGATGGCAGTATTTCGGACGAACCTTCATAAAGAGCTCTACTACTCTTTAGGGTATGGGACTCTTCAAAAGAGGCGTTTTAAAATTTTTAAAGGGTCGGCAATGCTTGTGATTTCTCTGGTATTGCAGGCGTTCACAGGCTACGGTAACCGCTTCCCATCCGGCGGGCCGTAAGATTGTTGGTATACTTTTTTGTATAAAAAAAGGGTAGGTGTGGATTGGAGCGTCTTGTTTCAGGGTTCAGGGTTTGTGGAGTCACATCTAGGTCATCTAAAACGCGTCTCGGATTACGGGTATACATGGAAGTTTCAATACGATGTCGGCCATTATACACGTCCGCTCGTTAACATTCGCTTGCATTCGTTGGCATCAACTTGATCCGGCATTATAAGTAGGCATAGATTTTGTAAGGTTGTAAGGTTGTAAGGTATAGTGGTACCGATTACTGTCTGGGTTTATCTTCGAAAACACAACGAAAGCGTGCATGCATATCAGACGTCAGGAGGTTTAGGCAAGATACCAGCCTAAAGAAGAGCAGTTGGCCCACCTTTTAAATGGTAACAAAATAACAAAGCATTGCCCCGTAAGTCACGATAGGAACGTGCCCTACGATGCACTACTCTGCGTCCATCAACTTGAGGCATACATATGTTTCGCTTCATTTTCCTGAAATTTCACTGGCAAGCACAATCTTCAAACCGAAACAGCAACGCTGCTTGACGACAGAATTATACATCTTCACAGAGCTCTTCATAAAGAGCTATACTATTCTTGAAGCTATTGGTGCCAATTCTGTTGTTTAATTTTCCTAACTTAACCTAATTTGACAGCACTAAAAATATTGCCATCCCTTTCTAAAAGACCGAAACAACAAGGACGGCTTTAATTTTAGAGCTGTCAGATTAGGTTAGTTTAGGATAATGCAACAACAAAATCGACACCATTATAGACTTTACGATAAGATCACACACATTAAAAATCACTTTCTTTTGTTTTTCGAAGTCGATAACCACTATGTTATGTACCAGAGACAAAAGTGCGGAAGAAATGTGACTGAAATGCGTTTTTTGAAAGGATTATCCATGTAAATAACAGAAAAGCGCACGCAATTTTGTGCTCTGTATTCACTCAAATAAAAACCATTACCGCGTGGATATATTAAAAAATAAAAAGATTTCAGATGACACAGTAGCTCACATACATATTGAAAGGCAAAGCAATAATATAGTGAATTAATTACATTGCATTGCAAATACATATATTTTGAATATCAAGCTATTTAATTCAAACCTACCATCACGACTTCCAGAGGAAACTGGAAAATTAAAATTGATCTTAGTTTTTTTTAAACGTTGATTTTTTTTTTTTTTTTTTTTATGTAAAAGATAGGCAAACGGGCTAACGGCCCACCTGATGGTAAGCAGTCACCGTCGCCCATAGACAACAACAACACCAGGGGCGTTGTCGGTGCGTTGCCTACCCTGAAGGACTTTATTAACATTTTTCTTGAAGCTTTTCATGTTAAATCTTGGCGGGAAAACTTCTGATGGTAACTCATTCCACAGCCTATGGGTATGGGGAAGAAATGAGCGTGAAAAACGGAGAGTACGAGAGACCCAGGGTTCCAGAATGTGTGGATGAGCTCGATCCCGGTGCCGAGAGGAGCGGTGGTAAAATCTCGACGCTGGGATAAGGTCAAATAGCTCCTCCGAGCATTCCCCATTGTACAGCCGATAAAACACGCATAAAGAGCCAATTTGATTGACAATTTTCTCCTTCATTAGAGTCCACACGCATCACACTAAACATCTTGGACTTTAAGACGAGGACTAATATAATGTACTTCTCGCTCACTCATTTCAAGAAGAAGAAGAAGACAACGTCACAACTATTTGAGGTTGAACGCAATCAACATATCGCACATGTTGCTAAATTTTAAAACCAAGAATTTATTATCAAATGGAACCGTGGCATCGTGTATTAATGTATATGTTATGTATGTACATAGACACCAAGTAGGTATACCAAGTATAACAGCGGGGATGAATGGTTTTCTTTATATACAAGAGCAACTTGTAACATGGCTATGGTCCACCTGATGATAAGTGCTAACCATCACATAACAAAGCATTGCAAGACACGCTCAAAGTCACGTGTTCTCCGATGTTCTGCCCTGTGACCATAAACTTAGACTTATAGATAAATAAATAAATAATGCTGGACAATCCACACAGCACCTATATATAATCCATCTAGCCCCAAAGTAAGCTACTCAAAGCTTGTGTTATGGGTACTAGATGACTGATACATTTAATAAATTATAGACTTACAAAGATAGATATTTTTTTTTATTATACATAGAAAACACCTAGACCTACGGAACAAATTTCTGCAGATCATACGCAAATTTGTTCCGAGGCGGGAATCGAACCCGCAACCTCTTGCGTCGCAGGCGGACTCTCACCCGCTGCGCCACAGAGGTCGTCATAGATGTAACACATTGCCTGTAATTTCACCGGAAACCACACTCCATTATTCACCATATTTCTGCTTGGCAGCAGAAATATGGTGGTAGTACTACCCTGGACGAGTCTACAAAGAGCATAAAAGTAAGTCATACCCAATGGCACACTAGGGATGAAAGGTTTTACGTCTGCGGGGGGTATCTTGGTGGCGAGGGGGGTAGCCGCCCCATTCACCATCACATAGCCGAGGTAGTTGAGAATCTTCTGCGCGCGGTTCTGAGAGCGGCGGAACATGAAGAGTTGAGGATTTTCGTCTATGAAGTAGGTGTCTACCGCACCTGGAAATTTAAAAGAAAGAACGAAAGAATGAGTGAATGATTTTTTTTATTGTAAATCAAGATGAACAAACAACACTTTCTATCACTACATAGTATAAAACAGTTGCTTCCCGCTATTAGTCTGTCCTTATGTATGCATGTATATGTACCCATATATTAGACCTTTAAAACTACGCAATGTATTTCGATGCGTTTTTTTTAAGATAGAGTGATTGAAGAAGAAGGTTTATAAGAATGAAGGTAATACATGCCTAATATAGTAGAGAAACACTGTGCACCCGTGTGAAACCGGGGCGAGTCGCTAGTATTAAAAAAAGTAAAGTTTTACAGTGGAATTTGATTTACTCGTTCATTGCCAAAAATTAGCACAAGATGTTCATCGCAAGTTTCTTAAGGGTCCGGTGACAGCGGCTCGCAATTTCGAGGTGCGATTGGCTATTATTTCATTTTATTCCATTTCGGGGAGGTTGTTTGAAAGAATAACTCTAAAGAAACACGCATAAATACTGTTCGAACACAAATAATACAATAATATAAGGGAAATGTGCTTGAGTCAGAAATCATTTTGGTATTAGGTAAACGTAAGACCAAACATACTAATACCAAAATGATTTCTGATTCGGGCATGTTTCCCTTATATTATTGTATTATTTGTGTTCGAACAGTATTTATGCGTGTTTCTTTAGAGTTATTCTTTCAAACAACCTCCCCGAAATGAAATAAAATGAAATAATAGCCAATCGCACCTCGAAACTGCGTGCCGCTGTCACCGGAGCCTTGTCCCCTATATTTGTCCCCTAGTGTATCCTTGGCTTAAGGGAAGACAAGAGTTTTTTGTACCTCTCATGGACATAGCTCTTGTTAAAAGTTCTTATGAGACTCGTTATTCTAGCACTACTCGAACTACTAACTATTTGAACTACTAACTACTTGAACTACTAACTATTCGAACTGCTAACTACTCGAACTACTAACTACTCGAACTACTAACTGCTCGAAGAAGTGGTCGACTGGTAACAGAGTCAACCAAGAAAAAAGAAAGAGACGAAGAGTAGTAATTCTTTGTAATTATTTGATCGATTGCTCACCGTTGAGGAACTTCTGGTTATCAAGAACGTTGAGCAGGAACGGAATGTTAGTCTTCACTCCTCGGATCCGGAACTCTCGGAGCGCGCGGTTCATCTTAGCAGCTGATGATGGAAGGTCGCGCGCGTGAGAAATGACCTGTCGGCGACATTAAGTTCACTATCATACTGGCGCTTACCATCAGGTGAGATTGTAGCCGAAGGACAGCCTACCAATATAAAAAAATAACATCATCATCAACAGCCTAAAGAAGTCAACTGCTGGACATAGGCCTCCCCCATACGATTGCAGGAAGAACGATTCCGCCCTTTCCATCCACCGACTACCCGCGGTTCTAACAATGTCGTCAGTCCATCGGGTCCATCGGGTAGGATCTGGATGAAACTTGACAGAGAGATTGATTATAGTCTAGAATAACACATAGGCTACTTTTTATCCCGTAGGAATACCGGGGTTTAAATCTGCGCGAGTGAAACCGCGGGGCGCAAATAGTATAGTATAAAACAAAGTCGCTTCCCGCTGTCTGTCCTATGTATGCTTAGATCTTCTTCTTCTGGACTTTGATGCGTTTTTTTAATAGATAGTGATTCAAGAGGAAGGTTTATAAGTATAAAACTTAAGCATTGCACCTGTGCGAAGCTGGGGCGGGTCGCTAGTGTATTATATTTTATCAGCTATCTGGTTCCCACATTACAAGCTTTGTTTGAGGCTAGATTCTGATAGTGCTGTGTGGAAAGTCAAGTTAAGTCAACCATATTAGCCAACAAGAGCGGCAGAAGTTCTGTAACGATCATTTAAGCAGTTTTCGTTGGCATGAAAGTGACAGTGACAGGTATTCCCTATAGAGCCGCTATTAAATGGCAGGGAATATGAATAAGGGCCTATGTATACTCACTTTGACAAGAAGGGAATCGTAGTAGGGAGAGATGACGGCACCAGCGTACGTTGAAGCTGAGTCCAGACGGATGCCCATGCCCTCGCCAGACCTGAAACATTATCAAATCTATCACCACACCGTAAGACGCAAAGTCGTTTAGCAACTAACACAATAAAACATCTTCAGATTTTGTTATAACTGATTTATAAATAATGATAAATAAATAAACAACCTTACCTGAGTGATGAGGTGGTTATCTGAACACTTTCAGAGTGTTAGGTTGGAAATTATTAGCCGGGCTATCAGTTTATCGAGTCTAAGTCTTACCTAGTAAGTAATAAGGTTTTAAGGCATTTTACCTGAACACTTCAATCCTCAGAGTTATTAGCCGGGTTCTCAGTTTATCTAGTCTAAGCCTTACTGAATATGTAAAAAGGTTCATTTTACCTGAACACTTCAAGCCTGCCGGTGCTAGGCTGGAAGTTATTAGCTGGGTCCTCATTCTATCTATTCTAAGCCTTATCAAGTAAGTAATAAGGTTCATTTTACCTGAACACTTCAATCCTCAGAGTTATTAGCCGGGTTTTCAGTTTATCTAGTCTAAGCCATACTGAATATGTAATAAGATTCATTTTACCTGAACACTTCAAGCCTGCCGTTGCTAGGCTGGAAGTTATTAGCCGGGCCCTCAGTCTATCTAGTCTAAGCCTTACCAAATAAGTAAGTAGTAATAAGGTTCATTTTACCTGAACACTTCAAGCCTGCCGGTGCTAGGCTGGAAGTTATTAGCGGGATCCTCTGTGGTAACTCTGCATTGTATAGCGAAACCTTTAGCCTTGATCTTGTCCTGAGTGAGGTTTAGTTCTGGTAACGTCATCCCTTCCGCGACTCTGATCTGTGATTGGACGAGATCTATGCCCGTGACTTCTTCTGTTATTGTGTGCTCTACTTGTAACCTGAAATATATTTATAACTGTTTTAATGTTATTTTTTTAAATCACTACATAGTATAAAACAAAGTCGCTTCTCTGTCCCTATCCTATGTATGCTTAAATCTTTAAAAGTGCGCAACGGATTTTGATGCGGTTTTTTTAATAGATAGAGTGATTCAAGAGGAAGGTTTATATGTATAATACATGCATGATATAGTAGAAAAATAATGTGCACCCGTGCGAAGCAGGGGCGCGCGGGCGGGTTGCTAGTATAACATAATTATGTAGTTCATAGTATTTTTTTAAAACAGATTTGTTTCAGGTCATTTAGTATAAGATAAACAAGTAGGTTAACATCAGGCTTAATAACATTTATACATTGGTACACACAAATTTCATTATCAGAAAAACAATTGAATTATAATGTTTGTTCATAATATAATCTTTTAATAATAGGTTTTAAATTGTGAATGTCTTTTTCAAATCACATTAAAATAAAATTGATGGTATTCTTCGTATTACATCAATTTTAAATTAATTAGAATAAAGCTCACAAAGTTTACGGGAGTAGTGCTATTAGTATTTGGTCCCCAGGCACGGTAGATATCCATCTTTAACCAAGTATCGAGAGTACCGATCACCAACATCCTACTAATATTATGAACGCGAAAGTTTGTAAGTATGGATGGATGGATGTTTGTTACTCTTTCACGCCGGAAGGCTGAACGGATCTGGCTGAAAGTTGGCAGAGAGATAGATTATAGTCTGAAATAACACATTGCTTCTTTTGTCCGTGTCCATGGGAATACCGTGATTAAAATCTGCGCGGGTTAAACCGCGGGGCGCAACTAGTGATTCTATAGGGGTTATTTTTAATTTCATTTGATTTAAACTAAGTTTAATGTGAAACTGACCTAGCGTTAACTTCGATGAAGAAGAAGTTTCCTTTGTCATCGAGGAGGAACTCCACAGTGCCGGCGTTTTCATAACCGACGCTTTTAGCTAAGTGTACTGCGCAATCTGTCATTTTCTTTCTAATCTGTGAAAATAACATAACTAAAATTATTATACTAATATAATAAATTATTAGTATTATTATTATTATATATATTATTCATACGATTAAATAATAAATTGTAAATTAATAAATAAAAATAAATATTCCTTGATTATTCCCTATAATAATACCTTTATACGAGCAATTCTTGAAATATAATCTGAATATCAGAAACGACTCCAACGACGAGGCGATAAATCGATCTACCTAGGATTCAGCAACCGAGCAAAGCTCGGTCACCCAGATATTTGTGCATTATAGCCTCATTTACTTGTTATTTCATCGGCAACCACACCCTTCATAACGAAAATAGCGACGCAGCTTGGCGGCAGAAATAGGCGTGGTGGTAGAACTTCCCCGGACAAGCCCTTCAGAAAGAGCTCTACTACTTTTAAATGTTGCTGTCGATTCGTAACGTCACATTTTAGACCGGTGTACCTCAGGGTCCAAATGCGGCGCCGGTGCTATTTCCACGACTTTCTGATGACGCCTTTGCACGGAGCAATCCCTTTCGTATAGATGCACCACATTGCCCGCTTTGTCACCTGGAAGAACCAACATAAAGACCATATAAGAAGGTATTTAATCTACTATTTGGATTACTTATATCAGCTATCTGGTTCCCTTATTAAAGCTTTGGCGTAGTGTGGGGCGTGTGTATACCAATATTTATTTATTTTTTAGAGGTTTTTTCTCGAGTACTTGACACATGTTTTAGAACTTTTGGGTTCTTTGAGATGCTGGTTTCCTCAAGATATTTTCTTTATCTTAGTAGTAAATATTATCATATCACAAAAAAAAATACATAGTACCCTCCAGCAGTAGTTACACAAATATCCTACTTACTACTATTATAAACGCGAAAGTTTGTAAGTATGGATGGATGTTTGTTACTCTTTCACGCCAGAACGGTTGAACGGACCTGGATAAAACTTAGCAGAGAGATAGATTATAGTCTGGAATAGCACATAGGCTACTTTTTATCCCGTGCGAATACCGGGATTTAAATCTGCGCGGGTGAAAACGCGGGGCGCAACTATTAGTCTGCAATAAAAAGCATAAAAAGGGGGTAGTTAGCGATACTTACCGAGTAGCTGTACTTCAATATGCCGAGGCCGTTCGATGAACCGCTCAATGAACATAGATCCGTTGCCAAACGCGTTCAGTGCTTCTGAAGAGGCGATGTCGAATGATGAGCCCACTTCGCTCATTTCTCGAACTACCCTCATTCCCCTGCCACCGCCACCGTAAGCTGCCTGATATTCAAGAAATAATTCATAAGTTTTGCACAGTATTCACTCAACATCAATAGTAATTAGAATCACATGAAGTTTTAGTCTTGAGATGGATGGAAACACAGCACCATCTAGTCCCAAAGTAAGCTACTCAAAGCTTGTGTTATAGGTACTAGATAACTGATTCATTTAATACATTATATAGTTACATAGATAGATATTTTTTATTATACATAGAAAACACCCAGACCAACTGAATAAATTTATGCAGATCGTACACAAATTTGTTCCGAGGTGGGAATTGAACCCGCAACCTCTTGCGTTGCAGGCGGAATCTCGCCCGCTGCGCCACTGAGGTCGTCGAAATATAATAGATATGTATAATTAATAGATCTTTCATTGTAAAACCTTCCATTTTTAAACAGTAAACTAGTCCTAAGTATTATAAATCGCTAACCTAAATAAAAGTACTTAGTAAACCACCTTCACTGTTTTACTGTCATCATCATCATCATCAACCTATTGCAGGCCACTGCTGGACATAGGTCTCTCCCATGGTGCGCCACTGAGCCCGGTCTTTGGCTATTCCCATCCAGTTGTTGCCCGCCACCCTTCGCAAGTCGTCGTCCCACCTAGTCGGAGGGCGTCCCACACTACGTTTGCCTAGACGCGGTCTCCACTCCAGAACTCGTGTACCCCAGCGGTTATCAGTTCTTCGGCAGACATGACCGGCCCACTGCCACTTCAGTTTGCTAATTCATTGGGCTATGTTGATGACCTTGGTTTGTTTTACTGTAATCAATATTTATCATTTCATTAAAAAAATTCATTCTGTATTTTCAGTCGTTACCTTGAATATGACAGGGAGGCCGTGTTGTTCACAAAACTCCATCGCTTCCTCTTTTGTTGTGACCGGGCCGTCCGTACCGGGGACGATGGGTACTTCTGAAATTTTTTAATTACGTTATGATTTACGATTATCTCATAAGCACTACACCAAAAAAAATTAAAGAAAAATCAAAGTCTTAGAAAACTATAACACATTTGTAAACAACCTACAGGAGATACACTAGAAGAATACTTAAATGACTAAGATGCATGTCTTAAGCGATAAATAAATTTGGATGATTGTTTATATTGGTCCGCTTCTCTTTATTGCAACACCCTAACGGGGTACCTTATGTATTGAATTAAAATTATTTAGTCATAAGTCCTGACAATAAAATCTACATACATACATAATAATGCAATAAATATACTGAATACCATTTCTCACCCTTCTCTAAAATAAAGAATTTGAATTCGAAATTTGAAAAGAGCAGTAGAATTCTTTGAGAGTAGCTCGTCCGGGGAAGTACTACCGCCAGCCCTTTTCAGCCGCCAAGCAGCAGTGCTGTGTTTCAGCACTTAATGTTTTTTTATACAACTAGCTGATGGAACAAGCAGGTAGCCCACCTGATTTTAAGTGGGAACCACCACCTACAAACACATGTTGCCTCGTAAATCACGCACGATAGGAACTTGCCCTACGATGCACTGCCCTGCGTCCGTCAACTTGAGACATACAGATGTTAAGCCTCATGTGCCTGTAATTACACCGGCGACCACACTCTTCAAACCGAAACACAGCGTTGCTGCTTGGCGGCAGAAAAAAACGTGGTGGTGTGAAACCGTACTTAGTGGTGTGAAAGGATTTTAAAGAGTGCTCTTAATATAAGCGCGTCTAGAATAACTATAACGTACTGGCATCGATAGCAGCTTTCCTAGCAGCGACTTTGTCGCCCATCTGTTGCACGACCGCGGGGGAGGGGCCCACGAAGCGAAGACCTGCATTGATGACGGCTTGAGCGAAATCCGCACTGAAAAACACAACAAATTTTACTCTACTTACTCTACTTACTAAATTTTACTTTACTAACATAATTTTACCCACAGGTTAGCTGGTAGATAATGCTATCCAGCATTAAGCTCGCTTATGTACACTGTATTTTTGTGCAATAAAGAATTTTCTATCTATCTATCTATCTAAAATTTATCATATGTTTTTTACGTTGTGCAATAAAGAATACCTACCTGCTATAATCACCCTCATATTCCCTAATGTGCTTATTTCGGATGCGAGCAACACGCTGTTTGGTTACCAGCCCCTTAACTCTTTTAAGAAAAAACCGACTACAAATGCACTGGAAAATATAATCAACTAGTTGCGCCCCGCGATTTCAGCCGCGCAGATTTAAATCCCGGTATTCCCACGGGATTAAAAGTAACCTGTGTGCTACTATAATCTATCTCTCGGCCAAGTTTCATCCAGATCCGTTCAGCCGTTCCGGCGTGAAAGAGTAACAAACATCCATCCATACATCCATACTTACAAACTTACGCGTTTATAATATTAGTAGGATATCAATACTACTATAACTCAAAACCTACTCGTCAGATCTGACTCTTATTTCTGAAGTCGGTTAAAATCTACACCTGTGAAATTCCCTACCGTTCTGATAGTAGACCACAGATCTGACTCCTATTTTTTTGAAGTCGGTTAAAACCTACACCTGTGAAATTCCCTACCGTTCTGATAGTAGACCACAGATCTGACTCCTATTTTTTTGAAGTCGGTAAAAACCTACACCTGTGAAATTCCCTACCGTTCTGATAGTAGACCACAGATCTGACTCCTATTTTTTTGAAGTCGGTTAAAACCTACACCTGTGAAATTCCCTACCGTTCTGATAGTAGACCATATCCAGGGTGGACCGCATCAACGTCGTTCTCCTTGGCCACTCGGATGATTTCAGGAATGCTGAGGTATGCTTCTACTGGCGCCAGGCCTTTCCCGACTATGTATGACTCGTCTGCTTTTTGTCTGAAATAAAGAACACATCAAGTGTCAGTAATAATAATAATTCATTTCCTTGAACATTACTACATCATATACCAGTAGTAACATATTATTATACTAGTAACATTTAGAAGTAGGCAGTTTGCATGCACAATTTGAAGATAGAGACAATAATAATAATATTTACAGTAAATTATAAGGTGCTATTATTTTAATAATATTAATATGTACCTAATTCAAGTATCAGTAGTTCTTTCGAAGCAGTGTGGTGAAAGGATTTCTTTCGAGCGCTTGACATATGTTTTAGAACTTTTTAGGTTCTATTGTCGGTTTCCTCACGATGTTTTCTTCACCGTTTTTGTAATATCCAGACATATTACCAAGCGTTGCTATTAAAACAATCAACGTTTCTGAGAATAGAATTCTACAGGTTTAAGTGGTAACCATCACCTATAAAAAATCATTGCCTCGTGCGTGCGCACGTTAGGAACGTGCCCTACATACCCTTCCCTGCGTCCTTCAACTTACCGGCAACCACACACTTCGAACCAAAACAATTTTTTAAGTTGTTTTATATGTATAACAACAGAATTTTTTAAGTGGTTCAAGTCGAAAATTTTCTAATGATTTATCTCTGGACTTTCGCTTGACACTATTTTTTGGGACACCCTGTATACAAGAATAGCTCGGTTAAAGGTATTATATACCTGTGCATCTGCAACTTATCCTGCTCGCTGTATATAGCGACGGATCGGATACCCAGCTCCGTGCATGCTCGGAACACTCGGATTGCTATCTCTCCGCGGTTCGCGACTAGCACGCTTCTGATCGGTTTGTACTCTACTTTCTTGCTGTCCTGGAAATTAAAACAAGATATAAGTAGATAGATAGATAGATAGATAACTCTTTATTGTTCACCACACAGAAACATAGTAAGTACATATACATTGAAGAATTAACAATGCTGGCAGAATAAATTAAGAACTTTATTGAGGACAAGACACAGTAAAAGTATAGTGCGCGTCACGCAAAAAGAACGCGGAAGTAGGGGGATGGCGCGATTATTTCATACGCGCAAATACTTCCCCTCCAAAATTTTCCAGCGTTCTTTTCGGTTAACGCGACCTACATTGGATGGACCATTGGGTTTGTCCGACAATCGGCGGGCTTATCAAAAAGCGATCCCTTCAAGACGGGCCCTTATCTTTTCATCACCTCTCGTGGATATCGATATCAAACTTGTAAAACCAAGACATTTTAAAAGAAGACTATTTTCTTAGAAGCTTTTACTACTTAGACCTTTCCCTTCCTACCCTTATCCCAAGCTAATACCTTGTTCGCACCAGGTTTGTAGCGAGGCGAGTAGCACCTCTCACCACGCGCCTGTGTTCACTGGTTGACTGATAACACCAAAACACCGTGGTGGAAGGTGCTACTCGTCTCGCTACAAGCCTGGTGCGAACTAGCTATAAGTGGGGCTGGCATAACTATTTTCTTCTTCTACTCTTCTCTATCATCTTTCTCTCTCCTCTATCTTTTCTTCAGCCTTTGGGAGAGGCACCCAAAAACATTCACATCCACGCTAACCTTTTGCTGATCAACTTAACCACCACATGCGCTTTGTTTGAATGTGTTAACTTGCCTATGAAACAGTTTTTTTTTTTTTTTTTTTTCTAGATAGAGTACAAAATGTAGCGCTTCGAGTGATCGGAGGTTTTGTTAAAACCACACCCATCCATGCAATGGAGTGCGAATTATGTTTGCCACCTCTATACCTTCGAAGAGAATACCTTGCCACAAAGTATTGTCTCAAGGCTCAATCTTGGGCAAATAATGTAACTATTGATCTCTTAAATAACCTTGTTAGTTTAAGAAATTCGGCATATTTTGCTAGAAACAAAAGCCCTCTACTTGTGAACATTTATAGAGACACAAAAGTGGAAATATTAAATACATGCAATCCTTTAAAAATGTTCACTTTGGATACGTGGATGTCTAATATAAATATGGATTTTATCCAAACTAAAGTTGAAAGCATTATAGAGCCTAAAAGTAATTATGATAGTAGAGTACTAAAATACAATACATTATATATGTTAAATAATAAGTTTCAGGGATGGCATAAAGTTTATACAGATGGATCTCTTACCAAAAATGGTGGTGGTGCATCGGTCTATGACCCTGTACTTAATGTGAAGGAAAGTTATAAAATTGTCAACTCCGCATATAACTGTGTCATGTCGTTGGAGCTGTTCGCTATCTCGGAGGCGCTGTCTCATATAGCTGGTGCAGGACTCAAAAGGGCTATTATTCTGACAGACAGCAGAAGTGCCTTACAGCATGTGGCTCGCTGTGCCTCTGGCCACAGAGGCTCAGCGATTGCTTACGATATTTTAAATAAAGTCCTGGTGCTGATGTATGGGGGGGCGTCCCTGAGAATGCAATGGATACCATCACATGTTGGCATAGCTGGTAATGAGGTGGCAGATACATTAGCGAGAGAAGGTATATTGACTGGTACCGAAGTATATTTGAAATCAGAGTACTCAGAAATACTTTTTAAGTATAAAAGCCGCATAAGATCTAAGTGGAAAGAATATTTTAATGTTACTTCTCTAGAAAAAGGCATTTGGTACAAGACGATCCAAAGTGAGCCACCTCATGTACCTTGGTTTGTCAACATTAGGTTAAAAAGAAAATTTATTGTTGTAGCACATAGACTTCGTTCTGGGCACATTCCGTTAAACAGTTTTAAATTCTTGCTTAACATAAAAGATAGTCCCAATTGTGAAACCTGTGGGGTGAAGGAGAATGTATACCACCTTTTGACGGAGTGTGTCCGGACGGACATTATGAGAGCAGAGTTGTTCCGAGAGTTAAAGGGCAGCCGGCTCGATATGGGCCTGTTTCAGAGTGTGTTAGCCATGCCAACATCTGACGTGGCTAACAGGCTCTACAGGTCCATATACGAGTTGGTCTATGATTGAGCCTGTAAAGGAGAGGATACGATGGAGCTGACATCGTCATGGCAATGACGCAAGTTCCTTAAAAAATAGATTAAAAAAAAAAAAAAAACAGTTTTTTTAATTTATTTAGATGATAATGTTCCATAGAAAACTGCTGAAGTCCTGACGTGATATCTCTGGATTATAAAAACAAAACGTTTATACATTATCTATCATAATTCATAATAAATCGAGATTAAATGTATTTGTAAGATAAGAAATTAAGTAGGTGGATTTAGGTATTTTTGTCATATCATGCAAACATTAGACATAGCTGATTATACCTACTCGATACAGCACGTAAGTAAGTATCCAAGTAGTCATTGCTGTAAAATGTTGAGATAACAATGTAATGTTTGGCTGGAAAGGACTTTAAACTCTATACTCTTCATGGTCTGTTCTGACAATCCCCTGGTGTGTTTGCTTAGTCCCCACTTACGATATCTACGGGCAGTGAGTAAGGGGTAGGTACTGTTCTGGGCTACAACGATAAATTATTGCTCGTAACGCACTAGCGGTTAACCGCGGGGACGGCTGACCGCGCGGCTTGCCGCTTTTTCATCTAAATGCATGCAACCGCTTGTGATTGTATGCACTTAACCGTCACAATATTTCAACCGCGTTAGACGACTCAAACGAACCGCTAGTGCGTAACGGGCCTAACTAAAGTATCTCCAACTTCTGTAGTAGACCTCAAAGAAAGTCTCAAGACTCAGCGTGATATATAACGTAAGATGACGTCAGAGCGTCCTATACGATGACGTCTTGAGGATGTGACAAACTGAAGTACCTTTCTGGACCTCTTAAGGGCCCGGCGACAGCGGCTCGCAGTTTCGAGGTGCGATTGGCTATTATTTCATTTCGGGGAGGTTGTTTGAAAGAATAATTACTATCCAGTGACACGCATAAATACTGTTCGAATACAAGAAATACAATAATATAAGGGAAATGTGCTTGAGTCAGAAATCATTTTGGTATTAGGTAAACGTAAGGCCAAACATACTAATAATGCCTTGCTTGCTTAGACCTAAAAATTTGATGATGAATAAAGAACTAGTGAAACAACGAACGTAGATATTACGCATGTGTGTAAGTGCTTACCCAAGAACGACTTTGACCCAACCCTTCTATTGAAACGATTACACCACGCCCGTATTTGTACCGATAAATCAGCTGTCATAAAAATTATGTTAAGTGCTTACACAGTGCATTTATTTTGTTACATAATACGTGCGGTAAGGTTGTATAAATTGACAAACCCATCCCCTCTTATTATAAAACGTGGACTAAAGCTTAAACCTGGGTTTAAACCATGTATATATAAAACGTAGTTTATCTCATAATGGAGGATCATCCATGGTTTAAGATCCCGTATTACAAAACACAGTTTAGTCCAGGAAAATATTCCATAGTTCAACTAAATATCCACAGACTGAAAGAAATCATTGCAGTAAATCGTTATCATTCATTCTGGTACCGAGGGGCGGGGGAGGAGGAAGTGTTTGGGGGAAGATAGGCGGGTTGGGGGGGGCAGACGGCAGCCTCAAGGTGCTTATTTTCGAGCTAAAAGCATGTTTTTTTCGAGCCTTGCTCAATAAAAGCACGTGCTAGTAAATAAGCATGCTTAGTTTGGTCACACGTCAGTTGATTTTTGAGCATGCTCAAAATAAGCATGCTTAAATTATATCCATGGTTTAAGATCCCGTATTACAAAACACAGTTTAGTCCAGGAAAATATTCCATAGTTCAACTAAATATCCACAGACTGAAAGAAATCATTGCAGTAAATCGTTATCATTCATTCTGGTACCGAGGGGCGGGGGAGGAGGAAGTGTTTGGGGGAAGATAGGCGGGTTGGGGGGGGGCAGACGGCAGCCTCAAGGTGCTTATTTTCGAGCTAAAAGCATGTTTTTTTCGAGCCTTGCTCAATAAAAGCACGTGCTAGTAAATAAGCATGCTTAGTTTGGTCACACGTCAGTTGATTTTTGAGCATGCTCAAAATAAGCATGCTTATTTTTGAGCACGTGTGTCAGTACCTTCATGGACTTACTTAATATTACGACCTACAAAATATTTAATGCGTATTTTAAGGTTCAGTTCGTCCTGGTTTGTCAGTATGATTAAAACATCACAAAACAACTCTAATTTTTAACTTTGAACTCTAGTTTTTAACTTTGAATACTGATTACTATTAAAATCTATTGAAAAATTATACTTACTGAAGACGCAGTCCGATTCCTCCCTGCGCTCCATGCTTGAAACTGTGACGCCGATACTCGGAGAGCGAATCGAGCCTTTAATATCTGCATTTTGAGCTTACACTTAAAAAACTAATAAAAAAGTAAGTACTTCAAACACTTAAAATAATTGAGCATTGGCTATTTCATTTTGTCGGTACGATTTACTAATCGATTTTAATGAATTTGTGCTTCGTTCTTGTCGTTCCTGTTTTCTTGGGGTTTATCTGTAACAAGAGAACAAAACTGTTATCCTTCTAATGTTATAACGCGAAAGTTTGTAAATATGGATGGATGGATGTTTGTTACTCTTTCACGCCGAAACGGCTTAACGGATCTGGATGAAACTTGGCAGAGAGATAGATTATAGTCTGGAATAACGGGTGAATACCGGTGGGAATACCGGGATTTATATCTGCGCGGGTGAAACCGCGGGGCGCAACTAGTACATAATAATATATTATTGAAAACAAACAACATATAAAAAGGTCCGCTGGTCAATGTAACGCGAAATAAAAACCTTGTTTTTCTATCTTTTCTTGCAAAATATTCCATAAGCTTTAGTTAAATTAAAGCCATTTTTAACCTAATGCTCTCTTCACACCAAAGTTTCGGACCCACCGGCTTTTCGCAGCGGGTAAAGCCGCCAGCCGCTGAGCTTGTTTTTCATGATGTTTATTGTTTTTGGGCCGCATAGCTTTGGGTGTGTAGACGGCTTTAGGTCTTATCCTAAAGCCGTCCGTTTTATTCAAACGGTCGTCTGAAAGAAATCGGTGTGCGTGATAAGACCACCGACTGCAGGACTAAGTTTAATGTATTGTAGTGCTGAGTGTATATTATGTTTACATTTTAAGTCCTCAAATAAAAAAAATATAATATTATATGAACCTCCCAAAGTTTCAGAATTCGAACCTAAAGTAGTACGTATTACGTACGCTTTGTACTACAATTTATTAACATGCTCTACATAAGTTTCTTCTTTTCGTCAAATACTACTGCAATAGCCTAACTAACCACTTATGTGTATTAACCATGCATACGCATAGGTATATTACTTATTCATTTATTCTTTGCAAAAGTACAATTATTATACTAAAGGTTGAAACAATGTGCTTTGAATCACAAAATAGGAGTAATACCTATGCATTGATAAGCATGAATGACTTTGAGTCACCTTTGCATTCGTGCAGGACTGTTTTATTGTATCACCGTAGACAAGCTTATTATCGGTGTGTGGATTAGAATATTAAACTAAATAAGCTAAGTCTTATTTGACCCCTTAGACCAAAAAGAATTTAATGTTGGTGGTAGGTGGTACTAAAAATATGAGATATCTACTGTGCCTGGTAAGAATATAAGACGTGAAGCTGTTTCTGTATATTTTTGATCGTCGTTCACAACTTTTAGAACGATCAAGTCCTTGTACCTAGTTAAGAATAAAAATCACGTTGTGAAACTGTGTGAATGGTGTACCTACCTGGGACTCTTCTTTACTAGAAAGTTGTTTGGAAGAGATCACTAAATTATTATTAGGCTTAAATTCGATAAAATAGGCAAAAACCTTCGATAAAAAAGTTTGTAATTATGGATGGATGGATGGATGTTTGTTACTCTTTCACGCCGGAACCGCTGAACGGATATATCTGGATGAAACTTGGCAGAAATATATTAGTCTAGAATAGCACATAGGCTACTTTTTATCCCGTGGGAATACCGGGATTTAAATCTGAGCGGGTGAAACCGCGGGGCGCAACTAGTTTTGAAATTATGTTAGCGAGAAATGTAAAATCACCCATAAATACGCTGTAAAAAGTTATTATAAACAAATTGTCCTTTCAATTTAATTTCACCACCAAGAAAACAATGATGAAATAATTTTGGGCGCAAAACGTAAACAATTTTATCAGACATAGACTTTTGGATCCAGAATAATCTGGTTACATCAGCACTTTAGCACGTTTGATAACGATTTTACTAAATGCTTGTGGAATTCGAAGCCCAGTTATCAGATACACGATAAATAATCATCGTAATAGCTTGTAATGTGGAGATGAACTTTGAAAACAATACACTTGTGTATTACGCATATGAATTGCAGCATTTTATTTCACAGAACATTACCTAATGCTAATATACCTACTTCTCGCTCGTACATTTCAATTATCACGTTTGCTTATACTTCGTTTATATATCTTCTTCTTCGTTCTTTCTTCGTTGGTCGCGTGGAACTGGCACTAGAGTCACCTAGTTTTAAGACGTTTCAAGATGATCCTTGTGATTTTATTGAATAAACATATTTTGAATTTGAATCTACTTAAGCAAACTTTTAGTAGGAAAATTGCTCTGAATCAAAATGATATTTGGTAACCTCATAACCAAGTAATGCAATGTAATGATTAATTATGCAATGAAAAATGATTGAAAACAATAACAACATAGTATAATAAAATAAATCATAATATAATAATATATAATATATATATATATATATATATAATAATACCTGACGTGACTAAATATACGAACACCTCTTACCATAATCAGTGTTTTTATTTAAAATATTATTTTACAGATTTGTAAAATACGAAATTACTGTGCTGTTGCAAAATTAAAGAAGTATGCAACTAAGTAAAATTGCGCTAAAAATCAGGCGTGTCTAACAAACCGTGATGCCTATTAGCCAACCCCGAGATAGCTAACACCAACCTTGACCGACCGAGACGACTGGAAGCTAGTGTCGCTATAGGTATATATCAAACCAGCCTAAGTCACATCTAAGGAACTTTTGGGGACCACTTTGTTTTATTACAGATCAGTGGGAGACAGTTACACATAATATCCTTGCTTCCTCACCCCAGTAATTCAGTATACTCGTGACATTTTCCTGAAGTGCTGAATAAAGATAGATAGAAAATAACATCGGCCAAGTGCGAGGAAAGGGTTCCGTACCATTATCGATGAAAACGGCAAAAATCGCGTAATGTTCAGTGGAAGCCCCCTTAAACATCTATTTTATTCAGATTTTTTGTATTTGTTGTTATAGCGGCAACAGAAGTATTTGGTATGAGCGCGCCAATAGCTCATCAGACCGATAAGTCAGTTGCTATCTCTTTTCTTTGGCATGAAAATGACAGTGTCAAGAATATTCTTCTATAGAATAGCATAGAGCTGCTATAAAATGGCAGGGATTATGAATAAGAGGGTTAATCTCTACTCATTCGTTTCAAATCCCATGCCTATTATAATAAATTAAATATAGCATGTCGGTAAGGCTACAAACAAATCGAACAAGGCTGAGCTCTTCAAAAGGAAAAATAAATAATAGCTTATGTATATGAAAAGGTAGGTAGATAAGTAACTTGTTCGTTCGAGCACGATTTTAATGAGTTCAACACTCCGTGATTGCGATTTTTGTTTATACTGATAGCAGTTTTGCGAAACCTCGCTACGTAAGTATATTGAGTTCTGGGCCAAAATAACCACGGACCAAGAATGAGATGGCGGGATGAGCTCGAGAAAGACCTACAAGCCAAAATGGAAGATCACACATACAGAATCGCAGGCAGACATAAGGCTGTTAATAAATAATAATGCAATTATGAATCTCAATTTTTTTTACATTGAATCTTATTTTTACACATCAGGTCTATATTCTATAGGTCATCATTCTTTAGTAAGTAGATATCTACAACCACATGTTCTATGACTTAGGTAGGATACTAATAAGTACTAATGGATGGTGATAGCATCTGATTTTGAACTACAGTAGGTAACTAGTTAGCAGCTAGACCTTCATACCTTGTAGAGAAGCAGAGAACGTATCGAAAACAAGACATTAAACACAGGCCTCAAAGTCATGATCATTTGGAATTAATGAGCGACCTTGAGGATTCGCGAATGACTCAAACATGTGAACAAAGTTTCGATTCCAGCGACATTATCTATCCAAGTGGTTCTGGTTGGGGCTATAAAATATCAAAGTTAAATTGTATTTCAATAAAATCACAAGGATCACCTTGAAAAACCTCTAAATTTAGGTGCAACAAACTTAGCCTTAGGCTTGGTCGTTGTTTTGTAAGATACTTTTTGGCAAATAAATATGCATGCCTGATCCTTCAGTGGTGCAAACGTAAGTTATAATTTCCTATTTAGATTGGTACATATGGACAACTATTGTATAACTTGATAAAGTGTTAAGCATTGATTTGATCCTATTATAAACGCGAAAGTTTGTAAGTATGGATGGATGGATGGATGGATGTTTGTTACTCTTTCACGCCGGAACCGCTCAACGGATCTGAATGCAACTTGGCAGAGAGATAGATTATAGTCTGGCAAAGCACATAGGCTACTTTTTATCCCGTGGGAATACTGGGATTTAAATCTGCGCGGGTGAAACCGCGGGGCGCAACTAGTACACAATACAATTGGGAATTAAATGGTGATAGATGTTTTGTGAACATGGCGCAGATACAAAATTACAAAAGATACATTTTACAGGAGTAGTATATATTTAGGTAATGTAGTTATTTATTTTTTCCTCGTTAGGCATTCATTTGACCGCAATCACATTGGACGCTAAGTGATGATGCGGTCGGTGGAGCTAAAAACATCCAAATTAACCTATTTATAAAAACAAACTTCGATAAATGATTCCATTTTGGTTGTCCGTACCATAAAAGTTTAATCAGTGCGTTTGCTGTGGGTATAATGCTAACGCATATCTTGATAATAATTAACTTTTTTACTTATTGACATCTTGTCAGGTAGAGGAATAGATATTACTTTCAGCAGATCTGTTTTTAGTTAATTGACAAATCGAGGTGGTCTCGCGGCAGACTACCCTGAGATGGCAAGACGAGCTGGACGCCTAAGAAAGGGACTGCCGGATAAAGGCTCATGATATGGGAATGGAATGAATGGCTCTGGCGGACATGGGAGGAGGTATATGCTCAACAATGGCACACTTTGCGCAAATAGTAATACATTGTCAATAGGTTTTTCCTTATACATTTTCATGAGTCTTACACCGTTCAAATTCATAGTCCCACTAATGAATAGTCCGCCCGTAACCCTGTAACCGTAACATTAGAAAATTCGATTGCATTTTTCTGTTACTCGTAGATCGATAATGCTAGACCTTACTTAAACGAAGATAAAATTGGTGAGCATTCCCCACGACACTATTTGGGCTAGATAGCCCAAATCTTATAATGGGAAAAACTTACAATGGGATCCAGAAGCTCGATCAACACTAATCGGCTGTCAAGTCATTTGCCATTTCAGCTTTCGCTTCAAATCACATAGAGATAGCAAGTGTCTTGACAGCCGATTAGTGTTGATCGAGCTTGGATCGAGCTCTAGAAACCGTACATTATTATGCAAGTAATTTTTTATTCATAATTTCTTTGAATATAATCTATAGCAATAACATAGCAGCCATCTGTCAATAGCAATCATTCTGATTGAATGAAGGAATCCCTATAGCCTTAATCAACATTTGGGTTCTAAGAAACCATCAAATGAAGCCTGAACAACACAATGTAATCATCTTTACGTTGGTAATAAAAGCAGAATTGACAGATATTCGTGTGATTGTAATTTCAGATAAGCCTCAATTTCCTCAGAAGACGCGATTAGAGTTTAGGAGTTTATATGCCTTTTTCTACCGCCAAGCAGCGTTGTTGTTTCGTTCGGTTTAAAGAGTGTGGTTGCCAGTGAAATTACAGGCATTTCTCTTCACGAAGCCTCAGGTGGTTGTTATTTCACACCGAATCACGGTAACGCTGCTTGGCGGCAGAAAATAGCAAGATGGTAGAACGAGTACTTCCCCTAAAAAAGTGTTCGTCTTATTAGTAAAATATAGGCAAATATAGGCAATTAGGGTAAGGAAAATACGACGGATAGCGATCTTCTGCGGATGATCTTCCTGCCCTTATCCCAGCGATGTGAGTATAATAACATTCCCGTTTGGAAGCAACTGTTCCGCTGTGCAACGAACAAACTGTCTTTCTGTGCCAAAGTATAAGGATTACGTTATTCTTTGGCAGTTATAAGTGCCAATGCCGGGCATTGAACCTGTTCCTGCAGTATTGATTATGCTAATCAAAGACTAATGAACTCTCATACCGGTTTCATAATTTTGAGCACGTTAGCGTGTCAACACCGCCAACCAAATTCACAAGCACATAGCAGATTTACCTAAGGTAGGACAACATAGTTTAATCGACCCAAGTGTTATTAGTATTGCAAAGAGTTTTCATGTCTCGTTTACCCTTCGTCGTCGAATGGGTATTAGGTAAGCTAAACGACAAAAACTATTCACCTTGGCTAGGTCATCTTTTGCATCTAATTTTCGGCAGAGTACAACATTTGAGTATCCTTTCAGTTCTTATGACACGAATTATGATTCAGATATAGTACGAGCATGTGTAGGTAAGGTAACAGATGTAAGTAAGACAAGGCACTATGATTTTATTCCAATCATGTGACTCTACAATCTACAATGGTTTATCCATGACATTAAAAGCAGATAAATGTAGAGAGGTCATCAACGTCTTGTTTCACAATCACGAGCCATATGAAGCGACCGAACTCTGAAGTTCTGAACCAAGGAATTTGAATTTGTATTCAAATTATTGTTCTGAACATAAGAAAGCAAAAAGATATGACGTTCTTTACAATTAATAACAGACGAAAAATACATCTTGGTTGTCAACAATAAATTGTAGCAATAAATTATTTGAAAATTTGCACTTTGAACACGAACGTTGAACCGATTGATGATAACAAATTATGTTTTCTGTTTGACCGCTTCTATATTAATAACAGAGGAAAAAATTTTGGTTGTCAACAATAAATTATTTTAAAATGTGGACTTTGAACACGAGCATTGGACCGATTGATGATTACAAATTATGTTTTGTGTTTAACCGTTTCTATTTGATCAATGATAAGTAATAGACATCTGATGAGTTATCTAAAAGGTCAGGGCTTGATGATATGTCCATAATCAAGCCTACCCAGCACGCAGGCTTCTAGGTAGGTCTCCCAGTTGCTAGGAGACTGAAATGTCGGAAACTTGTGCTTCTTCATTGTAGTGATAACTTCGTCGAGAGGTGGGCACGGAAGAAAAAGGCTGAATATACCCGGCTCGTATAATAGTGCGTAGGGTTGATGACGTTCAAAAACCGTGGTCACCGAAGACTCTAGGACCGAGAACGTAATAAAAAACCCGAGCTAAGTGCAGGCCTAGCAGTCTGTGATACCAGGCTGATGAAACGATGATGAGCTATTTTAGAGCGACGTAAGTTATACTGCCAAGATTAATTCCTCTGTAAATATTACTCTATTTTTAGATCCTTAATGAATTAAACGAGTGTTCATTGAAATAGATTGTGTGGGTGAAGTAATTGAAGCTTTTGCAATAGAGTGCGAATTGGAAATAATGAAACAAATTAATCTGCATCTTTTGATAGCGACACGCATGGACCTATTATCGTAAATAGAGCTTTTTAACGATTGGCCAGTATATAAATAAATATCAGGAGATTAAATATTATTACCTTAGGAAGATGTAAGGTCCGTAGACAAACAGGATAACACAGACACGTCCACACACCTCGACAACCAACACACAACTGAGCTTCATGCGAAACAGGTCACAACGTCCTCTGAGTCTTATCAGCCAGGTTCAATGGCAAAGCGATGATGGCTAGTCACGTAAACAAGAGTTAGAAGAGCGCGATAGTAGACCTATTAGGTAAAAGTAAAATGTAAGTGTGGTGAGACATGCGAGTAGATTGAAGGACTAGGTCATTGACGATTTGGAATGAGCTAGACTAGATACAACCTTACCCATATTTTAAGGAAGCAGTACGTAGTAAATGGTCGTATCATAATTTTTTTACCCTTTGTTATGTGACCCCTTCTTCGGATCAAAGTCGTGGGTTTGAGTTCGAGTTCCGCCGTGCACCAATTTTTTTTTTTTTTTTTTAAATAATGCTGGACATTCCACACAGCACCATCTAGCCCCAAAGTAAGCTGCTCAAAGCTTGTGTTATGGGTACTAGATGGCTGATATATTTAATACATTATATACTTACATAGATAGATATTTTTTATTATACATAAACACCCAGACCAACGGAACAAATTTCTGCAGATCATACACAAATTTGTTCCGAGGCGGGAATCGAACCCGCAACCTCTTGCGTCGCAGGCGGACTCTCGCCCGCTGCGCTACTGAGGTCGTCCAACCAATGGGTACCTTACAAAAATGTATGTGTTTTCGGTGCACCTACAGTGTGTAATGTTGGTAATAGTATCTATTATCAAATGTATAAATTTCAGGATTGGACGACTTCTGTGGTGGATGAGTCAGGGCACATCATTCGCATGGTTGATGTTTGCTGCTTGTTCTTCTAACCTCGGCGCCTGATGTAGCTTCAAATCACTACATACCTAGTAGGTATAAAGCAAAGTGGCTTTCTCTGTCCCTATATCCCTAATCCCTATGTCCCTATGTCTGCATAAATCTTTAAAACTACGCAACGGATTTTGATGCGGTTTTTTTAAATAGATAGAGTGATTCAAGAGGTAGGTTTATATGTATAATACATGCATGATATGTGCACCCGTGCGAAGCAGGGGCGCGCGGGGGGGTCGCTATTGTTTGATAAAATGTTTAATTGCTGTGCCACTAGTGCCACACGAGACATAGGTACCTACATATTCAGTCTCGTGCTACACCATGTAATCAAACATTATGAAGCTATGTCTGGCGCCCGGCTGATCTTGGTCATGTGAAACTTGTATAGGCCGCGTCAACCAAAAAGAACGCTGGAAAACAGTGAAGTTTGCGCAAACAAAATACACGCGCCATCACAACCCCTCTTTCCGGCGTTCTTTTTACTTGACGCGCATTATACCTTGATTCTTTCACCTTACCTTTCTTCACTTCTTCTTCCACTTTACCTAGTTTTCGGTGAATGATTCGATTAAATAAATACTTTTAGACTTCTGACTGATTATTTATGCTACTCGTTACATAACTCGTTACTCGTTACATATTGAGGTACGATATTACAATATCGTGTATGAAGGTACTAGGTAATACTACACTATGTGGATCAAGGTTTGTGAGTTTCTCTTAGGTACTTGGTTCCTCTCACTAGGTAAGTAGCTACCTACCTTTATCTCTCACTAGTGCGGTTTCACCCGCGTAGTTTTAAATTCCGGTATTCCCACGGCATAAAACGTAGCAGAATACAATCTATCTCTCTGCCAAGTTTAATCCAGTTCCGTTCAGGCGTTCCGGCGTGAAAAAGTAACAAGCATCCATCCATCCATCCATTCATCCATCCATACTTACAAACTTTCACGTTTATAATATTAGTAGGATATAAGAACTTAGGCACATATCCAGGTACAGTCGGTAATAAAAGTTGATTAACAGTTTGAGTTCTTTAAAACATTTTGTCTTGGATAAATGATAGAATTGTGCCTTGAAAGTTGTAGGTAATGAGCCAAGTTGTTATTTAAAGCAATCCTCAAAAAGTAGGATAATTTTATATAACGACTTCAAAAAAGAAGAAGGTTCTAAATTCTACTGATTCCATTTTTTTGTTTGTTACCTCAGAACTTTGACTGGTGACCATTTAAATATAAGTAAGATCTGATGAGTTCTTAGTATGAGTGAATTTTCCGGTGTATATCAAGTCTGTTTTTCTTGTTTTTTTAAAGGTGGACATTTTACACTGCATTGTCTAGCCCCAAACTAAGCCAAAGCTTGTACTATGGGAACCGGATAGCTAAGGATACTTTTTTAGTAAATACATACTTATAGTATTAACACCCTGACACAGAACAAAAATCTATGTTCATCACATTAATGTTTTGTCCTCGGAGGGAATCAAACCCACAGCCTATGGCGCAGAAGGCAGAGTTTATCATCAACTGAGCTGTGACTGACTACCTACTCTACCCTAATAATAATACTTAGTAGGATCTCCTGGATGCAAAAATAGCTCTAATGGTTTATGTTAATGGTTAAAATATAGCAATCCTTGTACCTGGGTTTAGGGGTTTGGAAGTAGGGGGGTTGCGAGTGGGGGTAGAAGTAGTTCCCTAGTCCCTTTGTCTAGGAGATGAAAAATTATTACTATATAAATTAAAACCATAGTTAAAATCAGGAACTTACTAGCCAACCCTACCCCTAAATTAAAACCATTAGGTTGTTAAAACAAGATACCGGACCGGATATCTATAGCCTACCCGCATCTCTAATTATCCTTGTTTACCCTAGTTAAGATATTGGACTGAAAAAATAGGTAGGTTTAAATGGGTTGGCTATAGCAATCCTTGTACCTGAGTTGAGGGTTGGGGATAGGGGGGATGCAAGTGGGGGTAGATGGCAAGTCTTCCCCTTGAGTCCTTTTTTCTAGGAAATGAAAAAAATAATTTAATTTTTCAGGTAAGTTACTAGTTAGGTTAGGGTTTTTTTTTTTTAATTAAATTATTTTTTTTCATTTCCTAGAAAAAAGGACTCAAGGGGAAGACTTGCCATCTACCCCCACATGCATCCCCCCTATCCCCAACCCTCAACTCAGGTACCAGGGTAGCTATAGTTTAACCGTTTAAATTAAGATAAAATATTAAAATTTTCCTCAAACAATCTGCTGAATCCTAAGGTACCTACCTACCATTCATTTTAGCTAAAAAATACCTATTATTATCTATTAAGTATGGGCTTACCGGGGTTTGGTCTGCTTTGTAGTTTGTTTGTTATTTTAATAATAATTTCGTAAAAATTCCGAAATGATTACACAAGCTTTATGAACACAGACGAAGACGGAAAATCTGTGAACTGAACTGTGTGACTGACGCAAAGACATTGTACTTATAACTAGACTGTGCACCAAAAAATGTTGTTTAGCTAAAATGAGATTTATTGTCTTACGTGTAGGGTAGCTATTTCCTTATAAGCGGTAGCGAGCAGAAAACGGTCCCGGTGAGAGGGCTCCTGCTGGGAGTGTGTCCTTGTCTGACGTCTTGCCAGCTCAACTAACCATTGGGTTTGGTAGAAATGGTACAATAAAGTACATACGTTTTGCTTTTTTATGAATTACCAAAACGAACGTTTATAATCTTTGAAACTTTATTAAATATTTCTAGCTCATAAAGTAGGTGTAATTAATCATCAATTTGTTGTATTTCTTAAATAATCCTTCAACACTGAGTATGTAGGAGTAGTAATTAAATGTTTGGGTCTGGTAATACTAAATGCAGATGGCGGTTTGCTCATGTGGTTGTTTGGATGTTTCTCGTGTTTCGATTTGTGATGGTGTAAATTTTCATAAAACCTGCTAATTTTAATGAAAAATGGTGAATTCTTGTTGTGACAGGGTGCAAAATTGAGTCTTATCCCGGTAGCCGCTTTTCTTTCCATGGATAAGTAAAAACAACAATTATGTTCTTTAAAGTAACCATGAGTTTTGTTGATTCAAGATTTTTTTACAATCTCGTACCTAGTACTAGGTAAGTCGATACGTCTCGACTGTCATAAATTGGAGATGTTGGTGAAAAAAAAGTTGTTCTAATCGCGTTCTTTGACTTTGAGACGATGACGTTTGTTGTTATTAACTAATTATTGTATTGTAGATTTCCAAAGAATGAAAACTAGATATTGAAGTTGGAAAATGCAGTTCCTGGAAAAATCTCAGTCGTCTGTTATTTGCAGTGCGCATTTTATATGTGACGACTTTATTCCTGGAGTAAAATGCTGAAACCTGATGCTGTCCCGTCAATATTTCCTAAGGTAAGAATAAATCATCCGTGTGTCCGCGCATTAACAATAACCTTGAAAATTCAAATTTTGCGATGCCTTTTTCACATAGTTTCACTGAGCCGACGTGGTAAGAGTAATTTTTAGTTTTGTTTTGTTTGAATTTTTAAGGTAATATTTAATTCACAGTTAAGTAGGTATGTACTAGTAAAGATAAGTACTTGTTTAAATTTTGTTTCGCCTATTATTTATATTCCGTCATATACGTTTAAATAAATAAATAGAAGCTCTCATCTGCACTACTCTGCTCCAGTCTAAGAGTGGTGTCCCATTAACTTCAAATACCTTTCCAGATCGTGTCCTACAAAAAAAGAGTGCATGTTTTAAGCAATTCATGTACCTATAGAAGAGGTAGGACCAGCACCAAAAAAGGCAAAACTGCAAGAAAGTGCCATTAAGGAGATTACCATTACGGAAAGTGTTTGTACACAAACAGAATCCGCTGCAACTACTGACACGCCACGTAAAAAGAAATTACGTCGAGATATAAAAGTGTTACAACAATGCCTGAAAGTGTGTTGGTCAAAAATTCTTAAATTTAAGACTTAGAACCTATTGCGTAAAACAGTATTGTCCAGCAATGTATAAAACCAATTCAATAAAAATTTATTCCAGAATATTGCATCAGGTTTATATTTTGACCTCCTCTATTTACTGGTTTAATAATAATAAATCTATCTCACATTTGACAAACCTAGCTTTTTTTAACTACCTCTTTACGGAGCGAATGTTGTTAGGTTTTTGTCAAATTAACGATAGGTCAGATGATACTTACATATTATAAAGGGAGGAAATAGTAGATTGTATCATAAGGGTGCGAAATCATATTTTTATTACTTAACTATAAGTGTGCCGGAATTAACTTTCCCGCGCACTTATAGTTTCTTAAAGAAAACACCACCTTTGGGTGCACACCAAGGCGAACCAAGTCGATCTTTTCGAATAGGTGGGATGAAAAAAGTATTTCCGACCCTTAACCCACCCTTCCAAAAAAATTAAGTGATGTTTTGGTATTTTATTTAATATAAATATATGGTAGCTTAAATATGTTGGGATACGTAATCGTACAAGTAATTTGTCCCGTGTTCTGTTTGGTTATTCATGGTCACCTCATTAGAAAGGGACACACTCCCACCAGGAGCCCTCTCACGCGGACCGGTTCTTGCGCCTTGGTGCACAGTCTAGTTATAAGTACAAGGTCTTTGGACTGACGTCAGACAGACAGACGTGACTAGACTGACTAGTGATGTGTTGTGTTCACCTTAATGATGATGATGATGAAATGTGCTTATCTTATTTGCACGGTGTGCACCAGTTGTGTGTGATTGATTGATTTGAGATTGTTTAAGTGCTATTAAGCTACTAGCACGAGATTATTCTTGGAAAAAATAGGCACGTCATAAAACTTTAAACAGAAATTTTAGGAAAATCGGGACGACTTCTCGTGGGAGTTAATCGCAATAAAACGCCTTTTTTAAAACTACCTACCGATTTATAATTTTCACTAGATAGGTACGTGATACAAAGTGAAAGTAGAAAGTGATCAGAAATGAAGATGAAGAAGAATCAAAGAAACTAATTTGTAGAATTGAAGTGACAAGAGCTGCTGGAAGAACGGCTGAGGAGCAAAAGTTCTCCAATGGAAAAGAGGAGCGCTCCCAGACCCAGATTATAATGTGTGTGCCCCTCAGTCACTACCAGTGTTGCAAAACCAAGAATCTGTTTTTCGGTAGGTTTGCAAGTAAAAAATCGGTAGAATTCGGTAGTTTTTTTTTTCCTTGCATTTTTCACTAGCCAGTGTCTAGTATTAGGGTTTTTCTTATGAGTAGGTACCTATTTAATACTCCTTAAATACCTACATATTTAGAAAAGTGATACAACGGGGGTACAAACTCACAAAAAAAAAAGCTATTGTAAATTATGACAAGTTTAACCATACAAGTTTGAAAAATTTATATTTTTGTGTTAGTTAGCCCATGATTGCCTTTATAAGTTACTTATTACAAAAATCGTGAGATTCAGACCATAAATCGGTATTTTGGCAAAACATTCTCAAATTCGGTAGATCTACCGAAAAATCGGTAGGTTTTGCAACGCTGCACTACAATAATTGACCGAGCGAGCGAAGCATCTCAGTTTCCACATTGGCCAAAAATGCGTTTGTCCGGATGTCTGTCTGTCTGTCTGTCTGTTCTCCTCTACAGGTCGCATTTTTCAAGCGATCTGAACGAAACTTGGTACACAGGTTATATGACTTATTAGATTTTTTTTTGTCGTCGGGGATTTTTGATTGGAGGGGTACTTCCCCCAAAAAAAGGGAAAAGAGGGGGCTATTTGATATAGGTGGTGGATATCTCCACCAAATGAGATCCGATTTCGATTATTCTTTTTTTATTTGGAAGGTAGTAACTATAAATTGGTCTCATAAAAGTTTGGCGAAGATCTGATACGGATCTTCAGCATGTTGAACAGGATAGCTCATCAAACAATCGATGGTTTTCAATCAAATTTGAGAGAAACACAAAGGACCTCATTCTACATAAGATGATGCAAAAAAAATCAAAAAGATCAAAAAAATCACAAAACGGAAAATGCACTTGCACATTACATTCCTCAAAAATTTACAAAATTAAATAGAAAAAACATCATGGGGATGGGTATTTTCTACTTCTCTTCAACATTGATAGGTTTCTTTCAAAACTCTGAAATAGCTTTTGCTAAGGCAGTAAATAGCTCACTTTTAGTATGCTCGCGAGGTCTACAGCTCCCAGAGCCACTAGTTATAATCTGTACTTGTACGTACTTGTTTTACAGATCAGTGGTTAGGAACAATAGAAAATGGCAAAAAGAAATAGCTCACCAAAGCAGTGATTTATAATAATTATTCAAGAATAATGTACCTACGATTCATTATTTAGACCTACTACATAAGTATCTTTTTTTGTCGTTTATAACGCTATAAAGAAATTGATAATTTGCAATGTCTCGCGATGACCCAGCACCTTTGATTTATAAATCCTATGCTAATAAAAATCCATTTAAAAATCCTAGCCAGCACTAACGTTGTGCTGTCAATGCTGTCATATGTCACCATTTTTTATTATGTCAATGTCTGACTGTCTGTACTACAATGTTGCTGGATCAAAAACCAAGTGAGATTTGGGGTAAAAGGTGGGTACCTAAAAGACGTGTTGCGCCTATTTTGCTTGCATTTGCAATATTCAGATTCAATGTCAGAGGAGAATAAATTTTGGTTTTTGATTTACGTTATAGTAAACTTTTTTTTATTTCTTTATTAATTTGGAATAGGTAAAAAATACAATAATAGATATGTACATACTGCACACAACAAAAATAAAACTGAGTAATGTAACAATGGGCGATCTTATCGCTAAAAGTGATCTATTGCTTCCAGCCAGATAAACTTGGGATGGAGCTTGGGATGGAATAGTCTGGATAGATTGAATTTTTTAAGACAACGAAAAAAACTATTCTTCGAGCGATTTCATCTGAAAATTCACGAAGCCATCTGGCAGCACTGCTGTACTGTCTGTCTGTCTGTCTGCCTGCCTGCCACTCTAGCTAATCATTGTTGCGGTTTTTTGCCAAAAACAAAAAAAAATTGATTTTATTTGTGTATCTGATGGGCACAAAAATAATAATGTCGAGTTTATTGCATCGCAAAAATCTCGAAGAGTGCTGTAGAACGTGTTTGAATGATCTATCCACAAAAATGCATTGTTTATATGACGAAAATAATGAATCTCCCAATGTGGCCGAAATTCTGTCTCTGTTTACAAACATATTGGTATGTATTCGTGTAGAATCAGAATACCTAGTATATTTTATTTATTTAAGCCTCCTATAAATTTTATAAGTACTTAGTTAAAATCATTTAATTATTTGCAATTTAATTTTAACATTATTTGTTACTGTATATACATAGGTGGTAGACGTGGTAGTAGAAAAAGGCTGCCCTATTCAAGCATAGAATAGGTATAAAGTTTTTTGTATTTTCCCTAGTACCTAGGTACTTACCTACTACCTACCTACCTGCTACAAATACTTAACTTTAAATGTTTGAAACTAATTATCACATCATCTTAGTTTGCCTAAATAATCTTGTTAAAAAACTTTTATATTAAGATAAGATAAGATAAGATAATGTTTATTTCAGACAAAAAATAAATACATATGAGTTGAGCCATACAGAGGTCTTATTCTAGGGATTTTAGCTTATCAGGCAATCTGGCACACTCTGGTTACGGAACATTACCTTCCGTGCTAGTTAAAAAACTGTGTTACGGCAAGGTAAGTGCTTCTCTCCCCAGGTGCTACTATTTCTTATACCTATCTAGTGTTACAAACTCCTCCCGATGACTATACTTTAGCGCTCTGTCGAAGGTCTCCAGTAAGTCCGTGTCGTTGTTGTAGAGAATAATTTTCTTCGCCTTTCCAAATATATCCTTCAAGGATCTAAGCACATCCTGCTCTTCCTGGTGTAGGCTCTCGAAGTGGACCATTAGTTGTGATGCAGATTTCAGGTCGGCGTTGCATATTGGACACAGGAACCCTTCCAAAATCTCTTCATCGTTAGCTGCAGCCATGGTTTCCGTGATGGATTATGACCTCATAATCCATCACGGAAACCATGGCATGTATACCTATACATGGATAAAATTGGACGTTTTATTAGCAAAATTAATATTTTTACGCAAAAAAAAAATTATTATGCAAGGAATTTGAATGACATATTAATAAAACACTTCTGCTAAAAGCTATATTTTTTAATGATTACTATGCACATTCAAGTTTTAGCTTCTTCATAAGTAGGTACAACACTGGATACCTAAATGTTCCTGTTTCAGATCGAGTCAGATGACATGCTCCCACAAAACTTATGCAGCAGTTGCTATAACTGTCTTCTCAACTTCTATGACTTCAAAAGACTTGCTGAGAAAGTAGATCACCAACTGCATGAATATTATGATAGTATAACAGTAGACAAACCCATTGGTGACAATGAACTTCGTGTTAAAACTGAACTGATTCAATCAGATGATAATATCAGTGATGAATTCGATCTAGACATCAAAACTGAAGAAAACACACAAAATAGTGATGAAAACTTTACATACTCCAACAAAATAGAATGTTCTTATCCCACTGAATACAATTTACGGACCAAGAAAAGTGTGAAAAGAAAAACTCCAATCAAAATGAAAAGTTATAAATGCATGGAATGTCCAAAGACTTTTAGATTGTATGAAAAATATGAGAAACATGTTTTTATGCACAAAAACGATCAGAACAGTAATACCGAATCTGTCCAATGTGACATGTGTTCGGCAACTTTTAGATCGACAAATTCTCTTGCAGCACATAAACGAAAACATGTCCCGAAGGGCAGAGTGCTAGCCTGCCAAATTTGCGGAAAGGTGTTTAAGAAGATCAGCCATTTGAAGCGGCATGAAGGTTCTCACGATGTCAACCGCTCATACAAATGTATGCTGTGCCCGAAGTCATACCATTTGGAAAGTCAACTGACTGAGCATATTCACAAACACAGCGGAATCAAACCTCATGCTTGTCCTATTTGTTCAAAAGGATTTGCCCATTTGTCAACATTGAATAATCATTTGAAACTGCATACAAGAGGGAAGCCGTTTTTGTGTCAAACTTGTGGCAAAAGTTTTAACTCCCGTGGCAATATGACACAGCATGTCAGAAGACATCTAGGGCTGAAGCAGTTTGCATGTACTTTGTGTCCGGCGAAGTTTGTTTCTAATGGTAAAGTTGAAAAATATACATAATAGTATTAATTACTTACATAACTGGCTGCCTACATAGCTCAGTTGGTAGTACTTTCTGCGCTGTAAGCCGTGGGTTCGATTTCCACCGAGAACAAACATTTGTGTGATGAACATAGATGTTGGTTCTGTGTCTGGGTGTTATAACGTATTATAAGTAGGTATATATTTAAAAAAAAGTTTAATGTATTTTATCACCTATCTGGTTCCCATATTACAAACTTTGGCTTAGTTTGGGGCTAGATAGTGCTGTGTTTCCACCAATATTTGCTAGTATTATTATTATTTATTAATTTAAAATCATTTGCTTCCAAACCTAGAATCCGGTAGTGAAGCAATAGTTATTTTCTTTCTACCAGGGTAATCTGATGAAGGTTAAAATTTGATGGCCTAATGTAATGTAACTTTCACCTATAACAAAGCATTGCGTCGCAGGTCACCCACAATAGGAACATACCCTCCCATGCATTGCCCTGCGTCCATCAACTTGAAAAATGAAAATGAAAAATATTTTATTTCTGTAGCCATTTTAAGTAAAAATTTAGTGTTGAGGCCCTCTTATAAGTATGTAATACTTGTGTTAGAGAGCCTTGCTCTTCCATATCCATATGGTTACAAATAAAATAGTAAAAATGTTACTTGAGGCTACAGAAAGTCTCATGTGCTTGGTAATTACACTGGCAACCACACTCTTCAAACCGAAACACAGCAACGGTGCTTGGCTGGCGGCAATGTGGTGGTAGTACTTCCCCAGACAAGCCTTTCACGAAGAGCTCTACTGGAAACCTACTCTTTATTAAAAAAATTAATTAAACTAGGTATCCACTTCTCAAATTTCAGGTGATTTAAAGAACCATCAAAGAACGCACACAGGGGAGAAATCTCATGAGTGTAAGCGGTGCTCTGCCAAGTTTACAGCGGCAAACTCACTCAAGAAACACATGCTTATACATCTTGGAGTCAAGCCTCATCAGTGTGACACATGTCCTATGAAGTGAGTACATAGGTATAATCTCTCGGCGTTATTGTTCGCGTCACGTAAAATGAATGCTGATTAATTCGCAATGAAAGGAATTTGTCTAGGCATTGGGGATCATTAAATAATAATATGGGTGGATTTTCCACACATCACTATCAAGGCCCAAAGGAAGCAAATCTTCAACATATACATATACAGGGTGTCCCAAAACTCAACGTCAAGCCGAAACGGGGCGACAGGATTGATTGTCATCATGAGAAAAATCTGAAAAAAAAATTGAAATAAGATATCAAAAATCATTATTTTTGACTGTGGTTCTTAGAAATATTATTTAGGGTTACGGTTACAAAGTTAAAATGAACAAAAATAATAAAAATTAACCACAATAACCAAAAAATGGTTACAGATTGACCAAATTTTTTGGTTTTTACATGCCCATAATTTTCAAACTGCATGGGATAGATTTTTTTCTGATTTTTCTCATGATGTTTACAATCAATCCTGTCGCCCCGTTTCTGCTTGACGTTGAGTTCTAGGACACCATGTATAAATGCGAATCAGATAGTTCATATAACAATTTATTTCTAACATCCATCTAACACCCAGACAGAACAAACATCTATGTTCATATCATAAATGATTGTTCTGTGTGGGGTTCGAACCCACGACCTGCAGCACAGAAGACAGAGCTACTAATTGAGCTGTAAGGGTTGTTAGGTCGTGAAATTGTTTCTGTTTTATATTATTAAGTTTTTTTAAACAAATGTTAGAGTATCTATATAATTATACTGAAACACCTTCACGACTTTGATCCCCAGGCACGGTAGATATCCCTTCAGATCTCTCAGTACCAAGTACTAACTTAAGATTCTTTGAGGATGTCTAACGGGGGTAGTCAGAGGTACGTCCAAACATTACATTTGGCACATACCTCACGATGATTTCCTTCACCGTTTAAGAGCACTGGCATTGCGCACATATATTTTTCGATAGAAAAATACATTGGTGCACGACCGGATTCGAACCTGCGACCTAAGACTACGATCGGAAGGCGGGGTCACTTCCACTAGACCACCGGTGCTCGCTATATAATTACTAAATCCGTATTTTTCCTTACAGATTCAGAACTAAAGAGTTGCTAAGTAATCACTCCCGCACTCACACAGGCGAGAAGCCTTACCGCTGTGATCTATGTGACCGTTCATTTGCACAAAGTGGAGACCTGCTGAAGCATAAACGGATGCATTTAGGTGTTAACTTGTACAAGTAAGTATCAAATAAGTTTTTTTAAGAGTAGTAGAGCTCTTTGTGAAGGGCTTGTCCGGGGAAGTACTACCACCACGCCTTTTTCTGCCGCCAAGCAGCAATGCTGTGTTTCGGTTCGAAGAGTGTGGTTACCAGTGTCATTACAGGCATATGAAGCTTTATATTTGATGTAAGTTGACGGACGCAGGGCAGTGCATCGTAGGGCACGTTCCTCGAGCGTCACTTACGAGGCAATGCTTTGTTATAGTCGATGGTCACCACTTAACATCAGGTAGGCCATCTGCTCGTTCCATCAGCTAGTTTTATTACAAAATAGTCTTGTTATGTCTACGTCCATATCCCACGCTGGATGTGTCTTCTGCATGTTTTCCTGCTAAAAATTTTGCTATGAGTAGGTACTAGTTTTCGTACAGCCTTTATAGGTGATGGTTACCACTTAACATCAGGTGGGTCATCTGCTTGTTCCATCAGCTAGTTGTATAAAAAAAATCTTATTAAGTCTACATCCTTATCCTACGCTGCATGTTTCTTCTGCATGTTATCCTGCTAAAAAGTACAAACAAACATTGAAGTAGGTTAACGAATCGCTTTAAGGCGTTGACAACACCTAATATTTCTCTCGCTCGCACGATTCGACATTTTGCAAGATATAAAATCACAAATTCCAATTTTTTAAAATCGCAAACAACCATTTTGTGGGCAAACTTGGTAAAAATTTCATTTTGATTGATGCAAGTTTTCCTACTCAAAAGTTTGCTTGAGTACGAAAACTAGAAAAGCAAACTTTTAAGTAGGAAAACTTGTATTGATCAAAATGATTTTTTTACTAAACTATGCGCAATGTGATTGCACACAAAATGGTTGTTTGCGATTTTTCGAAAATGGGTTCAGTGATTTTATATCTTTCAACAAGTCAAAACGTGCGAGCGAGAGTCACATTAGCTCTTGTCTTCGTCTTAAGCTAAATAAAACTGATCTTTCAACATTAATTAAGACAAGTGCTAGTTTTCGTAAAAAAGAATTTTGATTGAAGTAGGTAACGCATCGCTATTTATAAGCTAAATAAAATTGGTCATTAGATATTTTGAAAGGCATAAATTTAGGTGGCGATGAATTTGTCTTACAGATGTGACCAGTGCGCCCAGAGCTTCAGATTTAAGAACCTGTTGCGTGCTCATTTATCTGATCACTTCGTGTTGATGAAAGAGCAGGACAAAGAAACCGTCAGTGCAGCAACGCAAGAAACTCGCGCTAAACCCGAAAATGTTAATGTAGCTGTTGAAAGTTGATGATTAAAATAGGAGCAATTCTCAAGACATGCTAGATGGCGGTAGTTTACTACACCAATGTTTGTTTTATTAGGGGGATCAATCAAAATCACACTCTACAGGTTGACAAAGGTTTTCATTCGTATTTAATCCCCACAAGCGGGAAACTTTCAATTAAAAAAATCCTAAATAGTAGTCAAACATTACATTATGCACATGTCCACATGTTGTAGTAACTCATTGCAATAAAAATAGTTAGCATTAATTATCTTGACATAGCCAAATAAATTAAAATATTCCACATACTAATAGTTTTATTCACGTCTATTCAACCCCGTATATTTAAAATAAATAATAATAAATAATGCTGGACAATCCACACAGCATCATCTAGCCCCAAAGTAAGCTACTCAAAGCTTGTGTTATGGGTACTAGACGAATGATATATTTAATACATTATATACTTACATGGATAGATATTTGTTATTATACATAAACACGGATATATATATATATATATATATATATATACTGATATATCCCGTATATATATATATATATATATATATATATATACGGGATATATCAGTATACCTACAGGGTGTGAAGTGACCACTCACAAAAACTGGTGGGGCACGCAAGAGGTCATTTTGCTACAGGGAGTAGAAACACACGTCCATTATTTGGAAACTAGGATTACCTAACTTTGCTTTTACTGTGGTAATCGATCGAGAAACAGTCTAATCTTCTATTTGTTTTCTCCTCACAACTTCATCTACCTATTGGTCTCAAGTTGTCAAGAGGAAGAAGACAAGAAATGACTAGTGTTGTTCTTCAAAATAGGCGAAAAGAGAAACATCGTCGTATTTGGGAAAATAAGAGCAGTAGAGCTCTTTGTGAAGGTCTCGTCCGGGGAAGTTCTACCACCACACCTTTTTCTGCCGCCAAGCAGCACCGCTGTGTTTCGGTTTGAGAGTGTGGTCTCCGGTGTTTTTACAGGCACACGAGGCATCTGTATGCCTCAAGTTGATGGACGCAGGGCAGTGCATCGTAGGGCACGTTCCTATCGTGCGTGACTTACGAGGCAAGGCTATGTTATATATAGGTGAGGGTTACCATTTATCATGTGGGACATCTGCTTGTTCCATCAGCTAGTTGTATAAAAAAAAATGAATAGGTACATAAAGATAGTTGACCTAATTTTTCTCCCTTTTTTTAACGTTGAAAAATCGGGCTATACGTCGACAGCTGATGTCAACTATCCACTATCACACATTTTCTTTTTTAACTTCCCTGTTCTGTGTTTCTATAATGTGTGTGTGTTAATAAACGTATTTCATTTCATTTCACTTACTACCTAGTATCTTTACTTACACTAGTGCCTCTATCTACATACCTACTTAGAGAACTTTTACTCGTAAACCAAGTTACGGATAGTGAGCAAAGAAAATACCGAATACCTAGGAAGTGCATGTATCTGCTTACATATCTATAGTTAGGTAACGGTTCGCAGATTATGACATTTCCTGATAGAATTCTACGATGTTTTGTTCGATTCATTCGTAAAATTAATAATTGAGGGACTAAATAAAATAAAAATGCCAAGCGTGAGTCTGTCAATCCCGAACACTACGTTTAGTACCTAGGTATACCTAGACTCTGCACCAAGCGTAGGTACCTAGGTACCTACACTTATGTACTCCACTACCTCACCCCATAAAATAACCTAAAGATATCTACGCAAAACATCCATAATATAGCCTTTTAAACAACATCAGTTTTAAGATGAAGAAACGTTGACATTTAGATCTTATCACTATCATAATAAGAGCTATAATATTACATCATAGTTGGAGTGGTAGGAAGGCGCGAGGTAGGACAAGTCTGGTGCGGTAACGCGCGTAAGTCGCACGCGCAACGATCATCGATTTTAAATTTCGAACTGTTTTGTTTTTATTTTCTGTATGGATTTTTGTGGCATAATTAAATTGGTAAGTAAGCCGATTATTTACAAAATATAATTAGGTAGGTTTGTAAACGAATAAAATATTGTTTCGCTCCGCATTATTATTTAATAATTAAATATAAAATAAGCATGTAATATAATAATATTTTTATATAAAAAATAACCAAAATTTAAAATTGCTAAGGGGAAAAAAACAAGGTCCTGTCTGAAAAATAGTGATAAAAATATTTTTTTTAAATAAATTCTAGGAATGTTGCGATTGATCGTCCAACCTAATAAAAGATTTGTGAGGTATACCTCACAAATCTTTTATTTTACCGATCAATCTTACAAAAACACGTAGGTAAGTACATAGTTAAAAAAATAACTATAATTATACAGATTTCGCGTAGTTTTTAGCCCGCTGAAAATAAATGGATAGGTACTAACTACGTCACTACTACTACTATATCAATACGTAATTAAAAAAACATATTTGCAAAAACAAATAAGGAACCTCATTTAAATAAAAGTTTGTTGAAATACTACCGTCGCGGTCTTCATAGTACCCACGTTTACTTCACGCTCATACTTTTCTTAAAAAAATATGAAAATATAAATCACAGAATGAATTTTACGTGTTTGAAGTAAGAGAAAATTTTGAGAATACGTTGTTGACGTTTTTGTAAGCATCATAACGGCCGGATTCTGAAAGCTCGATCAAAACAAATCGGCTGTCAAGTCACTTGATATTTTCAGCTTTTACTTAGCTATTACTTAGGTAAAGATAACAAGTGACTTGACAGCCGATTAGTTTTGATCGAGCTTTCAGAAACGGGTTGTTAGTATTTTAGGCTGCTGATAATAGCTTGATTTACAAGGCTAGATTAGTATCTGTTAAAGTAACAAATAGTTGTAAATAACAAATAAACGTCCTGCGCGTATATATAGGTAAGTACTTAGATAACCTTACTAGTAGGAGATTAAGAGCCCGGTGACAGCAGCTCGCAATTTCAAAATGCGATTGGCTATTATTTAATTTCAGGGAAATCATTTGAAAAAACAACTATCCAGTGACACACATAAATACCACTCGAACACAAATAACACAATAATATAAGGGAAACATGCCCGAATCAGAAATCATTTTGGTATTAGTATGTTTGGCCTTACGTTTACCTAATACATTACCAAAATGATTTCTGACTCAAGCACATTTCCCTTATATGTATTAGGTATTGTATTATTTGTATTCGAACATTATGCGTGTCACTGAATAGTTATTCTTTCAAACAACCTCCCCGAAATGAAATAATAGCCAATCGCACCTCGAAACTGCGAGCCGCTGTCACCGGGCATTGCTTCAAGCAATTCCTCTTCCTACTAATATCATTGTTCTTCTTTCTTCCTTGGATCCTTGTATATATCATTGTTTGGCATCCTTTATATATGTAAATAATATTAAAATTTAGTTTAGTTCTGTAAATACCTAAACCTATAATCTATGTGTACATATTTCCTTACCTAGTATATTTTTTTTTATGTTTAACTTTACTGATCCTGTCCTATGTATATCCTTCCATGTCAATTGAATCTCTGTTTCCCTAATTTTTGATTATGTATATAAAAATAATACAGAAAATGGCAAATGTACATAAAGTACGAGGCCAAAAAAAAAAAAAAAAATGTCAGAAACCTTCATGCCACACCAAAGAATTTGAATACAACTATATTCCTTGTGCCACACCAAAGGTCTTTTTTCAAGTCTTTCTTTCTTTTATGGCTCCTGTCATAGACAATCTTGCCAATGTCAAGTGATTCAGAGATTATACCTACTCTTTGTAGTTATGTTTCTAGTCACGTCAGTCCAAAGTCGAGTCAGTCAATTGTTTTGAAGAAAATGGTGGCGGTTTCTTCAAAACATTTGAAACATTTTCGGTCAAATCACGATATCACATAATACACTTTCATTTCAAATGCTTACACTTTGTGCTAAGACCACAAGTAATGTTGGTTAAAATACCACCAAAATTACACAACACGACTCAAAAAAACACTAAAAAAACAATTAAAATGAAAATGCTATGTTGCTTCGATAGATGACAGAAAGGTCAATAGCTTTGGAAAGGTATGACAGTAACTGGGTAGTTTGTCATACATACCAACTCTACCAAAGATTTTCGCACGCGGTAAGTACTTTGCAGTGTTTGCGTGATGGCAACAATACCTAACTAATATTTAATGATAGGTGATAATTAAAGTTTCTACATCCTTTATTAGACAAACAACTTAGTTACCTACTAGTAGGCACTTAGGTACTTACTTAGTTTTTTTTTTTTCGTTGTATTCATATCTGCGATCAGTTTCTAGACTATAAGCAGGTTTGCTGTGTGTGCTGGAGTTTTTTGGGGTACTTCTCCAATGAGCCTTTCCCCTTTTTTGTTTGATCATGGGTTTAGATCCATGATGTGTTAGTTATCTACATAGTTTTTTTATAAAACTAGCTGGTGGAACAAGAATATTATAAGTGATAACTATCAGCCATAACAAATCATTGCCTCGTAACGCACGAGAATAACGTGCCCTACGATGAACTGCGTCCATCAACCTGAGGCATGCAGATGTTATATGCCTCATGTGCCTGTAATTTTACCAGCAACCACACCCTGCGAACCGAAAAACGGCAGCCCTGCGTAGCGGCAGAAAAAAGAAAAGTGGCTGTACTTCCCCGACGAGCCCTCACAAATAGCTCTATAATGCGTTTCATCAAATAGCTCCTATGCCGTCATGCTGTTTTACCCGCGTAGTTTTGAATTCCGGTATTCCCACGGGATAAAAAGTAGCCTATGTGTTATTCCAGACTATAATATCTCTCTGTGCCAATTTTCACCAAGATCCGTTCAGCCGTTCTGGAGTTATAGAGTAACAAACATCCATCCATCCATCCATACTTACAAACATTCGCATTTATAATACTAGTTGCACCCCGCGGTTTCACCCGCGCAGATTTAAATCCCGGTATTCCCGCGGGATAAAAAGTAGCCTATGTGTTATTCCAGACTACAACCAATCTCTCTGCCAAGTTTCATTCAGATCCGTTCAGCTGTTTCGGCGTGAAAAAGTAACAAAAATCCATCCATCCATCCATTCATACTTACAAACTTTCACGTTTACATTATTAGTAGGATTTGATGAAACGCACTCTACTTCTGTTTGATTGTTAGAGTACAAAATACAAAAATAACTTTATTGACATACCTAAATAATATTACAGTTTGATATTGAATCCATAGGCTCGAACGTTCATACTACGTTTCAGGAGCTAGAAGAAAAAAAATGCAATAGATTTGAGCCTCTGACCTAATAGATTTAAAGTTGACAGGTAGGTTCTTTTTAAGTTACCATATTGCGGAACAGCGATTGCATCAGCTGTTTTGATCGGCAATGTTAAAGTTGCTAAAGTGACTCTATAGCCTTTTTAGCGTTCACTTGCTGTTGAAATGTTGGTTAACATTTAATTTGAAATGCAACCAAAAATAATTAAAGGACCTCGTGTTATTCAGAGCGCTATCTTACCTAAGTATTTGCTAAATTAGATTGCCTGTTGAAATAGACATGAAAAGCTCTCGTAATAAACGTAGGAAATGTCCGGTGTCTTCACTATCACTACATAGTATAAAACAAAGTCGCTTTCTCTGTCCCTATATCCCCATGTCCCTATGTATGCTTAAATCTTTAAAACTACGCAACGGATTTTGATGCGGTTTTTTTTAATAGATAGAGTGATTCAAGAGAAAGGTTTGTATGTATAATACATGCATGATATGTGCACCCGTGCGAAGCAGGGGCGCGCGGGCGGGTCACTAGTCTCTTATATATAAAGATAGAAAATCTTTAGTGTTCACTTGCTGATGATAATGATTGATTGATACCTGATGCGTGTTGCGTCATTTTGATTGAAAATGAAGTCACATATTCATATCTATTTTTTTGAAGATGTATGGAAGTGCAGCAGTCATCCATGAATAATATCTTCAAGCCGAATGTGGTAATGTGAAACGCGGTGAGATGCAAGTTTGATACGATCACTTCCGGCCAACTTTTGGATATGTCATGAAATGAAGGCATTTTTCACGTCGCTTTATTTGTAATGTGCATCTGTATTGATGTTTTAATTTGTGTCGTAAAATAAATATTTTCTCTATTAATAATAAATATTTACTCGCACAAAAGACTTAAACGAGCGCGCTCGGGTTACGAGTGCTACGGCCTACGCAAAGCTACGAGTACGTGCCTACACTGAATAGGCTATATTCTCTTTGACTGAATAGGAAATAGAGGTAGCTCACGGAAGTCACGCACGACTTTAAGGGCTGACACCCATCAAACTATTTATTTATTTAATTTAATTAGGACGGCTGCAACAATATGACGTCCACACTAAGTAAAAAATAAAAGTGTTGGAACTCATTATATACCTAAACACGATTACGTATAATGTCAATATCGTGACGATAGATTTATTGCCAAAACCCTCCAATTAAATAGATTAGATTATCAGAATTAGATTATAATTATTACAAAAAAAAAATTGGAGTTAATCTCGATTTAAAACAAAGAAAAAAACATCGGAAATTCAAAAACTTCGTGGGAAATGCCAATTACAAGGCTTGTCGAGAATCAAAATCGCTTTCAACTTAGTTGATTGCGATTTTTCATAAAATAAAATTAGCGATTTTATGTCTTTTTTAAATGTTGAAATATGCAAGCGACAATTACATTAGCCCTTATACTTCGCGAACCCAAATTAATTCCTACTCATACTTACTTTTTTTTTATTTATTTTTAAAGGAATCAAAACTTTACAACTGGCTCTTTCTCCTAGTTTTTTAAACATTTCAGTCTTTGTAGATTTTTTGAATTAAAAAAATACCTTGACTTTAACATGATGCAATGCTTTCCTCAAAGACACTGGGTTCTATTATTTTTATTTGTCTCTCATTATTATACCCCAGGAATCTGGATACTATTCTTCTTGTTAGATTATACATTATCCAAGGAATCTAAATTTGTTCTAAGACATTATCACTCTTTCGCTGGCTGTATCGCAAAATTTTCTGTATGAATTAATGTATCCTATATGCCTTACTTATTTCCAAGAAAACCTGTACCTAATAGTATTCTAGAATGACAAGAAATTCCTAACTCACGCATGGATTAGCCTCAGTTGTATTTGGGCCCTCAATTCTTCAGCACTAGGTTTAAAGTCCCTTGTTTATTTCCATAGCGTGTTGATGTTTTGTGGTTAGGTTTTCGTAACATTCTATTAGGTATCAGTTGATAGCTTTCGACATGGAATTCCACTCAAGGGCCAGTTCTGGCTAGTTACTACGAGTTTTTGAGTCACGACGAGACGCCTAAATAGTAATTTGATTTGCCTAAAAGAAACTGATAGGTAGGATAGGTTACCTATAGGTAAATAAAACAAAGTGAAAAAAACAAAAGACAAAGTGTGGTGAGTAGGGAAAATAATAAAAAGTTACGCGCGTACATACATAAAAAATATAGGTACGCGTCGAATTGAGAACAAAAACGGAGGTCCGTTTTTGTTTTCGTCAGTTAAAAATACAAAGGAATAGGTTTTATGTAAGTAGTTTAAAAATAACGCTCACGTTAACGATAAACAAGGAGGCGTACAATATAGTCTTATTATAAACCTATTATACAAATAAATTTATTTTCCAAAAAATCTTGACTAAACGTTTACATTTTTAATTTACGGGTATTTATCGCGTTTTACCTTTATTATTTTCCCGATGTTTCGGCCATGTTGCAATAACCGAAACGTCAAGTAGGTAGGTATGTTTAATGATCACGAAAGTTTAAAAAAACTATTGCTAATACATTTTTTTGTTACCATCCTTTGCACTAGGACGATGTATCTATCATCTATTCAGATACAGTCAGAAGGTAGGCCTTTGACCGGCCTTGAAGCACTCTCACTCCAACACAACTCAGCAATTTAAATAAAATAAAACCAGTTTACCAACACCAAAATATTATCTCATCCCGATCGGCAATCTATGCCGGTAAAAGTTGTGAATGACCAAGTAAACACGCATGACATACTAACACACTGAGCCATAGCCCCTACTACGATATCATAAAGCAGCGCAAATTTTACACGGCTTATTCTTAATTAATTTATTTTGTCATTATTTTATTCGCGTTAATTTAAATAAAATAATAATGTATTGATCGAAGAGAGTGGAGAAACACGAGGGAGACCTATACCCAGCAGGGGTTAACAAAAAAAAATGTCTCGGAAAAAATGGGTTGTTTAAATTAACAAATTATATTCATCCGAAATTTCGCTGTTACTTAACTCTTCTCTCACTCTATCTCGTAGTCGAGATTATATCGTCTCAACTCTGTCCCTTTTCAATATTTTATCTGTGATTAGATCTTACAGTTATCTTACAAGTTATTTATAGGAGAGACTTGAAAGATAACATGGAAACAAAAATATTGGCATGATGATCTTACAAACACCAAACTTAATAATTCTGCCGGATAAAATAATGGAATAAATATTAATGGACCGTTTAAAGTAACGTAGCCTATACGTTGTTTAAGCCTCGGATAGATTTTGTATAGCAATGTTTAGCACGGTCATGATTTGGGTGACCAATGTTTATGTATAGTGTGTTTTATTTTATTTAAGAGGTTATCTTCTCGGATGACATTATGTCGAACGTTTCTGAGTTCGGGGCTCGAGTGCATGAGATTGCTTAATTTTGACAATAGTAGACCTCTGAGTATTACGTATCTATTACTGCTGTTGAATTAAAATAATATTAACACGGATTTCGACGTTCATTGCGGTTTTATGAAGATGTAAGTAAGCACGTATTACAACATCAAGCGTGCTCGAAATACCTACCTATGTAGGTGTAGTAAGTTCGTATTTGGACTAAGCGCAAGCGATTGCTATTGGAATTTCCCTAGGCCAATTCTTCTAGGCTTTAGTCACGATGACCTGTCGATGGCGGTAGATTAAATAAATAAATAAATAAATAATGCTGGACAATCCACACAGCACTATCTAGCCCCAAAGTAAGCTATTCAAAGCTTGTGTTATGGGTACTAGATAACTGATATATTTAATACATTATATACTTACGTAGATAGATATTTTTTATTATACATAGAAAACACCCAGACCATCGGAACAAATTTCTGCAGATCGTACACAAATTTGTTCCAAGGCGGGAATCGAACCCGCAACCTCTTGCGTCGCAGGCAGGCTCTCGCCCGCTGCGCCACAGAGGTCGTCAGGTTATTGGTAAACTATAAATAAAAATCGTGTTTTAGATTTAATATAGATTTAACTAGATTATCTAAGATCTTGTAAGCTTATGTGAGAGAAATAAATAAATAGATAAAAACATATTATTACCCGACAACCTGCCTATAAAAAGTTGTTTTTTAGTTAAATCATGAAAAATATTTCCCAAGTTTATCCATTCTTGATACCTACCAAATCTTCCAACGAAAAGTTAATTTGTTTTCACACAACGTTCATATTTTCATAGAAATGTTGCCAAATTAAACAAAACTAAACATTGACCAAGATTATTACGGGTCAAAATAAACTTTACACTCACGGTTATAAGGTCCGAAATATAAAAAAGACACTGTTTTATTATTTTCTGTAAAAATGAAGTATTTACGATGATTGATGTATGCTAAAGCTATGTTAATAGAGACACAACGAAAAAATATGAAAACCCAAGTTACATCGTAATAAGCCTAAAGTACGTCGTTAAAGAGAAAATGTCTGATTACATACTTATAGAATTAGGTACAAAACGCTGTCTACCGTCAATTAACTTCTCACTCTGATATTTTAACATTTGGAGATAGGTATAAAAGCACTGAACGTTTTATAAAAGAAATTAAAGGCAAAATACTTATAGGTATTTTACTTATATGCAAACCATGCATTGTCATCCAAACTAAACGTTAGGTATACCTACAAAACAGCATCTGCGGAAATTATATCTAAAGTAATTTTGCATATGTGAAGGGTTTATATGCCCATAATCTTTAGTGAGGCTCATCGTCCATCAAAGAGGACCCAAAAAGCCTTATGTTTCTCAAAGGACACAAAATTACGGCTGTTGCCATGGTAACCCGCTAGATTAGAAAGGAAAAACGTGCGTAAACCTTGTATCAAGATTTGCGGGTGTCTGGTATACCGGTGGACATATCACTTCTTCTTCGTCTTGTCGTTTCTAGATTCTGTCAAAGCACTGTGGTGAAAGGATTTTAAAAGCACCTCAAAGAATCACGTGACAATTTTTGAACTTTTTAGAATATACGACATTGCTCTGAAATTTAAATTAAATAAGTCGTATGTAATTACAGTAGGCTTAACATCTGTATGCCTCAAGTTGATGGATGCAGGGCAGTGCATCGTAGAGCACGTTCCTGTCCTACGTGCCTTACAAGGCAAGGCTTTGTTATAGGTGATGGTTACCACTTAACATCAGGTGGGCCCTCGCCTCGCCCGCTGCGCCACAGAGGTCGTCAATTAGTAAATTAGATTAGTATGTATTCGTAGACGTTTAAGAGTGTAGACGTTTCAAAGTGATTGAAAGAATTGAGACCGTTTTGATTTCGACTTTGAAACGTCTTAGAGCTGTGAATCTGGCGCTAGTTCTAAAGAAAGAGGGGTTCATGAAGCGTCTCAAATTAAATCCTGTCCAGAGAGTCTCGTAAATAAAGGCGAGCAGTTGCAACGCTTCTTTACTGAAGAAAACAACTTTACAACTTTGATCCCTAGGCGCGCTAAATATCCCCTCAGATCTCTAAGTGCCCGGTACGAACACCAGATTCTTTGACGAAGGTAGTGTAATAGCATACCTATACTAGTTGCGCCCCGCGGTTTCACAGTGCAGATTGAAATCCCGGTGTTCCCACGGGATAAAAAGTAGCCTATGTGTTAACATCCATCCATCCCTACTTACAAACTTTCGCGTTTATAATATTAAGTAGGATAACAGGATATACCTACTTGTTGACCAAAATCAAAGAGCTTAATCTTAGTATGTCCTGAGTTTTATCATAAAATGGTAATAGGTACTGTTGACAGTTGTCATCTACCTCAAAGAAAGCAATTTCATGGCAATTAGTTTCATACCTGACTGTGCCTATAGATATACCTTTAGGTATGTATAATCTCCGTATATAGGGGAGATCATTTGTGTGGTCAATTACAATATGCATGAGGACAGGCGCCTGTGACTAAGCTAAGAAAATTAGGTTATACGTATGTATGTAGTAGTTAGATAGACGTCGACATAAATAATAATATTGTGTGAAATAAATAACTAATTTTACATTTAGAACGAAACATTCAGAAAAAAAACAAGTATAGACTTTTTAAAAATAGCTTTAGCTACACAATACGTATAATACTCCTTTTAAGAAGGCCCTTGGACTAAAATTAACTCTGGAAAATTGACAATGCCGTTCGAAAGTTCCGGACTCATTATGTACCTTTACCTCCTACACTTGAGACCACTTAGGTATAGTTTAGCGGTAGCAGCCTCGCCTTCCGATCATTGGTCGTGTTTTCAAAACCATAACATTCTAGACTCTACACTGTTATGGTTACCAGATCAGTTGCTCTAGAATTTGGAGATCGGTTTGCTCTAAATTCTAGAGCAACCGAATCTAAATTCTTGTGCGATACCCAGCTGTCAGCGACCTTACAGGTCGTCTTTATATCACTCAAAGTTCCGTCCTACATGGTGACTGTGCAAAATGTGGATCGCTTCCGAATGACGAAGCTAGCCTTTACCCTAGATACTAGTATAGTATTTTCTTATCTGTGCCCTAGGTATGACTTTTTGTTTTTTCTGAAAGGCGGTTTGACTGTCTCAATATAATGAGTAGGTATGATTGCGTGTGCATTCATTTAAAACTAAATTAAAACGATGGCTTAACGAGCACACCTTAAAATAAATAATAAATAAATAAATAATGCTGGACAATCCACACAGCACCATCTAGCCCCAAAGTAAGCTAATCAAAGCTTGTGTTATGGGTACTAGATGACTGATATATTTAATACATTATATACTTACATAGATAGATGATTTTTATCTGAGGTCGTCTACTTCGTAACAGAACATTACTTACTATGGGTAGGTAATGTTCTGTTTAATTAGTATAGATTATTATTATTATGATTATTTATACTGATTAAACAGAATACTACAGGGTAAATTACTATTAAAAATCTGCATAATTTTATAATATCATTATCGAAAGCGAGCGATTCGTCCTTGGCCGTGTTAAAAGGCTTTATACAAAAATAAGTTGCATTTTATTTATGGATGCTGTACTTTATTGCTTAAGCAAAAGGAACGAGGCTTTAACGGTCTTGACATAAAATCGTGAAATGTTTTATACCCCGACTCTTATGCTTGATAAGCTTTTAAAACAATAATTGATGCCAAAGAGCTCATTTAAGAACGCGAATATCATATAGGTCCATCCATCTCTTTTCAATGAAATATGCGAGTAAGAGATTATATTTTACAGAAAGATTAAATAAGTTTCTTTTAATCTACTTGCTGATAACCTTTGATGTTAAGTGGTAACCTTCATCAATAACAAAACATTGCCTCGTAAATTACGCACGATAGGATCGTGCCTTACGATGCCCTGCCCTGCGTTCATCAAAAATGTAAATGTATGTAAAAATGTAGCACAAAAATGTTATCCTCATGTGCCTGTAATTTCACCGGGGCGGCGGCAACCACACTTAAAACCGAAACACAAAAACAGCAGTGCTGCGTGCGGAAGAAAAAGTCATGGTTGAGATAGGACTAGTATAAATAACGTTTATAATAAATATGCTAGCAGGAAAAACGCAGTTAAAGTCTAACTAATTGGCATATCAAGTTAACTTGGTTAGATCAACAATCGTTTCATGTTTTAATTAGCTTTCAACTATGTTTTACTGTCATGTAATTATACGTTTTATTTGAAATAATAGAGATACCGATTACTGAAGCGAAGCTTTAGTACTCTACCGGTTTCTGAAAGCTCGATCAAAGAACATCGGATGTCAAGTCACTTGATATTTCAACTTTTACTTCAAATTATATTGAGATACCAAGTGACTATACCGCCGATTATCACTTATTAAATGGGACCACATGACAAGCAACTCCTTTTGGTAAAAAAAAGAAACATGTAAAAAGTTATTAGCTAACAAACATTAAAACAATATTGGTTTACGGCGGCTTGTTCTTTTTTTTAATTTTTATCTGTATACTATATAATAAATAATGTGGGAAATAAATAACTAATCGAACCTACTTAGATACCTCCTCCTTTTTGAAGTCGGTTAAAAATAAAAACCTTTTTTCAACTCTGTTCAATGAATTTTAACACTTCAACGAGCAAGGTCTATCAAAACCATCTCAACAAACAAGGCAAAGGTAGACATTGCATTCAACCATCAGTCACTTTCACTAACTCGCGATAATACTTTTTTTATTTTTTTTGCAGGCTAACAACGAGTGAGACATTCGGTGCATTTTACGAGACAGTGCTGTGTGAATAAGTGAATGACTGTCATATTTGATAAAAGAAACGTTTTTGTGCGTTGTGGGTGGTGAATTTAAAATGGTAAGTTTTTTCTTGTCTTTTTTTTACTTGGGCTGGTCGATATAGCTGAAAATTATGATAGCAGTGCTTATATGTTTATAATTTCGATTTTATGGCGCCTTCGGTCGCATAAAACGGAGGTATCTTTAAGCGACCTATTCATTCTATTATATTTAAAAGTTAAAGGATTAAACATTAGTGAAGATTCTACACAATAAATGATCATTATAGCCATATAGCTGATACAACATATACCTTTCTTTTTTATAAATAAACACTAAACTACCCATAAAATTTTATATCAATGAGACAGACAACAAACCTCTAACTTCTTTGACCTAAAGCGCAGAAAGCAGAGCTACTACCAACATTAGCCGTTTTGTACGTCAAGAACTATACCTATACGTATATCTATTCCAATATAAGTATAGATGTTATAATACTCGTATTTACATAGAGAAGTGATGGGATGTTATGTTGAATGCGTGTATTTGTGGGCAATCTTTCTCATACCAGTCTCTTGATATGATTAAAATTAAAACAACTGACCCAACGCCAGAACGTCATAAATTCAATCATACCTTTGTTCAACCCATAAAAACATTAATAGCTTCCTGCGGGTATCATCAATCGGATTATGGCACTATTTGGACTCTAATAGTCACAATGGATGCTTAGCAATTTTGGACTGTTGAGGACTAATGGGCCCGAGTGTTTACGGAAGAGATAAGGAAACGGCGCGCGGCGTCATTTCAACATTTGTGTCATTGTGATAGACATGAGTGTACAAAGGACTAACTAATATGGTCTTCTCCTTGTCTTCAATAGTTTATTTCGAGACAGTGTGGTGAAAGGATTTTAAGTGTTTAATGAAATGCAAACCAACGAGATGATACATCCATAGGACCGACATCTTCATAATAATCCTACTAATATTTTAGACGCGAAAGTTTGTATGGATGGATGTTTGTTACTCTTTCAAGCCGGAACGGCTCAACGGATCTGGATGAAACTTGGCAGAGAGGTGTATTATAGTCTTGAATATCACATAGGGTACTTTTTATCCCATGGGAACACCGGGATTTAAATCTGCGCGGGTGAAACCGCGGGGCGCAACTAGTAGTACATAAGTAGGTAATATAATTATCATGTTTTGTCTACAATAAAAAGAAATCGTACAAATACCCGCACTATCAGATAAATCGTGTTCAGAATCTCGACCGATTTACCTGCCAGCGTAAGTTTCAGAGGGTAGTAAATTTATTTTCGTTGAATACTACCCAGCGACGAAATTCTTTTTTTTGAAATAACAAAAGAGTTCAGACAAAAGAGCGGGCGGCTAGAACGTCGACAAAATAAACATCTAATTAAATTCCCGTTCGTTTCAGTGCAATTGATTCCGGAAACTCGAATGTGTAAGCGATGTGGTTCGAAAACAAAAATGTTTTTCTTTTAAACAGCGTTTAAATGCATCATGCTAAGCGATGATGATGACGTGAATGTGACACGAATGGAAAAAGGCGGCCGTCATGTTTATTTTTTGACATTACTTTTCAATTTATTTTAAACTAGCTAGTACCCGCGACTTCGTCTGCGTACTTTTAATCTCTTCATCTCTTTTTTTCGCAATAAAAGGTAGCCTATGTTCTTTCTCAGGGTCTAAAGATTGTCTGTGCCAAATTTCATCAAAATTGGTTGAGAGGTTTAAGCGGGAAAGCGTAACAGACAGAGAGACAGATAGACAGACAGACAGACAGAGTTACTTTCGCATTTATAATATTAGTTAGGGATTAGGGATTCTAAAGATTTTAAGGATACGAAAGATTGAAGGATTTAGCATCGATTGTGTAGAAAAACCCATGGGAAGAACCCTATTACTGGGTTTAAAAATAGGTTAAATTTTTGTCAAAAACTGACCGTTTGATTTTGGTATAATAGAGTAGAAGGTTTCGTACAGTCGGGAGAGGCCCAAAAAAAAAACAAGTGACACCAAAAATCTAATAACGTGAGCGAAGTTAGAACCTCTTCTTGTTTAAGCCAATATGGTATTTCTTTCCACTGCAATTTGAAACATCCGTAATGCGTACATCCAGAAGGATTATAAACTTTATTTTGTAGGTATTAAAGTGTAAATTATGTATGTAGTCCAATCGGGGAGCGAAAGTGATAGTGACGTAGTGTATTGCATTATTTTTGCTCTCTTTGTTCGGTCATGGTCGGTTTCTGTCCGGAAGTATTTTGTGACAATGGGTGCTAATCGTTTTAAAATCACCGAGCTTAAGGGGCTGACACCCGCTAAAGAACTTATCGCTCGCACGTTTCAACATTTTGTAAGATATGAACCACAAAATTTATTTAAGAAGAATCGCAACCAATATTTTACTGCAATATTTTACATAGTTCAGTAAAATACAATTTTGATTCAAAAAGTTTTCATAATAAAATATTTACAAACAAAAAATTTTTTTTTGTCAAAATATATAAAAATAAGCAGACGCCAGACATAAGGCAGTATAATAAACACCTGATTAGAAAAAAAAATAACTAGCCTTCTTTAATCCCCAGGCACGGTAGATATCTTAGTACCTACCAAATGCATAAGATTATTACAAACAAAGATTTTTTGAGGATAACTCAGGGTCAAAAGTCCCTAAAGCACATCATTTAATAACAAATAGAAAAATTTAAAATCCTGCATTTAAATTACTTACAATTTTACTACTAACATTTGTCTATGGATTTTAAATTTTTATATTTGACTCGTGTCATTGGTAACTCCCGCCAATAAATATTCGAATCTATAGGTACTGCAAAACACATTACGTAGGCTTTGATCTATTGAAAGGATTTTTTTTAAATAAAATATAAAAGTCAATTACTTAGACTGAACCTCCAGTTTGCAATCGAATAGTAGCAAAACTGCCGATTAGTTACTAATCGAATCGATCCTCACATTATTATGCTCGGCGTACCAGCTGTTTGTGATTAATAGCTTTCACTGCAACCGTGGATTATGGAAAGTGGATGCAGGAGCCCATACAAACTTCCTATAATGCGATGGATTGTGTTACTCAACTTCATTGTATCGCTCTTTGAAAGTGACGTAGTTGCGAAGAGGCATTCCTCGTATGGCACTGATCTTGTTCCTTGAAGAGCACCAATTATGCGAAGTCGTAACTTCGCAAAATTGACGCTCCTCCTCATCATCAAGTGTGGCTTAAGCATATACAATTAATAATCTTATTTTTTTTGCAACTGGCTGATGAAACTAGAAAATGACCAATATGATATTAAGTCATCACGATAGGATAATAAAGTATTGCCTCGTAAGTCACGCACGATAGGAACGTGCTCTACTATGCACTGCCTTGCATCCACCAACTTGAGGCATACAGATGTTAAGCCTCAAGTGCCTGTAATTCCACTGGCAACCACACTCTTTATACCGAAACACAGCAACAGTTCTTGGCGGCAGAACAAGGCGTGGTACTTCCCCAGACAAGCCCTTCACAAAGACCTCTTCTCAACTTGAACGTTAGTCAACTTGATTGTAATGTAGGCAGCACTTGCGAAGAGGCATTCAGAGATTCAAGAGGCGCTCTAACACCAATTTTCGAGAACCAATCTGGTTTCTTGTTCCTTTTAGAGCACCACAGAGCCCGTCTCAGAGGAAGTCATCACCATCATCAATATTACTAACTAGCTGAACCCGCGGCTTTGCACGCGCCAAAGAATTGAAAGTTTCATACAAACTTTCATCCCCTATTTTATCCCCTTGGGGGTAGAATTGATCAAAATCCTTTCTTAGCGGATGCCTACGTCATAACATCTACCTGCATGCCAAATTTCAGCCCGATCCGTCCAGTGGTTTGGGCTGTGCGTTGATAGATCACCATGTCAGTCAGTCAGTCAGTCAGTCAGTCAGTCAGTCACCTTTGAGTTATATATATTTAGATAAACGTGTCAATATTTTGAGGTTATTGGTAAACTATATATAAAAATCGTGTTTTAGATTTAATATAGATTTAACTAGATTATCTAAGATCTTGTAAGCTTATGTGAGAGAAATAAATAAATAGATAAAAACATATTATTACCCGACAACCTGCCTATAAAAAGTTGTTTTTTAGTTAAATCATGAAAAATATTTCCCAAGTTTATCTATTCTTGATACCTACCAAATCTTCCAACGAAAAGTTAATTTGTTTTCACACAACGTTCATATTTTCATAGAAATGTTGCCAAATTAAACAAAACTAAACATTGACCAAGATTATTACGGGTCAAAATAAACTTTACACTCACGGTTATAAGGTCCGAAATATAAAAAAGACACTGTTTTATTATTTTCTGTCAAAATGAAGTATTTACGATGATTGATGTATGCTAAAGGTATGCCAACTGTTAATAGAGACACAACGAAAAAATATAAAAACCCAAGTTACATCGTAACTTGTTACGATTGGAAACATGCCCGAATCAGAAATCATTTTGGTATTAGTATGTTTGGCCTTACGTTTACCTAAAACCAAAATGATTTCTGACTCAAGCACATTTCCATTATATTATTGTATTATTTGTATTCGAACAGTATTTATGCGTGTCACTGGATAGTTATTTTTTCAAACAACCTCCCCGAAATGAAATAAAATGAAATAATAACCAATCGCACCTCGAAACTGCAAGCCGCTGTCGCCGGGCCCTTAACTTCTCACTCTGATATTTTAACATTTGGAGATAGGTATAAAAGCACTGAACGTTTTATAAAAGAAATTAAAGGCAAAATACTTATATTTTACTTATATGCAAACCATGCATTGTCATCCAAACTAAACGTTAGGTATACCTACAAAACAGCATCTGCGGAAATTATATCTAAAGTAATTTTGCATGTGTGAAGGGTTTATATGCCCATAATCTTTAGTGAGGCTCATCGTCCATCAAAGAGGACCCAAAAAGCCTTATGTTTCTCAAAGGACACAAAATTACGGCTGTTGCCATGGTAACCCGCTAGATTAGAAAGGAAAAACGTGCGTAAACCTTGTATCAAGATTTGCGGGTGTCTGGTATACCGTTGGACATATCACTTCTTCGTCTTGTCGTTTCTAGATTCTGTCAAAGCACTGTGGTGAAAGGATTTTAAAAGCACCTCAAAGAGGCTCTTTTCGATCACGTGACAATTTTTGAACTTTTTAGAATATACAACATTGCTCTGAAATTTAAATTAAATAAGTCGTATGTAATTACAGTAGGCTTAACATCTGTATGCCTCAAGTTGATGGATGCAGGGCAGTGCATCGTAGAGCACGTTCCTGTCCTACGTGCCTTACAAGGCAAGGCTTTGTTATAGGTGATGGTTACCACTTAACATCAGGTGGGCCATCTGCTTGTTCCATCAGCTAGTTGTATAAAAAAATACGTAAATTTATTTTTGAAAATTAAACTAACTTCGAAATACAGACACGAATTGTCAAAAGAGGTTGCTCTCTACATAATTTGAGTATTACTTAACTGATGTTTCCGGACATTATTATAATTTAAATATCGAATAGTAAACACGTCATCACGCATGCGCACGCGAGCTAGACAGAAGCTGGGTCAGCACGCGCGGAAACGATGCCGTAAAGACTCGGCTACACACTAAAAAATCTTTTTTACTTCTTGCTTCAGCACACAGATGATTCACCTGATGTATATAGTAACCATCACCATAAAGTATTGCATCGAAAATCATATTTGATAACGTGCAACGATGCACTGCCCTGCGTTCATCAATTTGAGGCATCCCAACTAATATTATAAATGCGAAAGTAACTCTGTCTGTCTGTCTGTCTGTTACGCTTTCCCGCTTAAAACTCTCAACCGATTTTGATGAAATTTGGCACAGACAATCTTTAGACCCTGAGAAAGAACATAGGCTACCTTTTATTGCGAAAAAAAGAGATGAAGAGATTAAAAGTACGCAGACGAAGTTGCGGGTACCAGCTAGTGTGCCTATATATATGCTTTTTCCAATCACCAGCAAGTAGTGTAAAAAACTGTTTGTGCAATAGAGGAGTGCCATTTAATAATATATTTTTATTTCAGGCATAAAAAGAAACCCATTAATATTTAATATTTGTAGCTGAGCCTTTATTCGCTAAATAACATAACTTAATAATCTTTACTGCCCACTTTTTAAATTCATAAGTGATTACGACCGTTACCTACTTCTTGTATTTCTCTTGTTCTAGGTTAATAGTTTGATACATTTCTATCGCTTGTAAGATTGTAGATTCGTAAACAACTGTAGCAACTTTAATTAAATTATTATATATTCAAATTCAAATTCAAATCATTTATTTTCAGATCGTGATAATCCAATTTGTTAGTACACACAAAGATAAAAACTTAAAAACTAATGTTAGTAACATCAAAACACGAGACAAAACATTTATTTATATGTTTGATTCAGGCCTTGTCACCTACTGGGTCACTAGCTGAGCAATAGGTAGCAGTTTATCTACCCAGCAGGTGAAGAAGCCTGAATCCAACCGATCAGCAACATATAACATTCTTCAAATATAGCATTCTTCTGAAGAAGGTAGAGTACAATTAATATTCATAGTAGTATGATATTCAATATTTTTTATTCTTTAGTAACTAGACCACCGGTGGGCTGGTGGTAGCAATTCCCTAGATCGCTGCCCAAGGTAGCCAGATTCGAATTCCCGTGTTGATTAGATTCTTCGTTTGAACCTAGAACAAACAGCAGTGACATCAGTGACAGTAAATTGAGTCATAAATCTCGTCGTTATCGTGGTCACTTGACAAAAAACTTTTTTTTTATGTGAAAATGGGGCTGGCACAGGAGCATAGCTTTACTCCAAAAATATGTCACTACAGACAGCTTCCGTTAATAGGGAAATGAGTGAAAAACTATAACCTGAGAAGATGGGCCTTTAATATTCAATTAATTTATTTCAGATGTCAATGATCTCTAGCCTTCCTATACTAATCCTGCTAATATTATAAACGTGAAAGTTTGTAAGCATGGATGGATGGACGCATGTTTGTTACTCTTTCACGTCGAAACGGCTCAACGGATCTGGATGAAACTTGGCAAAAAGATAGGTTATAGTCTGGAATAGCACATAGGCTACTTTTATCCCGTGGGAATACGGAATTTAAAACTGCGCGGCTAAAACCGCGGGGCGCAACTAGTGCTGTATACATCATCAATATTAGATGCAAAGGTACCATGAGTAAAAGACTATTTGAAATTATGGAAATCGTTTCTAGATTGCCTCACTGATTGTGGCTAAAATGGGCTCTACGGCACGACTGCAATCAGTTACACAACAGATAAGTGCATCAAATGATATTTTATTGAATGGTTATAGATGTACATCCGCCTAGAATGTTACTTTTATTTGAGATGTTTTAATGCTTAATAAAATAAGGCCTTTATTCATAATGGTTGTTAAGGGCGCCAATAGCTTATCAGACCAATAAGGCTATTGCTGTTTCTTTTCGTTGGCATGAAAGTGACAGTGATAAGAATATTCTATTAGAGCCACTATAAAATGGCAAGGATTATGAATAAGAAGGTAAGTCTATATGTATACTGTTTTACAGTATATGTATTTATGTTAACTATTTCACTGCCTGTGCTTTTAAACCTCATTGTTGGGAGGAGCTTGCTTCAAAAAGGTCGTATTGGCGTTCTACCATCCACAAAAAAATAGGGCGTTTGAAGAAAACTGACTCGAAACGCTCGACATAAAACGCGAAACACGCAAAGAGAGACCCAAGCCTTCTTAATTATACGTTATACATACAACACGATCGGTCAATTCTATTGCTGCTCATGTATTTTTGAATAGTAGTATATATATGTATGTGTAATGTATGTGTAATGTATGTATCAATGCTTGGAACATAGGTGAGAAAAATAAAATGTAATTTCACAGTGGAATTCCGCAAGACTACGAATACTTAAACACCCTTTTTCCAACAACTATATTAATACCTCTTAGAAAAAATATCTTTGAATACTAAATATAAAACCCTGGAAGGTACTACTTCACAGGGAAACCCCCTAGGGCCTAGTGTCTTCATAAGATCTAAGTGGGAACAAAACAAGAGATTTTGCCTTTGATTTTCGAATCCTTTTAGAATGTTTACGTAAAAACTTCCAATCCTCAAACGATAATCCGTACAACTTAATCTAAAAACAGTCTTGTTGATCTCAGCACCAGTAAATTGAGTGCTTAAATTGAATTAAGAGTTCAAAACCTCTTTTGGTTTTAATCGGCCCCTCAAATTCAATAAGCCGGATAACTTTCAAAACTGCCAGGGTGAAGATGGTTCGCTAACACAAAATCGGATGTGAAGAAGCTAAACTAGGGCGTAGAAAGCTGCCTAAACTTTTGGGCTTTTTTAAAGCTTTTTTACTTGAATAATTTACTCAACTTTAATCAAACTTTTTTAAGACAACATGTAACAGAGTTACATTTTTCGAATTAACACAATTAAATATTATGTTAAAACAATAGTATCGTTAATTCGGTACACTAAAATAGCTGAATTATAGCTACAATTATTTTTAACATACTTTTCTCACTCCAATAAAGCTTATGTTTTAGACAAAAATCACTGCGAATTTTTAAAAAGTTCACAGATAATTCGAAATACAGATTGTATTTCGAATTATCGAATATTTTTAATCGAATATTTTATCGAATATTTCGATATATTTTTAACATAATTTTGAACGCTTTCATTCCTATTGAACACTTAACAGAACACTTCCAGATTATTAGTTAGTTTTTGTTTTTCCAAGGACTTTGTATGGACTTTGGATTTCCAAGGACTTTATATGCTTGTTATGAGAGGATTTCGGTTACGTAGGGCACGTTTATATCGTGCGTGCGATACTTTGTTATCGGTTGCTGTCGAAACAAGCAGATGCTTGTTCCATTAAGTTTTATAAAAAAAAATATTCTTTGCATCTCAGATTTATGAAAGTCTAGACAGAAATCGGTGCTCTGAAATAAACAGGGCGTGATCTCGAATGCTTACATAACAATGAGTTTTTTCTTTTGACCGACATAAAATAAAGGCAGTTATGAAGCAACAATTTAAAGCTATAATAATAAACAACAGTCACATAACTGTCACAAAATGTCTTGACCTCACGTTAGTCTGGCCAACGTTTACCTGGAAGAGATTTCTTCTGAGTGATAAGGCTACTGATAAAAAAAAACAAGGCTTGGCCTAGTTGAACTGGCGATTATAATAGATTCACCAGTGTGTGTTATTCAACTGAATCGACCTCTTGGCTTTCTATGAGACGGACTAAGTGACAACGTTGAATAGACTAGCTTATAGTTTGAAAAGTAGGGGCTTTGGCACACTAGGCGGAAATTCCGTCGCGGATCTTCGGCGACGGAACGCCAATACATGTTATTGCATATAAATTATTAATAACAGGCACACCAAGCGGAAGATCGGTCGCTCCGTCGCGAACCGCTCGCCCTTCTGGATTTACCGCAACGGAAGATCTGCAACGAAATTTCCGCCTAGTGTGCCGAAGCCCTAGGAATTCCTTATTCCGTTTGTTTTTGACGTTAATTAAGTTGCAAGCGTGCACAGACTGACTTCTCCGTCTCCGCTTAAAAGCTCTTTGTGAATAATTAATTGAAGTCAGTTCTCGTTCTTATTTACTAATTAATTCTTTAAATAGAGCAAAGAAAATGAATAATTAAATATTGGTTGACATTCCACACAGCACTATCTCGTCCCAAACTAAGCCAAAGCTTGTGATATGAGACCCAGATAGCTGATATAATACTAAAATATACTTTTTATCGTAAATACATACTTATAATTCATATTACTATCTGTTACTATATTATAATATATGTTATAACTAGGTTTTTATTAGCAGAATTTTTGAATTGGAACGTGGGGCGTTTCACATTTCACTGATAAGTCAACCTTTGAAATTCGTCAGAGAATTTATACGAGTGTGGGTACACTTAACTTAATTGTTGTATTTCATGTTCTTATAGTTTTCTAAAAACCTAACCTAACCACTTCTAAAACTAAGCACTTTACTGTTGTATATCATGTTCTTAAAGTTTTCAAACCACCAACGTCTGAGGAATGAAATATCGAAAAAGAATGTTCTTTTCAGGAAATCCCTTAATCTGGTCACGTACTGAATTTCTAAAGAGAATATTTACGAAACATTTATTGACATCGACGGAAATTCAATACACGCTTTGTTATTTTTCAAAATCTGTCTGTTTTCAATGGAAACGTATAGGATGAGACAAAATACGCTAATAATAATGGATGATAAAAATCTAAGTGGAAGAGACAGAAGCACGTCCAAATAATGAATTACCCATCTACTTTTGGAATACCATTCAACGGTACTAAAAACAGCAAACCTTTGTTTTAAAAGTTTACCTTCCTACTTCTGAATATGAAGCCTGATTGTATTATGTCGTGTGTTCTTTGTGGCAAAAAAAATAATTGTCTATGTCTATGTGCGAGAAAAGTGTTGCGTGTGTAGCTACCACTAGGCACTTCCAAACATGTAGGAATCTACAATAGATGCGATCTGCTTCTTACTCATATTCCATACGTGACAGGTTGCGAGCCCATTACCGCCGCAACAAATCTAAAAATTTCCCTCACGATCTTTAATTAACATAGTTTATAACAAAGTCGCTTCCCGCTGTCTATCTTTCCGTCCCTGTGTATGCTGACATCTTTAAAACTACGCAACGGATATCAATGTGGTTTTATTATTAATTAAAATTATTAATATATAGAGTGATTCAAAAGGAAGGTTTTTTGGATAATACATGCATATGGCAGAGAAACACTGCAATTTGCGCCCGTGCGAAACCGGGCGGGTCTGCGTACTTTTAATCTCTTCATCTCTTTTTTTCGCAATAAAAGGTAGCCTATGTTCTTTCTCAGGGTCTAAAGATTGTCTGTGCCAAATTTCATCAAAATCGGTTGAGAGGTTTTTTTTTTTTTTTTTACAACTTATAGGTAAAAACGTTTGACCGCAATCTCACCTGATGTTAAGTGATGATGCGGTCGACGATGTGGCACGTTTACCTAGAAAATACCTGTTCACTCTTCTCTTGAAAGTAACCAAATTATAGGTCATCGGAAAGACGGACGCCGGTAACGAATTCCATTCATTGGCTGTGCGCATGATGAATGAAGAAGCAAAGCGCTTGGTGCGGGCAGTTGGTATGTCAACCATGAATGGATGCCTCGTTTCCGTACGTCTAGTGGTCCGATGGTAGAATGGGGATGAGGGGATCAAGCTGTGGAGTTCGGACGCGCACTCACCGAAATGTATCCTATAGAATACCGATAGACTGGCAACTTTGCGGCGATGCTCGAGAGTCAGGAGCTTTGACTCGAACAACGCGTCGTTACCTATGAGCCTTTTGGCTCGTCTCTCAATAGTTTCCAAGGCCTCAAGCTGGTATTTGGCAGAGCCATCCCAAAGATGAGAACAGTACTCCATACACGACCGGACTTGCGCTTGGTACAGATAAAGCAGCTGTCCCGGTGTGAAGTACCGTCTCACCTTCGATAATATGCCTAGCTTCTTGGCAGCTGTCTGGTGAGCTGTGAGGTTTAAGCGGGAAAGCGTAACAGACAGAAAGACAGAGTTACTTTCGCATTTATAATATATAGTTATATATAGTTGACCTGGCGAACTTTGTGCTGCCTTAGAATTAATAATGATGTGTTTATTTCCTTTTCCTTTTTTTTATGCTCCTGTCTATAAACAATCCTACTAGTGTCAAGTGATATGAGATATATTAGGCCTATCTACAAAAAAAATTGTTACACGATAAACTATGCTTAAACTATTGCCGTCTCTTACCTACCAATTACGTGATGGCAAACAGAGGACAGCGCTAATTTTAGACATTGTTAGGCACCGTTTTGTAGTATGAGGGATTATGTTTAAAGCCATGTCAGTCAAAAGTCGAGTCAGTCAATTGTTCTGAAGAAAATGGTGGTGGTTTCTTCAAATAAAAATAAATAAATAAATAATGCTGGACAATCCACACAACATCATCTAGCCCCAAAGTAAGCTACTCAGAGCTTGTGTTATGGGTACTAGACGACTGATATATTTAATACATTATATACTTACATAGATACATATTTTTTTATTATACATAAACACCCAGACCAACGGAACAAATTTCTGCAGATCATACACAAATTTGTTCTGAGGCGGGAATCGAACCCGCAACCTCTTGCGTCGCAGGCGGACTCTCGCCCGCTGCGCCACTGAGGTCGTCAAAACATTTGAAACATTTTCGGTTAAATCCCGATGTCACATAATACACTTTCATTCCAAATGCTTACACTTTGTGCTATGACCTTGAATAATGTTGGTTAAAATACCACCGAAATTACACAACACAACATAAATAACACTAGAAGAACAGTTAAAATTAAAATAAATAAATAAATAAAATAAATAATGCTGGACAATCCACACAGCACTATCTAGCCCCAAAGTAAGCTATTCAAAGCTTGTGTTATGGGTACTAGATAACTGATATATTTAATACATTATATACTTACATAGATAGATATTTTTTATTATACATAGAAAACACCCAGACCATCGGAACAAATTTCTGCAGATCGTACACAAATTTGTCCCAAGGCGGGAATCGAACCCGCAACCTGTTGCGTCGCAGGCAGGCTCTCGCCCGCTGCGCCACAGAGGTCATCAAAAATGCTATGTTGTTTCGCCAAATTTTAGTGGTATTTTAACCGATATTCTTGAATTATTACCGCAGTGTGCTAGGAGTGATGTGCCAAACATGCATATCAGCATCACCTATAGGTAATAATTCGGGGTATCAAGTAGGTATTTAAAAACGGGTCAACGTTCAAAGATAACGGTTTTGGTTACTTTATTGAAAATTTTATTGAATACTAAATAAAGATTTATTATGAACATTCATAAAAAAAATTGATGGAAATTTCACACAGCATTATCTCGCCCCAAACTAAGCCAAAGCTTGCGATATGGGAACCAGATAGCTTATACATTTTTTTGTAAATAAGTAAATGCTTCTAATATGACACCAGCCAGAGAACAAACATCTATGTTCATCAAACTAATCTCGGTGGGGATCAAACCCACGGCTTACGGCACAGACGCAGAGCTATTACCAAGTGAGCCGTGAAGGCTATCATAAGGGATACGTTGCTGTAAAGAGGTCACGTCACTGCGTTTCTTCTGTCAACATTCCTGTTCAGTCAGTCAGCAGTAAGCCACCGCGATACGACGCACAAGCAACCAGTTCCTCGTAGCTTGCTCAACTGTTCGGACAACACCACTCTCTTCGTAACAGTGAAGGCACCTGCAAACTAGGGTATTTGTAGTGGACAATTTGCTACCACTTGCGGTTATAGTAATTCTAGTTCAAAAACTATATTATTGAAGTTTTATAAAAATTGGCGCATCCGTTACGGCATCATTGAGTAATGATTAATGTTTTGATGACCAATTCAAATCAACTGTTCGGACAATACCACTCTCTTCGTAACAGTGAAGGCACCTGCAAACCAGGGTATTTGTAATGGACAATTTGCTACCACTTGCGGTTATAGTAATTCAAGTTCAAAAACTATATTATTGAAGTTTTATAAAAATTGGCGCCGCCGTTACGGCATCATTGAGTAATGATTAATGTTTTGATGACCAATTCAAATCAACTGTTCGGACAATACCACTCTCTTCGTAACAGTGAAGGCACCTGCAAACTAGGGTATTTGTAGTGGACAATTTGCTACCACTTGCGGTTATAGTAATTCTAGTTCAATAACTATATTATTGAGGTTTTATAAAAATTGGCGCAGCCGTTACGGCATCATTGAGTAATGATTAATGTTTTGATGACCAATTCAAATCAACTGTTCGGACAACACCACTCTCTTCGTAACAGTGAAGGCACCTGCAAACTAGGGTATTTGTAGTGGACAATTTGCTACCACTTGCGGTTATAGTAATTCTAGTTCAAAAACTATATTATTGAAGTTTTATAAAAATTGGCGCATCCGTTACGGCATCATTGAGTAATGATTAATGTTTTGATGACCAATTCAAATCAACTGTTCGGACAATACCACTCTCTTCGTAACAGTGAAGGCACCTGCAAACCAGGGTATTTGTAATGGACAATTTGCTACCACTTGCGGTTATAGTAATTCTAGTTCAAAAACTATATTATTGAAGTTTTATAAAAATTGGCGCAGCCGTTACGGCATCATTGAGTAATGATTAATGTTTTGATGACCAATTCAAATCAACTGTTCGGACAATACCACTCTCTTCGTAACAGTGAAGGCACCTGCAAACTAGGGTATTTGTAGTGGACAATTTGCTACCACTTGCGGTTATAGTAATTCTAGTTCAAAAACTATATTATTGAAGTTTTATAAAAATTGGCGCAGCCGTTACGGCATCATTGAGTAATGATTAATGTTTTGATGACCAATTCAAATCAACTGTTCGGACAATACCACTCTCTTCGTAACAGTGAAGGCACCTGCAAACTAGGGTATTTGTAATGGACAATTTGCTACCACCTGCGCTTATTGTAATTCTAGTTCAAAAACTATATTATTGAAGTTTCATAAAAATTGGCGCAGCCGTTACGGCTTCATTAAGTGATGACTAATGTTTTGAATTGTTTTGATGACCAATTCAAAACATTAGTCATGACTCAATGATCAAAGGATCAAACGGTTAGGTTTTTTTTTTTTTTTTTTATACAACTAGCTGATGGAACAAGCAGATGGCCCACCTGATGTTAAGTGGTAACCATCACCTATAAACAAAACATTGCCCCATAGGTCACGCACAATAGGAACGTGACCTACGATGCACTGCCCTGCGTCCATCAACTTGAGGCATACAGATGTTAAGCCTCATGTGCCTGTAATTACACCGGCGACCACACTCTTCAAACCGAAACACAGCGTTGCTGCTTGGCGGCAGAAAACGGCGTGGTGGTAGTACTTCCCCGGACGAGCCCTTCACAAAGAGCTCTACTACTCTTAGGTATCTAGGGCATTCCTCGAACCGCACCTAGGCGAAGCACACCCAAGTACTTCTTCGAAGCGAGTGCGCTTCGTCTAGGTGCGGTTCATTTAGGTGCGGTTAAAGGAATGTCCCAGTTTTTTTACTGTTCTTCTTGACATCCGATTACAGCACATCCAACATTTTGGAAGATCAATTTTATGGTAGTTTTAGTGTTTAATACTTACACTTAACAGAAATCACAAAGATTTTATATACATACACAAATGTCCCAAAAGTTCCCGCTCGGACGATATTTTTTTTTTTTTTTTTTTTTTTTTAAATAAAATAAATAATGCTGGACAATCCACACAGCACCATCTAGCCCCAAAGTAAGCTATTCAAAGCTTGTGTTATGGGTACTAGATAACTGATATATTTAATACATTAATACTTACATAGATAGATATTTTTTATTATACATAGAGAACACCCAGACCATCGGAACAAATTTCTGCAGATCGTACACAAATTTGTTCCAAGGCGGGAATCGAACCCGCAACCTCTTGCGTCGCAAGCAGGCTCTCGCCCGCTGCGCCACAGAGGTCGTCATATATGGATAATTACTTTTGGGACAGTAGAAAAAATTGCAATCAGCCTAGTTGTGGTCATCATCGTTGCACACAGTTCAGCAAAAACATAATTTTAATCGAAATGTGCGAGCGAGAAATTGTTTCACGGTCGTCAGTCTTCTAACATCAAGCTATATGAATGTTGAAAAGCAGTATAATTTATTTTGAACTAGCTGCGCCCCGCGGTTACGTCCGCTTAGTTTCAAACCCCGGTATTCTCATGGGATAAAAAGTAGCCTATGTGCTGTATTATTCCATACTATAATCTATCTCTGTATCAAATTTCATCTTGATCCGTTCATCCGTTATGACGGAATTGAGTTGCAAACATCCAAACTTTCATTTTAATATTAGTAGGATTAGTGGGTTATTAGGGATTATTTTTGAACGACTGTCTGACGACCGACCGACGACTTAACGTTAGGTGGGCTTTGTGCTTCTTCAACAGCAAAGTAGCAAGTGTGCTGTGCAATTCTTTTAGCTTGTTTTACATTCCCTAGTCAGGTGGTACCTTACCGTTAGCAGAGTGACACATAAAACCAGTTTCCTGCTTAATATCTTCCTATTACGCCGGCCTTTCGCCCGGTTCGAGGTATTATCTAAGCGTTGCAATACTAGAGATCAAGTTCTTTGTAATTAATAGTGTAAATGCATTGCAGTAGGTAATGCATCTAATTAAAAAGAAATATGAAAAAACTGAAGCAGCTTCACGACTTTTAGTACGAAGTACGAACTCTACTCTTGAGGACTCTTGAGGACGCCTAAGATTGTCTGGTGTAACCAATAGTAAGTTTTTTTAACCTTTTGACGACCTCAGTGGCTGCTACGCAAGAAGTTGCGGTTCGATTCACGCCTTGGAACAAAGTGTACAATTTGCAGAAATTCGTTCCGTTAGTCTGGGTGTTTTCTATGTATAGTAAAAAATATCTATTTATGTAAGCAGATAACATATTAAATATATCATTAAACATATTATTTTGATGACCTCTGTGGCGCAGCGGGCGAGAGCCTGCCTGCGACGCAAGAGGTTGCGGGTTCGATTCCCGCCTTGGGACAAATTTGTGTACGATCTGCAGAAATTTGTTCCGATGGTCTGGGTGTTTTCTATGTATAATAAAAAATATCTATCTATGTAAGTATATAATGTATTAAATATATCAGTTATCTAGTACCCATAACACAAGCTTTGAATAGCTTACTTTGGGGCTAGATAGTGCTGTGTGGATTGTCCAGCATTATTTATTTATTTATTTTATTTATATCAGTCATCTAGTACCCATAACACAAGCTTTGAGTAGATTACTTTGGGGCTAGATGGTGCTGTGTGGATTGTCCAGCATTATTTATTTATTTTATAAAACAAGACTCTTGGTCACACTAATAATGTGGGGATTCGGCCGCCAAACAGCGTTGCTGTGTTTTAGTTTGAAGAGTGTGGTTGGCACTGAAAATACAGGCACATAAATTAATAAAAAAATAAATAATGCTGGACAATCCACACAGCACTATCTAGCCCCAAAGTAAGCTATTCAAAGCTTGTGTTATGGGTACTAGATAACTGATATATTTAACACATTATATACTTACATAGATAGATATTTTTTATTATACATAGAGAACACCCAGACCATCGGAACAAATTTCTGCAGATCGCACACAAATTTGTTCCAAGGCGGGAATCGAACCCGCAACCTCTTGCGTCGCAGGCAGGCTCTCGCCCGCTGCGCCACAGAGGTCGTCATGTGGGTAACATAATTATATGTATGCCTCAAGTTATTGGAAGCGGGACAGTGCACCGTAGGACACGTCCATACGTACGTGACGAGATAAATGTTAAGCAATGTAAACTAATCAAAAAAATTTGATTATGTAGCGATTGCGATTGTTTTTATTACCTTATTTTTCAAAAGCTGTATTATATCTATAATCTATTTATGGAGCCCTCCACTGCGTTGCCTTCTATTTTTTAACTAAACACAGGGTGTAAAAGTCATCTCCCGACTTTACTGTAGCGACTAAGGCCTAGGGCCCTTATTCGTAATAGTCGCTGGCGCGCCAATAAATTATCAGACCAATAATTCTGTTTCTGTCTCTTCTCGTTGGCACGAAAGTGACAGTGACAAGATACTCTATAGAGCTGCTATAAAATGGCATCCCTACTATATATATATATATATATATTAATATTATAAATGCGAAAGTAACTCTTTCTGTCTGTTACGCTCTCCCGCTTAAACCTGTCAACCGATTTTGATGAAATTTGGCACAGACAATCTTTAGACCCTGAGAAAGGACATAGGCTACCTTTTATTGCGAAAAGTACGCAGACGAAGTCGCGGGTACCAGCTAGTAGATTATAAATAAGAGGGTAAGTATTTACTCGTATTGTTAAAGGGTTTTTTTGGACACCTTTTACCTATAGTACTTATAAATGCAGGAAACGGTCAAAATAATAAAACGTAATGAAGTTTAAGGCTACCAACTTTCGTAGGTAGCCTCGGTACCTACGGCCATGATACTTACTACTCGTACATTTAAGTACAAATAGAATGCAGTTTTAAGTTTAACCTGATATAAGCAAAGCATACATTAAGCCTAGCAACTCATAAAAATAAGAATATAAAAAAAACGATTTTGAATATAAATTATATATATAATTATATATATAATATAAATTATATTCAAAATCGAAGGCTATTTTTATGGGGTTCGATAATACCAACTGAATACTATAATTATAATTATGAAGAAACTCCTTGCCTAAAACGCACAAGGTATAACTTGCCTCTTAGGCAAGGAGATACATAATTCTAATTTTACTTAAGTACTAAAAAAGCCCTCCGATAACAGTGAGAATAACCAAGAAAGAATACACTACACGAGGGTGGTTGGTAGCCGTGGTACCATTAGACAGTACTGAGGGCCTAGCTATCACGAGTTCCGGTGACGACCGCGATCGATCGTAGATCACACCGATACCCGTAGACACCGCATTTCAAGGAAATTCAATATTATATATTATTCTTATACTGTTAATAAATTCTTATTATTTTTATCATTATTCTTATTATAAATATTATATATTATTCGCATTCTTTGAGAAACTTCCCTTAAAGCTTCTCAAAGAATACGCTAGATGCTGTTGTTTAATTTCCTTGAAACTCGATGTAGTTCGTTGCGATCTACGATCGATCGCGGTCGGCACTAAACTCATGATAGCCCCTCTGTACCCCTCTGTCTTCTATGGTACCACGGCAAATGAACGTGTGAAAATACCAAACAAGCTGGGGCAATATGCAACTGTATTTGATGATAATAAGCTATTTCTATACAAAACATCAAATAACACGGTCGTATAACATCACGGGACAACCCTATAGGGAGCTGTCTACTGCCATGATTGATATTCTCTACCTTAACTCAAAGGCATTCAGTTCAGAATTGAACGTAATTGTATATATGTTATGAATGGGTAGTTCGAAATGCCGTATTTAGTTGGTAAACAAATTAATTTTGCATTCATAGAATTAGGAGTCATATTCTATGTTCGTATTATAACTAATTGCCTTTATCGCATGCTTGTATCACTGTTTGTATATCAAAGGAAAATATAGGAAAACATAGATGGAAACCAGTAGTGAGTGTCGAGTGGACATGCATCGGCGATAGGCTTGCAACCTGTCACATATAGTTTACTAATAATACTGGATAGGTACGGGACACCCCGATTCCGTGGGATACCCCCGTGAGGTGGTCTAGTGGGTGGAAGTAACTTCTGATCGTAAGGTCATGGGTTCGAATCGGTTGTGCACCAATGTTTTTTCTGCTTAAGGCGTTGACAACACCTAATTTACCTCTCGCTCACACGATTTGTGTGCAATCACATTTCACACAGTTTGGTAAAAATTTCATTTTGATCGATGCAAGTTTTCTTACTCAAGGTAGGTACGAAAACTAGAAAATCATGTATCGAGCAAAATGAAATTTTTACTAAACTGTTCGCAATGTGATTGCACACAAAATAGTTGTTTGCGATTTTTCGAAAATGGGAGTAGTGATTTTATCCTTCAACAAGTCAAAATGTGCGAGCGAGAGTCACATAACTCTTGTCTTCACCTTAACAAAATCTTCGCATGCCAGTGCTCGCAATCTGTGAAGGAAAACATCGTGAGGAAATCAGATAAAGTTCTAGAAGTGGCGATGGGCAACCTTTCACGTATGGAATGAATTCCAAGTGCTAAAATGTGGATATGTGCCAAAATGGACGTAGCTCTGCCTTCAGCGCCGTAGATCGTGGGTTCGATTCCCACCGAAAATAAACATTTGTGTTATGAACATAGATGTTTGTTCTATGTCTGGATGTTATTATATATTTTAAGTATGTATTTACAAAAAAAAGCATACAATATATTTTTTCCGTTGTTTTTGATAGTCACAGTAAACATTACCTAAGTCTAGTTCAGTAGTATTGAAACATCTTCTGTCAATTGAATAGGATCATTAAGTGCCAGCCGTTTATGGGCAGACCACCAGTTGTATTGATAGAGTATGTGCAAGAATTACCAATGAGAAGACAAATGCGCCTACCTTCTACGTAAAGTCACTGCATGGCTTTGTTTCTTCTGCTTCTTGACGTGTAACTAGTTTCTTTGGAAACAGTGTGGTGAAAGGAATTGCGCGTCAAAAAGGCTGAGAGTTAAAGAGCGGGTTTGCTGAAAATCAGTTTTGTGAAAGAAATATTCCGTGGATCTTGGTAAAACTCGCACGAAATCCACATCTGTACGCTTATGGGGCTGACGCTTGTAAAGTTGTAGGTATTAGGTAGTCACCACAATGATGTTGCCTGTTCTTCTCGGTGTTGGTCGCGTGGAACTGGCACTAGAGTCACCTAGTTTTAAGACGTTTCAAGATTGATTTTATTGATTGTTGTGATTTTATTGAATTAACATATTTTGACTTTGACTTTGCACAGAATTTGGTTGATGCTATTTTTCATAAATATGTTTAGGCAGTGATTTTATAGTTTTCAAAATGTGCGAGACAGGGAAAAAAAAATAGCGGAATTCTTCGCTTTTTTCATTCCATATAAATATAAATTTAGGTTTCATTCTGCGTCCTGGCAGGTTCGTCGTTAGCTTTAGAGAATTGTGTATGAATGTGACTTCATTGTTTGTCAAATATTGTAACAAGTATACATTGTTATATTAGGCCTAATATGTATTTGAGTTAACCAACCCAGCTTATTGAATATTTACCTCAATCAAACATTACATTTAAAACCACGGCGACCGACGTACCGCAGAGACATCTGGATCTCATTAAACATTGATATTACTTCTCTCTGGTTTACAACAAATGTATTATGTCAAACATTATTAATGTTTTACGTAAATAGTCGGGTTAAAAAAAGTAAAGGCAATTATTACATGGTTCAACCAAACTGAATCACTTTGGTTGAATGGAGAATGATTCACTTTTATGTTTACATGGTTCAAGTTGGTGGCTTCATCCAAATTGAACGGCAGAAGGGAACGGTGTAATATTGCCTTAATCCTTCAAATTCTGCTTCCTCGCCCTGAGTTAACTCAGGTTCGGTTAAGCGAACGAAAATCTTACAATCAATGGGCTATACCAAGTTGATTGTAAGATTTTCGTTCGCTTCGCTCACTTAATCAATAATTGACAACCTCTGTGGCGCAGCGGGCGAGAGCCTGCCTGCGACGCTAGAGGTTGCGGGTTCGATTCCCGCCTTTGGACAAATTTGTGTACGATCTGCAGAAATTTGTTCCGATGTTCTGGGTGTTTTCTATGTATAATAAAAAATATCTATCTATGTAAGTATATAATGTATTAAATATATCAGTTATCTAGTACCCATAACACAAGCTTTGAATAGCTTACTTTGGGGCTAGATAGTGCTGTGTGGATTGTCCAGCATTATTTATTTATTTATTTAATGTTAAAAAATGCCTTGATTTGGGGCAAATCTGTCTCGGTCTATAGAACGAGAGCATGCACAGTATACATTACGTCACGATGGTGTAGGTATTGGCAAACCGTTGGCTTTCTATTGAATTTGACCTTAGTATTACGTGGGTAATGCAACATGCTATTGCAATGCACTGATGAAGTACCTACTATAGTGATCATCTTCTCATACAGCTCTCATGAGAATCTCAAATTAGTCTTCTTCATGAATCACTAGTTTAAAATAGTGTAATAGTTTCGACGACCTCAGTGGCGCAGCGGGCGAGAGTCCGCCTGCGACGCAAGAGGTTGCGGGTTCGATTCCCGCCTAGAACAAATTTGTACACGATCTGCAGAAATTTGTTCCGTTGGTCTGGGTGTTTATGTATAATAAAAAATATCTATCTATGTAAGTATATAATGTATTAATAATAACACATAGTAATACTCATAACACAAGCTAGCAGCTTACTTTGGGGCTAGATGGTGCTGTGTAGATTATCCAGCATTATTTATTTTTAATTTATTTGAGATTTGTTTAAGAACTTTGCATCATGTACAACCGGTTTTGAATCTACGAGCTTATGATCGGATGCGGGGCTCCTACTACAATTCCAAAAATGCATCAGTACCTTCATTTTCTTCAATTTTCCAAAAGCATTTTGTAACAAAAAAAAATGTTTGTTTGCCGTGGAACCATTAGACCTTTGACACGACAAATAAAATCTGCCGTAGTACCCATAAATGGTTCTACGGAATATTTTTTGCCGTGGTAGTATTGAAATAAATTATTTGCCGTCAATGGTACTAAGCTCTGTTCATGGCACTATGTATCTTAATCCCCATCTTTATAGTGTACTACTTGCGCCTCGCGGTTTCACCTACGCAGATTTAAATCCCGGTATTCCCACGGGATAAAATGTAGCCTATGTGCTATTCCAGACTATAATCTATCTCTCTGCCAAGTTTCATCCAGATCCGTTCAGCCGTTCCGGCGTGAAAAAGTTAACATACATCCATCCATCCGTATTTACAAACTTCCGCGTTTATAATATTAGTAGGATAGGATATTATGTATATAGTGTCTTTGCCCTCAAAACACGTGACGTGAATAGCTGCTATTAGGTAATCTAGACGTGCATACGTTTGGCACATGTCTAGATTAGTCGGAAGTTATTAGCATGTCGTATCATTATGTTGAAGATGCAAGTTAGTATTCTACTAGAAGGTGTCCTCACGAAGTTTTCCTCCACCTTTTAGGAGCACAACATTATTGTGTATTCTTTTTCTTTAAAACCCTCACGACTTTATTCCATGAAAGTTCCTGTCGTGTGTCTTACGAGGCAATGCTTTTATTAGGTGATGGTTACCACCAGGCCATCTAGCTTGTTCCATCAGCTAGTTGTAAAAAAAATATTCGTTGTAAATAAGGGGTTTTTAATAAAAACTTCCTATTTTGTGCTTAGTTTAGATTGTAGGGCAGTTTTACGCCGGATTTTTTGGAAACATTGGAGAAAAAAAAACAAAGTGAAACGGCGCTTCAGTTATCAGCCAGATCATTATTGCATGCCGAGTGGGTGTTACGAATGGGTCACACGAATTGGCTTTAATCGACAAAATGTAGAAAGCTTATGTCATAACATCGACCTTCGTTAGACTAGAAAACTTAAGGTAACCTCAACTGTTGGTTAATGTTGCAAAATTTTAAATAGGTACCTCTTAATGGAATCCTACTAATATTATAAACGCGAAAGTTTGTGAGTATGCATGGATGTTTGTTACTCTTTCACGCCGGAACGGCTGAACGGATCTAGATGAAACTTGGCAGAAAGATAGATAGATTATATTCTGCAATAGCATATAGGCTACTTTTTATCTCGTGGGAATACCGGGATTTAAATCTGCGCGCGTGAAACCACGGGGCGCTGCTAGTAATGTATAACTAATAACATTTACCTCGTAAGTCACGCTCAATAAGAACGTGCCTTATGGTGCACTGCCCTCTGTGCCAATTTTCACCAAGGTCCGTTCAGCCCTTCTGGAGTTATAGAGTAACAAACATCCATCCATCCATCCATACTTACAAACTTTCGCATTTATAATATTAGTAGGATATAGTTAATTTGAAATATTACACGGGTATTTATCGCGTTTTACCTTTATTAATTTCCCGACGTTTCGGCCATGTTGCAATAGCCGTGGTCGCGGGCAGACTGGAGCATAGAAGTTGAGATCTACCGTCGCTGTGAAGTGGAAGCAGTTGTTAAAACTACCCTCACTTGATCGTCGGAATCCGCAATGTCCGCGTACACACCACGACACACAACACTGATAGCGTCCGTTAGTTAGTCCGTAATTATGTGTTATGATCGCGAAAGTTTAAAAAACACTAGTAGGATATAGATTATGATCTGGTTTTTTCCATCAACAAGAAGTTTTTTTTTTTTATACAACTAGCTGATGGAACAAGCAGATGGCCCACCTGATGTGAAGTGGTAACCATCACCTATAAACAAAACATTGCCCCGTAGGTCACGCACAATAGGAACGTGCCCTACGATGCACTGCCCTGCGTCCATCAACTTGAGGCATACAGATGTTAAGCCTCATGTGCCTGTAATTACACCGGCGACCACACTTCAAACCGAAACACAGCGTTGCTGCTTGGCGGCAGAAAAAGGCGTGGTGGTAGTACTTCCCCGGACGAGCCACACACAAAGAGCTCTACTACTCTTAGATGTATAAAAAACATTGTGTAATTATATTGGTTTTCTTTCCCCAGGGCTTCTTCCGTTGGCCAGCACTATGTCTGCCGCTGCTGTTAGCTGCTTCGGTTAACAGCAGCGACATCCTTATGCTCACTATGGGAGGCACCAAGTCGCACAAGATGCCTTTCTGGGAGCTGGCTCGAGGCATGATTTCGAGGTAAGATCTGCACCAGTAAAAACTGCAAGATATTGCAAGAAACTGCAAGACATTGCAAGAAGCTGCAGAAGAAACTGCATAATATTTATAATTTGACGACCTCAGTGGCGTAGCAGGCGAGAGTCCGCCTGCGACGCAAGAGGTTGCGGGTTCGATTCCCGCCTCGGAACAAATTTGTGTACGATCTGCAGAAATTTGTTCCGATGGTCTGGGTGTTTTCTATGTATAATAAAAAAAATATCTATCTATGTAAGTATATAATGTATTAAATTTATCAGTCGTCTGGTACCCATAACACAAGCTTTGAGTAGCTTACTTTGAGGCTAAGTCAAAGTCAGGTTTTTTTTAATAGTACGCACCTAGTAATACAGTAAACAACTTATGTAGATTGGTCCCTTCAAGGTAAGAGTGAATAGGTGTCTTCTAGACTGTTCTGCTTCATCTTTGGCTACGTCGTCGCTTACCATCAGGCAAAGAACCTGCATGGCATCCGCTCCGTAGCGTATGCTGTATTTTGATGTTTATGCTTTTGGCATGATTGCCTTTACATATTTCTGTGCTACCTACACCTCACAGTTTTATTGGCACTACAATGGAATTCCATTATTATAATTATTTTTTTAAATGGGTACTATAGAACGTAACGTACCTAGATACAAACAAAACGGGGCGGTACCTACAGGAGGTAAAATTTATTGCCTGTTTTTCTAGGCTTGCCAATGTACAGTGGCAATACAAATGGCCTATTACTAATACGAGATAAGAGTAGTAGAGCTCTTTGTGAAGGGCTCGTCCGGGGAAGTACTACCACCACGCCTTTTTCTGCCGCCAAGCAGCAATGCTGTATTTCGGTTTGAAGAGTGTGGTCGCCGGTGTAATTACAGGCACATGAGGCTTAACATCTGTATGCCTCAAGTTGATGGACGCAGGGCAGTGCATCGTAGGGCACGTTCCTATTGTGCGTGACCTACGGGGCAATGTTTTGTTTATAGGTGATGGTTACCACTTAACATCAGGTGGGCCATCTTCTTGTTCCATCAGCTAGTTGTATAAAAAAAAAAATATCCAGCAGTGGGTGCAGTCAAGTTGTGGATGATGATGATAAATCTAACTTTGGACTAGTGGCAACGGCACACCCGAATGAAATAAAGAATTCGAACAATGAGTAGGTACCACCTACTTAAGTACTTGCTGGCTCGATTGGTGAGAGTATTTACCATTCGACTTTTGACAGAGGCCTTTGTTCGTGAAAGTACTAAGCTTCACCAATAGTCTTAATAACCCTTTCAGTGCAGATAAAAATATGAAAGAGCAGATGTCAATTTTCCGTATTTTTTATCGGAAAGAATAGAACTTTGATACTTCAGCTGTGCAAGTACCGTTCTTATCGATCGCATAATTTGACATTTAAGAATCGTCAAAATTCGTAAAAATGGTTTTATCCATTGTTCAAACCATGGAATTTGAATTCTTATACAGTAGAAACCATTTTTAACGAATTTTTGATGATTTTAAATGTCAATTAAGCGATTGATAAGAACGGTACTTGCACTGCAGATCGCTATTCGTAGCAACGACTTCGTCTATTTTCCCAAATACGACAAGCCTATTTTTCAGGACTAAAACAAATATGCAAATACACGAGTAATAAGTAATAGTAATAAGAAATAGTTCGTGACAATGTGAAGACGGAATAAAATAAAATAAAATAAAATAAAATAAAATAAAATAAAATAAAATAAAATAAAATAAAATAAAATAAAATAAAATAAAATAAAATAAAATAAAATAAAATAAAATAAAATAAAATAAAATAAAATAAAATAAAATAAAATAAAATAAAATAAAATAAAATAAAATAAAATAAAATAAAATAAAATAAAATAAAATAAAATAAAATAAAATAAAATAAAATAAAATAAAATAAAATAAAATAAAATAAAATAAAATAAAATAAAATAAAATAAAATAAAATAAAATAAAATAAAATAAAATAAAATAAAATAAAATAAAATAAAATAAAATAAAATAAAATAAAATAAAATAAAATAAAATAAAATAAAATAAAATAAAATAAAATAAAATAAAATAAAATAAAATAAAATAAAATAAAATAAAATAAAATAAAATAAAATAAAATAAAATAAAATAAAATAAAATAAAATAAAATAAAATAAAATAAAATAAAATAAAATAAAATAAAATAAAATAAAATAAAATAAAATAAAATAAAATAAAATAAAATAAAATAAAATAAAATAAAATAAAATAAAATAAAATAAAATAAAATAAAATAAAATAAAATAAAATAAAATAAAATAAAATAAAATAAAATAAAATAAAATAAAATAAAATAAAATAAAATAAAATAAAATAAAATAAAATAAAATAAAATAAAATAAAATAAAATAAAATAAAATAAAATAAAATAAATATTGGTGGACTTTCCACACAGCACTATTTAGCCCCAAACTAAGCTTATGCTTGTAATATGGGAGAACCAGATAGCTGATATACTACTTATAATACTTTTTTTTTTTTGTAAATACATACTTATAATATTATATAACACCCAGACAGAGAACAAACATTTATGTTCACCACACAAATGTTTGTTCACGGTGGGAATCGAACCCACGACCTACGGCGCAGAAGGCATAGCTACTACCAACTGAGCTACGTAGGCTGTCAATGTTTGAGTTATTTGGAGTTCTACTCAATAAAACCGAATAATAAGCAAAAATAGGTATGAAACGGAATCCCGAAGCGTGTAGCGTTCCTGTGTTTCGGTTTGAAGAGTGTGGTTGCCGGTGTAATTACAGGCACATGAGGTAACATCTGTGTGTCTCAAGTTGACGGAAGTAGGCACTGTGCATCGTAGAGCACGTTCTTACGCTTTCTTCACAACTTACGAGGCAACGCTTTAGGTGTTACCACTTTACACGTCACTTAAACTTTACGGCCATCTGGATAGTTGCATCAGATAGTTGTAAAAAACAAACGCGATTTTTTCCCGTTTTTATAGATAGACTAGCTGAACCCGCGGCTTTGCTCCCGCCAAGGAATTCAAAGTTTCATACAAACTTTCATCCCCTATTTTATCCCCTTGGGGGTAGAATTGATCAAAATCCTTTCTTAGCGAATGCCTACGTCATAACATCTACCTGCATGCCAAATTTCAGCCCGATCCGTCCAGTGGTTTGGGCTGTGCGTTGATAGATCACTATGTCAGTCAGTCAGTCAGTCAGTCAGTCACCTTTGAGTTATATATATTTAGATGATGGTGCGGCGTACGACCTTTGTGCACGGCTCCGACTCGCACTTGGCCGTTTTTTCTCCAACTCCCGATTCTCGTCCTTGTTTTGAAGGTTTATGACAAATAATCAGAAAGACCTCGGCGGACCTATCTAGATCAGATAGCAGATGTTCTAGAGAAAGGCCAGGTCAAGAGTACCCTTAACCGACGAGCATGTATGAAGAATGTTATGAGAGTGAATGAAGCGAAAGAGGTATGTCAGGATCGTAGCAAGTGGAAATCCGTGGTCTCTGCCTACCCCTATGGGAAATAGGCGTGATTTTATGTATGTATGTATGTATTACTTTGATCTCCTACGCTTCACCTTAGTTTGCTACTGGTGCTCCTACGTACCTAATATTAATTTAAATTAGAGAGTAGACTTTCTTAGAACCAACTTATCGATCCAATGTTCTTGCATAGACATGATACAGCTCATGCTATCCCCGAAGATGCATTTTGAATCTTATAACAAAGGCATAAAGGTCACCGCACGGTGTTAAAGACGCGTCAGTAAAATGCATGACTGAGAGCCTTGGGAAAACACTCGATACTGAAGTTTTTCTATCAGTTTCAATAAAAGTTTAGCTTTCAAGTGTTTTTCTTTCACCTTCAAGAAGCTTCTTGAAAACTAAACGAATATTACCTACTTAATAATACAGTTTGTATTTTTGTTTACATTGATTTCTCGGGAAATAGAAATAGCTTTATTAGTTACTAGTAGCACCCCGCGGTTTCACCCGTGTAGTTTTAAATCCCGGTATTCCCACGGGATAAAAAGTAGCCTTTAGGAATAACACATTTATTCCAGACTATAAAATTATCATTTGTTTTTATAGTTTAAAAAAAACATTGGTCTTGTAAATCAAAATTAAGATTTTTCTTTAAAAACTTCAAAGAAAAAGAAATTCTTTAATATCTCTGTGCTTTTTTTTTAAATAAATAATGCTGGACAATCCACACAGCACTATCTAGCCCCAAAGTAAGCTATTCAAAGCTTGTGTTATGGGTGCTAGATAACTGATATATTTAATACATTATATACTTACATAGATAGATATTTTTTTATTATACATAAAAAACACCCAGACCATCGGAACAAATTTCTGCAGATCGATATTAGTCTATTTAAAAAAATGAAAATCCGTTATTGCCTTTGAGCTACACTCATTATGTTACTTTACAAAGAGCTGTGGATTTTGTTCAATAAATAATTTGTTCCGAGGCGGGAATCGAACTCGCAACCTCTTGCGTCGCCGGCGGATTCTCGCGCGCTGCGCCACTGAGGTCGTCAACATGCAACGCCCCGTGATCGCCCCTTCGTAGTAGTATTTTCTTTCTATTCTTCTATAATATCCACGTGCTGCGCCCCGCGGTATGTTACCCGCAATTAAAAAGTATGTCCTTTCTCGAACGCTGTTCCCTCCCCCCGATTCCTTCGATCCTCGTTCCTCTCCCCCTTGACACGCCCTGCTGCCCCTGCCTCCCCTAAACCTATCCTTCGGAAACCATGCATTTTACCGGAAAAAAACTAGCCTATGTGCTATTCTAGACTAAAATCTATCTGTGACAAATTTCATCCAGATCCGTTCATCCGTTGGTGTGATTGAGTAACAAACACCCAAGCTTTCACATTAATGATATTAGTGATAATCATTTTTCTAGCAAAATTTCTCATTCTTTCTTACGACGACCTCAGTGGCGCAGCGGGCGAGAGTCCGCCTGCGACGCAGAGGTTGCGGGTTCGATTCCCGCCTCGGAACAAATTTGTGTACGATCTACAGAAATTTGTTCCGTTAGTCTGGGTGTTTATGTATAATAAAAAATATCTATGTATGTAAGTATATAATGTATTAATTATATCAGTCATCTAATACCCATAACACAAGCTTTGAGTAGCTTACTTTGGGGCTAGATGGTGCTGTGTGGATCGTCCAGCATTATTTATTTATTATTTATTTACAGAGGTCACAACATAACGTTCATCAGTGCATTCCCCCCCGATTTCCTCATCCCAGGGCTGGAGGAGATAGCTCCTGCTGGCCTGGTCTCCTACGTGCGGAGGTTCATGGTGTTCGACCTGGTGGGTGCTAAGATGAAAGGAGAGGAACCGGTGCCGGTGGCTGATATCATGCGATACGGGTATGAGGTATGATCATTCGTTTCTACTTGCTATGTAACAAGTGTAATTAGACCTAGCTCGGACTACCCTCTTTAGACATTTTTGAAGAAGCTTGGTGAAAGGCATGGTAATAACAATGCTGGACAAACCATACAGCACTATCTAGCCTCAAAGTAAGCAACTCAAAGCTTGTGTTACGGGTACTAGATAACTAATATATTTAATACATTATATACCTACATAGATATATATTTTTTATTATACATAGAAAACACCCAGACCAACGGAACAAAATTCTGTAGATCGTACACAAATTTGTTCCGAGGCGGGATTCGAACCCGCAAATGTCTTGCGCAGGCAGACTCTTGCCCGCTGCGCCACTGAGGTCGTCAAAAAAGGAGAAAGGAGAAGGTTCTCAAGTCGACTGTATTTTCTTTATGTTTGTTAACTCATAACAGTCATAACGTTTTACTGGGTGGTGGTGGATTTTGATGAATCTTTTTTTGATCAAAAGCTGGTGTTTGTCATGTGGGTCCTATTTAAATTTGAGTCAGTTCTGACGAGTAGTTTTTCAGTAACAGTTGTTTGAGTGTTTTTTACAGTGCATTTGAAGTCGGACTTTTTTCTTATAGACGAACTTATTCATTCAAAGCTCTACAACTCGGTCCTTTCAATATACCAACCGGTACCCACAGAATTGTTGAATATACCACTTTTCATATTAGTATTAAACAATTTATTATTTCCCTAAGAAAACAAGTATTGAATTTACTAAAACCAAAAACCTTAAAATAATAATAATAATACAATAAACATAATAACTAAAACATATTATTAAGAGGAGTCCCTTTAGGCAAGGTACCGAAGATGCTGGCAGCATTCCCCCTTTGAATAGTCAGACTAATTCTTTGTCCGAGGTAGCTGCCAGCTCTTCGGTCTCCTGTGACGTCGAACTAGCCTCTTTGCTATTTCTTTAAAAAGCCTAATACCCCACGGACCAAGGGTCTCGACACCGAATGGGACAAAATCGTATTCGGAGCCTAGACCCTTGTATTTGCCTGTATTAGTATTATAAATATCACGTTTCTTTTTTCCAGGCCTGCGAAGCATTCCTGAGTGACTTCGAGACACGTTCCTTCATCAGCTCTCGAAGGAACTTTGATCTCATCATCTTGGACGGAGCGTACCCCGAGTGCGCCCTCGGCCTCGTCTACCGATTCAAAGTGCCGTTCATGTATATAAACACTGTTGGATTCTACACCATGCCGCATAGCAACTCGGGTAGTCCTACTCCATACTCCGTGACCCCGTTCTTTGGCAAAGGATTTACGGATAACATGAGCTTCCTCGATAGGACTATGAACGCCGCTTGGCATTTGGGAGCAATGACGATGCATACTGTCAGCGTGACTGTTCTACAAGGGGTTCTGAGAAGACATTTCGGAGTGCAAATGCCTCATGTGTACGATATGTCGAGGAATGTGAGCTTTATTCTCCACAATGGGCACTACTCGGTGACGTATCCGCGTCCGTACCTTCCGAATGTCGCTGAAGTGGCGTGTATACACTGCAAGGAGCCCAAGAGATTGAATCCGGTGAGTTTATTTATTTCTATCAATTTTCTAAAGTAAATTGTGAAGACACCTGCACCCAGACGATTGCACTCATGTGAAAATGTTTTTGTGTTTTATTCTGTTAATATATAAATACAAAAACAATGACATAATTTATGAAAATCATAGGTTGGTAGGTACTATGAAATCGTCGTAAGTTTATAAACACTGAAGGTATTTTCTCTGAAATGAGTTATCTTTTGTGGAAATAAGATCGAACGCCTGCAGCTAGTCGCTTGGAATTCCATTTATTTACAAAACCCAGGCCCTCTAATCCTAGCGTGTGGTGTATAGGTATAGACTCCATGTAGGTATGTCTGTTTTACTTACACGAACCTTGTAAGTTTGCCCTGAAACTTTGAAAAGCATTGACCTTTACAAAGTTTACGTGTATTGAAAAATGTTTTAGGGTATCAGACATTTCAACTACGCTAGGTACATAACCTTTATCTGATACTTGAGGAATATTAACTTGATGTCGTGCGTGAATTTCTTTCGAAACAGTGTAGTGAAGGATTTTAACACATATTGACTGATCATCATCACTACATAGTATAAAACAAAGTCGCTTTCTCTGTCCCTATGTCCCCTTGCCCCTTTGTATGCTTAAATCTTTAAAACTACGCAACGGATTTTGATGCGGTTTCTTTTTAATAGATAGAGTGATTCAAGAGGAAGGTTTATATGTGTAGGAAGGGGCCTATGGTAGGCCAGATGCTACCGTTGAACTCCTGTCTTGTCTGATTGACTGTGAGAGAATCCTGCCTGCTTTCCTAGTATCCTATTTCTACCTAGGTATTAACTTAGGAAGATTTTGGGATTAGTAGGAAGTAAGTAGAAACGCCTTTGAAGTCTTGAATTGGAATAATTTATTTACAGAGATTTTCCTAATATTTATACAAACTAGATAAAGTACCAAAAATGCATTAGCCAATGAGCGCGCGAGAATTATCACGCGATAGTCTGGGTTAGCTCCGCCCTTACTACTTATATTGTAATTCACAACGGCGCGCGAGTTCAGTCTTCGGGTGACAGCGGCTCGGCAAACTAGTGTAGTGAAGATTGGTGCGTGCGCGCAGTGTTGTGGCCGGTCGCGGTATGTTCCAGTGCAGAAACGACGAGCTTGAAGAATCGTGTCTTCGTATCTTCAAAGATGGTGTGCACCTGCTTCAACCTTCCAATGTTTCGTTGATGCGTCAAACATCACATGTTTCTTTTGACTGTGCTTCATACTAATGTTTCTGTTGACTTCTAAGTGTTTCTGTTGGCGCTGATAAAGTTATTGTCTCTTGGTATGTAGTTTCATTTCCCGCCGAATAAAATATGAGCTTGCGTTTTCTTTACTCCTTATCCATGATCCTCTCTTTCCCGGTAATCGTGGTATGGTATTGGTATTGCGAGGTAAAGGTATGGTGTTGGTAAAGGTATTCGGCAAGGTAAAAGGTAACTGTGGCAGGCAGCTACAGGACTCCTTCCCTAGCGAAAGCGTACCGGAAGTGTGATGTGGCGTCCTTGCCGTGTTGTCTTCAGTATTGATGATGGCATTTGGCTTGACGCTGTACACGGTGCTTTCTGGCTTGCTGGTGGAAGTGGTGAAACTGCTGAGGTAACTGGCTGGCTGTGCGCTGGTGAGGTAACTTGCTGGCTGAGCGCTGATGATGCTGATGAGGTAACTTGCTGGCTGTGCGCTGGTGATGCAGGTACAATGTTCTGACTGTCCGTAGATGTAGGTAGGTCGTCATCGTAAGTACTTTCGCTGACGGTGTAGGCAGGCTTAAGTCGGTCGATAGATACGACTGCAGAACGTCGTTCAGGTAGCTGTATCTTGAATGTTTTGCTGTTCCGCTCGATCACCTTGTACGGTCCTTCGTAGGTAGGTTGTAGTGGCTTCTTCACGGCGTCATTTCGTATGAAAACTTGCTCGCATGTATGTAGGTCTTTATGAACGAAAATCGGACGATTGTTGCTGTGTGAAGTAGGTACGCTCGGTCTTGCGGAGTTGATTGATGCGCGGAGTCGGCTGACATAATCAAAATCCATGTCCGGGTCCGTTGATGATGGTGCAGTGAAGAAGTCGCATGGCATACGCATGTTGTAACCGTAGGTAAGTTCTGCTGCGCTGACGCCGGTGTCGGAACGGGCTGCTGCGCGAAGTCCCATGAGAACTGTAGGTAGCTCGTCTATCCACGTTGTATGTAGTGATAGACGGGTCTTCAAGGCTGTCTTGAGCGAGCGGTGCCATCGTTCGACCATGCCGTTGGCTTGAGGGTGGTAGGCGGTGGTTCGCGTCTTCTCTGTTCCCACTGTGTGCAATAGCTTGGCAAATAGTCGACTTTCAAAATTTCTTCCTTGGTCGGTTGTCATCAACTTGGGAGCGCCGAAACGAGCAATCCAGTGTTCGTAGACGATTCTTCCTATGTTCTCAGCTGATGTGTCGTCGGTAGGTATCGCTTCGGGCCATCTCGTCGCTCTATCGATCATTGTGACGAGATATCGATGTCCTTGAGGTGAAGTAGGTAGCGGTCCCACTACGTCGATATGCACGTGTTGAAAGCGGTCCGAAGGTGCAAAAGTAGATAGGCTGCTCATCGTGTGTCGTTGCACTTTGCATCGTTGACATTGAATGCACTGCTTGGCCCATTCTCCTGCGTCTCTGTTCATCGACGGCCAGAAGAACTTTTGGCTGATGAGCTTGCGTGTTGTCCGGATACCAGGGTGGCTGATGCAATGTAATGCATCGAATGCTGCTCGTCGAAACTCTTCCGGTAGGTACGGTCGCACGTACGAAGTTGAAGTTTCGCAGTAGATTGGTTTTCTTGAAGTAGGTATCGTAACTTGCTTGAGCGATAGGTTACTTTGTTGTGCGAGCTGCTCTATTGTAGTGCTATCTCTTTCTTGTGATTCCGCTATTTTGTCGTAGTCGATTGATGTCGGACACGTTATACTCTCGATCGGTATGCGGCTTAAGGCGTCGGCGACTACGTTTTGACTTCCACTGACGTGTCGAATATCTGTAGTGAATTCGCTGATGAAGATAAGCTGTCTGGCGCGTCGTGGTGTCTCAGATGCTGACGGTGGTTTCTGTAGCACGTAGGTAATCGGCTTGTGGTCGGTAAAAACGATAAGGTTGCGCCCCTCGAACGTTTTTCGAAAATGTTTTATCGCCAAGTAGATAGCTAGTAGCTCTCGATCGAATGTACTGTAGTTGCGCTGCGCATCAGAGAATTTCTTCGAAAAGTAGCCAAGTGGTTGCCATTTTTCGTCGATAAATTGTTGTAGTACAGCTCCAGCTGATGAGTCTGATGCGTCACTGAAGATTGCCAAGATTGCGTTGTGTGATGGATGGGCTAGCATAGCGGCGTTTTGAATAGCTACTTTGCTTGCTTCAAATGACTTTGCTGCGTCGTCATTCCATTCGATAATCGATCGATCTTTCTTCTTCGAATTGTGTAGGTAGGCGTGAAGTGGCGCTTGAAGTTCAGCTGCTTTAGGAATGTGTTCTCGGTAGAAGTTTATCATTCCGAGGAAACGTCGGAGTTCTTCGATCGTCTTGGGATTCGGATAGCTGCAGATTGCGGCGACTTTTTCGACAGGCGGTTTGATGCCTTCTTTGTTGACGGTGAAACCGAGGAATTTAACTTCTGGCTGGCCGAAGACACACTTCGAAGGGTTGATCGTGATACCGTTGTCTTCTAGTCTTTGTAGTACTGTGCGAAGGTGGTTTCGATGCGTAGCTTCGTCTGGGCTTGCGACAAGTAGGTCATCGATAAATGCGTAGACAAAATCTAGTCCATGCAGAACTTCGTGGATGAAGCGCTGGAACGTCTGGCCAGCATTTTTTAGACCTGGGGCCATTCTTGGAAATTCATAGAGACCCATGGGAGTTATCAAGGCTGACTTCTCTATGTCTTCATCGCGTATTTTGATCTGCTGGTAAGCTCGGTTGAGGTCAATGGTACTGAAGATTGTCTTGTTCGCCAGCTGGTACGTGAAATCCTTGATTCTAGGTATTGGATAGCGGTCTGGCACTGTGATTGCGTTAAGTCGTCTGTAGTCTCCGCATACACGTAGATCCCCGTTCTTTTTAGGTACGATGTGCAGTGGTGAAGACCACGGACTTTTGCTAGGTCGACATAGGCCTTGCTCGATCATCTTTTCAAATTCTTTTCGTACTTGCTCGTAGCGGTGCGGTGCGATAGGTCGGGCTTTACAATGCAGTGGTTGTCCAGTAGTTTCGATGAAATGCTCGACTTTATTTTTCGGTGTTAAATGCATTGACGTCAATCTTGTAGTTCCGGGAAAATCCGCTAGGATGTCGTGATACGATTGGTGAATGTCGATGCTTCGTATTGTAGGTATGCTTGTAGCTTGTACGATTGAGTTTGAAGATAGGTTGGTAACAGAGTCGATGAGTCTTCTGTTCTTCAGGTCGACTACGAGTTGGTGATGTTCCAGGAAATCAGCTCCGATGATTGGTTTGCTGACTTTGGCTACAATGAATGTCCACTTGAATGGTCTACGTAGGTGTAAATCGAGTTCCATTGCCTTTTCTCCGTATGTAGGTATGACGGTGTTGTTGGCAGCGTAAAGGTTGAAATTTAGTGGCTTCGGTGTCTGTCCTTTGCTTGGAGGTAGGACAGAAATGTTTGCACCCGTGTCGATTAGAAATTGTAGTCCTGATTTCTTGTCGGTTATAAATAGACGGTAAGACTTGTCTGTTACGCCGGAACCCGCCTCATCGAGCGTAAGGTTTAGTTTTCCGGCTTCTCGTTGAAAGTGCACGGTGTAGTGCAGCGTCTTGCATCTTTTCCGAATCTTCTATGGTAGTAGCAGTAGGGCGACGGTGTCTGGCTGCGTGAACGGCTACTCGAGTCACCTCTTCCCGTCGATCTGCCTTGGCGGTAGAATGGACGACGGCTTTGCTGGTACTGCTGCTGATTGTTTTGTGACGTTTTGAGAGCTGCGACTTCGAACGATAGTTTGCGGATCTCTTCGACGAGAAATTGCATGTCAGATGTTGCTGGAGCTTGCGCCGAGGTAGATGCAACTGCGGAGATCTGAGTGGTCGGGCTGGTCTCCATCATCTTATCTGCAAGCAATGCTAGTTCGTCGAGTGCGGTCTTTGTGCTGAAGGTTTCGCTCACTGCAAGTACAGATCGGACGTGTGGTGGAAGATGATTGGTCCACATCATACGAAGAGTAGAATCGGGAACCTTGTCGAGTGCGAGGCTTCGCATTCTTCGCAACAGTTGCGTAGGCTTCTGGTCCCCAAGTTCTACTTCGGAAAGTAGCTTCTGTAGTTGGCGGTTGTCGGACTCTTCATAGGCGGAAACTAGTCGGTTTTTGAGAGTGACGTACTGCTGCGTAGTTGGTGGGTTATGCAGTAGGTCGGCGATTTGCTCGATGTCTTGTTTTTCTAGCTTGGCTATCACCATCTGTGCGAGTTGCGCTTGCCCTTTGTTTAGGTCTGCTGTTGCGGCTTCAAAACTGATAAACCAGAGTCTTGGCTTGTCCCTCCAGAACGGTGGTATGCGCATTGACAGAGCAATGCCGGCGAGCTCGTGTGGGATGGCGGAAGCTTCTTGCAATTGCTGTCGCGGCGGTTGTGTAGAGTGATTCTGCATTCGAGGTTGAGGCTGAGCGGGCGTTCCTGAAGAGGATTCGTTTGGAGCGTCTTGTGAAGGTTCCATGGCGGATGTTGATGGACGCGGTGGAGTTCGTGGCAACATGTGTCTTCCCAGTAGATTTGAAATGCTCCGTTCTTCTGAGGATGTATTCTTGTTTAGGGTCACCAATGTAGGAAGGGGCCTATGGTAGGCCAGATGCTACCGTTGAACTCCTGTCTTGTCTGATTGACTGTGAGAGAATCCTGCCTGCTTTCCTAGTATCCTATTTCTACCTAGGTATTAACTTAGGAAGATTTTGGGATTAGTAGGAAGTAAGTAGAAACGCCTTTGAAGTCTTGAATTGGAATAATTTATTTACAGAGATTTTCCTAATATTTATACAAACTAGATAAAGTACCAAAAATGCATTAGCCAATGAGCGCGCGAGAATTATCACGCGATAGTCTGGGTTAGCTCCGCCCTTACTACTTATATTGTAATTCACAACGGCGCGCGAGTTCAGTCTTCGGGTGACAGCGGCTCGGCAAACTAGTGTAGTGAAGATTGGTGCGTGCGCGCAGTGTTGTGGCCGGTCGCGGTATGTTCCAGTGCAGAAACGACGAGCTTGAAGAATCGTGTCTTCGTATCTTCAAAGATGGTGTGCACCTGCTTCAACCTTCCAATGTTTCGTTGATGCGTCAAACATCACATGTTTCTTTTGACTGTGCTTCATACTAATGTTTCTGTTGACTTCTAAGTGTTTCTGTTGGCGCTGATAAAGTTATTGTCTCTTGGTATGTAGTTTCATTTCCCGCCGAATAAAATATGAGCTTGCGTTTTCTTTACTCCTTATCCATGATCCTCTCTTTCCCGGTAATCCTGGTATGGTATTGGTATTGCGAGGTAAAGGTATGGTGTTGGTAAAGGTATTCGGCAAGGTAAAAGGTAACTGTGGCAGGCAGCTACATATGTATAACACATGCATGATATGTGCATCCGTGCGAAACAGGGGCGCGCAGGCGGGTCGCTAGTGATAGATAAAATAAAAGTTGTAGTAGCCCACTGCTGGGCAGAAGCAGCCTCTTTTTAATGTTAATATAATATTGGATCTGGCCTTGTCTTTCACTTTGTATAATATTCATCTACCTACAGTTTTTAGTGAGGAAACTCTGATAATTGAACCTTGCATTTTAAAAGGTCTCAGCCAAATGAAGCTTGGTGGAATATGGAAGATATTCGTGCCAAACTCCAACCATTCCTCTAAACATTCTCCCTGTCCGACGAAAGCAACGATGTAATTCTCCATCGCGGTCGCTAGTCTGAGAGTTTATACTGAATTCCTCATCTTTCAGGATATCGAGGAGTGGATCTCAGGCGCTGGGGACGCAGGTTTTATCTACATATCCATGGGCTCGTCTGTCCGGACCAGCAGTATGCCGCTTACAGTCCACAAACTGATCGTAAACGCACTGGGCCGGCTACCCCAGAGGGTGTTGTGGAAGCAGGATGCTGAGCAGAACATGACTGATCTACCGTCGAATGTTCGGCTTCATAAGTGGTTACCGCAGCAGGATTTACTTGGTGAGATTTTATAACTAGCTTTCGGGTCTTTTTTATACATACTTGCTGAAAGAGCAAGCATAGCCCCTTTGATGTTTAGTGGTAACCATCACCTATATATAGCAAAGAGAGTCCATCCATTTGAGGACAAACCTTGAGTGCATGTAATTACACTGGCAACCACATCGTTCAAACCAAAACACAGCAACGCGGCTTGGCAGCAGAAATAGCCATGGTGGTAGTACTTTCGGAACGAGCCCTTCACAAAGAGATAACATCGTTTTATTTTTACAGAACTAAAATAAATTATTTGCAAGCAATTGTACAGTCATCTTGAGGTACAAATATTTTTCTGTTCCATTTCCAGGTCATCCAAAGATCAAAGCGTTTGTAACTCATGGGGGCCTGCTCAGCATGTTTGAGACGGTCTACCACGGCGTGCCCATAGTTACCATCCCTGTCTTCTGCGACCATGACTCCAACGCAGCGAAAGCTGAGACCGACGGCTACGCCAAGAAGATAGAACTCAGACATCTCACATCAGAGAAACTGTACCAAGCCATCGCAGAAGTCGTCACCGAGCCGAGATATAAGATAGAAGTGAAAAAGAGGCAGCTTTATCTTAGAGATCAGAAAGAATCGCCTCTGGAAAGAGCTATTTACTGGACTGAGTATGTACTAAGGCACAAGGGTGCGTATCACTTGCAATCGCCAGCCAAGGACTTAACCTTCTTCCAATACTACATGTTTGATGTCGTCCTTTTTGTGATGTTTGTATTCATATCTATTTTAGTCCTTGTTTCCTACGCAGTAAGGTTAGGAATCAAGAAGCTAGCGAGGTTTCTTCAGAGCAGGCAAATACTGGATAAGCGTGGACTACTGCGGACCAAAATGTTGATGAATCACAGTTTGTTGAAAAAGAAAAAGTTGTAAACCAAATTACTTGAATAATTTAACAAGTTGCGAATTAAGTAGTCCATAACTTAATTTTGTAGTTGATACCTACTAAAATGAAATTTGTTAGGTAGGTAATTTATTTCTGACAAAAATGTTCTGAATATAAATAGATAGGATTGGCTGTCACTGTCGTACTTGTGGACCTTTCCAATCTATAGGTATGCGGTTCCATACCCCCGGTTTCTGAAAGCTCCATCAACACTAATCGGCTGTCAAGTCACTAGCTATTTCAGTTTTTACTTCAAATTAAAAGGAGTTAGCAAGTGACTTGACAGCCGATTAGCTTTCAGAAACCGGGGGTTAGAATATATGTCCAAGGGGTAGTCAGAGCTAGCTCCAGGAGTGGCTCTTTATAATCTTTCACTGTGATTATTATTATTTAGAATTGTATTTTTGGATGAATTAGCAAAATCATTGATGTGATATTACAAGGTAGGTAATTCCAATGAGTTAAAAAAATGTAGTATTGGAATAAAACCACCGTTAACAATCAAAGTTACCACTAATTGTTAATTAATCTATGGCTTATTATCAAATGTAGGGTGGGTTATTTATATTTTAGGTTAGTAAACAATGTAAATAATATTTTATTATTAGGCCTTTAGATTATAAAAAAAACCCCTTGCATGGTGGGTAGCTGAGAAAGGCAAACGCAATTAAACCATGATAATTAGGTATTAATTAAAAAATGTGAATACCAATAGTTTAATCCATATAAGTTGTAGACTCAAATAATAAAAAATATCTGGTTCTACTTCTCTACTTTGGCATTACTTATATATAATATTTCGTCATTACAGTTCATTATTTGGGACAAAATGTATGAGATCGAAACTAGAAGCAGACTTTAACGACTCTACAAATTATTTAATATTGTTTGTAGATAAGTTTTTTATTGTTCGCTCACTCTACGAATATTAAGTAAATAGGATAAGTTAAATAAAATAAACGATATTTTGTTTTTTGTAACATTTTATTTTCAAATTATACATAGCTATGAGATTTGCACCTGGATTTTACACGTGCAAAAGGCTTACTTAAACAACTAAGGACTAGAATCGTGTTTGTTTAAGTTTAAAACAAAGTTTAAGTCTTGACACGTGCCAAGTCTCCGCATTGTAAGCATTTGGGATTGTAATCTCCGTAATCCGATTTCGTGAGCACAACGTATTAACTTAATCTAAATATGTAAACGAAATGAGTGAAACCTTACATAGGACTTATCGTAAGTGAATGAAGGAAATCGACGAGAATACCAGAGCTAAGCTAGTTATTATCAGATAACCATGAACTATCCCCCAGGTTTTATAAATAAATAATAATTCTGGACAATCCACACAGCACTATCTAGCCCCAAAATAAGCTTGTGTTATGGGTACTAGATAACTGATATATTTAATACATTATATACTTACATAGATAGATATTTTTTTATTGTACATAGAAAACACCCAGACCATCGGAACAAATTTCTGCAGATCGTACACAAATTTGTTCCAAGGCGGGAATCGAACCCGCAACCTCTTGCGTCGCAGGCAGCCTCTCGCCCGCTGCGCTACAGAGGTCATCAAGTTTTGAAAGCTCTATGAACAGTAATCGTTTTTTTTTATTATAGTGTTATGTTTTATAATGTTAACTATACCTACATAAAGAAATTACAGAGATGAAGGAGAAGGTCGCGGGCTTAGATCTTGGCACGGAGGCTAACTTTCGGGAGATTATAAAATTTTTGTAATACTAATCGGCTGTCAAGTCACTTGCAATCTCTATCTAATTTGAAGTAAAAACTAAAATAGCAAAGTGACTTGATAGCTGATTAGTGCTGATCGAGTTTTCAGAAACCGGGGGCCAGAAGTGCTATTTTGGTAACAAAACTCACGCAAAAGCCGTGGAATCCGGCGAGGTGAATGTTTTGAAATAGCCCAAGAATGGTGAAGTTAATCATAAATATGAATATCCAAAAACACCATCTTTATTAAATAAGTGTTCTCCGAAACTTTGATTATTTGCAATTTCATAACTACCTTCAAAAATTTTGACACGAGCGTTCGATAAAAAGATCAGTTTTCGAAAATTGTCTATTTACACCATGTGTATTTAACCCGTGCAAAACGGGAGCAGGACAGAGAACAATTTATAATAATACTTAATTTGTACGTCCTAAGCCCTAGAGCCTAATCTCCTCGTGATGAACCTGTAGGCAAGCTTGCAGACAGCGAACATGGTGCGGTGACGACTCCAGCCGAGGGACAAGGCTAGGAGTCGTCGGAGAAGGCATTACATGGTCACCTTCGTCGGCTCTTGGCCATGGCCGATCACGCTTATATCCTGGAAATGAAGTATTAAAATGTAGCTATATATTCATGTAGGTCTACATGATAGAGAGGGGTTGAAGAAACCTGTTGTATCGACCCCACTTGGCATGGGATAAAGTTATCCTTGTGGTTTTACTGAATATGTACCATTTAATTTCAACTTCAACTTTAGGGCAGGAAAATAATAAAAAATAGGATCGCTACTATATACTTTCCTATCCATCAATTTGAAGCATACCTACAACGCTGCTTGGCGGCAAAAATAAGCATGGCGGTAAGAAAGTGGTAGTACTTTCCCAGAAATAGCCCTTCACAAAGAGCTCTACTAACAAACATTGATAAGACATTGATTGTAACTGACACAGCTTGAACTTGGCTCAATCACTCTCAAAGTATTATGCGTTATTGATTTTGTACTATAGCTTGCTGTTGTAATAATGCAAGAGAAAATCAACTCAAATTAGTATAATATTATTAAACTGATGAGCACCGGTGGTCTAGTACGAATAACCTCGCCTTCCGGTCGTGATTTTTCACTTCCAAATATTTATAGTGCCACCAACTTATCCGAACCGGTCTGAGGTTAGCCGTTTGTGGCATAAACGGCCAATAGCGAATGGAAGATGGCCCAAACGGCTAACTTCAGACCGGTTCAGATAAGTTGGTGGCTCTGTTTGTGTGTGACGAAGGAAAACGTTGTGAGGAAACTAGTTAGTACTTATGCAGTGATGGGCCCGCAATCTGTCACGTGTGGGATACGAAGTACTGAAAAACGTGGGTATGTGCCAAATATATATATTTAAACGTACATCCTCAAAGAATCTTTAAGTTCAAATCCTCGAAGAGTTCGGAGATCTGAGGGGATATAGCTACCATGCCTGGGGATCAAAGTTGTAATGCTGTTGTGCATAAATTCAATAATGATCTGACCTTCTGTTCTTCCTCGTCGGTAACACTCGTTACTTTGTTGCTGTCGCCCGATGTAGCAATGCGCATGATGTCATCTATAAACGAAAATAAATTTGTTTGAATTGTCAGTCAATCTCCAATTATTATAAAATTTATTTTTATAATAATAATTTGATTATTTCAAGTTGTTAAAATAGGTCATAGGGGCGATAAAATGTGTAGTGACGTGATTATTTTCAATTATATTTATGCCTTTCGGCTAGTTAGAATATATCTTAAATGAGGTACTTATTAATTGTAATCGAGAAAATAACACCTCACCAATAATTTAAAAAAGAGATACGACCGTTTAATAAGATTCTTATGGCAGCATGTTTAAATCTAAATCACATAGAATTTTGGGATAAAAAACCCATGTTTTACCTACTGTATTAGCTCGCACCTGCCTTTCTATTACTGTTTATCAGCAAAGCTCTAACAGAACTCTTTTACAAAGAGCTCTACTATAAGTAGGCACTATTGATATCTTAGTGGATACTCGTCATGATATAAACGATAGATATATATAACGATAGATATGCTAAGGTTCCATAGATACAGACTGCATAATTTACTCGACTAGTTGGCAGTTTGTGTGTGTTAGGGACTGCAGCGCAAAGCCCGCCTAAGTGGCAAGTGCGGCAGATTATAACTGGGAGAGCGCCGGTGGTCTAGTAAGAATAACCCCCACTCTGTAATGAATGATCGTAGCTTGGAATTCGGTCGCGCAATGTTAGTGCTCTGAATCAGTGAAGGAGAACATCGTGAGGAAACCAGCTAGCAACATTACAGCGGCGTTGGGCTTGCAACCTGTCACGTATAGAATACTAACTACTGCAAAGCTTCAGAGGTCAATATCAATTTGATAGAGATTCAGCGTTTTTTCACTACATCAATAAAAACCAAAAATATACACAAGCGTTTTGATTTGTTTTTCTAACAAAAAATATTTGTTTGTTTGAAATCTTGGTTGTGTTTAGCTATAACTTACCACTACTAAGGCTATAGTTATCAAATCAAATCAAATCAAATCAAATCATTTATTCTCAGACCATCCAAGTCCAATTTGTTAGTACACACACAAATAAAAACTTAAAAACTAATGTTAGTCTTATAATGTCATATAATTAATACCTACAAATTACAAATTATTGAACCCCCTACCTTAGTTTATTTTTGTTTGTCATTACATGAACCATACAGCAATGGTTCATGTAATGACAGTCAAACCTACTGGCGAACACGCTCAGGATGGTGTTGGAGCTGGCGCGCACCCGGCGCAGCAGAGACGTGCAGCGCTTGCGCATACTGCTATGGAAGCAGTCCACTCGCGCGTCGGCAAACATCCCGGACGCGCTGCAGAAGCGAGGCAGCCCCACCAACACTCTGAACGCGTTATTAAATTGAACGCGAAGGGCATTGTATTGTTTTTGAGTATAGTCAGCCCACAGGCTGCTCGTGTAGAAACTGGTACAGTAAGCTCGGAAAAGTGTAATTTTGACATCAGTGGAGCAACGAGCAAACCTGCGGGCTATCATATTCGCTCTAACAGACAAGGCCCTCCGTTCTCTCTCTATATCCACATCATCCTTCAGGTCAGAAGTAACTAAATGTCCGAGATATTTAAATTGATCCACTCTATTTAGTGGCGTCCCATATAATTTTATTGGTGGTATGTGAGACGGACAGTTTCCTCTGGCCTGAAAGACCATGCACTCGCTCTTATTCACATTATATTTCAGGCCATGGCTATGAGCATAGCCCTCACAAATGGCTAAAAGCCTCCTCAAACCACAGACCGATGCACTCAGCAGCACCATGTCATCAGCGTAGCTAATATTATTGACACATACTTCGTCAACGTGGCAGCCGGCATAGGTGCTGCTGAGCTCATCTATCAGCGCGTTAACGTACAAAGCGTTACGCGTACGTACGTGCGTTATGTAAAGTTTTTTTATAATATCCCTAAAGTTTAATAGTCGAGTGTTATTATTTATTATCTGATCCTTAAAATAATTCTCTTAAGTGTGCACTACAAAACGAATAAAAAGAATACAACTGTACCTTTGAAGAAGTGCAGTACTCCAATGAGAAGGGCGAGAGATCCGAACGAGAGCATCCACCATCGCATCACGGTCACGATCCGTTTCGGGATAAACAGTTGCGTCTTCAGCATCCGTACGAACGTCTTGTTAAGAGCCAGGCCCTGGAAGCGACAACAGATCATTTAAGCCTCTCGCCCACAGGCGCGATCTAAACGCGCGTCCGCGATCTGTTTGTCCTCTTGCAACACACAATGTTAAACGTAAATGTCACCTAAAATGTAAAGTAAAGTCGTACTCTAAAGCGCAATCGCAGGACGCAGAATCGCAGAACGCGCCAAAATAAAGCAGTCTTAGTTCATAGTTATTTAGCGGTAATACATTATTACATGTCAGGGATCTAATTAATGTTTTACATGTGAATACACCAACAATAATAATAATAATAATAATGATGATAATTTACTGAAGTAAATTAATAACAAATTGTAAATAAATGTCAGTCTTAAGTTTACCTAAAATATAGTGTTTCAAGTCGATTTACATTTACGGACTTATCATCTGTGGATGATTTTTAGGGTTCCGTGCCAAAATGGTACGGTAACCATATTAATAGGGGCCCCGCTTCGCTGTCCGTCTGTATGTCTGTCCTTCGTCACCAAGCTGGATCTCATGAACCGTGAAGGCTAAACAGTTGAAATCTTCACAGATGATGTATTTCTGTTGCTGCTAAAACAACAAACAATCAAACTAAAATAAAATTAATATTTAAGGGGGCTACCATACGAAAAACGTCAGTTTTTGCCGTTTTTATAGATGGTACGGATCTCTTCGTGCGCGAGCCCGACTCGCACTTGGCTGGTTTTTAGTAATATAACGACTTCTAAACTTTTCTCTAGCATTTGTACATCTATAAATAACAGAAAGCAGCAGTATTTTGTTTAACTGCTGTTATTTCCCTTTAAGTGTGAAATTGGTTGATTGAAAATACTTTATTCCACATAGAAATAACAGTACAAAGACGAACTTAACGGTATAAAGCATTATCTTCCAGTTAACCTTTGTGCATTGTGGGCTTAAGATGTGTCAGTAGTGTCAAGACAAATTAAGCCAAACATTTCACACGTCAAATTATTCAAAGTGCTTGGTTTAAATAACCCCATTTGGGATTATAAGGGTATTACGTTACACATAGGCAAAGCAAATAAACCACAATACGTGCTTTATCTTATAGTTACCTTATTCTTTACCTAGCATATACTTCGGATTTTACAAGTGTGGAGGGTTATTCATCTGGCAAAATATACTGCAAACGCAGTAGAAAACAGCAACGTGTAATTACAGGCACATGAGGCATCTGTCATCATGCCTCAAGTTGATGGACGCAGGGCAGTGCATCGTAGGGCACGTTCCATCGTGCGTGACTTACGAGGCAATGATTTGTTACAGGTGATGGTTACCACTTAACATCATCGTGGGCCGTCCGCTTATTCCATCACTAGTAGTAAAAAAAAACAAAGTCACAGATGAAAGTGCCTAACGTTTTTGCAACTCAACAACTCCTGAGGGTGTAATCCGAAGGATCTAAATAGCGGTAAGTAAATATAAATTTTCGGAAACGACCACACATTGCCGGAACTATAATTTTTTCATCGAAAGGGGAACGTTAAGGCAAATATATCGCCGTTTTTTCTTGTAACCATTATTTTGTCCTAATAATGGGACCATCGAGGGAGAGCTATTTCACTGGAATTTGTGACCTCTCGCTCGCACGATTCGACATTTTGCAAGATATAAAATCACTAAGCCCAATTTTGTATAATCGCAAACAACTATTTTGTGTGCAAACACAGTTTGGTAAACAATTCATTTTGATCGGTGCAAGTTTGCCTAGGTACGAAAACTAGAAAAGTAAACTTTTTATGGAAAACATGTATCGATCAAAATGATTTATTTACTAAACTGTGCAAAACAACTAACTTTGTGATTTTTCGAAAATGGGTTTAGTGATTTTAGTCGCATTAGCTCCTATAGACCCTGCAGCCAGGTTGGTTGTCGGTTGAGGAAAGTGGGGCCGGAGTTCATACTAACTCTTATTAAACTCTAGAACCATTGAAACCATTGCAATTTATGGTTCGGTCCCAGTTTACGCTATCGTAAAGGTAACTTTTATTACTCGGGTAAGTAGTAAAAGTTACCTACGCTATCGTTAACTGCTGATCATTGACTGAAATGAATATGTTTTGAATATTACACGGGTATTTAACAGGTATTACCTTATTTTTTATATCCCGACGTTTCAGCTATATTACAATAACCGGGCAGATCATGGCTTTATAATTACACTAGTTGCGCCCCGCGGTTTCACACGCGTAGTTTTAAATCCCGGTATTCCCACGGGATTAAGTTACCCTATGTGCTATTCCAGACTATAATCTATCACCGTGCCAAATTTCATCCGGACGTTCAGCCGTTCTGGCGTTGTTTGAAAACAAACATCAAAACTTTCATATTTTTGCTATTTGTGTACCTGATAAGTTACCGTTTAATATTCAATACATAGGTGTTTATTACAGTCTAATTTACAAGGTAACTTAGGGTACAAACTACACCTTACAAACTAAAAAATGAAACAAGTAATAACAACTAGAGATATGTACAATGGGCGGTCTTATCGCTAACAAGCGATCTTTTCCAGACAACCTTTGGATGGAGAGGATTTATAGAAGATAGGTTATAAATCTTCCTAATATAGGTTGGTTTGGGTGCACCATAAAAACTTCTAGCTGTGATAAAAAAATCTACAGCTCTATCTATATCTAATCTATCTAATCTATAGATCTACTAGTAGTAGATAAACGATCGTAAATTAAATCTCGACCTTTCCCTTGAAGGTATGGTAGATAATTGATCATAACCACACCACGTGTTAGTTCCCACGACAGAAAGGCCCTACTCGTAATTGACTGTAATTTTATGAAATTAAGGCTAAATAAAGAACTTGCAAAAAGGAGGTTCCGTCGAAAGAGGGCTTTTTGCCATCTTCGTTATACATGGCAAATCATTTAATTCAATCGGTCTATTTTTAGAAAATAAACCCTATCCTGGTCACGGCACAACGGCTGGATCGATTTCGCTATTTCTTTTTTTGTTGTGTTTGCTATTTTTAGGAGAAAGTTCTCACACATCAAAAATTTTTAAGAAATTTTGTATAATATTTTTTAGGCGTTAGGCGGTACGAAGTTCGCGGGGTCAAATAGTAAGTCACCTATATTTTAATACCTTTTGTACTTGCGTAGCTTTGTGGTAGCGGCCACGCCTTCCGATTCTAAGGTTGTGGGTTCGAACCCGGTCGTGCCCCAATTAGAGTTTCTGATCCAAAGTTTATGTGCACCACAGTAGGTACTCTCAACGTTGAAGGAGTAGGTACATTGTTAGGAAACCGGCATGTCGGAAACCACAGATATGACGTACTGTTGGGTACACGGAACAGAGAAAAGTGGTTGGAAAAAATACAACCGAAAAACAAATATGTAATACCTATAAACTTCAAAATTATGTGTAAAGTGCTCAAAAGGAGGTATTGAGGCGCTCTATAAATACCTTCTCCAGACAGTTTTGAAGAGACATGAAAAATAAGATCAATCAGGCACCCTACCTCTTCGATCCAGAAAATTGGTGCAATGGTTCCAGGAAGCTGCTTGCACCAATCTAACTTCTCCGTTTTCAGAAGCTCAATGTTGAACTGAACTCTCGTCCTTGCCACCATGGGGGTGCCAGATATCTGTAAAATAACGCGAAGTTAAAGCAGTCAATAACCAGTAAAATCTCACCTTTTAAAACGTTTTATAAAATACTAGCGACCCGCCTGCGCGCCCCTGCTTCGCACGAGTGCACATATCATGCATGTATTATATATATAAACCTTCCTCTTGAATCATTCTATCTATTAAAAAAAACCGCATCAAAATCCGTTCCGTAGTTTTAAAGATTTAAGCATACAAAGGGACAAGAGGACATAGAGACAGAGAAAGCGACTGTTTTATACTATGTAGTGATAGTGATAGTGAAGCAATAGCAAATGCTTATTTTCTCTAGTATGTGGTCATCTCATCCAAGCGAATTTCATCCAATTCGGATGAGTTGACCCCTTCTTATAACGGGTGATAAAAGGAAGTAGTGGCCGCAGCCTCTCGGATACAACACTATTTTAGAAGCTGACGACTGCATGCTCTGAATTTTGATAGCCTTCACAACTCAGTTGATAACAGCTCTGCCTTCTGCACCGTAGGCCGTGGGTTCGATGTAAAATATTTATGTAATGAAGGCAGAAAAAAAACAAATTGTATAAATAAATAAAGAAACGAGACGAAATTCCACTTTGGGTTAAACTATAGCTACCCTGGTACCTGAGTTGAGGGTTGGGGATAGGGGGAAAGCATGTGGGGGTAGATGGCAAGTCTTTCCCTATAGTTCTTTTTTCTAGGAAATGAAAAAAAATTTCCAAAAAATTTCATACAAATTTCTTCACTTTAAAAAAAAAAATAACCCTAACCTAATGAGAATTCCTTCCCTTGAGTCTTTTTGTCATAGAGATGAAATATTACTACCAATTTTTTCATATAAAAAAAAAAACCCTAACCTAACTAGTAACTTACCTGAAAAATTAAATTATTTTTTTTCATTTCCTAGAAAAAAGGACTCAAGGGGAAGACTTGCCATCTACCCCCACTTGCATCCCCCCTATCCCCAACCCTCAACTCAGGTACAAGGATTGCTATAGCCAACCCCCACTTTGTAAAAGATGATATTTGTGATGTTTCACTTTGATATACTTCAGTTAATAGGGTCGAACGTAAGCCTCGTTAAATCTGACATAATGTGTAGGAGTTTTAGATATGTTCTCCCCAGTTTACCTACAAGGTTAGTAGTAGGGTAGTTTAATTACAACTACGCGTGATTTCAAACTTCACCACCACTTTTCTGCCTCATAATCTACCGTAAATACCGTTCTTTTCCTCTTCTTACTTGCCTGTATGTGTTTCCGTTTGTTTGTGATCAAATAAATATTGTAATCTTTTTTATTCTACTACCCATTGGGAATAGGTAGAAATATTATGAACCCTGATTATGTTTTGATAGATTTTAATAGAATGACTCATCGGACCCCCAAAACATTCTCCACCTATTTAGTTCACCTTTATTTTCGTATCTATTATTTAGGAATATATCTATTATTAATCTATCTTCTTCTTCTTTCAAATCGATAATCAACTTTTAATAGTTTGTCACGTCTTTGGCACTATCCGTGCATTGTAGGATATATTATTATGTTCTTTGCATAACAAAATAATTGTATTTTAACTCGACTATGACTTAAAATCAAAGCTAAAACCCGAGTTTAAGAATGGTCTAACTAGTAAAAAGTTCATTTTGTCACATTTTATTATAATACTAGCGACCAGCCCGCGCGCCCCTGCTTCGCATAAGTGCACATTGCTTTTCTACTAAATCATGTAATGTAAAAAATGTATTATACATATAAAACTTCCTCTTGAATTACTCTATTTATTAAAAAAACCGCATCAAAATCCGTTGCGTATTTTTAAAGATTTAAGCATACATAGGTATATAGGGACATAGGGACAGAGAAAGCGCCTTTGTTTTATACTATGTAGTAAAGACGGACTGTCTTCCTTACCGGCTCGAAATCAATCTGTATTTCATGTTCGTTGGGGTCGGGATTCATTCCCTTTACACTTTCCACCAGCTTAGGATCGGCGTCCAGGAAGTGAGGCATAGAGGCGTACATCGGAGCATTAATGCACTTGGCCAAGTCCATGAGACCCTTTAGAAGATTAAGAAAATAAGTTAGAAGTATAATTAGAAGAGCGATTAACTGAAAAATATTTGCTAAGATTTGTGTCTGAGGGCGTAGTCGCAGTTTTGGTTGACACATTACACGCGTGTATGAGAAGTGAAAGTAAAAGTGTATGAAGTGAAAAGTCGGTGTATGTCCGCTAGGGGCGCTTTTCTTATTTTCATACAAAAACTGCGTGTAGTGTACACCATACACGCGTGTAATATGTCAACCAAAACTGCGACTACGCCCTCTGATAAAGTATAGCTTAGGTCTGATCTGAGGTAGGTATTAGGCAAGAACATACACACTGTAGGCCGCTGCAAATTATGAAGAAATAAGGCAGATAATTCAAAGTACAGATGGTGAATGCAGACGCGACCCATCTCGCTATACCTTTTTAGGAGGATGGCTCACAGGGGGGCTTTTAGTGGGTTCGAGCCCCACATACCCCCTTCCGCCACCCCCACGGCGGAAGACTACCCATCCACCGTGTGGGTGGGGGCGAAGGCATTTTCCCCTTAAAAAATTAAAGGTAATTCATACTATATGCACAATAATAAGTAGGCAAATTAATACATTATCGCAGATGAGAGAATACAATAACCCGATAGTAAGTCACTAGAAACATGATCTCACCAAATTAAAACCATGTTTTTCAATATTTTGGTGGTTTCTTATCATGTTCTTATATTTTTATATCCGACTCACAATTCAATATTTTATGTCAGGGAGTGGATTTGTTGAATTATGTAACACCTTTTAAAAAGCACGTTAAGCTTCTTCGAGGCTTTGTAAGCCTAAACTCTGCTATGTAATAATAATGATAAAGGCCTTTATTTCAGATACACTCAATATTGGTTTTGCAAGGTTCGTATCGACAATTGGTGGCGTTTACCGTTAATTGGCAAAGGCCTCATCCTACAACTTCCACTCTTCTCTTACTCTCTGTTCTAGCCCATTTTTATCCTGCAACACATTTCGACTTCCCATCTTTCGTATTGTCTTTGTGTGACAGTCTTCTTCTTCTGCTTCTTGCCCTTATCCCACTTTATGTAGGGTCGGCGCAACAGGTTTTTTCTTCCACTTTCCTCTATCATCCGTCATCTCAGTAGTCACTCCTACTATCCATCCAACTTTTCTTTGACCTATCTCTACTCCTTTATCCATCCACATTCATCTCTAACACTCTTTTCATTACATTACATTCATCCCTTCACATGACACGCCCATACCACGCTAACCTATCGCTCCGCATTTTTTGGGCACTGGCGCCACTTTCAATGTCTCTAATAAAGTCATTCCTTATCTTATCCATTCTCGTCACTCCACATTCATTGTGTAAACGTATAATCCTTGATGAAAAAAAATAAGAGTATTAGTGCTCTTTGTGAAGGGCTCGTCCGGGGAAGTACTACCACCACGCCTTTTTCTGCTGCCAAGCAGCGTTGCGGTTTCGGCTTAAAGAGTGTGGTCGACGGTGTAATTACAGGCACATGAGGCTTAACATCTGTATGCCTCAAGTTGGCTTACGAGGAAATACTTTGTTATAGGTAATGGTTACCACTTGACAGCAGGTGGGCCATCTGCTTGTTGCATTAGCTAGTTGTATAAAAAATATCCTTAAATAGGTACCTAAGTACCTTTGGAGGGCACACTCCAGGTTCATTGCAGAAGCACTGGAGCTCAGGGTCGTTGGCTAAGTCGCCGATGCTGGCGATGTACCGGTTGGTGTGGATTCCACTGTAGGAGGTCTTCTTCTGATACCAGGGCTTGAAGGACCTGCGGGAATTGGCGCCAAAATGAATTCAGCAGATCTACCACAGATTGGTAAATCTTGTGATTCATAACTTACATCGTCAGTGTAGTTTAGTGTTTTTCAATCTTTTTGAATACGAGATCTATATGGGTTGAAAAATTCTGGCGACCCCCTTGGGCCATACAGAGACAAAAAGTTATACGCCATTCTTCTCACTGAAAGTGTGTTTTACTGTAGTGTAACTTGCCTTTTTCCTTAAGCGCGCGACCTCCGAGGAAGGCTTCGTGTGTGGGTCGCAACACTTAGGGGAGTCGCGACCCACAGATTGAAAAACACTGGTAATACAGTGTACAGTAGGCAACCTTAATCTCCTCAACAAACATACACTAATTCAGTTTTGAAGTGGAAATTGTATTGTTTTTAATGTATTTATTTTTTAATGTAAAGTTTTCGAAAAACAAAAACCAATAAATATTCCTCAATACAGACATTTAAAATATTTGTATTTAAAATATAATAAACTAGCGACCCGCCCGCGCGCCCCTGCTTCGCACGGGTGCACATATCGTGCATGTATTATACATATAAACCTTCCTCTTGAATCACTCTATCTATTAAAAAACCGCATTAAAATCCGTTACGTAGTTTTAAAGATTTAAGCATACATAGGGACATAGGGACAGAGAAAACGACTTTGTTTTATACTATGTAGTGATACGACAAGGACATCACAGGTGACTTATATACGGACCTGCATAAATCCCCTGAAAAGGACTGCAGTCTGTCGTTCATAGTCAAGAAGGGGGGAAACACAGTGCCATCCGTCCCCTGGTACTCATTACAATGATCCCTCCATTTGTCCATCTGCGGAGCCCCATCGATGGCGACCACTGAGCCAACCTCCATTACATTTTTAATACCTCTCTTTACGGTGACAACATGAGGGTCGATTGTACCGTTTCTCTGAAAAAATCGATAAAAAGAAGAAATTTCTAGTTTTAATATAACTTACGGCTTTGAATTAAATTTTTAGGTCATCCTGAAGAGGCAGTCGCTCTTTTTCAGAATTTACCATTCATATAATATTTAATTTATAATAAAAACTCACCGTCCCGAACAAAGAAAATCTAAATTGGTTATTAGGCTCTATCACCAATCCCGTAATACCTTCCTTTTTGAACTGCGCACACGCAGCTTTCGGCGCAAACTCTGTTCTTGCGCAGTTAATGATGATGCCGTTAAAGAGGATGTCAATGACTTTGGTTCTCAAGAAGACGTCTGCAGGGTTGTCAAAGATGCCAACGAGAGCTTTGTAAACCACGTTGAGCATAGCTGGCTTATCACGGTTCACTGATAATATCGTGCCCTGAAGAAATATAACAGACATTCAAATTGTATGATTATCTATAATTATAACTAGTGACCCGCCCCGGCTTAGCACGGATGCAATGCTTATGTATTATACTTATAAGCCTTCCTCTTGAATCACTCTATCTATTAAAAAAACCGCATCGAAATCCGTTGCGTAGTTTTAAAGATCTAAGCATACATAGGGAAAGTCGAACATACAGACAGCGGGAAGAGACTTTGTTTCATACGATGTAGTGATAATGTAAACACCATTGTGCGTAATGCACCAGCATTACGCACAATGGTGTTTACTCTCTACTACTCTCTTATTATATATTAGACTACTCTCTTATTTGGTTGGTTGAGAACTCTCGCGTCTCCATACAAAACACGGGCTGTGGATAGGATACTAATCGATTCAAAAAATCAATTTGCGAGGTCGAATTACAAATAGCAAAGTTGTAATAATTCGGAATTAAGCCCCTAGCCGTAGTAAGTGGCAATCCGTAGGAGAATCAAAGTAACCTGCATGCTCTCTCTAAGCCCGTATATTATCCTACTATTATTATAAACGTGAGTTTGTAAGTATGGATGGATGGATGGATGGATGTTTGTTACTCTTTTACGCTTGAACGGCTTAACGGATCGAGATGAAACTTGGCAGAGAGATACATTATAGTCTGGAATAACACATAGGCTACTTTTTATACCGTGGGAATAAAAACTACCGGGAAATACATACATACACATACACCATAAAAATACCGGGATTTAAAACTACGCGGGTTAAAACCGCAGGGCGCTAATAGTTTATTACATAAATGATAGTAAGCTCACAGTACGCAGACCATAACGCTTACTATCTTAGCTTTAAACTTTAAATATACTTAACTAATCGCTGATAACATGAATTTTATCATTAAATACATCGACAGTGTATGTACATCTTACCATCATAAACACATGAGGGATGGTGACCACTTCGTCCCCAGTGAGTCCCGGTCCCGACAGATCAGGTCTGAAGTAGAACGTGTCCCGTTTCTTGTAAGTTACGGTGTCGTCCTCCTCATGGTCTTCGATTTCTACCTTCTCTTTCCATTCCCTAAAAATACGCAGAGTTTGAATGAGATAATCATGGTCACCTTCCTGCCTCATCCCACGCTAAGTGGGGTTGACACAACAGGGGCATTATTCTCTATGACATAGGAGATTCTTTGCCCCAAACCGTGAAACGTCAAAACTTGATGTTTGGCTTTATTCTATAAGACATAGGAGATACTTTGCCCTAACCGTGTGACTTCGCAACGTGATCTAACCGCGAAAGCGGTTGGTTTGGTCATAGTGAATAACGCCCCTGATTTTACCTAAATTGATAATCCAATTATCGGTCAACTCGGTAAAAAGGTATGAGGTAACAAACATTAGTATAAAAAACAGTCGAATAGACAACCTCTCCCTTTTTTTGGAGTCATTTAAAAATCAAATGGCCCTCATGTAAAGTGGTAACCATCACCTATAATAAAGTATTGTGTCGCAAGTCACGCACGATATAATCTTGCCCTATGATGTAAACTACGAGTATGCCCGGCGTCCATCAACTTGATGCATAGGCACATCAGTACTATAATTTCTTTACTTTTTTCTTTATACTGCAAGCCACTTCTTTCCCACGTGCATTTTTTATGAGGGGGTGTCATACCGGACATACAAGGCCTTTTTTGCCTACAATTTTGAACTTTTTCCACGATATACTTAACTGAATAATAAATTGTAAGTGGCACTTAACGACTTGTTTTGTGATTGAAAAGGGTTGGGAAGTGTTTTATTGTTCTTTATAGGTGTCAAGGTTATTTAAGTTTAGTTAATAAACAACTGAAACTGAAACACGAGGTATATAGGTATAGTTTTTTTATTATTTTTATAGTGTTGTGTAGTTATTTATTACACACGGAAATTGCAAAGAAACAATGTAACAAATCAATTAAATAAATCAATAGCACAATTCTTACATGTTAGGTATGTTATTTCGTTTGTTAGATTATAGAGTGTTTTATTTATAGAGTGTTCTATCTATCTAATATACAAGGCTATGTCTACCCCTAAATAAATGTATTTGGACTTTCCACACAGCACTATCTAGCTCCAAACAAAGCTAAGGCTTGTAATATGGGATAGCTGATATAATACATTAAAGTATTGGTTGCGCCCGCGGTTTCATCCGCGCAAATAGCTACTGCCAACTGAGCTGTAAAGGAAACAAGAACGCGGTAATTTTGTCAACCGGAAAGAAGGAGCTTGTTTTGCTCCTTAATTATCATAGTAAATTCAGAATAATACGCGCGTTCGGATGTTTTGTGTTTCTACAGTGAAGTTCTGAAATATAATTCAGATATTTTATAGAGTTAAGGCGTTGACAACACCTAATATTACTCTCGCTCGCACGATTCGACATTTTGAAAGATATAAAATCACAAATTCAAATTTTGAAAAATCACAAACAACCGTTTTGTGTGCAATCACATTGCACAAAGTTTGGTAAAAATTTCATTTTGATTGATGCAAGTTTTCCTACTCAAAAGTTTGCTTGATTACGAAAACTAAAAAAACAAACTTTTAAGTAGGAAAACGTGTAACGATCAAAATGATTTTTTGACTAAACTGTGCTCAACGTGATTACACACAAAATGGTTGTTTGCGTTTTTCGAAAATGGGTTTAGTGATTTTATATCTCTCAACAAGTCAAAACGTGCGAGCGAGAGTCACATTAGCTCTTGTTTTCGTCCTAAGTGAGACAAGGAACTTTTAGATTTTAGAGACAACCCTGGAAGACGAAGTTTTCTCCTACCAATGTACTGCCGACATTGCGAGGATTCGATCAGATCAGATTTTACTAACTTAAACGAAAAGTATAGAAAAAGTTTAGAAACAAGAAATTAATACATAGATCAATTATAATTGTAAACATAATAACCTACATACCTATAAAAATGATAAGTTAATAAGAAGTATAAGTTATACTACAAAAAATCCCTGATTATGTTAGGGGAAACAGCGCCTTTTAACAGATTTATAATAATAATAATAAAAAAAAATAGTCTCCAGAAAATATACTCACTCAAAATAATAAGGTCCAATTTCCTTAACAATAGGATCAGCTCCCTTCATGATTTCGTCGACGTTGGTGTAGTTGAACATGTACACTTTGAAGTCCAGAGCGAAAGGTATAACCTCCCACATCTTGCGGACGTCGGTCTTCTTAGACAGCGCCATTTCCTGAAGAAGAATTAATAAATAAATTATTTATTTATAATGCTGGACAATCCACACAACACTATCTAGCCCCAAAGTAAGCTACTCAAAGCTTGTGTTATGGGTACTAGATAACTGATATTTTTAATACATTATATACTTACATAGATAAATATTTTTTAAACACCCAGACCAACGGAAAAAAAATCTGCAGATCATACACAAATTTGTTCCGAGGCGGGAATCGCACCCGCAACCTCTGCGTCGCAGGCGGACTCTCGCCCGCTGCGCCACTAAGGTCGTCAATATAATAATAAACGTAGTACAGCTTTTTATGAAGGGCTCGTCCGGGGAAGTACTACCACCACGTCTTTTTCTGCCGCCAAGCAACGTTGCTATGTTTCGGTTTGAAGAGTAAGTGAGTGTTATTACAGGCACACGAAGCTTAAAATCTGTAATGCCTCAAGATGACGGACGCAGGGCAGTGTATTGTAGGGCACGTTTATATGGGTGACTTACGAGGCAATGCTTTTAGGTGATGGTTATCACTTAACATTAGGTGGACAATCTGCTTGTTTCGTCAGCTAATTGTATTAAAATAATATACGAATAAAACATTGCCTTTACTAAGTCAAAGTCTTGATCCCCAGAACGGGAGATATCGTCTCCGATCTCTCAGTGAAAGTCAAAATATATTTATTCAAAAATTCACAAGGATTTGGAACGTCTTAAAACTTAGTGACTCTAGGTGCCAGTTCCACGCGACCAACCAGTACCAGTCAGCCCCTTAATAAATCAATAAATAAAGCGTTGCTTCTTAATTTTCAATCTTTCTGTCATGCATGCAGTGTCATTGCTTTTGACTTTTCGGATATTTCAGTATCCAAGACCTTCAACTGGTCACACGAGATAAAGTTACAAAATGATATTCCCAAGTTTTCTGTAATAGCTTGTGAAAGAGCCATAAATCAGTGGAGCCATTACCCACAACTGTCGTCCAAAAATTTTATACCTACGTGTGTGTCATAGCCATTATACCTAAATTTATCTTTTTCCACGATATGCTAATACAATTATGCGTTGAGCACTAATAAACATACTACTTGTATCAACATCTTTCGACTCAGGTCGAACATTTTTTATCATATTTAATAACAGCGTTAAAATAACAATTTTAACGATAGCTATCAATCATCATCATCAACATCTTACGCCTATGTTAGTCCACTGCTGGACGTAGGTCTCACCCAAGACGCGCCACTGAGCCCGGTTTTTGGCTCATCTTATCCAGTCTTCTTATCCAGTGCTTGCCAACTACATTTCTTACAGTTCCTTGTAGGAGGGTGTGACATACACTAGGTACACATACCAAAACGCGGCAATTAATTCAAAAAATTATAAAAAGAATGACACAGATTTTATGTTTATTAATTTGCTATTATTTATATTTATGTATATCAAGAGAGAGGAGAGAGAGGCCTATACCCAGCAGTGGGTGCATACAGGCTGAATAGATAGATAGATAGATGTATATCAAATCGACTGAGGCTTATGTTTTCAGTTGATAATCCTTTACAGAAGTACTTTTTGAAATAATGCTTTTTATTAAACTATTCTTTATATCAGTATTTTAGAGGGGAGCGGAAATCTTTCGACGATAGACATCCGCTAGACACGATACGTGTACGATAGACTATCGTACAGACTGTTCAAAGTGTAGTTTAGAGATCTGAGGCTTCAATAAAATATATTTAATTATGACAAATTACATTTAAATGTTATTTTAACACTGAACAATGTTGAAGTGCTCAAATAAATATCATTTCATTTTGAGAAGTATTAAAAAAATATTTTATGAGATAAAATATAGGAACTCTTAGAAACTTTTCATGAAACTAGAGGAGGAAGGAGGACTATGTCCGGCAATGAAGTTCAGTCTGATGGTAATGTGATGGTGACGATTAGAACTTACCTTTTTTAATTGACTCTTCAATATCACCGGGAAGAGAACCCACCCAAAAATGACCCCGAACAGGGCAGTTCCACCGCCAATAGCCGCATACTTCAGAGACTTCGGGAGCGCCATGTTGTCTTCAAGAATCTAACTGTAAGTATATGAAAAAGTACATTATAGAAACGACACCAGTTTTTATACAACTTGCGGTGTCAACAGTTTTACCAAAATTATCACCTACAAGCTGCGCCCCGCGGTTTCACCCGCGTTGTTTTAAATCCGGTATTCCCACGGGATCTAAAGAAACCTATGTGCCAAATTTCTAGAATCTGTGTGATATCTCTGAAAAATTTTATCCAGACCCGTTTCGCCGTTCTGACGATATTGAGTAACAAACATCCTTACATGCATTCATCTAAATTTTCACATTTATGAATTAAGTAGTGTGATTTTATCATTTAGCTTTGTATTGGCAAAAAACCTTGGAACCATGCAACCTTTTAATTTCAGTAAAATAACCATCTACAGTGTGCCTTGAGCATTCGATCAATACAGAAATCATACCCAATGTGCGTATTTTCACATGAACTTGAGTAATTTGCAATACATCAGAAGGCTTCACTTATAACCTTGGTATTGGTAATTTTGCTCGCTGCTTTGTGATGAATAACCTCAATTTATTACTTTGTATATTTCTTGGCTAGCGGCTTGCCACGGCTTCTAAGCATAAGCATCAGCTTGATTATTAGCTTAGAAAACATAAAAAAACAACTGCTCACACAAAGAAAATTTTGAACTAATTAGTAGGTATGATTTTTTATCCCACTTGATGGAACAATAATAGAAGGCCCACCTGATGTTAAAGTGTCTTTGTTATAGATGATAGTTTCTCCTACTACTATTATAAACGCGAATGTTTGTAAGTATAGATGGATGGATGTTTGTTACTCTACTGTACTGTACTGTTGTTTCTTTGTTACACGTCGTAACGGCTGAACGGATCTAGATGTTGGCAGAAAGATAGATTATAATCTGGAATAGCACATACGCTACTTTTTTCCCGTGGGAATACCGGGATCTGCGCGGGTGAAACCGCGGGGCGCAACTAGTTATCTATAACAAAGTTTTGTCTTACACGCAAGGAATATGTGGCCTAGGGTGGAGTACCCGGCAACTATGAAAGTTAGAACAAATTTAGTTAGAAATGACAAATTTTAGCCATAATTATTTATCGGGAACAGCGTAGATAACAATATGAGCAAATCAAGTATAAGGAAAATTTACATTCATAATTATAAGCAATTTTCTTACAAATCGTGTTTTAGTAGTGAATACTAAAACACGATTTGTAAGAAAATTGTAATTGAATAAATGAATGAATGAACGCGAGCAGAGCCACGGGCGGCAGCAAGTATAAGATGAATATTCTTATTACCACAGTTTGAGACTACAATTTTAAACAATATATGAAAGCCAAACGAGCTACAACGCCACAATGGTCCAAGTACCAAGGGTCCAATTTATCACAAAATATCAGAATAATGTGTTTCGTGTTTCGACGATTTATCATGAGGTCTACACTATCTGAATATTATAAAATGCCACGTTACTGACTTATTCTAGAAACCACAACGAGAACAAATATTTATTTTTTACACTGAGAATAAACATTTATACTTATTTTGTACTGAACGTAGATGTTTGTTCTCTGTCTGGGTGTTACTTTATTATAAGTATGTATAAACAAAAAAGTATTTAAGAATAATTTCATCTATCTGGTTGCCATAGCAAAAGCTTTAAGTTAGTTTGGTGCTAGACAGTGCTGTGTGGAGAGTCCACCATTATTTATTTATGTATTTGAAAAAAAAAACTAAAATATTTACCGTGACTTATGAAAGCCTGTTTTAACATTTTCTTTAATATTTATGTTGTGGTCCGTACAAGGCGAACATCAAACGGTAGTTAGAATGTAGTCATACAATGATAGGCATCTAAGTTATAGGGTGACATGGAACGGTTACACCGATCCTCAGGGAAGACATTAGGACGATCTGTGTTCTTTTGAATGATGAACTGAAGGAAGATTGTGTTATGTTTTTTTATGTACATATTACAAGTCCCTTATTGCAAAACTTGGAAGATATTTTAACAATTAATAATGACCTTATTAACAAGCTTAAGAATAAAAATTATAAAATCAAACAATAGTACATTATGGTACTAGTGTGTTACATTGGTGATTACCGCCGAGGCGCCATTGAGACCCGAGCCGTAGGCAAGGGTCTTAAGAGAGCCGAGGACGGTAATCATCAATACACACGTGTATCATACGACGTTTTTCAACACACTTGTAAAATAACAATAAAAACTCACAGAACAGATATTTTTCCTTGGAGTATTCAGGTAGTAAAGTTTCCATAACGTTAAGCGCTTCACATTTTATATCGGGCGGTGTACAACATAAATCATTTTCTTCGTAACTAGGACTTGTAGAAATTTTAATTAATAAATAACTATTATATAATTTCAACAGTGAAAACGAGTTGTGAAAAATGTTTCGCTACGGCGGGAAAAATTAATCAGTTTTCTTAGGCGTGCGCATTGCGATCGGCCACAGACTAAAGGGATGAGGTTTTTTTTTATTTTCTGCGCATAGGGTTTGCGCCTATTCTGCCACGTACAAAATAGGGAATTTAAGTTTTCTTTTATTACAGAGAAAACAAAAGTTATATTTGAGTCAATGTTTTACTTATTAAACACGTACGAGTTAAAATTATCTATTAATATAAGAAGATGCATGAAATGAGCAAGCAATAGGAACATTAATATATTTGTTCTATTGAACACGATCTTTTTTTGAATAAAAACTTTTTTAGGAACAAAACAACTCAACCAATACAATTCAAAAAAAATCGATAGCTCACTAGTGAGTTATAGCAATGAAAAAGTCACAGTTTGATTATGGGTGTCATTCTGTGCCTAATTGCGGTGACCGTAGAGCCATTTTATGAGCAAGTGTGTTGAAATAGTTATTTGTTATACAAGAGTGCAAAGTTGCTTTTTAACCGCGTGTTCAATTTTGATGACCGAGCAAGCGAAGGATTCTAAAATTTAATCACGAGCGCAGCGAGTGATTCAAAATTAGAATCCTGAGCGTTAGCGAGGGAATCAAAAGAGCACGAGGTGAAAAATCTTTGCACTCGAGTGCAACACGTAACTTTTCATTCCACCTCAGCGAGGAAATGACTAAATGCAAAAAAAAAAGTTTACAATCACATGTTGGCGTCAAACAAACTTCCTCGTCGCTATAGAATCACTCATTTTAGTTTTTCACTTGTTTTCAAGTTTCTTGTTTTTAATATAAGGTTTAACAATGACGTGAAAAAATGCTGCGTAAAGAACCGCGTACAAAGCAAATTGAGAAAAGAACACCAAGAAGGTTCCGAGTCTAAGTTTTTAACTAATTAAAAAAAAGTTGTATGATATATTCGGCACCATAGAGGTAGCAGTAAATAGGTTTAATGTTTTTTTTAATTCACAAACTTAGTGCACACGATGTTCTAAATTCAATTTACTTTATCCGCTAGAGAATAAAAACGGCTTTTGCTATCAGATATTGAAGAGCAAAAATACTCTTTCCGAGATGGTGGGATGAAAATAATATTATATTGCAATTTGAGCATGGGCTAAGAATTGTTGTTCCTGAGAATGAAAAACCTTTTTATTTTTATTATTTTTTCTGCGTTCGTTTGTTTTCTCCACCGTATTCTTTTTTGTGTACTTTTATATTTCGTTTCAGAGGATTCTCAAGAAATTGGTTATTACTTTATTTTCCGCATAACCTGCTGAAGTTGGTGAAGCCACATTTTGCGAATTTTTAAAGAGTTAAAACGAAAAAGTTAAATGTGCTCCATAAGGAATATGCTTATTAAAAGGTCTAAAAGGTTGGTATAGGCCTTGCCGTAAAAATACATTGGTAAGAGTTTAAATTATTAACAAAAAGTTTTCAAAATTACTTCCTTCTTCAGAAGGGGAAAAAACGAAAGGGTTAATAGATATTTCTTTACAACTTATAGTTGTTTGATCGCAATGCACCTGATTTTATGTAAAATAAAATAAATAAATAATGCTGGACAATCCACACAGCACCATCTAGCCCCAAAGTAAGCTACTCAAAGCTTGTTTTATGGGATAGATAACTGATATATTTAATACATTATAAACTTACCTACATAGATAAATATTTTTTATTATACATAGAGAACACCCAGACCAACGGATCAAATTTCTACAGATCATACACAAATTTGTTCCGAACCCGTAACCTCTTGCGGCGGACTCTCGCCCGTTGCGCCACTGGGGTCATCAATAAGCAGGGATAGGGCTCAAAATAGTTCTTTCTAGAATTGTAGTAGAGGGGAGTCCTCCATCCAGCAGTGGACTTCTTTAAGTTGATTAAGAAGATGATGAGGGATCTGTATGCGAAGTCGGGGCGGGTTTACTAGTTCCCAATATTGAAGTAACCAAAACGGTATGTTTTCTAACCCCAGATAAATGAAAGCCGAATATTATACGCATTCCAAGAACCAGCAAATTCTAATCTAACGCTTCCGCAAAATCCTTTATTGCTACAGCGGACTTTACAGAGATCTCAGAGTCGGCTTCGTTTGTGTCATTTTTATATAGAAATTTTCCTTGTTTCTGTTGTTTTCTTTTATACAATTCATAAAATTAAACGAGCATTTTCTCTTCGGATGGTGTTTTTTCACATTTCTTTTGGCTGAATAAACAGTAACAAAGTGCACACTTTTTTATTTATGATAATTAATTTCTATTTGTTTCAATTATTGACGGTTACTATGTCTTTGAAAATAAATAGTGTAATAAGGAAATTTGGAGATCTTTGAATGGTCCTTTCGAAGATTGCCTTGTGTAGTCCCACGGCTGGGACAGAAGTTAAACAAAATAGTTAAACAAACTTCTAATGACCAGCATTCTTGCATTCATATAAGTATTTACTAAATTATAGTTCACTAAAATAAAAGTCTCAATCCCTGCCATTTTATAGCGGTTCAGTAGAGTATTCTTGTCACTGTCACTTTCACGCCAAAGGAAAGAGGCAACAACAGACTTATCAGTCTGTTAAGCTATTGGCGCGCTCAAAGACCATTGATTATATGGGCCTTAAAGATACTAGCGGTTACCCTTGATTTTGTTTTCCTGTAGTACACAGCATTTCTGAGAGAGAGCTACTATAAAAAAGTTTTCAGGTCAAAGTTCCAAAGTCCAAAGCTTTTGGACCCTAAGGATGCAAACTTTCAAAATTCCGGTCTTAGTGTACACCTAGAATTCATTTTGAGCCACAGAAATCAAACGCTGTAACTTTAGACCACTTATATCCAACCTGCTTTGTTATTGGCCCATCTGAAGTCACAAATTTATTGTAAACCAACTACATCGTTAACTTGGAATTGCGTTTTAATTAAGACCTAAATAATTTTTGCTTGCGGCCCTCGACACCATGACTGAAACGTGTTTGTGGTCCCTATAAATAAAAGGTTGAATATGGCTGCTTTAGACCCTATGCGTGAACTTTGATTCTTTTATATGATAAAGAAACTGTGGTCTCAGAGTAGATAAATTAAAGTGAAATAAAATACATACACGTTTTGCAGTGGTCCGTTTGTGAAGGCGACCAGCGAAGCACTTGCCTGTATTGCATCGTCTATAATGATGGGGCGGAACTGCGTAGGTACGGCCGAACGGAAAAGTTGCTAGGTCGTGGTGTACTATGTACTTAATAGTTATAATAGTAGTCATAATAGTCATTTATTCATAATATAAATTAAACGTCAAAATGGGTTTGGTACATAGTATTTCGAGAAAATAGGTACACAAAAATAACAAAAAATAAAAAGAATGGAATTTATGTGTCACAACTAAAAATAATACATAAATGCAATAAAAATCATCTTTATAGTTCTATTCTTCATAACTCTATAAGGTGTGCTCGTTAAGCCATCATCGTTTTAATTTAGTTTTAAATGAATGCACACGCAATCATACCTACTCCTTATATTGTAAGAGACAGTCAAACCGCCTTTCAGACACCATGACGGTAACTGGTCACCATCGCCTAAGACCACCAACAACACCAGAAGTGTTGTAGCTGCGTTGCCTATCCTGAAGGACCTGATAAACTTTTATCTTGAGGCTTTTTATGTTATAACTGAGCTTCAATGGTAGCTCATTTCACAGTTTATGAGGGAGAGAATTTTTCTTGAATAGCGAGATGTACGAGAAAACCTAGTAGGTGTGGATGGGCTCGATATGCCGAGATCAGCGTAGTATAATCTAGACGCCGGGATAAGGTCAAATAGCTCTAAAAAGCATTTTTGATCACTATTAGACCAATGTGTGATGAAACCTTGTGCTCAAACAAGTGAACAAACGCACAAACTTAACACCAGTTAGAACTTATACCAAAGCATAAAATATATCACCATAAGTACATCATCTTAAGTTTGGGCATAATTGGACAATGGCCATTGGATGTAATATCACAAAATGTTAGTACGTCTTTTTATGTACGTCTTTTTTACAAACCTTGCTAGGTTTCACGATGTTGTATTATTAAAACTGTTATTTAAGTTTTGCTGAATAAATAAAAAAAAAAATGCAATGATCGAACAATTCCAATAAAAAAAATGAGCACATTTTAAGCTTGCGTGTGCACTAATTGAAATAAAAGAATTGAAAAGTCATTGTCGTCTCTCTCTGAAAACTGTAGTAAAACTAAATTATGATTTTTTTTGTGTATTTATATATTTTAAACACAAGAAAGTAATCCACTTTTGCTAGCTTCGGTACCAAAACCGCCTACTATTCTATCAAGACATAGATACGTATAGTGGGTATCTACTTGTCCACCCACGTTATGAATTAATACTTCGTTGTTATAAATAATTTTGTACAGCCCCCGAATTTTTCTAAAAATGTTTGTTATTAAAAAAATATTTACAGCATACATAACATAAATAAATTCTAGACAAATATTAACGTACTTGGAAATGTCTGAGTCTGCGTTTCAGTAGTTTTCAATTACTTAAAACCTGAAAAATTACTTAGACTTGTAACTGAATATACTGAAGTTATATTGAACCCTCACTTACACTTAGACGACCGTTCACTGGTATTGCTCTTACGGCGTAACTTTCACGATTTTTAAAGGGCCCTATGACCAATTGCACAATATTTACAAAAAATATTTGAGCTAATCGTGATGGGGGCTAGGGCAGCGCTATCAAAAATCAATCAAATCATCAAAATCCTCAATCAAATCCAAAACCAAAACATCAAAAAACCTCACCATAAGATTATTTTGCAGTGAAAAAACACCAAGTCGTTGAGGGCCATATTTACTATGCTTGATACTTTAATATTCTTGTAGTTCCTATAGGAGGTACTGAATGTCTTACAAATAAATAAATAGACGGTATATTTCCGTTTCAAATACCTTACCCACTAATCCGGTTCAAAACATTTTGTTGGAAAAACATAGACACCTTCTAATCAGTTAGAATTTATAAGTTTTAAATGAAAGGGTTGAGAAACTCAAATTATTTTGAGCAAGTATTTTCTTGATAGCGGTTGCCGTCAGAAGTCGTCCGTAATCTAGAAATCCTAAAGATTTATTTATGTCAATTTAACTTGCATAAATTATTAAATACTATACACAACAGACAGTTGATCTCCTTATGATTTTTAAATTTTAGATTATTAAAACAATGAACATAAAAAAACTAGATTAGTTATCATTTGTGTTAGTCCAGTTAAAAAGTGGTCTTCCCAATTTGTCTTAATATTCAAACATCGCAGCTTACAAATAAATATGTAGGCATAATTAGAAAGAAAGAAAGAAAGAAAAATTATTTATTTAACCAATAAGAAAAATACATTGGTAAGTATAGGCAGCTTTCAAATAAATATAAACAATTAGAAAGAAAGAAAAAATATTTATTAACCCAATAAGAAAAAATATTGTAAGTATAGGCAGGTATCTAGGATAGTAAAGACCCTACATAAACCAATCAAATAAGGGAACGACTGAAGTAATTACAAGGTAATCAATTAAAACATAATTATAGGTTTCTAATAAGCTATATACGAGCTTAGCTTCAACTAAAATTTTGTTAATTACTCCGTATTATTAGATAATATCGTAAACTACCAACCTAATAATTATTAAAACAAGAGCAAGAAATTTGAATTTGGAATATCCAATCGCACCTATTTTAAGTTGTAATTCACGCGTCCTCAGCTCATTCTAAATTCAAACTGATGTTAGGTACTAAAATAATTGGTGCATTTATAAATACGTTTTGCAATGCATCCAAATGGAAATCTACAGTAAAAAAAATATTTGATACCTACTTTGGGAAAATTTTGTTTTAACATAAGATTGATTATAAAATAAACTTGGGCAAGATGCCGATTGGCACTGATCGTCTGCAGATGTTGTACATTTTATAAATACTTGTTCATTCTAAATTAATGTTTATAAATTATAAAAAATAAATTTTGTTTTCTTAGCAAGTATTGAGAATTATTATTGCGATGTCCGAAATTATGAGATACCAACATTCAGTATAACTGCTTGCTAGTTAATTCCAAAAGTATCAAGTCAAAAGTAACATAGTGTTATATATATATATCCAGCCTTACTTTGGGTTGAGTGAGCTTGTGGTGTTTTTGTGGCAACTCAAGATACGGCAAAAAAAATTACGTTTTACGGTTTACCTACTATTATTTCTTCTGTGGTCCTACTTCACAAACTGTATCCACAAGAAGTTTCAACGTTTCCTTCAACTCATGGCTCAGGAGAATTACAAAGTTGATAATTTCGTGACTGCTAGGAAACGTGGCCACGTTACTCCGGAAAATCAGCTCGCTGACGTCAATGTTAAGCATGTTTCTTTTGCTGATACTGAACGCAAACATTTCTTATTTACTTCGATTTTTGAAACGTGGGCAACGTGACTCCTGAAACCTATGCTATGTACCTGACTTCAAGTTTGAATGTTTCTTTTTCTGAAACAAGAATAGCTCTTAGGTACTTCGATGTTTGTCACGTGGCCCAGCTCGGCTAGCTGACCAATGTTAGCATATTTTTTTTCTGCGAATTATTGAAAATTTCAAACACAAATTATTCTTTGAATGTTTTTCCACTCGTGTATGAAAATTCAGAGCAAAAATAATCCATAGATACTTTGATTAATTAAATAGGTTCACGTTTTGGAAAAAGGTGAACCTTCTATAATTTTGTGAAAAAAATATGTAAGATTATAATGGCACACTTGATATTAAGCGGTTACCTGCGAGGTAATGATATTGTTAGTAAGTCACAACAACTTAATTCAGTTTCAGTTTATTTATTCAAGAATAATTATAAATCGTACTATATGAATGTCTATCTCCCATATGAATTACTGATAGGTAGGGCGTGCCCTATGTAAAGAAAAGAAAGAAAGAAAATACATTTATTCAACTACACAGACACATTACATAATGATAGATATACAGAAATTTTGTTACAATTTTACTTAAAAGATACTACAATTAAACATAAATACAAAAAAATAAAAAAACTGGAGAAGTGAAATATTATCCCAACTAATCCCAACTAATATTATAAATGCGAAAGTAACTCTGTCTATCTGTCTGTCTGTCTGTTACGCTTTCCCGCTTAAACCTCTCAACCAATTTTGATGAAATTTGGCACAATCAACACAATCTTTAGACACTGAGAAAGAACATAGGCTACCTTTTATTGCGAAAAAAAGAGATGAAGAGATTAAAAGTACGCAGACGAAGTCGCGGGTACCAGCTAGTTGGAAATAAAGAATGAAACATATTGTGCTATGTGGCTTTAGTATAGCACATCACACATGTGGAGAGGTGCCTGAAATTGAACCAGCATCTTTGAAATCGAAGCACAGTAATGCAATTACGCTTTCATATTAAAACAATTATGTCATAGCTTTTAACAAATATAAAGTAGAGAACGATTTTTTATATATTAATTCCAGGTAGGTAGGTAAGTACAAAACAAATCTCCTGTCGACCTCTGTGGCGCAGCGGGCGAGAGTCCGCCTGCGACGCTAGAGGTTGCGGGTTCGATTCCCGCCTCGGAACAAATTTGTGTACGATCTGCAGAAATTTGTTCCGTTGGTCTGGGTGTTTTCTATGTATATAATAAAAAAATATCTATCTATGTAAGTATATAATGTATTAAATATATCAGTCATCTAGTACCCATAACACAAGCTTTGAGTAGCTTACTTTGGGGCTAGATGGTGCTGTGTGGATTGTCCAGCGTTATTTATTTATTTATTTATTTATAAATACAGGGTATATGTCATAAGGACTTAAACCGAAAATACACAATATTCTGTTATATTAAATAACCATAACCTACGTAATAGAATAGGCTCGTACTAACTTTGACTTAATAGAATAGGCTCATACTAACTTTTTCGAAAATGCCCTTAGTAAATACTATGTAGTCTATACGTTTTACTTATTACTGTTATTTCAAAACAAAATGCTCTAACTTATGTCCAGCGGCCATGAATATGTTTTCAACAGTGCAGGGAAACTCTGAAAATTTAAATATAATAATAAACCTTTAGTATAATACTAAGAAAAAAATCATAAAAATAATCCGAGGGGGATGTTTAATATCCGCTTACTGCCTGCGCAAAGAACAGTCAGCAAGACTTGGTTGAGTGAGATGATCCTTGTAACAACATTAATAATAATATCTTTTGATCTTTTTACAATATAAATATCAATGTTTAAGCTCAAGTGTGGTGTCCATCGAATTGAGTTGCAGGCATGATTGAAAAAGTAGAGGCAATGAAATTCATCACAGCACACGGCAGGAGTAAGTAACAGGTATACTAATAAATGTATAACTTCCAGCGGATTATAGATACCCATTGGATGGGCATACCAACCATTGTAATGCCCCATCGGGGCTCAATGATATTTTGTTATGCCTTAAGAACTGTATAACACTAGTTGCACCCCCCGGTTTCACCCGTGCAGATTCAAATCCCGGTATTCCCACGGGATAAAAAGTAGCCTATGCGCTATTCCAAAATATAATCTATCTCTCTGCCAAGTTTCATCCAGATCCGTTCAGCCGTTCCGGCGTGAAAGAGTAATAAACATCCATCCATCCATCCATACATACAAACTTCCGCGTTTATATTAGTAGTAGTATAACTTCTAGTATCTAGGGATTAAAAATACCTACTGAATGGGCATGAAAACCAATGTAATGCCCCATCGAGGCTCAATGTTATGTCCGGGACATTTTGTTACTCCCTAAGAACTATTCTAATAACATGAAACAATGAACTATGATTGTGAACTAACCTATATCAATCCATTTGTCTTCGTAGCCCGCCTCCAAACGAGCCGAGCGGATAGCTTCGCGTGCAGCATGGACGAAAACTGTCGCCAAATTCAAAGAAGGCTCGCCGGTTGCTGAAAAAAAATTGTTATCCCGCGTTTACATTTAGACAATCCCATGAAAATTGCAACAATGGATCACCAAGGAAAATCAGGTCGCGGATTCATAGATAAATCACCTTTAGACTGCAAGACACCAAACTGATTCCTGGAGTTTCTGCGGAAGTATATCCTCATATCTGCTGGAATATCCTTGATGCCCGGTGGCTTGTAGGTCCAGGTTCTGTCAGTGAGGAGCTTCCCATTTGACTTGTCATAGACCAAGTTCTCTGATGTCCAGTATCCCAAGCCCATGATGAACGCTCCTTCAATCTGATGAAAAATGTGACTATAATGTATGTAAATAATGTAATATATAATGTATGTAATATATTTTAAAATTTAAATGATGCTGGACCATCCACACAGCACCATCTAGCCCCAAAGTAAGCTACTCAAAGCTTGGTATGTAATATGTAATGTATAATATGTAATGTATAATATATATGTAATATGTAATGTATAATGTATGTATTATGGATATTCTACAGAGGTTTACCATCTCTGAGTAACGCTATCCGTCAGATAAACATATTTCCGTTTTATATTCCGTCCTAATTTAAATAATAAACCGCTCCTGCTATTTTAAATAGAGAAGGCATTGTAAAAAACGAAGATACTTACCTGAGCAACATCTATTTCTGGGTTCAAACTTCTTCCAGTGTCCTCCAAAATATCAACTCTCCTAACATCATGGTTACCAGTCAAGATATCCACTTCTACTTCCATCACACCTACAGCGTACACATAATACGTCTTCACGTCAACGTCTTTGAGTGGGGAGTACATGTATGTAGCTTGTAAGTCTATTCCTGCCTCAAAAGCAGCAGTGATCACCTCGTCCCATTGAGGGTTAGACAACTTTTGTTTGATAGGCTTCAATCTTTCATTTAAAACTTCACAGGCTTTCATTGTAGCGTAAGATACACACTCACTACCAATGCTTCCACCGGTTACAATGGCATTGGGGGATGTGAAGCTGGTGCTGGGCTTAACACTGATTTTGTCTAAAGGTATCCCCAGTGTATACGCACAGACTTGAGCTACCTTCGTATTAAGACCTTGACCCATTTCGATACCACCATGAATGATGACTACAGACCCATCGCCGTGATAGATATTTACGATAGAATTAAAGTTGCCCGTGTAAAATATATCCACTGCTATCGGCAGTAATTTAATAGCTCGCTTTCTCCACCGGTTCTGAGCGTTAAAATCATATATTTCTTTTTTTCTCGAGTCGAATTCCGAGTCTTTTTTGAGTTGTTCTATCATTTCAGGAATAGGATTTATCTCCCCATCTTCTTCTGCTTGCATGTTTTTGAGTCTAACATCGATGGGATCTTGACCAGTATAAAATGCTATTTTCTCCATTATGAGCTCTATCATAGCTATTCCCTCTGTTGTGACTGAAAGAACAATAATTGTTTGGGTATAAAATATAATTTCAATATAAGATAGTCCTCCCGTTTACTTAATAAAGAAAGATGGTGATAATGGTATGTAGACAAAGATAATAAAAATACTTCAGTGAATATGGCTACTTACATGGTGCTCTACACCAAGTAGATGATGGAGTATCGGTTTTAACACTGTTGGTTTTTATCTGCCATCTCTTGGCATCATAGCAGTTTTGGAAAGGCTTCAGTAAAAGTGCAGAGAAAGATTCGTTAAAGGAACAACCAGCGTCCTGGTAGACATTATTCTTCAAGTACTGGATCACACCTTCATTGTTAACACCAATCTGTGCACAAATAAACAAAGTAAAGATATTTTCAATCAATTTGATAATAATGATCGATGAATAATAATAAATAAAATAAAAGTCGTTTATTTCAGGCACGATTTGTAAAAAATAGACCCATATACAAAAAAAAATATGTTAAAATTAAAAATAAACTACGAACTATGGTCACAATAGGGGTATTGAAAGGCTATATAGGCAAGGGTTGGATAATCCTATGATTCTGTAAATTAGATGTATCAGTACTCTTACTTGCACGGCGTTTAGTGTTCTTGTTGTAAGCTTACCTCAAAGTTGCAATCTGTTCCAATTCTTTTTCCGACAGCTTTCATATTCGTCATTAGCGGTGTTATAAGTCGGCAGGTTTTTCCTAGTAAGTGGGTGACCAGCGCTGCCGCACATGCCATTTGCGCCGATCGCGAGATCTTGCCGCCGTAGCCTCCTCCGACTCGGCGAACTATTATATTGATACTGAAACACATAATTTGCATCTATTAAGCTTGCGAAAATATAGAGCACTTAACGTAACTTATGTCTTTATTATTAGTTTTTTTACTGTTCTTAATTGTATCAAAACTCTTACCTGTTAACGGGGACTTTCAGTAACCTAGCAACTGCTACATTATTTAAATCCAGCCATTGAGTAGATGAAAATATTTCCATTCCATCTTCGGTCAATCTTGCCACACTAGTTTGCGGTTCCATATAATAGTGGTACTGTGCACCTATACTCATACTCCCATTCACGACCATTTTAACATCTTTGCCAGTGTCAGTAGGATCTACCGAATTATCGTTTCTCACTCTTTTACTCTTTTCTGGTGATGCCATAACGTCTTGTATGTTTAAAAGTGGTTTGTTCTTGCTTTCTAGGGTATATTTAATTTTGACCAGGGTAGCTGCCTTATTGGCTGTTTTTTCTCTATCAGCCACAACTACACCAACAGGTTGTCCATAGAATTGAACTTCTTTTTCGCACAGTAGTTCTTCCTTGAATGCTAAAAACGGTATACCAGATGGGGTGAACGTATTTTCTCCCGGTATATCCTTAGCCGAGTAAAAAGCTAGGACACCTGGTACCTTCTGTAAGAAACAGTATTCAGTGAGTTTGATATTTTTATGTTTATGGCTAAAACATATCGTATGCGATTATTAGCGCTTACCATAGCTTCAGTTGTGTCAAAATCTCCGATGATACTGCCTGGAGTAGCATCGGCAGTGACAAAGGAAGCAAAAACCTCATCGGATTGGGTTGGAAGATCATTTGCAAAAGTAGCCTCACCACTGCATTGAACCAGAGCTTCTAATTTTGGCACCGGCTGATTCAAAGGCCATATTGTTTTGTCAGTATCGTATGTCTGGGAGCCCTTTGAAGTATGTCTTTTTATCGCTTCTCCTCCAGATCTAAATCTTGGATCTACTTTGTCATCGGGACAAAAACTAAGAATAGCCTGTAACAAAACTTGTTTTTTTAATTTTGATTCAAGTCGAGTGAAACGGTTTGATAATTTACGATCCATGAATTGATTTGATTAAGTCAACTTATGAAACCTCTGGTGGACTATTACAACAACAAACACAAAAGGATACATAATAGGTTAAACTTAGAAATTACGTGAAAGTTATGTTAACATAACTGTTACCAAATAGCAACAACGAATCATAGAATCAACATCAGACGATTACGAAAAACAGAAACAAAAAAATCTAGTATTTTGCACTCTTGCAAACAATAAAAGTTGAATAACTTTTCCATCATCTTTTTCCCCGATCTCCTTACGCACTTCATAAACTTCATGATTGTAATTTTCAAGTGGGTTCTTGTTTTCTTACTTTGTAATACAACGAGATTGCGAGCATTTTCCTGAACTCCGCTGAGGGCTCCGGAGGCGCCTCCTCCGGGTATAACTCCTCGGACAAAGTTTTCAGAGCCAATTGTAGAGTTTCATTGTTATACGGGTCTTTTCCGAATAGCACTTCTTCAGTTTTAGTCGCGTGGATGAATGTTGGCGAGATGCTGCCGTAGACTATCGAGGCTTTGGATAGTAGGGTGGAGTTTTCTTCGAATTTGAAGAGGAAGCCAGCGTTGACGATTGCGTGAGCGTTCTGCGCACGTGGCATAATCTGCAATAATATTGCATTAATAAGAATAATATAATATTAATAGACTCTCCACACAGCACTATTTAGTCCCAAACAAATCTAAGCTTGTAATATGGGATCCAGATAGCTGATAGCTTTTACTAATATACTTTAGCTTACTTTCTTTAGCTGCTAGCTTTTACTAATATACTTTTTTAATACATACGTAAGTAAAGCAGCAACGCTGTGTTTCGGTTTGAAGAGTGTGTCGCCGGTGTAATTACAGGCACATGAGGCTTAACATCTATATGCCTCAAGTTGATGGACGCAGGGCAGTGCATCGTAGGGCACGTTCCTATTGTGCGTGACCTACGGGGCAATGTTTTGTTTATAGGTGATGGTTACCACTTAACATCAGGTGGGCCATCTGCTTGTTCCGTCAGCTAGTTGTATTAAAAAAAAAAAGTGAAATATATTTGTACCTGGATGACCGACCTTTGCTTAGTTGCCTAACAACGCCATCTACTGAAGTAGCATAAAAAATTATAGTATTATTACTCAATAGAAGTCAGGAAGAGTCATATTATGTTTAAGTTGAGTATTTCATTTGCTTGAAAACACGGACAAATGGCATTTTCAAAATAAAGAATCCTACTTAGATTCTTTTATCTTCCCCGAAACCCCGTGCATACTAAATTCCATGGAAATCGTTGGAGCTTTTTTTGTTGGAGATTCATCTCTATTGATGAGACAAAAATACTGAAAATCTAATTAAAAAGAAATGATTTCTCGTTTCTTTGCTTTGTTTCGAGAATTTTCTGGGCACTAATTAAAGTTATGTCAACTAAAGGAAAATAGTAAATGCATTTATAAAAAATTATATTCGCTGTTATAATAATTTAGTTTTGCTTCGTTTAACTGCTACCTTTTTTACTTTAACTACTACTTAATTACTTTCACGTTAAACCGACGAAATTATTTTTTAATTAAATTTTCAATCTCGCATGACCACCCTCAGGCCCTCCGTGGCAATAGTCCTCGCGTATTCCGAGAACTACTCGACAAATCAAACAAAACCAAACTTTCCATTTAAAAAATACATCACAATCTTAAATTTCATTATGTTTTTTATACAACTGGCTAAGTGAATCTTAGGGCACGTTCATGTCGTGTGTGTTTTACGAATAACACGTTGAACGTGCGCTATGATTCACTGCCCTACGTCCATCAGCTTAAGGCATAACAGAGGTTAACCCCCGGTTTCTGAAAGCCCGATCAACACTAATCGGCTGTCAAGTCACTTGCTATATCAGCTTTTACTTCAAATTAGAAAGAGATAGCAAGTGACTTGACAGCCGATTAGTGATCGAGCCTTCAGAAACCGGGGCTTAAACTCTTAAGCCTGCAGTTTCACCGACAACCACACTCTTAGAAATATATATTTTTTATTATTATTCCCAAATGACTAACCTTGTAAGTTTTCAATGAACAGCATTTAGATAACGGCGGCAGCAAAACATTTGTAATTAATTTCCCTTTCATGTCCATTTTCAAAAAATTCGGCAACGTTACCCTTTGTGAGCTGGTAACATTTTCAGCTAAAAATGTACAAATACAAATAAAATGTAGGTACATTTCGTTTCTAAAACAGGTGAGGTCAACATTTGTTTGAGGTAGATGACATTGCTTTTATTTTATTACAATAAAAGTCGCGGGTCACTTTTCATTATAATGAAAAGTGCAAGTACCTACCTACTTAGCCGCTGTTAAATACACAGAGCTTCACAACTTTCATTATAATTGTTGGGTGGGTCTTTCCTCATTTTAGAAGGTAGATCATTTATGTTTGCCATCCGCTTTTCTACGACTACCTTCGTTTTGAATTGACGGGCCGATGCATCGCGCGCCCGAATTTCAGCCCGATCCGTCCAGTGGTTTGGGCTGTGCGACGTGCGTTGATAGATCACTATGTCAGTCAGTCAGTCACCTTTGAGTTATATATATTTATAGATACTCAACAATAATAGTAGTAGCATAGTAGATAATATAATCTTTTAGTACCAAGCACCAACGCAAGATTCAGAAACAAACGAAATCGAAATACAAACGCAAACGATAAATAAAAAAAGGTATAAATAAATAAAATAAATAATTAAATAAATAAATAATGCTGGACAATCCACACAGCACTATCTAGCCCCAAAGTAAGCTACTCAAAGCTTGTGTTATGGGTACTAGATAACTGATATATTTAATACATTATATACTTACATAGATAGATATTTTTTATTATACATAGAAAACACCCAGACCATCGGAACAAATTTCTGCAGATCGTACACAAATTTGTTCCACGGCGGGAATCGAACCCTCAACCTCTTGCGTCGCAGGCAGGCTCTCGCCCGCTGCGCCACAGAGGTCGTCATATATATAAACTCGAAATGTCAAACTAGGTATTAGATTTAAAAAATAAATATAAAATGTCATGTGGTAAATTAGTAAGGTCCATTCAATTTCCTTGGGTCCAAACATATTTGGTAGAGATTCTTTTTCTGTCATTTAGTGAAGCAAAATAGGATTTTCATTTTAATTGTTTTTCTTGTGTTATTTTGAGTTGTGTTGTGTAATTTTGATGGTATTTTAACCAACATTACTTGTGGTCTTAGCACAAAGTGTAAATATTTGGAATGAAAGTGTATTATGTGATATCGTGATTTGACCGAAAATGTTTCAAATGTTTTGAAGAAAACCGACACCATTTTCTTCAAAACAAAATGACTGTCTTGACTTTGGACTGACGTGACTAGAACTTATCTTCAAAGATTCTCTCAGAATCACTTGACAAGATTGTCTATTGACAGGAGCCATAAAAAGAAGAAAGAAAGACATATTTGGTACATTAAGTATAGTATCCGCCAAACTTCTTGGCCAAACGACCTTGAATGAAAAAGAAACGAAAAATAGGTCTCTTTGGTGGTGCGAAGAGTGCAAACCTTTCCCCTACCACCTCGCGCGATGGCCAAGAAGTTTGGCGGATACTATACCCACATTTTGGACACACTTCAGGTTCATCCAGGTGTGGACTCAGTCATTCTGATGATGGTTGTTATTACCATCAGTGCCAGTTCTGTCAAGCAGTGAAGGAAAAGAACGTAAGGAAACCGGCATGTTGTGAAACCTAAAAGTTCTAGAACATTGTGTCAAATACTCAAGAAGAGTGTTCACCTCACCCTTTCACCACACTGTTTTAAAAAAACAAGTGACACAATGAGAAGAAGAAGATTACCACCATTTAATTAACTTACCTATCGTCAACATAGCCCCAACCGTTTCAAAGAGCAAAAACAAATCCGATTGGAATTCATTGTTTCTGTATTTTAAGAACAAATTGCCTCCAATTGTTCCTATCTGCAAAAAAACATCCAATTCTATAATTGTTGTTCGGTTTAATCCAAATCACTCCCTTTGTTTTGGCGACAAGATAAAAAAATGCGAGATTCATTGTTTTTGTATCAAGCTATCTTATAAAATACCAAGTTATGTTTCGTGAGGCGTAATTTTTGAAACATCTGAGATGTAAGAGGTGCGGGTTCGATCCCGAAGCAGGACAGATCCGTTAGTATTTGAGGCCAGGGTGGTACACACGTCCAGATAAACTAAGTCGTAGGTACATAGTACACATCAAATTCCAAATCAAATTTTTCTTGAAAGAGTTTTATTAGGGGCCCGGCCACAGCGGCTCGCAGTTTCGAGGTGCGATTGGCTATTATTTCATTTTATTTCATTTCGGGGAGGTTGTTTGAAAGAATAACTATCCAGTGACACGCATAAATACTGTTCGAACACAAATAACACAATAATAATAAGGGAAACATGCCCGAATCAGAAATCATTTTGGTATTAGTATGTTTGGTCTTACGTTTACCTAATACCAAAATGATTTCTGACTCAAGCACATTTCCCTTATATTATTGTATTATTTGTATTCGAACAGTATTTATACGTGTCACTGGATAGTTATTCTTTCAAACAACCTCCCCGAAATGAAATAAAATGAAATAATAGCCAATCGCACCTCGAAACTGCGAGCCGCTGTCGCCGGGCCCTTAAACTAAGTATTTGCAGTGTGATTGCACAAGACTTGGTTGAATGCGATTATTAAAAAATAAATTGAGTGGTTTTATAAATCTTTCAACATAATAAAACCTAAAAGCGATGCCAGGAGTTATTGATTGAGTGAGCGAAGCGAACGAAACAACAAGACAACTTGGGCAATTTGGCATTTTATGTGTGTATGTATGTATGTTTGTATGTTTGTCCGACGATAACTTGAGAATCGTTTATCCGATCTGCATGAAATTTGGTAAGTCGATAGCTTGTACTTGAGAAATTTACTGGTAAGTATATGAGTAAAATCGGATAAGGGGTTACTAAAATATGGGGGTTTTTATGGGGGCGAAAATTAAAAAGTTACACAAAAATATTAAATTATATGCCACGGGCTTGGTTTGGCCCAGTTTTTATGATACAACAAAAAAGTTAAATTAAGATAACCAACGACCCAAGAGCTCTCATTTCTGAAAGAGTTTCGTTGGCATCAAGGTTTTTGTACTGGTCGGTCAGTTCCTTTGCTTTTTCAAATATTTTTTTCTGAAAATAAATTAATAAGGTACTTGGTTCTCATTAAATGGTGATAGCGACCTGTTTTGATGATGGAGCAAAGGTCTGTTCAACGGAACTCTTCAATAAATAGTTGTTTCTTCATTGAAGTTTTCAGTTGAAACTTGGTTACCATACTTAGTTAGTAGGTGGCAGCCAGAGAGTCCAAACACAAAGGTTGGACTTGCCTCTGACTACTACTTACTTATATTTTCGGAGTGTTCGCGTCGCGTCACGAAATCTCAGTTCGGGGCGAACTAAAAGTTGTACCTCTTGTACAATAACTTCTGGCATCGCCTTAATACTTAACTGAGTATAACTAGTAGTACCAACCGGGTTCACTTACGTTTCTCACAGGGATATGAGCTACTAGATCCATATGCTCATACATCTGCTTCAGATAGCGAAACTCTTCCTTCGTGGACGCCAGGTCTTCGAAGACCTGCATCATCTCAGACAGGGGCATCCCCGCGCCAAGGATCAGGTTCATGTCTATTACGTACCCCTTGATTTCCGCTACATTGAATATGTCTATTGTATTTGGGGGGTATTCAGTGACGTGGTACACACCTGGAATTACAATACACACAATTGTTTTTATTACATTTTTATAATCTAAACATATATACATACATAAAATCACGCCTGTATCCCATAGGGGTAGGCAGTAGATAGTATAGTAGTATATAATCTAAACAAAATATAATAAATTAATAATAATGCTGGACAATCCACACAGCACTATCTAGCCCCAAAGTAAGCTATTCAAAGCTTGTGTTATGGGTTCTAGCTAACTGATATATTTAATACATTATAATAATTACATAGATAGATTAAAAAAAAATAGATAGATAAAATAAATTAATAATGGTGTAAATGTGCGACCTTGCTCTCCCCGCTACATCCCCTTCCTCCCTGAGCCCTCCCCTCGACTTCCCCAGACCCTTTCCCCTTCGATTGCCTAACCACAACTCCCCCCGACCACCCCGCTTAGCCGTTCTGGTGTTAACAAAAATCCATGCATCCATCCATCCCCTATCTAGCCTCATCAAACTGAGCAAAATGTAGCTGGCAAACACTGGATGAAGACCGGGCTCAGTGGCATGGCTTGGGAGAGACCCACGTCCCCTTCAGCAGTGTACTAATATAGTTTGATTCTGTTTAATGATGATGATGATGAAACTAAACAAAGCTTGTATTGGGGTTAACCAGAGCTGTTATGCACATACTTTAATATGCCTATATTATAAAACACAGACAGGGCACTAACAACTATGTTCATCACACTGATGTTTATTGGTGTGTGTGTCTCCAGCTTCCTCATATTGAAAATGTAATTTCTATAAATGCCAATATTTAAAGCATAATTAGTGCACTCATAGATTTGAATCATAATTTAGCTGCCAAATAAACAACGATGCTATAAGCTTATAATAGTGTGTAAGCTGGAGTAACATGTCTCCAGCTGCCTCAGTCAGTGTGGGCAAACGGCTAATGATAGAGATATATAGTAAACGCAAGGATTTAGTACCTATTTAGTGCACCTGGTACCAAAAATTTCAGGTCTGTAGCTAGGAAACTCTTCGAGTTATAAGACTTGATCAACGTGTAAGCTGGAGTAACGATACGTGTAAAAGCATATGCTCGTTCTCTGGAATGGCTGGAGCTAGCAGGTTGCTTTAAGTCTCCAGATTTAGTACCAAACGAATTAGCGAGGTACCAAATATTTGAAGTGTTTCTGTTCAAAACTCTATGAGTTACAAGCTTTTCCAGCTTTTTTTGTTTGTCCAACTTGCACATGTTGGATCTCAGCAACCACAATGGGTACAGACTCGGTTGATGTCTCTGAACCGAGCTATGAATTAGTGCACTCGGTACCAAAAATTTGGAATCTCTAGGACAAGCAGTTCTGTTGTAATCAGCAAAATAACATTTTACCGCCAAAAATTCAAAGCATTTCGACGCGACCATAAAAATGATGCGTTGCCGCTCTGAAGGTGTCATCACGCAACATTTTTATGGTCGCGTCGAAATGCTTTGAATTTTTGGCGGTAAAATGTTATTTTGCTGATTACAACAGAACTGCTTGTCCTAGAGATTCCAAATTTTTGGTACCGAGTGCACTAATTCATAGCTCGGTTCAGAGACATCAACCGAGTCTGTACCTATTGTGGTTGCTGAGATCCAACATGTGCAAGTTGGACAAACAAAAAAAGCTGGAAAAGCTTGTAACTCATAGAGTTTTGAACAGAAACACTTCAAATATTTGGTACCTCGCTAATTCGTTTGGTACTAAATCTGGAGACTTAAAGCAACCTGCTAGCTCCAGCCATTCCAGAGAACGAGCATATGCTTTTTCACGTATCGTTACTCCAGCTTACACGTTGATCAAGTCTTATAACTCGAAGAGTTTCCTAGCTACAGACCTGAAATTTTTGGTACCAGGTGCACTAAATAGGTACTAAATCCTTGCGTTTACTATATATCTCTATCATTAGCCGTTTGCCCACACTGACTGAGGCAGCTGGAGACATGTTACTCCAGCTTACACACTATTATAAGCTTATAGCATCGTTGTTTATTTGGCAGCTAAATTATGATTCAAATCTATGAGTGCACTAATTATGCTTTAAATATTGGCATTTATAGAAATTACATTTTCAATATGAGGAAGCTGGAGACACACACACGTTTATTGTCGATGAGGATTGAACCTACGGCCTACACTACTCGAAAGGAGTCTCTTTGAAAGGCACTTAAAATTATTATAATCCTTTCACCCACTGTTCCGAAAGAACATAAGTGACACGACCAAAATAAGCGCATACAACATAGCAACGCTACTTGACGGACAGCCGAAATAATTTTTTTTTTTTACATTCCAAGACTAGATGTCATAATATATCTGCTTGCTGAAGATGAGTTCACCTTGCCCCGTGTTCCCCGCTACCAACTTATACTCTCCATTAGCCATAGCCTTGAAAACATCATCCAAAGCGTAAGCTCTGTACCAAGTCTTCTGTGCGCCATATTCCACCTTCATCATTTTATTATCATTTATAAAAGTAAAATCGTTCTTTTCAGCGTCCCTTTTGTGTCGACATCGTGCGGTGCATTTCAGCCCACAGTTCAGATCCAAGTCTTCAAGATCACATATCTTAGCGAGCAGTTTCTCATCGGCATCTGTGGCGAATGACTTGAAGGCATCAGCGATAGGTCTGTAGCCGGTACAGCGGCAGATGTTGCTGGCGAACGAATTTTCAATCTCTTTGGATGTTAACTTTTTGTTCTTAGATTCGTAGAGGCTGAAATAAAAAAAATCATAAAAAACAACCAAAAATATAAAAATACATTTTAAACTAGTTGCTAATTTTTTTAATTGCAATGGAAATTGCTAAAAAAATCCGAGTTTAATTTAAATCTGTTCAGCCATCTCAGGATAATTGAGACACAAACATAAACTATCTTTCACTTTTGTAATATTAGTATAGGATTAGGTCCATCCGTGACTCTGATTGCAAAATATCGATACATTATAAAGCATGCCATTTCTTTCTAGCAACAATTATTTTTTCTACTATAAGTTTCATCTGAGTCGGTTCAACCGCTCTAGACTTGGGCACATAGAACTGGCATCTAAATTGACCTAGCTTTAAGAAGCTAATTTATGTTAATTTATATTAATAATTAAGAGCTTTAAGACGTTTCAAAGGAATCGTGGTGGTTGCATTAAATAAATATGTTTCTTTCTTTCTTTCTTCTTTTGAATTTGTTTATGATTATTGAGAAATGTTGGTAAAACATTAAAAAAAACCTTTCGTATTTGTGTTTATTATTCTTTATTGTACACAAACTGATTTACACAAAAAATACACAAAAGTCATGTACAAAGGCGAGCTTAACCCTATAATATAGCTTAACCCTAGACGACCTTAGTGGCGCAGCGGGCGAGAGTCCGCCTGCGACGCAGAGGTTGCGGGTTCGATTCCCGCCTCGGAACAAATTTGTGTAGGTACGATCTGCAGAAATTTGTTCATTGGTCTGGGTGTTTTCTATGTATGATAAAAAATATCTATGTAATTATATAATGTATTAAATATATCAGTTACCTAGTACCCATAACACAAGCTTTAGTAGCTTACTTTGGGGCTAGATAGTGCTGTGTGGATTGTCCAGCATTATTTATTTATTTATTTATATAGAGTTTTCTTCCAGCAAACCTTAGAGGATAGAGAGAGCTGATTATAGTGGTGGGAAGGTGTACAACATACTTAAAAGAAAAACATTGAAATAATAGGAGAGTAATCCTAATAAATTAGATACAGTACCTACATGCAAAATGAATATAATTATATATATATTATATACACATTTATAGATAAATATATAAACATAAATACCTAAAATATAATAACTAGTCTTATATAGATGTTTATTACCTGTACATGCTCATGATCCACCCAGGCGTGCAGTACCCACACTGCGTTCCATTGAAGGTCGCTAGCCTTTGCTGGATGTCATGGTACCCACTGGTTCTGCCTCCGATCCCCTCAACTGTGATTACCTCCCACCCATGGCAGGATAGAACTGAGACTAAACACTGAAATAACAGAGTTTAAAATCGTATATCCTTTGCCCCCTGGCCACACTACCGAGAAATGGCAATAATTATCGCGGTAATGGACATGAACGTTGCTGTGACCACGACACCCGTTGATTGCCGCGAGAATTATGTCTATCGCGAAGAATTATCGGAATAATTGTTGCGATGATGGGGATGGGCGTCGAGCGACCTTGCAAGCATTCTACCAGTTTGCTGAATTCGATAGAAAATACTTTATTGCATGCAACTTAAGGCAACAACAAAAAACAAACTTAAAACTACAACTACAATGGGCGGCCTTATCGCTGAACAGCGATCTCTACCAGACGTTAACCTTTCCACGTAGAAATGAAAATAGAACCTTTATTTCTATTTAACATAGCATGCATAGCATAGCAAAGTTGGTAATAGCTCTGCTTTCTGCGCTCTAGGCCGTGGGTTCGATCGAACACAGAACACACAATAATGTATTAATAAATGTTCCAATAGTTGTTATCTCAGTGGGATTTAAAGCATTTTAATTTATTTATTGTATTTGAGTGTACTTACGCAGAGTAATCTGATTATAATTATAGTTGAAGCTACAATAGCGTCTTAAAAATGATTTTTCCGCCTTCCATAAATAGTGATTACGCTTGTATTGATTCCAACGGCAAGAAAGACGTAGGTAATTTATATACCAGCTATTTTTAACTTAGCACTATGCAGTAAAAAACTTACTTAAGTGTATGCACGTCAACTCAAGTGAAGCTTTTTCGAAGAATCTTATAGTCTAGAGTTTATCTCGTAGATCAAATAAAGGAACAAAGATTTAACCTGAAATCTATGGTTGGATATAAGGTAAGATATAAGCCATACTTTCCATTCCAGGCAAACCATTTTAAGCCTACCATAAAATCAACGACTTTTTTTTGTCGAAACTGTTAGCTAAGTTAATAATTCGACGTACTGCAGTAGCTAGTAGACATTATTACTTCATCAGCCCAATTCTCTATAACAGACTTAATCTAAAATTACAAATTTACTCACTTCCTTTGTACAAATGTAAACTCCAATGCTTTGAATGGATAAAATCGCTGACTTATGATGAAACCGAAAATCTTTTAGTTGCCATTAAATACATAAAACTATTATATATATTTTGTGTATCATGCACTCATAATCTCTCTCACACACATATACCCTCCTACACATCCCTACACACCGCATTCATACACCCTAACACTCTCTACTACACACACACACACTTGGGAGTTCTCCTGTGAAACCCTGGCTCCTATGAGACACGCGTAATCAGGAGAACTCTCAAATACCACACACATACCTACACGCACCCCCAATTACACAAACAACACAAACACCCATATACACCGTAACACTCCCCACCTTTCACATACTCATTACACAATGACATGGGAGTTCACCTGCAAAACACACACACAAACACACAATTAACATTGTTTTAAATACTTCACTTTTTATTTTTCTGTTTTACATAATATGTAACTCATTTACACCCAATCTACATAGACCTAAACCATTTACCTACTTAATATTTGAAGTTCCTTCTAGTTTTATACGTATCTATTTCATGTTATGAACCTACCATACTTTTTATCGGAGGAGGGCGTTGATGTCTGTGACACAGTTTTTTAACTTACACAGAATCATCGTTTTCCATAAAATTATGTACCTACTATTTATGTTACTACTACCCATGTTACTATCTATGTTGTTCTATGTTCTTTGTTCAAAAATAAAAACATTATTATTATTATTATTATTATTAATTATAATAATAATAATTAAATATATTATATTAATAATAATAATTATATTAATTATTAATTCATTATTAGCTAACTGTTGACTAAGTTGAAAACAATACAGATGGCCTGATGTTAAGTGGTAACCATCACCCTTATCAAAGCTATGCCTCGTAAGACACACACGACAACACGTCCGTCAACTTGAGGCATACAATGTTAAGCCTCATATGCCTGTAATTTGACCCAAACCCTGTAGACCGAATTTAGAGTCCATACCGAATTAACGGAGAAAGTCTTCATAGTGTTAGCTGGTGGCAAAGGCGCCCGGACGGTGACCACGCAGGCGCCACAGCCTCCTTCGTGGCACATGGATTTGGTTCCACGCAGGTCAGCCACATTCCTGATGTAGTCATTCAAGGATACGTCTGGACCGTATCTCCCGTCCACTGAAATTAAACATCATTAGCCGGATCCACACCGGACGATCCAATTCTTTCGTTTTTATAAATATTGATCAAACATATCTTTTGAGAGTTACATTTTTTGTCATACTTATAGTAAATTTTCTTAGTTTCGTTATTTTAATTTTAATATATAATAATATTTTTTTTTTGGACAATTGTAATTTTATGATTTTTTTTTTATTGTTTGACATTTAATTTTATGTAAATCAAGCACTGACCTCAACATAAGGCATGTACCTCCTTAAATTTTTGCACACCTATGAATGGTAAAAATATGTGAAACTTTAAAACTACTGACATCTTTGTATCTGCTGCACCATGTTTTTATGCAAATAAATGAATTGATTGATTTCCAGTTCAAAGTTCAAAAAACATATTCGTGAAGTCCTGCAGGCTGATCGCGTAACTTTTGTTACATTCAAAATCCGGTTGCATATGTCAATTTTGGCAGTTTTGCGATCGAAAAACTGTAATATGCAACCGGACTTTGAATGCAACAAAAGTTACGTGATCATCCTGCTGTTCAAATATTTGGAAGTTACGTATTTACGTACTTACATGTAACTATTTTGATTGTTGTAAGTTATTACCTTGGTATCCTTTCCCGTTGATAGTGAAAGATATCTTAGACATTTTGTAGCGTATTTTACAACTTAATAAACTATATTTAGTGTGTAGTTTTTTTTGTAATTCACCATAGCTTTATGAACACGACAATATTCTTGACATTGCCGCACCGCACTGACGCTAACGAACAGATAAAATCACTACAGGGTTTCGATTCTTTAAACAACAAAATCACGGGGAGATCTTACTACGCTCACTTCGATCACGCGCTTTGCTTCACTCATGTTGGGTTTCAATTCCACTCGCCAAAACGCTCACAAGGCAAGGGTGGCACATTTCGAATGATTTTTTTCGAAAACGTTCAATCGGTTTGTGCGAGTAGCCAGTTGGAGAAATTCGTAATATGCCTACGGGTGTCTTCGGACGATGGCACTTAGACTGTACGAGCTTCCTTACATTTACATACGTTTGATTTGCTTTTTTTGATTGGCCTATTTCAGTCGTTACAGTAGTGCTATGCTATTCCGAAAACAAAAAGCACGGGGAGGATCACCTTAGTGGACCCGCGTTCAAATCGCCTCCACTCATGTCGGCGTTTTAAAATGCATAAGCGGATGACATTTAGTGATGGGTAGTATTACAGAATGCCGGAGATTCCGCAATCACGTGGGTGAATAATGTTTACGGAATAGTACAACAGTCATTAGTCCTCAGTGAATATCGAGTGAGAGCTTATCTTAGCGAAGATTCAGCATGCCAAATTATCCCGGAAGAACCCCGGTTATTATCCACGAGTATCTATTAATAAATGCTACTTATATTCCAGTTGATCACAAAAAGTGGTTAAAGCTGCAGCTACACAGACGGTAGGGCTATTACCTTAAAATAAGCAGTAGCAGTAGCAACAGCAGTAAAGTGCGTCGAGTCTCACCGCTTTCAGGGGCAGCATACGGCGCGCCACTATCTCGCTCGCGCAATTGAACATTTTTAAAGATATAAAATCATTCAGTGATTTTATATCTTCAAAAATGTTTGAAATTTTAAATCCAAGCCAGATTTCAGACTTAAAATGGGATTTTACATTTTTCTGATTATTGTGTATGAAAACTTTCTTGGATTTAAATATTGTTTTTCTTTAAATCTTTGTAATGCTTTTGACCACTCACTTTGAATCATGACATTCTAAGGTCTATAGTAGGAATTGAAGATAGCTAAGTGTTGTTTTTTAATAAAATCATATTATTAGAATGTTTTATAGACTCAAAGGTCAAGTTCAAATTAATTTATTAGATGAAATCACTAAGTCTTACTTAACATTAGTTTGGAATTTACAAACAATATAAATCAAATGATAATAATTTTGTATGGGTTCTTATAATGTACACACGGATACGCTTCCGGTTACTGAAGATATGCTGCTCACTTTAATGTCAGTGAATTAGGCGTCATTTTTCTTTGGCTATGTGTAGCTTGAACAGTATCAGTGTGGCCCAACTTATGCTCGGTTCACATTATTCCAGTAGCATTTCAGTCCAGAGCAGGAATGCCACTGAAAAAAGTCATGTCATACAAAAACTAGGTACTAAAATAGCATACGAGTAGGTAATTAAATACATAATGTACCTATGTAGTTTTTTTAATGGCTCCTGTACGTACTTACTAAAAAAATTTGGCAGTGTCAAGTGATATCATAGATAAAAGTTTCTAGTCAAGTCAGTCCAGAGTCAAGTCAGTCAATGGTGTTGAAGAAAACGGTGGCGGTTCTTCTTCAAATATTCGAAACATTTTCGGCCAAATCACGATATCATATTTTACAATTATTCACACTTTCATTCCAAATGCTTAACTACACCTTGTGTAATAAAGTGAAGTTTGAATTTATTTATTTGTATTTGCAAAATGTTAGAAAACGTCTCCCAAGTACGTTGTTATAACAAAATAAAATTGTCATGAATGCTCATGTCATCCTTTGTAATAATAGGGGCTAGACGGGTAGGGTATCTATTAGACAGTATGTACAATGAAACGTTTATCTAATACGTGAGACAAAGGTGTAATTACCCTAAACATGGGCTAGTTGAATGAAGTCATCATGTTCAAATGGCAATGAAGTTTAGCAGCAGTATTATTTAACTAAAGACTTAGTATATACCTACTGTTACTATTGTAGCGTCTCTACATCATACCTAAGTTTTGTAAAAAACTAGCATTAAGATTTTTATGGCTTTTTTACGATGTATAAAATGCTTTACGCATCCCCTCCATCTCGGGAAGAGTTGGAGGAGGTATGTCAGGCTCTCTACCAGCTAATAATGCTAATGAGACACTAGCAACTAGCTAGTAGCGTACCGACTCAACAACCATCGATATTCCCTCTATCAGCTTAATGCTAGGCTTCTTCAAACAGCTCATCATCAGACGAAGCTTTCGACGCTGCACCAGCACTTGAAAAGGTCAGGGGTTCCCGGTCGGATTCGACCGCGGCCCTGTTGGTGATGCAGACCAGTCTGTCACCTCTGTTAGGGAGAGGGAGACGTCTTGTTGTGACGTTACCTCTAATCGTAAGCCTAGGTCTGTGCCTAGGAATATAATATTCAAATTCCTTGGTCTGTGCAATACTAGGCTGTGGCGTCAATTTATAAACGCACACACTACTAAATTATAAGTATTTTCAATTTATAGAACAATATATTTCATAACTTATACTTTGATACATTAGGCTTCTCCGTAAATTAGTACCAAAGAATATCGAACTCTCATGAATCCTACTACACTACCATAAACGCGAAAGTTTATAAGCATGCGGATGATGGATGGATGTTTGTTACTCGCGCCGGAACGGCTGGACGGATCTAGATGAAACTTGGCAGCGAGACAGATTATAGTCTGGAATGGCACTTATGCTACTTTTTATCCCGTGGGAATACCGGGTTTTAAAACTGCGCGGGTGAAACCGCGGGTCATAACTAGTTATTAACTAAAACTTTTGTTTACTAGCTTATTTAGAAACTGTGTGGTGAAAGGAAGTGTCCCTCAGACTCTCCTTTCAGGTAGGTACTTGACACATGTTTTAGAACTTTTTAGTTCCATGTCATGCCGGTTTCCTTCACCTCTATATCACTTATTTTTTTGTATAATTTTTCAATAAACAGAAAAATTCAATGCTGCACGACTGGGTTTGAAGCTGCCACATTAGGATCGGAAGACGGGGTTGCTACCACTAGACTACCAGTGCTACGAGGCCGTAGCTAATATAGCTTACCAATTTACCATACCAATTTACGGATAAAATTTCACAGCGTTTATCAGAGTATTAAATCCATTGTAACATAAACATCTAATGATCCTATAATTGAATCGTGTTGTTATCAACACAATTCAATGGAAAGCCGAAAGGTTGATTCCGTCGATCTGTCGCTCACAATTAAGGTGTGTATTTGACAAAGTGGAACATCCGGCCCAATTTAGATGCAGCTTGTATCACTTACAAAAGTCTTACAATGGAAATTGAGCCTTATTGTGTTTAAGTTAGACTTAGTATCGCAAAGGAGGAAAAGATGCTCTTTCAGGCGCGCTTAAAACCCTTTCATCGCACAGGGGCGCTATTTACCTACTATGACCAATTCAATCGCGTTTGCGTTTAGATCACGTTGTGACGTCACGCGGTTAGGGCAAAGTATTTCCTATGTCAAGAATAAAGTGCAAGATCACGTTGTGACTACACACGGTTTCGGGCATGTCATAGAGAATATTGCCGTGTTTCGACAGAACTGTGACACGGCAAGAATAACTAAATAAATAAATAAATAAATAATGCTGAACAATCCACACAGCACTATCTAGCCCCAAAGTAAGCTATTCAAAGCTTGTGTTATGGGTACTAGATAACTGATATATTTAATACATTATACATATACTTACATAGATAGATATTTTTTATTATACATAGAAAACACCCAGACCATCGGAACAAATTTCTGCAGATTGTACACAAATTTGTTCCACGGCGGGAATCGAACCCGCAACCTCTTGCGTCGCAGGCAGGCTCTCGCCCGCTGCGCCACAGAGGTCGTCAAAACTAACTATGGCTAATGTCGCGTGAAAATCAGAAATAACCATTCTTCCGTTGTTGTATCGGCAATGCCTTAGAGCAGAGCAGATGGCTCACACGATGTTAAGCGCTAACCATCACCTATAATAAAAAAATGTTTTATTCAGACGTCCAAAGATCCATTCTTAAATAATAACACATACACATAAAATATTAGATTAAAATTATAATAGCATTGCTTCGTAAGTCACGCGCGATAGGAACGTGCCCTATGATGCACTGCCCTACGTCCATGAAGTAAATCAACTTATGGTGAGGGCATGAACCGCTCGTATTTTGCCTGTTTATTTATTGTTATCTGTGTAAATAAAGTAATGCATGAGAGACATCTGACATAGTAACATCATTTTAATCTGTGTTAGAACACAGAAATGTACTAAGCCTGCTAGATTAGCACACAGATTCAGCTTTTTTAGGTAAGTTTTGGACGTTTCAAAGTGATGCTTGTGATACAACAGTCAATGTTTTTTGAAGTCAAAGTCAAAATACCCCTTGACTTCAGATTAAATTCACATAAACAACATCATGATATAAATAAAATAAAAATATATTTATGTACTTACACAGAAAATTAAAATAAAAAAAAATTACTTAGCCTATTTTTTTTACTTATACTATAAACAAAAACGTTAAAAACTACATTTACAAAAAAAATACCTAAAAAAACTATAACTATATGCAAGTACCTGCCCTTGGTGGTGAAAGCCAAGTGCTTCCACTCTGCTCTGTTTCTTGCCTTCCTTGACCAGCGTTTTCCTGCTGCTTTAAATTGTCATCACACCATCTTTGGATATGATAAACAACATTGAAAGGTCCTAATGGGTGTATTCTTTGGGTGCACATCAAATCAATTAATGGTACCTACTAATAGAAGTCTGTGGTTTGACCTACGCTGCTAAGCCATGAACGATGTATGGCACGATGTTTTCCTTCACCGTTTGAGAGCACTGGCGTTGCACACATATAGTTTTCGAAGGGGAAAATCCATTGGTCCTAATTCCAGGACTGGATTCAAATGCACGACCTTTTGAGGCGGGTTCCTCGTACTAAAGGAAAAATTAAAAAATAATATTTAAATTGTATTTTATCAGTAACTTGTTACAGCCCTGTAGAATCACAGATGACTTTGTGAATAATGTTGAAAAATTAATGAGCCTCCATTATATACGTATTAGGGACCCCTAAATTAGGTAGTACTTTGCATACACAATGAAGGTTTTTAAGTAAGTCATTGGGCCTCTGCTCAAGGTTGGTAGGAATATAGATTTAAGGAGTAGTAGAGCTCTTTGTGAAGGGCTTGTCCGGGGAAGCTGCCACCACGTCTTTTCCTGCCACCAATTAGTGTTGCTGTGTTTCGGTTTAAAGAGTGTGGTTGCTGGTAAAATTACAGGTTGACGAGGCTTAACGTCTGTATGCCTCAAGTTGATGGACGCAGGGCGCGGTCCTATATCGTGAGCGCGTATGAAAACTTTGTTTATGTGATGGTTACCACTTAATATTAGGTTGGCCATAGGCTTGTTCCATTTAAAAGTTGTGTAAATAAATAGAAATAGAAGATTACACGTTTTAAGCTATCTTCATCATGCTACATTTCAGGTGAAAAAATCTATCTATGTAAGTATATAAGTACTAAATATATCAGTCATCTAGTACCCATAACACAAGCTTTGAGTAGCTTACTTTAGGGCTAGATGGTGCTGTGTGGCTTGTCCAGCATTATTAATTATTATACTAAGGTCACAGGACACACGCCACACGTCCTCATCCCGTCTGCTCTGTATAAGCCACGCTTAAGAGTCCGGTGACAGCGGCTCGCAATTTCGAAGTGCGATTGGCTATTATTTCATTTTATTTCATTTCGGGGAGGTTGTTTGAAAAAATAACTCTAGAGAAACACGCATAAATACTGTTCGAACACAAATAATACAATAATATAAGGGAAACATGCCCGAATCAGAAATCATTTTGGTATTAGTATGTTTGGTCTTACGTTTACCTAATACCAAAATGATTTCTGACTCAAGCACATTTCCCTTATATTATTGTATTATTTGTGTTCGAACAGTATTTATGCGTGTTTCTCTAGAGTTATTTTTTCAAACAACCTCCCCGAAATGAAATAAAATGAAATAATAGCCAATCGCACTTCGAAATTGCGAGCCACTGTCACCGGAGCCTTAAGGTAGAAAATAATAAATATTATATCTATAGATATCTTGATCTCAACGCAGTAGTTACATTGTTCAATACAACCCCATCCACTCGAGCAAACGGAAATCGAACGAAACCAATTACCCAGACGAAGTAATACTATAGTGGTTCTCTGCAGCACAAGACAAGAATTCTAGACTTTGTTGTAGTCATTCAATAAGGCGTAGGGCACGCGATCGAACGGATCGACTTTTTTATATAACTTTCTTCGTATATGCAATGGCCAACCCGCTGCCAACACCATTGCGAATGTCACGCAAGATAGGAACGTGCCCTACGATACTTGAGGCTTACAGATGTGAAGTCTCATGTGCATGTATTTTCACCGACAACCACCCTCTTCATACCGAAACACAGCGTTGCGTGATTGCGTGTTTAGGTTTGAAGAGGTACTTCCCTGGACGAGCCCTTCACATGACGAGCTCTACTAATCTTCAATATTATTTTGTACTTGTAGCGCCCTGCGGTTTCACCTGCGTAAATTTAAAACCCGGTATTCCCACGGGATAAAAAGTAGCCTTCCAGACTATAATATATCTTTGTGCCAATTTTCACCAAGATCGTTCAGCCGTTCTGGAGTTATAGAGGAACAAACATCCATCCATCCATCCATACTTACAAACTTTCGCATTTATTCATTTATTTATTTTTTATTTATTTCGCATTTAATAGCAGGATATCTTGAATTCGTTATCATTATTTGTGTCTATATATATTAAATGTTACGAAATTTCAGCAAAATAAGGGATAGACAAAGCGATTTTTCTCAGTTCGCGCATAAATTCGCGCGAGTGTAGAAGGCGTATTAGAAGCTCTAAAAAACAAATTCCAGGCCACAAATATTCATTATGACCTTTTTCCGCGCCGTGGTAAGTGGCATCGTGTGCAATCCGCCTAAATAAATACAAACAATAATAAAATGAACCTAACTAACGATTGAATCAGTGAATCCAATACACACAATCCGACATACCCGCCGTAGCGTGACCAGATATAACATGTCGAGCACGGAGATACGATCAATTCGGCATATAATGTGTATTTTCCTGCTGAAACTATGAAGCTGTAACCTTTTTGCTTCTTTTATAAAAAGAACGGTTTTATCAAAAAATGAACAAGTGAGAATATTATGGTTCTCTTACGAGTCCATGCACAGACTAGTAGGGATGCTAAAGTCCAGGAGTATCTAATTCCTTGGTCTCATCACTGATCTAGGTGGTAATAAACAAGTATGAATAGGTATACGGTAGTAGGAAAGATAATAAACAAGTATGTACCTATTTATTACAGATAAGTGTGTCTCATTCTCATGTTTTGAAAAAAAAAACTTCGAGACATCCGAGATTCATTTTTGTAATAGGACCTCGTTTAATTAAATCTGTTCATATTTGGCGAAAATGTCTATGATCATCATAGACATAAAAACTCCTTGCTGCTTCTCTGCGCAGTTCCTCATTGATAAACATAAAAAAACAAGGTACCCTAACCTTATACCTAAAGTGGTAATCATCCCCGGTAACAAGCATTGCCTCGTAAGTCACGCACGATAGGTGCCCTACGATGCATTACCCTGAGTCAATTAAATTGAGCCTTACTGCATACATATGCTAAGCCTCATCTGCCTGTAATTCCACCGGCTACCACACTTTTCAAACCGAAACAACTGCTTGGTGGCAGAAAAAGGCGTTGCGGTAGTACTTCCCGGGAGCTCTACTACTCATATGTTATAGGAGAGTTTATTTAAGAAATAGCTCCACAGTTGGTTTCGCCTACTCTTCCAGAGAAAGAAAAAAGAAGCTTACTGATGGATGGAACACGCAGATAGCTTTCCTGATTTTAAGTAACCTTTACCACACAAACCTTTGCTTTCCTTGGTCAGAAATCTCTAACTACAGCGTTACGTAACCCTAATATTATCATGCTGGTGTTAATAACCTTACATCTCATTTTCATTTATAAACCAGTTGAAAGGTAGAAGGAATTATCATTTCAAAGCACCGAAGGAAAATTCAAAATAAACAAGCAGTTATTCCAAGTTATATAGCAAGTTGTATATTTTTCATCTGTCTGTGTTGTTATAGATTAATTAAGCAAAGGAGATAGGCCGTTCATTTATTACGGCATGGAACGTAGTATAAAAACATTCTAAGATAGTTATAATTATAACTCTTTAGTGTTTGACGATCTCAGTGACGCAGCGGGTGCGAGTCCGCCTGCGACGCAAGAGGTTGCGGGCTCAATTCCAGATTCGATCTGCAGAAATTTGTTCCGTTGGTCTGGCTGTTTTCTATGTATAAAAAACATATCTATCTATGTAAGCATATAATGTATTAAATAGTTATATTTAGTTATATTTACCTAGATACCTGTTAAGGTATCTAGTACCCATAACACAAGCTTTGAGTAGCTTACTTTGGGGCTAGATGATGCTGTGTGGATTGTCCAGGATTATTTATTTATGTACACTACGCAGAAACATATTAATTGCTTTCGTTTCTTGCTAGAAATATACAGAAATTATAATAATTGAACTACTTGCTTGTGGATAAAAAAAAACAATCCAACAACAATCAAAACAACAATCAATCTCTCTATCCTCTAAGGTTTGCTGGAAGAAAACTCTATATAGGGTTAAGCTCGCCTTTGTACATGACTATTATGTATTTTTTTGTGTAAATCAGTTTGTGTACAATAAAGAATAAAGAACAATTAAGTCAAGTCAAAAAGTATTTATACAGTTGAATCACATTGATCAGTCTAAAACGTCTCCAATCTAGGTGCCAGTTCTACGCTACCAAGACTATAGATAGAAAAAATTACATCAAACTAAATCTTGATATCTACAATTTTTTTGTAAGAATATTGTTACACTAGTTGGCTAGTTGCGCCCTGCGGTTTCACCCGCGCAGATTTAATCCCGGTATTTCCACGGGATAAAAAGTAGCCTTTGTGCTATTCCAGACTATTATCTGTCTCTGTCAAGTTTCATCCAGATCCGTTCAGCCGTTTCGGCGTGAAAGAGTAACAAACATCCATCCATCCATCCATCCATACTTACCTACAGTTAGTAGGATTATTATCATGGCCACTACAATCACTACTCGAATCACGGCATGGCAGTGCCACGTCCCCTTGCAGTATCTCCTAATATTTATTTATCTGTGCGATACCGTTTTCTTTAGTGCTCAGTATCTAGTGTTTAATTATTCTCTCATAATATCAAAATTACAGACGTAATAAGTGAAATTAGCGCCAAATGAACTGGCAGGGCGCCAATCCAATGTTAGGGTGCCCTAACTAAAGGCGCTGACAACCGCTAATGGACCTCTAACAAAAATTTTTTACCAAATTTTTTTTACATTGTTTCGTGTTGTCTTGATGTCGAAGTTTTATCAAGAATATTATTAAGAATCACAGTTTGATCAACGTTATATTTCTGTAGTAGGTACTTTTATACCAAAACATTGATGTTTGCCATAATATTTTACATTCAATTATTTCAATTATCTTCTTAAAATAAATGTTTAAATAATAATATACAAACAAAAAGTACCCTACCGTTGTCAACGTCTTAATTTTGGAAGACTTGGAATATTAGGGTTCAAGGTTAAACGGTACAAACGTAAGGTCACATTTATTTAGTTCCTAGTAAGGAAATCAAATGATTTCATGTTCGTTCTCCGTCGGAATTGAACCCATGGTCTATAGCGCTGACGGCATAGCTACTACCTACTGAGCTGCGAGGAGTGTCCATTATTCGGTTTGCTGAAAAAAAGAGGCAGAGGTACTGCTATTATTTATTTTCTTCTGTGTTATTATGATAAGTTTTTTGCAGCATGCTTGCGTACTAAACTTGTAAATGCACATTTTTAAGCATAAATACTGCATATTCATGGCGTTTTTAGGGTAAAGGATTCAGAAAGAGAGACTATCGCTGGGTCAGTTACTAGTATCTTTTTAGTTTCGTACAGTCGGCCATTAGGATTTAATACAACTGAAAACTAGGATTACTTTGAAACGTCAATGTGGTACGTGTAGTGTATGACTGAGAAGATAATTAAAACATCTACATTGCGCACAGTTTAGTAAAAAAATCATTTTGATCGATACAAGTTTTCCTAGTTTAGTTTGCTTTTATAATTTTCGTACTCAAGCAAACTTTTGAGTAGGAAAACTTGCATCAGTCAAAATGAAATTTTTACCAAACTATGTGCAATGTGATTGAACACAAAATAGTTGTTTGCGATTTTTCAAAATTGGAATTTGTGATTTTATATCTTTCAAAATGTCGAATCGTGCGAGCGAGAGAAATGTTAGGTGTTGTCAACGCCTTATCTTGCAAATGTATCCAAAAAATCCTGCTTGCCTGTAACTTGCATGCCAGCTACTGTTCCACTTTGCTGGCATATAAGGTAGCATTAAGACTATTTCATTAAATAATTACATTTGTGTGACGCACGTTTTCATCGATAAATAGAACCATAAGGACAAAGCAGATTCTCGCTTGTTCTAGTAGAACAAGCGAGAATCTGAGAACAGAGAAGCTGAGACAAATAAACAAAACTACTCATTTAAGCTCCGCAGAAAACGTTTTCATTCAAGAGTTTCCGCTCTCAGCTGACAGCTATTTTCCTTTCAGATAAACCTTATTCTCAAAGAAGGCCTTTGACAGCCTTCATAGCTCAGCAGCGCAAGTACCGTTCTTAACGATCGCTTAATTTGACATTTAGAATCGTCAAAATTCGTTAAAACTGGTAATATCCATTGTTGAAACCATTTTTAACGAATTTTTGACGATTCTAAATGTCAATTAAGCGATTGATAAGAACGGTACTTGCACTGCAGTTGGTAGTAGCTCTGCCTTCTGCGCCGTAGGTCGTGGGTTCGATTAATAATAAAAAAAAAACATTTGTGTGAAGCACATAGATGTTTGTTCTCTGTCTGGGTGTCATATATTATATTACTATTTACAAAAAAGACAATAGTAGGTATATCAGCTATCTGGTGTTACCACAAACTTTGGCTTCGATAGTTTGGAGCTTAGATTGTGATGTGTGGAAAGTCTACCAATATTTATTTATTCTTGACGAGAACAAACCACAACGAACACGCATGTCCACACGGCGCGACACATCGCGTTGCGTGGGTTGCCTCTACGTAGCGTGCTGTTTCTGTGTGTAATATACATAAAATATGCAGTGTACACACGGTACTCACACGACTGAATGCAGCCCCTGAGACGAAGCGGGAAGGTTCTCCTGTTATGTTATGATATGACCCTAAGCAGATTTTTGGACAAAAATAGCGAGGGCTATCTATATTGTAATCCAGGATTTTTATCTACCTACTATAGATTTGATCTCCATCATTATTCAATAAAACTTATATAAACTTTTCCATTGGGGCGTGATTTTTGCCACAAACATCCCAAAACACATATAAATATGAGTCTATAGGAATTCGGAAGTAAGATAGGCGTAAAGGGCAGTACCTAGTAGTGTGGCTTTTTCGTGAAAAAGGGCATCAGCAGTAACAAGTTGGCATGAAATTGCCTCGTTAATGAAATCTCTTATTGTTTTTATGTCAACTACAGCGGTTCTATATAACTAAGACCTATTAAACTTAGCGCTTTCTTTAGTTAGGCTACGTCTACACCGAAACTTTGGATCTTCTCCACAAAACTTTACAGCAACCGTTAGACAACGAGTCGCTCACTCATTTTAAGACTTGGAGATATTTTAACTCTCTCTCCCCCGAATACTCAAACGCAACTCAGATTTGAGCACGTCTCAAGTCGTGGTTTTTTGACAGTTTTTAATGAAATTCCGTCAAAAACTCGTCACATGAGACGTGCTTAAATCTGAGTTGCGTTTGAGTATTCGGGGTTAGTGTATCTAAACAAGCAGCCAAATAATAGAAGATGTGACATTTCAAAAGGTTAAAAAATATGTGATTAAGATGCGCCCGCGGTTTCACCCGCGCAGATTTAAATCCCGGTATTCCCACGGGTTAAAAAGTAACCTATGTGCTATTCCAGACTATAATCTACCTCTCTGCCAAGTTTCATCCAGGTCCGTTCAGCTGTTCCGGCGTGAAAGTAACAAACATCCATCCATCCATACTTACAAACTTTCGACTTACAACTTTTTTTCAAAGTGGTCCTTGTATGTGTGATGGTACTGAATAAAGATCATTTTGATTTGATTTGATTGTGTCTCAGTGGCATGTCTTTGGAGCAGCAGGTAGACTCACATGGATTGTTGATAATGATAATGTCAAAATATGCTTATGTCTGTATACTCCGTGGTCGGACTACGATGTACAGAATCTAGATGTATCTATGTAACATTTTAAACAATATATTACGCAAAGCTATACAAAACCTCGCCTCGCTGCGGACTGAAATGGTTGTCGGTGAGAGCTCCATTTTGTTATATAATTTAAATCGTTGTTTGAATAAAAAAACAAATAGCTTGATGACTTTAGTCCCAGTAGTTTAGACTCGGTAGATATCCTGATCTTGTAACACAAAGGATTCAAATTCTTTGACGACCTCTGTGGCGCAGCGGGCTAGAGCCTGCCTGCGACGCAAGAGGTTGCGGGTTCGATTCCCGCCTTGGAACAAATTTGTGTACGATCTGCAGAAATTTGTTCCGATGGTCTGGGTGTTTTCTATGTATAATAAAAAATATCTATCTATGTAAGTATATAATGTATTAAATATATCAGTTATCTAGTACCCATAACACAAGCTTTGAATAGCTTACTTTGGGGCTAGATAGTGCTGTGTGGATTGTCCAGCATTATTTATTTATTTTATATCTTATGGGGTAGTCAGAGGTGAGTAGGCCTATGAAATTCCATGTAAAAACAACGATTCTTAATGTTATTTATTGTTGAACAAAACTCACAGCTCCTAAAATACTAATAGATTTCTAACACACAGCCAATATCGGACTTACATAATATTTATTTTTGACATTGTAACATGTTAGTGTGTCAACTTATAGTTTTATTATAATATCCAACAAAATTACTAATTTAATTTTCCTAAAACTAAAAACCATTTATTATAATTTAAATTTAATAAATTAAATTTAAAATTTATGTAATATTTAATTTATTTAATAATTAAAATTTATTTTTTATTTTGACAAAAATGTACTTATCTTACTTAAGAGTCCGGTGACAGCGGCTCGCAATTTCGAGGTGCGATTGGCTATTATTTCATTTTATTTCATTTCGGGGAGGTTGTTTGAAAGAATAACTCTAAAGAAACACGCATAAATACTGTTCGAACACAAATAATACAATAATATAAGGGAAATGTGCTTGAGTCAGAAATCATTTTGGTATTAGGTAAACGTAAGACCAAACATACGAATACCAAAATGATTTCTGATTCGGGCATGTTTCCCTTATATTATTGTATTATTTGTGTTCGAACAGTATTTATGCGTGTTTCTTTAGAGTTATTTTTTCAAACAACCTCCCCGAAATGAAATAAAATGAAATAATAGCCAATCGCACCTCGAAATTACGAGCCGCTGTCACCGGAGCCTTAATACATATCTGTTTTGTTGTAAAGTAACAAGGTACCTCATAAAACTAACGTATTTCTTCTCCTTGTCGTGTCAATATGTTTTTTCAAAACATTGTGGTGAAGTGAAAACAACTTTATTGTTTTTCAGGACTGAATATTAATATATATTAATATATTGAGCCTGTACGTAGTTCTGCTAGTGTCGAGTGCTTGTTCTGGAAGGAGCCAGGAGTCGGCTAGGTTTACCTTTAGATCTGTGCGGGATTCCGTTCTGCCAGCCATACAGCCTCTGGTGGCAGCTGGATCTAATGGATGTGAGTGATAAAAATAAATAAAACTTGCTTGGATTAAATTAATTGTTTTTCACTAAATCTTTGTGAATTAACTGATTGCAATTTTACATAACTACATTCAGTGATTTTATGTAACGAAAATGTTCTATTGTGCGAGCGAGATAGCACCGTATGCTGCCCCTCAAGCTGACAAACGCAGGCAGTGCATCGTAGGTCACGTTCCTATCGTGTGTGACTTGCGAGACATTGCTTTGTTTTAGGTGATGGTTACAACTTATCATTAGGTGGGCAATCTGCTTGTTACACGATCAAAAACAATAAATTTCACACCAATAATGTGTGGATATCACATACGAGTAATTTAATTAAACTCTGCGGTTTTTCTGTTTTGAATTATGCGTTTGTTTCATAAAGAGCGGTGTCTAACATCTACATAATGTCATATGCCATGTCCCTAACCTACACAAACCCTACCCAAAGCTTGGAAGCAAAATATTTAATGGCATTGTCCCAGAACCAGATTAAATAAAAGTTTTTACTTACATTTAATCTAAATATATATAACTCAAAGGTGACTGACTGACTGACATGGTGATCTATCAACGCACAGCCCAAACCACTGGACGGATCGGGCTGAAAAATGGCATGCAGGTAGATGTTATTACGTATGCATCCGCTAAGAAAGGATTTTGATCAATTCTACCCCCAAGGGGATAAAATAGGGGATGAAAGTTTGTATGAAACTTTGAATTCCTTGGCGCGAGCAAAGCCGCGGGTTCAGCTAGTTATTTATAAAACATCAGGGGCAACCTATCACCCATAATATTAGCAAAACGCTATATAGTGTTTGGGGAAGGATTTAAGATGGATTCGGTCTGTTAAGCTAACAGCTTATTCGACCTAACCCAAAAATTAAATAACTTTTTTGTTAACATTTTGTTAATGAAAATCGACTGAAGTACCTATAAACTACTTACTGACAGTTTTGAATATTACATTTTGGTACAATACGTACTAGGTAATCTGCCGTGCTTGTGGATAAAAATCGTGAAGTTGTCGTATTTTATATATTTAGGTTGCCAATAATATAGTCTTCCAATACTTTCATCATCATTATTGCCATATCCAATAATGATGCCATTTCCAAGCGGACTTTAACCAGTTCCAAGACCAAGTATTTGAACGTATTATCATGGTTATCGCTTCTCAGGAAACCGCTTGTAAAATGTGCACACAAATCACCAAGACTAATTGGTGCATGCGCTCGCCTTACCACATTTTTCTTCTCTGTTTAGGATCGGAGGTCACACTCTAACTGAACAGTGTTAACAACTTTTGTTCTAGACCACAACAAACATTAATACTCAGTACTGCTTTTTTTAGGGATCATTCCGGATTTATAATTTCCTACTCAATGGTTTTTCTTGATTCTCTATTGAATCAGTACAGCTTTTTTTAGGGATCATTCCGGATTTGTAATTTCCTACTCAATGGTTTTTCTTGATTCTCTATTGAACCCTTATTTGTGATTCATTGAAAACAATATTTTTTTCTAATTGATACGGAAAGGAGCTTGCAGAGTTCTGCTATGGAAGTTCAATAAAGAGATTCAAAAAAGAAAAATAAATATATTCACCTAACATGAGATGCAGACAGGCAATAGCGATATTAGGTATGTGGACAGAAAGTCAAACCGCAGACTTACTCCCTACGGGGCAATGTTTTGTTTATAGGTGTGGTGGTTACCACTTAACATCAGGTAGGCCATCTGCTTGTTCCATCAGCTAGTTGTATAAAAAAAAAACACAGATCTTATTGGTTTTAGGTGCATATTTCAAGAGCTTTTTTGGCCTTACATACGACCAAATGCAAGCCAAGAACGCATCCCGTCAAAAAAACATCACGATAGATCTCATCACTAAAGCTGGTCAAGACAAGAACTTGCTCACTGACGCCAGAAGGTTAACGACCCTGGTTAGTAAGGAAGATAAAGTCATCATCCTTATCCATGGGTTTGGGGAGAGTTCTGAAGGCGAGATGGTCCAAGCGTTATCTTCAGAGCTACTAAAGCAGGAGGGAGTGAAGATATTTGCGCTGGACGGTAGGAATACCATAACACTGGAGTATCTAAGGAGTTCTACTCACTCCCGGTTTATGGGAGAAATGCTTGGAGAATTTTTGAGCTATTTGATACAAAGTAAGTTAACATTAACATTAAAAGATTAGATTTCTGAGCAGCACCTACAAATATGTTAGTCGAAGCTCGTAATATGCAAAAGTACTCGTAGCGTGTCATGCTTGGCCACTCCAAATCGATTACCATTTTCTGTGAGGCTACCATTTGTGACAGTCTTGGCGTTAATATTTTTGCAGTTCCGTGCTTTGGAAGGCACGCTAAAGCTGTTGGTCTTAGCTTAGCAGTTTTTAAACCATGATGGATTCCTTGGAACTGTCTTACTCCTCAACCAGAGTTTGTACAAACATTTAACTTTACCCTCGTATAGTATGTGCCGAGAACATTATAGGAATTGTTTTATTTACAGAGGGCCATGACCCATCCAACATGTACCTCATAGGCCACAGCCTCGGCGCCCACATAGCCGGAACAGCTGGTAAGCAGGTCTACCAGATGACCAGCAAACTAATTGGAAGGATCACAGCGCTGGACCCAGCTGGACCCTGCTTCCACAATGTCAGCCGAGCTGAGCGATTGGACCGGACCGATGCTGCGTACGTGGACGTGATTCACAGCAATGGTGGAGTTTTGGGCATGAATACGCCTGTAGGTAAAGGGTAACATTGAATTTTACTTATGAAACTGTCAATAAATCGAAATCATCGCCGAAACAAGCTACACCATGGTCTATACATATAGCATCATCATCATCATCATCAACAGCCCACAGAAGTCAACTGCTGGACATAGGCCTCCCCTATCCGCTTCCAGGACGAACGATTCTGAGCCCTTTCCATCCACTACCCGCGATACTAAGTATGTAGTCTGTCCATCGGGCGTCCCACACTTCGTTTTCCTGTTCGTGGTCACCATTCAAGAACATTTACCTAATATCTAATACTTAGCATAGAACTAGGAAACTTCTTTGCAGCTCAGGGTTTCTGGCCTCTTTAATACTACAGACATATTGAGACACTAGTTGCGCCCGTGGTTTCACCCGCGCAGATTAAATTCCTGGTATTCCCGCGGGTTAATAATAATAATAATAAGCATAAAGCATAAATAAGTAGCATATGTGGTTTTACAGACTATAATCTATCTCTCTGCCAAGTTTCATCTACATCCGTTTAGCCGTTCCGGCGTTAAAGAGTAACAAACATCTATCCATCCATCTACCCATACTTACAAACTTTCGCGTTTATAATATTAGTAGGATTATCTGAATATCACAGACTAGTAGGATGCTGCACTGAAGATCATGGCTTTCTAAAAAGTTTCCGATCGAAGACGTAATATTTTGAATCCCTTGCTATTGTTATAAAATAACAGAAAGTGTTTCCAAATATTTTCTTTAAAAAAGTCAATTCATTTACGAGTACGGCTACGGCTCTGAAAGTTCACAAAAGTTTTGAGAGATGTGGATTTTACATTAATGTAAACAAGAAACGTATTATTTTGCTGATGAAACTCTTTGTTGATCCTAAGTAAAAAACAACGTATCGTTTTGTAGATGAATCCCTTTGCGCTTCTTGTTTTGTAAAATTTTTCTGGTATCCTTCATCGCTAAGATTTGTTTTACTCGCGATGCGTGGCTATACGCTCCAGATCACACTCATTCTGGGAAAAGTACTGGCACAAAAGTACTGACTTTCCTGGCACGAGATTTCCACATTGTTTATGCTGTTCAGCGAGCTAAGGACGCGCTTGTGGAGTAACTTTTTGGGTAATTTCTATTGAACTGCTATCCTTAACAACATTTACCCAAGTGGCGTGAAGTTTGGCTTTCTCTATTACCCTGTATTACCCATCTAGCACCACCCACGTGAGTGACATGGTGAGTGAAAATACCAATGTGAGATAGGCGGAGCTCGTGATCGAAAGAGAGCTAATCCACCAGGTGAAACTCCTCTGTGAGATATTTGGATAGGTGACAGCTGAAACCTAAAGGCACGTACATCGATTGCTGCTTCAAAGCGCACAACGATGACAAGAACTCCGTTACCAGAATTAGCTTATTTAGAACAGAAACACAGAAACAGCTTCACGACTTTGATCCCCAGGTACGGTAGATATCCCTTCAGATCTCCCAGTACCAAGTAGGTACTATAATTCAAGATTCTTTGAGGATGTCTAAGGGGGGTAGTCAGAGGTACGTCCAAACATTACATTTGGCACATACCCACATTTTGCAGTAGTTAGTATTCCATACGTGACAGGTTGCAAGCCCATCGCCGCTGTTAGAATACTAACTGGTTTCCTCACGATGTTTTCCTTCACCGTTTAAGAGCACTGGCATTGCGCACATAAATTTTTCGATAGAAAAATCCATTGGTGCACGACCGGATTCGAACCTGCGACCTTACGATCGGAAGGCGGGGTCACTCCCACTAGACCACCGGTGCTTATTTAGAACAATCTAAAATTAAAATAAAACACATGTTACAAAAGCTTCATTTTCCTTACACCACTTAGCGTGGGATAAGGACAGGAAGATAACATGTTACCAAAGAAATCAAAGATTTTGCAATAAACTTTTACTTACGCGTTCAGTCACGGGGGGGGTCTTTCAAAGCCCACACGCGCGAAATACGTCGTTATCTCACTGAGCCTCCGCGCGAACAGAAGTTAACAGCTAATATACCAACTCTAACTTGAAGGATACTTATAATTTTAATTCGCTAATATAGGTACTTATAATTATTAAAATTTTACTATTTTACCTCAGGCTTTAAAGACCCCACGCGACTAAGCGATAGTCAAGCGTATTAATACACTTGCTCAAGTGTATCATCGAATTGTATTTTATGTTTCAGGACATAAAGATTTCTACCCAAACGGAGGCAGTTCTCAACCGGGGTGCATGTTCTACACCTGTGACCATAGCAGGGCTTGGGAGTACTATGCGGAGTCCATCAATAAACCAAAAGCTTTTCCTGGTACAGTGAGCGATAAACAAATTATATCCTCTTACTAAACACGTGTCTAAGGAGGCTTTATTAAATAAATATTAGTGGACTTTCCACACAGCACATTCTGTTCAATAAACAAAACGATAAAGTCTGCTTAGAACTTTTAATTTCGGTTTTACAATTACTTTGTACTTATAAAATGATAAAAAGGGACAATGCATCTCTGGCTGGGCTGGGCGTAGAAACTATCTAACCCTAAAATAAGCAAAGCTTGCAATATAGGAACCAGATCCTAACTAATATTATAATCCTAACTATTATTATAAACGCAAAAGTTTGTAAGTAAGTATTGATGGATGGATGATTGTTACTCTTTCACGCCGGAACGGCTTAACTGATCTGGATGAAACTTGGCAGAGAGATAGATTATAGTCTGGAATAGCACGTAAGCTACTTTTTATCTCGTGGGAATACCGGGATTTAAATCTGCGCGGGTCAACCCGCGAGGCGCAACTAATAGTAGCTTATAAATAAATAAATAATGCTGGACAATCGACTCAGCACTATCTAGCCCCAAAGTAAGCTATTCAAAGCTTGTGTTATGGGTACTAGATAACTGATATATTTAATACATTATATACTTACATAGATAGATATTTTTTTATTATACATAGAAAACACCCAGACCATCGGAACAAGTTTCTGCAGATCGTACACAAATTTGTAGCTTATACAGTTACTTATCTACATTATTTTTTAATTATGCTATGTAATGACTTACAATGTATACGTAATAAAATGACACCCAGACAGAGAACAAATATTTGGTCTCGGTGACACAGAAGGCAACTTTACTAACAACTAAATACTAAATCTATTCTTCTTCTGTACTATTTTGCAATCATTTTTTATTTTCAGCTCAAAAATGCATGAATTGGGTAACATTTGCAGAGGGCAAGTGTTATCAATCTGAGGTATCATACATGGGGGCGGCGTCTGAGGAGGTAGGGGAAGGAATGTACTTCCTCAGCACGGGAAGTGCAGCACCATTCGGATTGGGACCTGGTGGCTGACGGCGTCTTAATAAATTCTTAACTTACAATCTGTTTATTATTAAACGTCGCATTTTATAGTTTTCAGTTAATGTTTAATATTTGTAATTAATTATAATATGCCCCCAGTTTGTAATTATTTCTATATCTAATTAATTATAAATATTTTAATTATATATTTGTTAATATTTGTTTTGTATTTTATATTTTTCAAACATCGAAACTTATGTTTTTATAGTTTAGTAAGATTAGCAGGATAATTCCATCTTATATTTTTTTATCTTATCTAATCCTACTCGTGTCACTATTTTCTTTCGATACAATCTGGTGAGAGGATTTAAGAGTCCTACAGAGAGGCTGCCTTCGAGTATTATGAATAAATTTTGTACAGCTCGGATGTTTGGATGTAAGGATGTTTGTGACTCAGTAAAGCCCGTGTAAAAAGTAAGAGGAGTGAAACATTTAAATTTCTACATTAAATTATAATATAATATAATAATCTGTCTATGATCCTATATTAATAAAGGTCAAACTAAATGGTAGGCTTTACACATAAATTGCATTTTCTGTGCATGAAATATAACAATAAAATCTACTACATCTTTATTCGACATAAGGCCAAAGTCGATACCTGCTATAGTGCATTATTTCTACCAACAGAAGAATCACACATAACAGATACGTCCCTAAGAGTAAGTAGAGCGGCAATAGGATCTGGGATAACTGAACTTCAACGTGTGGGAGTGGGACGCAGTCTGTATAGGAGTTTTCGTAGTTAACATTCAGCTTGTAGAGAATGCCTGTCTCCATCATACGTAGGAAACTGAAATTAGAGAATTAAATAATAATTTACTAAAAAAATACTTAAAAAAGTATCATTTTTTTCTTACACAACTACCTGGTAGAACAAGCAGGTAAGCTGATGTTAAGTGAGCTATCCCCTATAACAAAGCATTACTTCGTAAGTCACGTACGATGAACGTGGCCTACGATGCACTGCCCTGCGCTCATCAACTTAAGACAAGTAGACGCTAAGCCTCATGTGCCTGTAATTTAATCGGCAACCACACCATTCGAGCCGAAACACAGCAACGCTGCTTGGCTGCAGAAAAGGCTTATGAACCATTGACTCGCAGGTCACGCACATTAGGATCGTGCCCTATGATGCACAACCTTGCGTTCATAAACCAATTTCAGTCCAGATTTTACATAAATACTTACGCAACTGTATGTGCCAAATGTAATGCTTGGACGTACCTCTGACTACTCCCCTTAGACATCCTCAAAGTATCTTGAGTTAGTACTTGGCACTAAGACATCTGAAGGGGTATCTACCGAGCCTGGGGATCAAAATCGTGAAGCTGTTTTATTTTTTCACTCACGCAACTTTAAATTCCTCCTTGTACGGAAAATTGAGGGATACAAAGAAGAACTTTTTCAGGGTCGTACAGATATTGACGTTCATCAGACTGCAAGTTTCATAGCTTTCAAACACTGAAATAAATAAAATCTGAAATAGATAAAATAAACAAAACCCTAAGATACAGACAAAGAATTATTTATAAACTTTGTTGGTTTATGTGTTTTAATTTTCCCAATCTATTATTCTGACTTTATTGACAAAGAAAATTACAACTAATAGTTACAATTATTTACAAAATATACAAAATACATATGAAACAGTTGAGCTATCTGCAGACCGTTGCAAACGATCTATAGATAGCTCAACTGATCCAAATCAGTGCCAGTCGGAAGCGTACCCAAGATACTGGCTGCATTGCCACGCTGAATGGCAATGCTGATACGCTGAGCCAGATACTCACCAGCCCTCGGGTCACGCGTCGCGTCGATAAGTCGCCTAATCTATTATTGTTTATTATTGTTATTATTGTTTGTTTTACAAATAAAAGATAAAAACGTAGGAACAAACTACGTCTTTAAGAGATACCTAATTGTGGGAGTACTTTAAAGACGAGAATGTATGATGAATATTATAAGAGTGAATGAAGCGAAAGAGGTATGTAATGATCGTAGCAAGTGGAAATTCGTTGTCTCCGCCTACCCCTATGGGAAACAGGCGTGATTTTGTGAATGTACTAGTTGCGCCCCGCGGTTTCACCCGCTCAGATTTAAATCCCGGTATTCCCACGAGATAAAAACTTGATTATTAGCTATTCCAGACTATAATCTCTTTTTCAAGTTTAATCCAGATTCGTTCAGCCGTTCCGGCGTGAAAGAGTAACAAACATCCATCCATCCATCCATCCATACTTACAAACATTCGCGTTTATAATAGCAGTAGGATGTCTAAACAACTTACCTGTACGCACGAACGGTTCAACTGTGACATAGTCGGATAGCAAGGCAACTTTTCCTTTCTTGAGGGCTTCTAGACCTTCCAGTATTGTGACAGTTCTCATATCAAACACCTTTGTAAGTAGTTCGCTTATTTTGCCGCTCCGTGATGCGTTTATCTGTAAATGCCTTGTTTTTATCACTGTCCAGTCTATTTCCGCCGCAAGCAGCGTTGCTATGTTTCGGTTAGAAGGGGGAAATTACAGGCATGACGCTTAACATCTGTGTGCCTGAAGTTTATGTAATTCGACCTTTGTGGCGCAGCGGGCGAGAGTCCGCCTGCGACGCAAGAGGTTGCGGGTTCAATTCCCGCCTCGGAACAAATTTGTGTGATCTGCAGAAATTTGTTTCGTTGGTCTGGGTGTTTTCTATGTATTATAATAAAAAATAACTATCTATGTAAGTATAATGTATTAAATACACCTAGTACCTTTGAGTAGCTTACTTTGGTGCTAGATGGTGCTGTGTGTCCAGCATTATTTATTTATTTAATTTGGTAATACAGGCAAACTGATTTCATGGTTTAGCGAATGTATTTGCCTTGTTATATACCTAATGGTTACCACCAAACATGAGTTATCTGATATAAGTTCCATACAAGGCTTTAAAAAACTCAAACATAGAATGGCTTTTTATATATTTTTCACGACATTACATTGTCTGCCTCTGTTCTTCTGCTAATCTGGGATTTTGCTTATCTGTCCTTCTGCTGCAGAGACAACCAAAGCTCAGAAGAATATTTTTTCTCTGAATTCTTTAGTTGATTTATTTATGCAATTGAAGCACAAAGCTCAACAGAAAAACCTGAAAGATATAGTTCGCATAAAACACAATACACAAACATATCAAACCGTTTTTCAGGGCATGAGAACGAGCTCCAGGGTTATCATACGCTTGATAAAACTTAAAGTGCTTTAGAATTGAAATGCTAGATTGCAATCCATCGTATGTGGGTGAATCAACTTTTAAGGCACTCCTTTTGTGTCCCTGTCATGCAAAGAGCATAAAAATCCTAATTTCCTTATAAAATGTGTTTGTTTTGATGTTAACGTAAACTTAGATCCTTTCCTAACATGCTAGTTTCATAGTATTTTATAGTTAATAGGAAAATTTTTGACTTTATTATGGTAACTCAGCAGAACATAAGCACTATCCATACAAAAAACATGTGTCCCCAGGCCTAGATGACGATACAATTTAGGACGTATCTTAAAAAAAAGGTATGAATGCACAGCCTTTTTACCCAATATTATGATTCAGAAAAAGATAAACTTACGTTTAAAGTTAACATTTATAAAAGTTTGACAAATATTTTATATTTTTCGTGCATCCAAACTTTTGTCCCAAACTTTGATCAAAACATCAGTTCTACAGAGTTACCGATAAAAATTCATGACCGTTATCAAGAGATGACGCCTACCTTGGTGTCATCTAAGGCGATTATTGTCTAATATTTAGTTGGTATGATCAAAAAATCTCTACCTAGCTTTACCGCCCCCCCAGCCTAAATTAAGTTCTCAGCTGGTGCGCGTAGGTTTATTGTCGCTCTACAGCGTTGCAATGGATATTTATGAGGCACCCTCGTCACTTTTTCTAAAAAAACTCGTTAATATTAGCTTAGATGTCGTGCCCCACTGCAAAACCTAAAAATAGATATATTTTACAGTATATTTTCATAATATTTCGATGATTTATTTTTTATTGTTAGTTGTTCATAATGTTGTCAAAGGAGTGTCTTAAAAGTTGATTCACCCATGTATCCATTTCAAGCAATGCAGATTTGGTCATTTGTGAAGTGAAATGAGCTGGGCGCTTGTACGAGTGTATACTACCACTACTATATACTACACATCCTACCACTACCCCAAGTCATTTGTTTTCGTTTGTCTTTTGTTTCTCACGAGGCTATACCAAAACTACTAAACATGGTAAACAAAACTAAGATTTTTTTAAGAGTAATAGAGCTCTTTGTGAAGGACTCGTCCGGGGTAGTACCTACTATCATCACGCCTTTTTCTGCCGCCACGCAGTGAGATCGGTGGTGCCGGTGGTCGCCAGTGTAATTACAGGCGCATGAGGCTTAAACATCTGTATGCCTCAATTTGATGGACGCAGGGCAGTGCATCATAGGACACGTTCCTATCGTGCGTGACTTACGAGGCAATGCTTTGTTATAGGTGATTGTTATCACTTTAAATCAGGTGGGCCATCTGCTGGTTCCATCAGCTGTATATAAAAAGACTTGGGGTAGTGATTACTTACATTGTTTTTGATGATCCACTCAACATCCTTCACAATAACTCCTTCGAGGTCGCTCTCCAGTATACCATCCACATCGATATCGGCGTCCTTGTCGTTAACTATATGAGAGAGCAGGTTGGACGTATAGAACGTGTAAACGAGGTAGGAAAACATGAAGAAGGCGAAGTAAGCTCCCCGGCGTGAATATAGAACGGCATCTATCGGAGGAACTGTAAGGAAACGTTATAATTATTTCAAAGTAAAAAAAAGTGTTTTATTGACATAACAAGATAGGCACAGTATTATACTTGAATCCATAGGCTCCCAAACCAGTTCAAATTAATTATCAATATAAAAAACCTAATACAGGGTCATGACTTTCATCACCACGCACGGTAGATATCCCCTCGGATCTCTAGCTCCAAATACCAGCTCAATATACTTTGATCGTTTCTAAAAGGAGCAGTCAGAGGTATATCCATAGGTTGTCATTTGACACATACCCGATTTTTTCTAAGAGGAGCAGGCAGGTATATCCATAGGTATATTGCATGTTTACCAACATTTTGCAGTAGTTGGTATTCTATACGTGACAAGTTGCAAGCCCATTGCCGCTTATTTGAATATTTTGGTTATAGTTTTATCCATGAAAAATAAACGTGATAAGCGATTCAGCTTTCCAATTCTTTTGTCTCGCTGTTTCCCTTGTCCTCTTTGTTTAATATCGCTAAAGTAAAATAAAAGTTCTCATTTTACGGGTAGACAGATGAGCCCCGGAATTACCCTAAAGAGGGTAATTCTGGCAAGTTTGTTTTTTGTTCCACTTCTTTCGACGATTGGCAACACTGCCAACGAAAATTCGATATTGTTGCCTATTGAATTATCAAACAATTTTGACAGTTGTCTGTCATAATGTTTATCTCGAGAATCACCCCTCTGAGCTTGAGTTGCTCTCTCCTACCCTATCTTACTATTATACCGTGGCCGTTACCACCTTTTGTCGTTTACTAAATGCAAATACTCGTAGCTCAAGTGTTTCACGTGTACATTTTGTAAATACTTGTATCCTAATATACGTACTAAGGCATCTGAGTGGATACCAGTCTGGTGATAAAATTAGTGAACATGTTCAAGTTTTGGTCGACTACAACGTACGACTATGTTTTAATATAATAATATTGTTAAAGATTATGATATAAATAAATAAATAAATAATGCTGGACAATCCACACAGCACTATCTAGCCCCAAAGTAAGCTACTCAAAGCTTGTGTTATGGGTACTAGATAACTGATATATATAATACATTTTATACTTACAAAGAAAGAATTTTTTTATTATATAAATACATAGAAAACACCTAGACCAACGGGACAAATTTCTGTAGATCGTACCCAAATTTGTTCCGAGGCGGGAATCGAACCCGCTACCTCTTGCGACGCAGGCGGCCTCTCGCCCGCTGCGCCACTGAGGTCGTCAAAACAAAGGAAAAAAGGAACGTTTATTAACCCCAAGAATAAACCTGTAAACAAAAATCTCATTAATTTTCCCCAAGGTAGTAGGAACGTAGCGCAAATAGCTACTTACTATGCTGACAGTAAGCCCCAGTCACCATCAGCAGTTCATAGGCGAAGCTGCGTTCCCAATGCGGCCCAGTCACCAGCGTCACCTCCCAGATCTTGAGGCAGTAGAAAAGAACACTGCAGAACAAAGCCATGCCGTAGAGGCAATACCAGAGCGGACTGGAGAATGGCTTAGCGTAGAACTGGTGGCTGTTTGTGAAATCTTCGGGGCGGTAAATGGTGAAGCCGAAACTGGAAGAAAATAGTGTTAAGAAAGTAGAGTCAAGATAATAGGGCCGAGAAAAACAGGGCAAATTAATTCATCTATATCTATTTATTATAATATAGGTAAATGTTCGGTTCGCATGGTCTTTGGTGCCAAACATGATAGGTACAAATGAATAATAAAAAATTAAAGAAAATGCATAAAAAAATCACATTAAAATTGTAGCTTTTTTTCTAAATATCATACTAGTGTCCTATTTTGCAATAACCATTCCATTGCAATATAGGATAGAGGATAACACATTATTAAACATGATTTGAGTAAATTCATTATGACATTCATAAATGATGCTTATTGACGAAACAAATTGTCGAAATAATTTGCATAAAATTTGTTCACAACAAATTTTATGCCAACGATAATTTGTTGATGTTTATTGAAATTACTGGGGAATTTATAGCTATACAGATGACGACCAAAATTTATAGCTATACAGATGACGACCAAAATTTATAGCTATACAGATGACGACCAAAATTTATAGCTATACAGATGACGACCAAAATTTATAGCTATACAGATGACGACCAAAATTTTGGCCAGCTTTAACTTTAACACCTGTGTATTCACTCTAAAAACTGTTTTTAAATTAACAATATTTAAATAAAATGAAAATGAAATGTTTTATCTACTCTCATGTCATAAAATTCGAATTATAAACGTCAAAACGAATTCATATTGATATACTTTATAATTGCAATACCGTAACCAAATTAAAAAAAATAATTATGATACAGCTTCTCTTCTCATACAAAGATAGTTGTATAGAATAACTATTTTACCATAACGATACAGTTCTATTTCTTTTTGGAAAAGGCAAGGGTCTTGAAACCGTACGGCCAAAGAGTTTGATAGTCTGTGGCGACGCGACGGTGCGGCGCGGCGGCGGCGGCGGCGCAGCGCGCGCATGCGCTGTTATACGGTTGGCTTGGCGCCAATTGATACGTTTTGTTTCAGACAACTGGTTTTCTTACTAACTTTGATATTTTATTTATTAGGTTCAACACTAATGTATGAGAGTAGATAAATTAGTGTATGAAACTGCACATAACTAGGTATTAAAACTCTCGTGGGATACTATTAAAAACCTCGCCTACTACGGCTCGGTTTTTAAACACCCCCTCGAGTTTTAATACCCCTCATTATGCAACAGTTTCATAAACTACTATTAAGTTGGTGACTACGTGACGTGACGTGACGTGACTACTACTACGATTTCGAAGTCCAGTTGTATTTTAAGTGAATAAATAAATGATATTTCTAAATAAATAATAATGATAGGCCATAAGGCGGCCTAAACACTACATGTCATACCTAACCAGAATTGGCCAATAGCTCAAACAAAAAAATTGCTTGCCAGTTTTTTTATGCTATGAATGGAAAAACCTTAAAAACACCTCGATCAAAGCATTTCCCGCAAGTCACGCGCAATAAGAACGTGCCCTATGCGCGTAGTTACTTACTTCCAGTCAAACAGATACTGCACGGGATAAACGAGCTCTATGACGTCGGATCTCAGGCTCATGGGGCGCGTAAAGATGTCGACTGATAGGTTGTTGTACATATTCACTTCAGCGGCCACGTCGTACGTTTCTTTCTGAATCACGTATTTGACGCTGAAATGAGGTGTTGCTTTGGTGGACATTCATACAGCACTTATCCTTACCCCAAATTAAGCAAAGCTTGAAAAAGGGAACCAGATAACTGATATAATTGACGACCTCAGTGGCGCAGCGGGCGAGAGTCCGCCTGCGACGCAGAGGTTGCGGGTTCGATTCCCGCCTCGGAACAAATTTGTGTACGATCTGCAGAAATTTGTTCATTGGTCTGGGTGTTTTCTATGTATAATAAAAAATATCTATCTATGTAATTATATAATGTATTAAAAATATCAGTTATCTAGTACCCATAACACAAGCTTTAGTAGCTTACTTTGGGGCTAGATAGTGCTGTGTGGATTGTCCAGCATAATTTATTTATTTATTTATTTATAAATAAATAAATGTTACACATTAAACGGGTTACCCCCGGTTTCTGAAAGCGCGGGCAAAACTATCGGCTGTCAAGTCACTTTCTATCTCTATCTATTTTGAAGTAAAAGCTGAAATAGCAAGTGACTTGACAGCCGATTAGTGTTGATCGCGCTTTCACAAACCGGGGGTTAGTCCAGTAAAGGTAGATCGATCGAAATGTTATTACCTATTTGTAATTTTGTAGATAAATATAAATAAGTTAGATGTATAAATAATCGGAGGTACATTTTCTTTTCTGGTTGTACCCCTTTAGAGTAAATTACATTTTGCAAATGACATATACAAAGGCAACTCTAAACTGTACGCTTTGCAAGCCTTTGTGGCATTTTTCTGCTCAATTTATTTTAAGATAGCTTGAATAATATAGTAGCCTGAGGAAAGATAGGTCAATTACATAATAAATTTACAACTAATAGTTACAATTATTTACGAAATGTACAAAATATACAAAATACAAATGAAACATTGAGCTATCTGCAGACCGTTGCAAATGATCTATAGATAGCTCAACTGATCCAAATCAGTGCCAGTCGGAAGCGTACCCAACAAGGAGTATACAATAACTACAAAGAGTATACAATAACTACGGTACCCAAGACACTGGCTGCATTGCCACGCTGAATTGCATAATAAATTAAATTTCACTTCGGTTTGTAGAGAAGTAAATAGTGACTTATCGAATTTTGTGTTTTGGTTTTGTCTTTGAGGGTTTTACACTATCTATAACTCTATATATATAGAGCACCGGTGGTCTAGTGGGAGTGACCCCGCCTTCCGATCGTAAGGTTGCAGGTTCGAATCAGGTCGTGCACCAATGGATTTTTCTATCGAAAAATTTATGTGCGCAATGCCAGTGCTCTTAAACGGTGAAGGAAAACATCGTGAGGAAACCAGTTAGTATTCTAACAGCGGCGATGGGCTTGCAACCTGTCACGTATGAAATACTAACTACTGCAAAATGTGGGTATGTGCCAAATGTAATGTTTGGACGTACCTCTGACTACCCCCTTAGACATCCTCAAAGAATCTTGAATTTAGTACCTACTTGGTACTGGGAGATCTGAAGGGATATCTACCGTGCCTGGGGATCAAAGTCGTAAAGCTGTTTCTGTTTTTCTGTTTATAACTCTATTGATCTCTGACCCTCGGCGCTCGGATAAAAAAGTTATAAAATTTTCGAGTGAGAGAGTTTTCTATACAGTTGACAGACTCTTAAATAATGAATCGATACACATGTAAGCTGGTACTTACTTAAAACGTAACATTTCCTGTAGTAGGGTGAGGATTCTGCAGCCGAACAACGTCTGTTTCTGAAGTGAATTACCACTCCCGCTTATGTTACAACAGTCATATAGAGAACCGGCAAGAAAAGTTTCATTCATTTTAATAACAAAGCACTGCACTTTCGTTTTCTCGTCTACATAAAACGCGGATGCCGAAAGTTACTGCACGGAAAAACGATTCAGCGGAAGCCGTTTAACAAATCAAAATTATTCCGTTTCAAGAACCACGCTAACTCATCAGCAAAAACTCTTGTAGGAAAAGCGGTTGAAAAAAAGCCTCTTTCTGGGCAACCAAAAGTAAAAAGGTGGTAAAAGGCTGAGTTTGTAATCTAATAACAATGTGCATCCACTTATTCCCCTCTAGTCCACCCAATTGATTGAGGGACTGTAGGTGAATGAGTGTTTGGGGATCGAAAATAATAAAAAAGGGAAAAATCATTTACGACTCATCAAATTGTTACAGGGTCGGCAACGTGATTGTGTTTCCTCTGGTAAATATAAATTAACTTGAACAAAGCAATATGTAGTACTAATCCGCAGATCTATTTTATTTTATTTTATTTATTGAACAAAATCCACAGCTCTTAAAAATACACTATATATACTTAAATTTCTAGCATGCAGCCAATAACGGATTTACATTATAAAATTATGAAATAGGTAACAAAAATCGACGACAGTTAAAAACACCACAATAATAAGGACTTTGTTTGATGAATATTGACAAAACATAAAGGAAACAAGCATCTAAAAGCATTTTAACAATTAGCAACAATTAGGACCTATTATATGAATACCTATCTATTGACAAAACATAAAGGAAACAAGAATTTAATAGCTTTTTAACAATTAAGGAAACAAGCATTTAAAAAGAAAATGGTTTGTAAGCACAGATAAATGTGCTATGTGCAAACATAAGTATAGTACATCATACATCTGTGTTTTTAAGTAAAACGTTACGGTAGTGTGTGTTGTATATGTTTGAGTTTCAGCGTGTGTTGTGTTTGTGTGTGTGTGTATATGCGTGTACATGTATATACATGTGTTAGTGTGTGTGTATGTGTGTGTGTAGGTTCTCCCGATTCACGCATGCCTCTTAAGAGTCAAGGTATCACAGGAGAACCTACAACATTATGTGTGTGTGTGTGGTGCTGTGACTTTTTCCATGACTCCAGCACAATAGTCGAAGTTTTAGGAGAAGCCAGAGCATGGCTAATGTGTATCAGTGAATATTTGCTCAGATTCTACTGTTTCATATCTAGCAGCTTTTGACATTCATGTCTAAAAGCTGCTTTACTGTGGAGGAAAAGATCAACAGACTGAAAGTTTTTGTTATAGCTACGATGCATTCTGCTTACAAGTGAGTTTTGAGCATAATTAGTACTTGAATGTGATACTGCGAACAACTTTGTATGTCGCGTTCTCGTTTTGGGACAGCAAAAACATAATGTTTGGGTTAACAATTCAGCACAGTCAATATACCCATTACATAAGCCATGCAAAAAAGACATATCACTTAAATTGCGACGCTTCGCAAGTGTTGTGAGATGGTGATAACAACAAGAATCCTCGTAATCTTTAAAACTACTGTAGGAACGATAGTTTAAATGCTTGACAAATTTATGCTGGATATTCTCTACACTCTGAGCATAGATCATATATTGTGGATTCCATACAGTGCTACAGTACTCTAATATACTTCTGACATAAGAGAAATACAGAACCTTTAAGCAACCCACATCTGTAAAAGGGCGACCAGTTCTCAATACGAATCCCAAACTTTTGTAAGCTTTACCAACAATAAATGCAACATGATCCGAGAATGTAAGTTTAGCGTCCATGAGAACTCCTAAGTCTCTTACAGACATCAAACTATTAATTTTAACATCATTAATTTTATATTCAAAATTAGTTGGACATCTTTTACGTGTAAAAGAAACGAAATGACATTTACTTATATTTATACCTATACGATTAAGTGCGTAATAGCAACCAAGCCTATCAAGGTCCCCTTGTAAATTAATACAGTCAATAGAGCTCTTTACCTTCATATAAATCTTGGTATCATCAGCATACATCAGAAATCTTGCATGATGGAAACACCTACCAACATCATACAAGTAAGCTGCATACAAAAGAGGTCCCAGAATAGAGCCCTGGGGTACACCAGAAGGAATGTCAGTAAAATCAGAACAGAAACCTCCTACGACAACTGCCTGAGATCTGTTACGCAGATATGATTCAATCCACCTCAGTAAATTACCTCGAATACCGAGTTCAAGAAGTTTGCGCAATAATATGACGTGGTCTACACGGTCAAAGGCTTTCTCAAAGTCCGTGTAAACCACATCCACTTGAGACCCACCCTCCATGCCCATGGTTACATGTTCTAGAAAAACGCCTAGGTTAGTTGCCGTTGACCGGCCCTTTATAAAACCATGCTGCTCAACAGGAATTGAAGGCGATATAACAGGATATATATGTGTGTGAACCAACCTTTCAAACATTTTAGCCAGAACATTCAAAATCGAAATTGGACGATAATTCTCGATACACGTTTTGAGACCTTTTTTATGTACAGGTACTATGTGAGCTTTTTTCCAAGCAGTGGGAAAGCATCCCTCTTGAAGGCATCTATTAAATATTAACGTTATTGGAACAGAAAGAGATTTCGCGCAATTAGTAAAAAACATTGGTGGAATTTTGTCACTCCCTGCACCCTTTTTAACATCGAGGGTCGTTAATAATCGATGGATTTGACTTTGGTCTACGCAAATTGTGTGAATTGTATTCTGTTGAGAACTGTCATCAACTGAACCAAAGGAATACTGATCTGCTGGCCTATGAAAATTGCCCTGGAAGAACCTATTAAACATTGTACAAATTCCTTCCTGATTATTTATCACGTTATCTTTGTACGTCATCTGTTGCGGATATGAAGAGCAGTTATTTCTCCTTGATTTAACATAAGACCAAAAATATTTGGGGCTAGATTTTATTTTTTGCTGCGCAAAATTAACATAAGCACGGTAGCATTCAGTCTGCGCAATTTTTTGTTTAGCCCTTAGTTCAGCGAAGTCTGCATAATCAACTGGATTTTTATACTTCTTCCAATCTTTATGTTTTCTAGATTTTTCTTTAATTAATTGTATTAAAGACTTACTATACCAAACTGGGTAGCTATAACCACCAGTACTACGAAATTGTGGAACAAAAGATTCTATCAGGCTATTCAAAATTAAGTAAAACTTACTAATCATTTCATCAATGTCACTCAGATCCACTATGAAGGACCAATTAACTTTGCTAAGCGACTCATTTATACTGTCATAATCAGCACGTTTAAATTGGTAAATAGTGCGAACTCGAGGCTTGAACGGAGGTACCAGGAAGTCAGAGGCTATGATGCTTAAGGAAGGATGAAAGGAATCCTCCTTTACCAAAGATAACGGAGATCTACGTACAGATAACGGGAAATCGGAGTAAACTAGATCCAGTGTATTATTATGGCTGTTAATAGTTTCATTATACTGTGACAGACCTAAAAAAGAGGACTGTGCAATGAGCTCAGATGCAGTGTTCTGTATTTCAACAGACCCCTTTTTCAACAACACAGGTTCTCCTGAATCCCAGGTAATACATGGTAAATTAAAGTCGCCTGTCAATATAAAATGATCCCCAGGAGCAGTGTTCATAATCATTGATATAATTTCGGTGAACATCTGTATTCGTACTGGAATTAAAGAGTTTGGAGGAATATATACTGCAGCAATATGCAAATCATGTGACGAACCAAGGGATTGCGCAGGAATAGTTGCCCAGACACATTCAAGATCTTGCCGCTGCCATTCAGGCCTAGCACGCGCTTGTAATTGAGATTTACAAAGAATCATTACACCTCCTCCCAAGGAACCCCGATCTCTACGAAAAACATTGTATTGACCATCACAGAGTTCAGCATCCAGTATTCCATCGCAAAGCCATGTCTCAGTAATCATTAAAATATCATAATCAAGTAAAAGCAAGTTACTATAAAAGTCATTGGTTTTAGTCCTGAGGCCTCTGACGTTCTGATAAAATAATTTTAACTTTTTATCATTATCCATTTTTAAAAAATATATTATATTTGTGCAGAATCACATAACAGATAAGTTTACTAAAAGAACCATGAAACATTGCGTCATTGTGGTTGACAGCAGTGTCACGATAAACCTCAACTTCATCATCAATATATAATGCAAATACAGCAAAATCATGTTGCGTAATATTAGTAAAAATAATGTGTGTATGTGTGTGTGTGAGTGTAGAGTTTCGTGTGATGTGTAGTGGTAACTGTTTTATTATATTTCTGTATATGGGGATTCCAAAAAGAACAGGGCACATTAAGGTTTCAATGGAATTACAACAAAGGGCACATAAAAAACCGGTGGAAAGACAGAAACAGCTCATGCCAACTTCACTAGGTCTGCCGAAGAGTTCATCGCAATCGGAGGCGAGTTGTCGTCTTTGCGTACGAATACACGGCAGTTTTTTGTCCACGTGTACTTGTAACCAACTTCTTTGGCCCTCTGCTTACAGGCGCCCAATAACATCTTGTTTTCCTTAGTTAGGTGCTCATTAACAAATACATTCGTTGCTACGCCCGCATACCCAACATCCCCAGCTGTCATACCACGATGCTTTCGTGCTGCTGCTACTATCTTATCCTTGACATCGCGCTGTCTTAGTCGAACGACTATGGGACGAGCTTGGGATGCGCTCACAGTACGCCGTGGTTGTACTCGGTGGGCGAACTCAATATCAGTAGGCTGGACAACCACACCGATGTGCTCAGTCACTTTCATAACGAGGTCAGTAGTTACTTCATCCTTCAATTCAGGGATGCCAGTTATCTCAACATTTTGAATTCTAGCCCATTGTTGCTGCCTTAAGCTTTCCTCTTCCAGTAGCTTCACACGGGATACGCATGCTGCCAGACTTTGCTTCAGCGATTTATTCTCCTCTTTAAGCACCTTTATTTCCGAAGATGTATTACCAAAAAGCTGCTTCACGTCTGATATTTCCTTGCGGAGGTCGTCATACTGCTTGCTGACATATGATAAGGAGTCTTGGAATTCAGTGCACTGACCATTAATGGTCTTCAGCTGGCCGGAGAGATCCTTAATGGAAGAATCCATCATAGACTTAAATTCCTTTATCATCTCCTCCCGCCATGTCTCCCGGAGCCTATCCTCCGTAATATACAAGCTCGGAACGGGTGACTTCTTTCGCATGGTAACATTACTAGTGCCAGCAGACGACTCACCCGACACATCAGGGATATGAAGCTTAGATGGAGAAGGGGGCCGCTGCACTTGGGCTGAGCGCACGGGTGTGTTGCTGTTATTCGCCTTCGGCCGATTGCAAACACATTGGGGACATAGCCATTTAAGCTTCTTCTCCTCGCTAAAGCCTCTAAATCGCTTCGGGGATAGATTAGCACAGAGCAGATCATATTGCTGATTGCAATCCTTACACTTCATAAAGTCTTTTTTCTGGAGTGAAACCTTGCAGCCCACACATTTACCATCATTCTCTGCCATAGCGCCAGATGTGAATTTAATGCAGCAGTTAGTGCAAATTACAGTACCACGTCAATAATGAGGTACAGTGGCAAGTATTCACAAGTAGGTAGTGCAGTTAGGTACGCACAAATGGCGAGCGTAGGTAAACGCACGGATGACAACCGGACAGCGTAGCGAGTAAGTACCTACTTCACAGCGCAGCGGGCTGACCGCGAGTTGTCGTAGGTCAGGGCTCAATGCCGGCAGCAATAGTTTTATAAAATGTTTTTGCTTATAACTCACTCGTTTCCCAATGTATCTGAGTCAAATAACCACTAAAAGCTAGCAGACTCAAGCAGCTACACAAAGATGTATAACGCATAAAACGAATCTCACTTTAAACACACTTTATCAATAATAATTGTTAACAAATATAAACGAGACGTGTGTCCTCAACCGTCGACGATGAGGTATCTAATCTCCGCTGAGCTGAAAGTGCTCAGCGCTCGACGAGGCAACACGTTCAGTGCACAGCGAGTCAATTTCCTGAAGATGCTTCGTAAATGCGAAACACGTGCGGAAGCGGATTAGTAATACATATTGCTTTGTTCAAGTTAATTTATATTTAACAATGGACTTCCGCAAAGTCACGCCTGAGTCAATTAACTTTCCTCTGGTATTGCAAGGGTTCATAAGCTACGGTAACCTCATTACATCAGGCGGGCCGTAAGCTAGTCTGTCTACTTTGTTGAATAACAATACATACTTCATTTTTTTTATGGTCGCCTGTCATGGATTATGGTCATTGTCGACCATGGCGACCACGTCTGCAACATGGCTGATGGCGATGCGCTACCAGCCTCGGAAGAAATGATAAAAACGCTTTTTTAACCACACTCCGTTGAACCCTATGCCTTTGAACCACAAGCCTTTGAACCCCATGCCATTGGACCCAATATCGCGCAGGAGTTGATTCGATAATAACGAGTAGTTGAGCTACCTAAAGAAAAAAGAATGTAAGACAAGAGTAGTGATTTTCTTGGCATGAAACGGGAGAAAGGCTGTTTTATTTCACTATATTAAATGGCACGACATGTTTATAAACTATTGTTTCACTATATTTATGCCCCACCACCACCACATATAAAATATCATTGCGTTTTTCATATGCCAAAAAAATATGTACAAAAAACAATTCCGTTGAAAGGAAGTACTACAAAAGGAATGAAATAGGGTTTTTGCTTAGCGATGCAAAAGCGTGTTTGATGATACACTTACATTATACAACTAGTTTAATAAAAACACTCTATATTTATATACTTACGGTGAAAACAAATATTTTTGTGCCGTCACTCACCACGAAATTGCGTGAAGCATTTTCTTGAGTAGGCTAAATGTTTATTTTGTACCAGCCACCGCCCGCAGCTTTGCTCGCATATTTGTCGATAGTAATTCCTTACATTGATGATAAAGGTGAAACTCGTATAATAGGTTCGCCTTTTTCAGATTTTTTCGGTTATAAAGTAAAGAAAATAGTAGAGATTACAAAAAATATTTAGTCTAGGATTACTCCTCCCGTCCCGATCAGTTCAATAGATAACTTATGTATTTACGAAAAATACCACAAAGATAACATTACCGTGACCAAGTCGTGTCACTACTTGCTTGCTTGCGTTGGTTTATTGCAGAAAGAAAGAAAGCAAAAAAAACAATGTTTTTAACGGACGGTAACAAACAATACACGGGACAAACAAACACTGAAATACAAGTAAGTAACAACATACAGAAAATAAAAAATAAAAGAAAAGCATAAAAAATTTACAAATCAAAACAAAAATATAACGAAAAAATTAGTGTCTCCCGGCACCGTCTACCACGCTACAAATGGGCGTCCAACTCAGCTTATGTTGTGCTTTGCAACACAACGGTGGCTACATTTTACAAAATTGGGGCAATTATCGTACTCTGACAGCCTTTCTGTAGTTAAATAAATAGAGACCAAATGTGATGTCATTTTCAACCTCGTTACGTTATTAAACATCATTTGTGACAAATATATGAGATTGAAATGAGATTGAATATTAAATTTTCTAGGAACGTGAATTAGCCAAAATCGAAATTACTTTGGTTTCGTCATGCCTAATGTTGCCGTCAAGCAGCGTTGCTGTGTTTCGGTTTGAATTTCCGGTGAAATTACAGGAACATGAGGCTTTATAGTTCAAAGGTAGGTATTAGAGTAGTACAAAAAAACTTTGGTTTTTTTTTTTTTAATACAACTAGCTGATGGAACAAGCAGATGGCCCACCTGATGTTAAGTGGTAACCATCACCTATAAACAAAACATTGCCCCGTAGGTCACGCACAATAGAAACGTGCCCTACGATGCACTGCCCTGCGTCCATCAACTTGAGGCATACAGATGTTAAGCCTCATGTGCCTGTAATTACACTGGCGACCACACTCTTGGTTTCGTCAGTCACTTCAAATTTTTCACACACTTCAGTCATACAGAAGCTCAATGAAATTAAACCGATATTATGTATAACGGTAAATTACTAAAACAACTTACGTGTAACAAAATTAGAATCCTTTCCACTGTTTAAATAGCATGGGTGTGTAGTGTGTGTAGGTACTCTAAGAACTGTCCACCGTCATATTACAACCGTTATGATAGATATTATTCTAACAGCCCTCACTGTCACAGCTTAGTTGGCAATGGCATTACCTTCTGCGCCATAGGCCTTGAGTTCGATTCCCACCGACAACAACCATTTGTGTGGTGAACATATGTTTGTTCTCTGCCTGGGTGATAAGTATATAACATAATATGCACATATTTACAAAAAAAAACTATATTAGTAGTATAGGTACCGTCAGCTATCTAGTTCATAAGCTTTAGATAGATAGATAGATAGATAATACTTTATTGCACACCACATAATAATTACACATAACATAAAAATAAAAAACATCTGAGTGATATACAATGGGCGGTCTTATCGCTAAAAGCGATCTCTTCCAGACAACCTTGGGATGGACTGGATTTGACAAGAACGATAAAGGACGTTGGTGTAGAAAAACAATAAAATATTGCTTACATACTAATCTAATAACCTACCCGAATAATATATTATACACAATATACATACATAAATTAAATTATTAAAAATATATATATATACCAATACATGCATAGAAATACCTAATATATATATACCTACAAAACTAAATAAATATTAATGACACATAATATACCTAATCTACTGGATTGATGAAAAATGATTCAGCAAGAGCTTCTTGAACATAGGGAGGGATTTAGCAAATCTGACATGTGAAGGGAGAGAATTCCAGAGACGGACAGCTTGTACAGTGAAGGAGTATTCGAGGAAAGTAGAATTATGTGCAGGAGTCTTCAGTTGCAAGGTCTCAGAGGAACGCAGCGAGCGGGGATTGGAGAGATGTAGAAACTCAAAGCGTTCCTTGAGATAGGGAGGAGTGGTAGGGTTAAATAGAATACTGTACAGAAGGGAGAGAATATGGGTATTCCTGCGAAGGCGAATAGGCAGCCACTTTAGTTTATTGCGGAAATCAGAAACGTGGTCATATTTACGTAAGCCGAAAATAAACCGAATGCATACATTTTAGCCTAGTTTGTAGCGAGATAGTGCTGTCGAATGTCCACCAATATTTATTTATAATATTAAACCCCATTTTTTTATTAGTTTGTTTATTATTATTTTATTTTAATGCAGCCAGTATCTTGGGTACGCTTCCGACTGGCACTGATTTGGATCAGTTGAGCTATCTATAGATCGTTTGCAACGGTCTGCAGATGGCTCAACTGTTTCATATGTATTTTGTATATTTTGTACATTTTGTAAGTAATTGTAACTATTAGTTGTAATTTTCTTTGTCAATAAAGATACTATTTTTATTTTATAGTTAGTGTTTTCTATATACACTTATGATAATCAGAAAGACTTTTATGTCCCAAAAGTTATTATCGGAGTCCGTAGGTCGTGGGTTCAAGTCCCACTCGGAATGACCTAAAAGTTATTACTTTTGGGACATTATAAAAAGTTGACTACAAACTAAAGTCTAACACGCCTCGACCAAAATGAAGTTCCGATGGGCCCGACAACATAAGATTTGACAGAAAAACCTCAAAATCCCTAAAAATATACCGCCACTCGCGATTTCAACAGCATAATCCTATGACTAAAAAGCCCATATGAATACAAAAGTCCTGAAATATTTTACCTGTACCTATTTTATGAGAGGCACTTCTCTCAAAAGGTAGGGATAATGATGGATCACAATGAGGCTCGCTGCAAGGGTTTTGACGAGAAATAACTGTCCAAGGTATACCTTTTGTTGAGCAAAGCTATGTTAATGTCCTGAAGCACAGTTTGGCAAAAAGAGTAGAAAAAGTCAAGTAGGACGTAGGGCACGTTCTTGTCGTGCGTGCCTTACGAGGCAAGGCTTTGTTATAGGTGATGGTTACGACTTAACATCAGGTGGACCATTTGCTTGTTCCGTCAGCTAGTTGTATAAAGAAATAGGGGTAACACTTTCCATACATTTTCTTCACTCACATGCGGACTTGCTCGCACCTATGCGAAATTAGTGCCGCTTCTGCATCCTGTTCTGTACTGTGATTAAAAATATCTATGTTTGTGCATCCTACTTACTATAAACGCGAAAGTTTGTTAGCACGGGCGCTCCGCGGTTTCACCCGCGCAGATTTAAACCCCGGTATTCCCACGGGATAAAAAGTAGCCTAAGTGCTATTCCAGACTATAATCTATCCCTCTGCCAAGTTTCATCCAAATCCATTCAGCCGTTCTGGCGTGAAAGAGTTACAAACATACATCCATCCATACTTACAAACTTTCGCGTTTATAATAGCAGTAGGATTAGATTCCCAGCAGAAGTTTTTTTGCGTTACCACTTCAATATACGAACTTAGAAAACATTATAAAATGTTCAACGGAATGTATAAGTTCACGCCTCAATCTACAGCGCCTGACCATTTACGATATTCTAATTAATTTATATAATAAAATTATGAATAAAGTCATTGTAATTGTCTTTGTAAATAGAAAAAGTTTTTTTTTAATTTAAATTAGATGCGTAGTGAGAGTCCCGCGTGTTTTTCCGTGCTGTTGCCTTTTCCAAAGCCTTCATTTTCAGGCCACGCACTACGTATTAATTATTCTCGAAACATGAGACTATAGAGAACACAGTCCACTATTTTGAAGAATAATATAGCGGGCAAAGCTTCATTAATTTCTACTCCCAATTATTTCTGACATGTCTAAATTTCAGTATAAAAATGAAGCAAGAAATATCATTTCGTGAAATGTGAGGTCACTTTTATTAGTAACTAGTTGCGCCCCGCGGTTTCACTCGCGCAGATTTAAATCCTGGTATGCCCAGGAGATAAAAAGCAGCTTAGTGCTATTCCAGACTATAATATATCTCTCTGCCTCCTGAGACTGACAACTTCACATTCAAATTAAATGACTAAATTAATATTACTATAGTATCACTTTTGCTACATCAGCTGTAACATTATTTATTTTGACTCTAAAAGTTCTAAACATATACCTACATGTGCTATAAAAGAGACTTGAGGCGCTTTTGAAATCCCTTCACGACACGTGACACGTCAAATTATGTGGCGTTTTAGGCTGCCTTAAGGCATGGAGGTAGATAAATCAATAAAAACTTACGGTTATAACACTAGGTTTGAAAACGTAACTCACGTCCTTGCAACTTCATAACTGGCTTTAGACAAAGCCATCGTTAGCTGTGAAACTCGAAGCTGGAATGACAGTCTAAAAACAAACGTGGAAACTCTTACGTGATCGTTTAATCTCGTTTAAGCCAATTAGCATGGCTTAGGGGAAGCGGGGGTAACGGAGATCGCGTCGGGTAATACCGCTCACTCCAATAACTTATTAAATAAGGTGCCTTATAACACAGCGAGCACGCTGCAGCGTAGGGCGCGTAGTCGTAACGCTTGAGCAGGCAGTCTTTAAACCTCAAAACAAACAGGCAATTTAAAAAAAAATAGAGCATTTTTCTCGCAGGTGATCGGCATTCCCCCATCTTCCTCGTGAGTATTAGAGAGGGAGGATTATAATATTTATTTTCCAACGTTTCATACATTGCGTAAAAGGGTTTTTTAATTGGCAATGGAGCACCAGTCGAAGTACCTACTACCACCACGCCTTTTTCTATTGCCAAGCAGTTTTGGTTCGAAGTGTGTGGTTGCCAGTATAATTACAGGTTAATAAACATCTGCATGTCTTATTAAGTATTAGTAGAGAATTTACCCATGTCTTTGTAAGGTATAATAACCTATAAAGTTCAGCCATTGTATTTGACGTCTTAACCTGTGTTATTAATAAATGAACTTTGAACTTTGATGGAGGCAGGGCAATCATCGTAGGGCACGTTCCTATCGTGCGTTACTTGTGTGTTGTTCCATCAGCTAGTTGTATAAAAAATACTTTTGCAAACTTGACTCCTAAACATCCTCAAATTATTTTTAGTTTTTACTTGTTATAAGAAATCTTGAGGCAAATCATTCTAGTGTGTCTATGGACTTAAGATGTAAATACTATTATTTCTGTTTTTCTCGCGTTAAAATATATAAAAAAAGTATTGCTGGACTTTCCACACAGCACTATCTAGCCCCAAACTAAGCCAAACTTTGTATTATGGGAACCAGATAGCTAATTGTTGTGAAACAAATCGCCAAGCACGTTAATGCAAAAGTTTAAAGTTTTTATGTCTTCGCATTGACATAAACTCTGTCAAAATGTCGATTGCACAAAAGCTCGCAAAGTATATATTGAGAGAAAAAACAATAAACTTAAGTTATTGTGGCTTCTTTTTCAGCAACGAGTTTCAAAGTTTTAAAAAGGAAGAATTGCTAAGTCAATTTCGCAACCTAAGAGTTTTATGAAAAAATACTGGTAAGATGCGAGTTGTGTATTCTAAAGGAGTGTTCCGTGAAAATCAGTATGGTGAAATACAAGTGGAACATGCATCGTAGAATCTCTCGTACTTATACGAATCCAATAAGTTGTTTGTGCGTCGTTAAATAAAAAATATGTTAGCTTTATTACTTATAAAAGTTTTTATTAATATGAATATATTATCCCTTAGTCGCCTCTCACAACATCCATGGGAGATAAAATGGAGGAGTCTGTCTCAAGGATCTTTTATGCTGAGACCAAAGGATTCAATTTTTTGGACTTGATGCGGAACACTAAAAATCACGTTGGGTTATGTTTAAGTACTTTATACGAGTTCTTTACATAACAACGTTTAAGAAAGCAAGCGAATCATTATAACATGTTTAGATCAAAGAGACCATTAATGGAAACGTGATAGAGTTGTCGTTGACGAATATTTGAAAATTCAGGATAATAATTTGTGATTAATGTGTCAAACGATAAAATATCGTGTGAAAACACCACATAAACACATAAACATATTTAGATAAAGATAAACATAAAATGTATACACCTATATACAGGGTGGCCAAAAAATTGTGGATCAAACGCAACTAGGGGCTAGATAGGGCCATCAGCTGCAAAAAAAAGTTCTACGGGAGGTCAACCCTTGCAGAGTTAGAATTTATTTCTCTAAACGTGTAACTAAGAATGTAGTAGCAAGCAAGGTCGTTCTTTAAAAGACGAGTTAAATTGAAAGTTTTCTGAAGTAGCTACCTAGTCTCAGATGACCCTCTCAAAAGCATATAAGTTACAAGAACATGTGCACACAACAAAGGCATGTGTTGACAACCTCTGTGGCGCAGCGGGCGAGAGCCTGCCTGCGACGCTAAAGGTTGCGGGTTCGATTCCCGCCTTGGGACAAATTTGTGTACGATCTGCAGAAATTTGTTCCGATGGTCTGGGTGTTTTCTATGTATAATAAAAAATATCTATCTATGTAAGTATATAATGTATTAAATATATCAGTTATCTAGTACCCATAACACAAGCTTTGAATAGCTTACTTTGGGGCTAGATAGTGCTGTGTGGATTGTCCAGCATTATTTATTTATTTTATTTTATTTATTTATTTACCTCAATACAATTTTCATCAATAAAATTAAATATCTTTTAATCAGGCATCTATTCAACAGCAACATCTCCCCAATTTATAGAATACTAGCTGGTACCCGCGACTTCGTCTGCGTACTTTTAATCTCTTCATCTCTTTTTTTCACAATAAAAGGTAGCCTATGTTCTTTCTCAGGGTCTAAAGATTATCTGTGCCAAATTTCATCAAAATCGGATGAGAGGTTTAAGCGGGAAAGCGTAACAGACAGACAGACAGACAGAGTTACTTTCGCATTTATAATATTACTTGGGATTATATGCTTTAAAAGGCACTCAGGCACGAGTAAAGCACAAGATAATATGCATTTTGGGTGTTTTCTATGTATAATAAAAAATATCTATCTATGTAAGTATATAACGTATTAAATATATCAGTTATCTAGTACCCATAACACAAGCTTTGAGTAGCTTACTTTGGGGCTAGATAGTGCTGTGTGGTTTGTCCAGCATTATTATTTTTATTTTTTTATTTGAAGAGTTGAATCGCCACACATCGCTCAAGGATCATTCTACTTACTATGAATTTCAAGTAGGTGTGTACATTATGGGACTTTTCAAGCTCTAACTATAAATATGCATAAGTATGGTATTTAGGTATACCCAATCTTTTATTATAAAATGTGTCCTTCTTTGAGATTTGTAAAGGTAAACGGATTAATTTTCCTTTATTCAGTGGCCGAAATAAAGCAAAAAGCTTAAGATGAATATTGCGGTTTAAGGACTATGCACACCATGTTCGACCATGCTCATTTTTTCTTCTAATCTAAATGACCCGTAATAGGATAACTTTTTCAAGAAATAAGTTTTTCAAGAAAAAGCCGACTTCATAAACACTGAAAAATACACACATATATATGACCTTGACATTTATATGACCTGACATTTTGTTTTTATGCGATCATCTTTTGAAAATGCAAACTGGAATCTTATTATTTTAGAATTATTTTTCATTATTTTTCTATCGAAAAATTTATGTGCGCAATGCCAGTGCTCTTAAACGGTGAAGGAAAACATCGTGAAGAAACCAGTTAGTATTCTAACAGCGGCGATGGGCTTGCAACCTGTCACGTATGGAATACTAACTACTGCAAAATGTGGGTATGTGCCAAATGTAATGTTTGGACGTACCTCTGACTACCCCCCTTAGACATCCTCAAAGAATCTTGAATTAGTACCTACTTGGTACTGGGAGATCTGAAGGGATATCTACCGTGCCTGGGGATCAAAGTCGTGAAGCTGTTTCTGTTTTTTTTTTCATTTTTCATTAATATTCGAATTATATGTGCCTACTACTTGTGTTTATAGAATTAATAAATAATAAATAAATAATGCTGGACAATCCACACAGCACTATCTAGCCCCAAAGTAAGCTATTCAAAGCTTGTGTTATGGGTACTAGATAACTGATATATTTAATACATTATATACTTACATAGATAGATATTTTTTATTATACATAAACACCCAGACCATCGGAACAAATTTCTGCAGATCGTACACAAATTTGTTCCAAGGCGGGAATCGAACCCGCAACCTCTTGCGTCGCAGGCAGGCTCTCGCCCGCTGCGCCACAGAGGTCGTCAAGTGTAATAATACTTGTGTTTAGAGAATTATATTATCATACCTACTTAAAAATGTTGCATGTCGGTTATCGACGAAGTTTGTGAGACCACAATTACACTTAGACCATGATTCACCAAACTTCAGGCAAATAAATACATTTCATTTCATTACTATAACTCAAAAACTACTCTTAAGATCTGACTCAAATTTGAATGGGACTACTTATTATTATTACATATAGGCAAAACGTTTGACCGCAATTTCACCTGATGGTAAGTGATGATACAGTCTACGATGTGGCACGTTTACCCAGAAAATACCTGTTCACTCTTCTCTTGAAAGCACCCAAATTATAGGTATTCGGAAAAACGGACGCCGGCAAGGAGTTCCATTCTTTGGCCGTACGCATTAAGAAAGTTGAAGCAAAGCGCTTGGTGCGCTTGGTACTACATGACAAGTACCAGCTTTTGATCAAAAAAGAATAATCAAAATCTGTCTACCCATTAAAAAGTTCAGGAAACAAAAAAAAGACGAATTGATTGAGAACTTCCCTTTTTTGAAGTCGGTTAAAAATACAATATTAAATATTAATATTTTCAGAATAAACAATTTGGTCCGAAATCAAGAAAGCTTATATCTATAAAAACTTGCATACACAGTGTATTTTTAAAAACCTAATGAATTATTTATTTAACGCACGCTACGCTTTAGTGAGCCTCATCCCTTATACGTAAACCACTTGTCAATAGCTTAACTCGGTATAGCGGAAAGATATTGCGAAACTAATTAAAAATGTCTGTAGCAGATGAGAGCTGCTTCATATTCTTAGCTAAGAACGCTTGCGCGATACGATTACATTGCGACTATTTTTATACAAAGATTGGCCTAAGAGCACAGTGGTATAGATATTTCAGCTTCAGTTATTTTTTTTTTTATACTACTAGCTGATGGAACAAGCAGATGGTCCACCTGATGTTAAGTGGTAACCATCACATATAAACAAAACATTGCCCCGTAGGTCACGCACAATAGGAACGTGCCCTACGATGCACTGCCCTGCGTCCATCAACTTGAGGCATACAGATGTTAGGCCTCATGTGCCTATAATTACACCGGCGACCACACTCTTCAAACCGAAACACAGCGTTGCTGCTTGGCGGCAGAAAAAGGCGTGGTGGTAGTACTTCCCCGGACGAGCCCTTCACAAAGAGCTCTATAATCTTGAATTATTGGTGGTGGACATTCTACGCAGCACTATCTATCCAGCCACAAAACCAGATAGCATTTTTGTAAATATATAAATAAAAATTTGTAACACTAACCCCCGGTTTGTGAAAGCCCGATAAACGCTAATCGGCTGTCAAGTCACTTAATATCTCTATATAATATATAAACTAAAAGCTTTTAAAATTTATTTCAGCTTTCATAAATTAGAAAAAGATAGTACAGAAATGTGTTCTGGGTGGGCTAGTACAAACTGATCTGTGTAGGCTGTCTTCTTCTATTATCAGTTTTTCTACTACATGTCGTGTCTACAAGTTCTTTCGAAATTTTCAGAAATTTTTCATTTCAACGAAAAAATATGTCACGTGGCATTTACCTTCCAAAAACGTGATTAATGTCACATTTCGAAGCCATACAAAACCACACAAAGAAAAACTTGACAAAAAAGCTGGAAAATTTTGTTTCGAAATTCGAAAAAGTTTTGTGACAATGGTGAATTTCGAAATTGTTAAACCAAACATCCTTTGTTGTTTTTCCTTTAATGCAGCCATGGAAACTCTTGTATACTTTTGCAAGTCTTGCCTAACAGGTGGGTGCCTGTATTCCCACTTCATGTATAAAATGGGCCGGTAACCCTCAGGAGCTCAGTCTGGCGCGGTCAGTGCTCCGACGTAGTCTCCTCGTTTCACAGTTGCGAATATTTCGCGATGTGTTAGAGTTCAGAGTTATCTAGTTTTCAATGAGAAATAAACTTTTTAGTGCTTGAACGTTTTAAAGTAACTTATTTGTGTTCATGATAAGGTGATGGACCAATGGTTTTGAGTGGTACGTATTTTTTTTGTAGTTTTTGTGTTAACGAGCCTTGCATTATTTTACATGTATAGAGGTAGGTACATGTTAAATTTTCAATAAAAATTATAAACGTTTAAATTTTATCAAGAAGTTTTCAAAAATTCTAAAATATGTACTGTTTTTGTTACAAAACATAACAATAAATACAGGTAAAAGACACCTTAAAACATTATTTTTCTACATACGAGATAAATATTTTAATTGAGTATTTTTTTATTTCGGCCATAATATTACGAAATTATGTTACGAGACAAAAAATACTAACTCAGGTATAGGTACCTAAGTATGTATGTTTTTATTTTTATGTTTATTTTTTTACAAGTTTTTCTGATTCAGGGTTTGCTTAATTCGGGCTTTGCTTAGTTAGTAGTTCAGTGTAAAACGTCCTGTTTGGATGTCTTTGGCATATTATTTGTTTATTAACCCTGTTTAGCTGGACTGGACAAGTTTTGGTGGTTATACATAGATTATCTTATAATTTATTTAAAATTTATATTTTTGTAGATATTAAATAGTCGTAGATAAAGGTACCTACGACTCGCCCCAACAGACGGAGTCATGAAATCTATTCCCTCCACGCTCTATACTCCCAGACTGGATTAGATTTTTATCGTTTAAATTAACTGAGTGGAGCAATGTGAAGCGCCGTAGGTCGTGGGTTCGATCCCCACCGAGAACAAACATTTGTGTGATGAACATAGATGTTTGTTCTCTGTCTGTGTGTAATTATAATTATTATAAGTACTTATATACTTACAAAAAACTATTTAAGTAATTTGTCAGCTGGTTCCCATATCACAAGCAAGTTTGGGGTTAGTAAGTGATAAAAAATTAAAATCTTTCAGAAGACTGCTCATTCCATCTGCATGAGTTGCATAAAAAACATACATAACTTCGACCACTGTGGTGCCTTGATTTTGTCATCAAAAAAATTGCAACAGCTCTTTTGTAGATTTAGATATCTTAGATACGAAATAAAGATTTTTCCAGGAAAATATTTACTCTTTTTGGGTATTTTTTTAATAAAGATTTTCCATCATATTATTATTACATAACAATATTAAAAATTGAAGCATCTTTGTATTTTGAAAACCAATTCAACTGAATGTGACTTTTGAGCTGTCGGCTGCATGTATTCAGTTGACAAGCTGTTGTCTAAAGACAACACTGCTTGCATTTATTCATGAATTCTGCCTCAAATAAGCCAAGGCTTGCGTCCAACGTCAGACGACCTACGTCAACAGGGCTGGACGTAGGTCGTCTGTCCAACTATATAGCTCTATGTTAGATCGTTGGAAAGTACCAAACCATGACAGCTATAGCTGAAAAAAAAAATATATTTTTCAACATGTAAGTTTCAGGGTGAATGTGCAAACCTCTGAAAAATATTGAAGTGTGCGTGAATGGGACACGCAGAATTGTAAAGTGGTTATTTTAAACAATTTTGAATGTTTGCAACATGTGAAAAAATTGTAAAAAAAAAATTTTTATGGGGAGAAGCAAATCTGTGCGCCCAATGATGAATTTCAATGTAATTAATACAAGTTTTCGCCTGCGGTTTCGCTCACGTAGTAGTATTGAATTGATAACATAGCTAGCTATCAATAAAAACCGAAAAACTTATTGCTAGCAGAATACTTACAATCTTTACTTTTTTTTTTTTTTTTTTATACAACTAGCTGATGGAACAAGCAGATGGCCCACCTGATGTTAAGTGGTAACCATCACCTATAAACAAAACATTGCCCCGTAGGTCACGCACAATAGGAACGTGCCCTACGATGCACTGCCCTGCGTCCATCAACTTGAGGCATACAGATGTTAAGCCTCATGTGCCTGTAATTACACCGGCGACCACACTCTTCAAACCGAAACACAGCGTTGCTGCTTGGCGGCAGAAAAAGGCGTGTTACTTACAATCTTTATAAAAAACCATAGTGGCAGCTGAAAGAATTGTCCGAATAGCGTGTCCTCACTAGCTTCTATTAGGATCTACGTGTGGAAACATCCTTGGCCGGATTTAGATTTACTTGTCCTCGAAATAAAATATTTTAGCACAACATTTCAAGGTCGATGGCTATACAACCTGTTACGTATGGCATCCCAACTACTGCAAAACGTGGGTACCTATGTGACAAAGGTAGTTTTGGACGTAAGAACCTCGGAATACCCTGATTAAATAAATAAAATAAAATAAATATTGGTGGACTTTCCACACAGCACTATCTACCCCCAAACTAAGCTTATGCTTGTAATATGGTAACCAGATAGCTGATATACTACTTATAATACTTTTTTTTTGTAAATACATACTTATAATATTATATAACACCCAGACAGAGAACAAACATTTATGTTCACCACACAAATGTTTGTTCACGGTGGGAATCGAACCCACGACCTACGGCGCAGAAGGCATAGCTACTACCAACTGAGCTACGTAGGCTGTCAAGCTGATTAGAGTTACTCAGAGGTCATAGGAGGTTCGTAATTGATACTAAGATATCTAAGGCTTTCAGACTGAGGTCATATTTACATACCCTAAGGGATCAAAGTCGTGAAGCATAATAATCCATAGAGTGATAATTTTCTAAAAATGTTAATGCATTCAAGATTCCGAATATGACTGCATCCCAAACGGGGACGAAGCGTTTTGGCTTAAAAAAGGAAAGGATACGAAAACGATAACTATCCTGCTTGCGTGTATGGCAATGTATACGGGATAGACTTAGCTAGGGATATGGCCAATGAACTGCTTCAGTTTGGTAGAATTTTACATCAGTATTTAAAAAAAAAACAAGAGTAATAGAGAAACATTCGATATTTAAAAACAATGAGAAATAAAAAAAATATTGATAACGTTTCCCGCAGTCTTAAAATAGTACACTGAACTTTCGTTTGAACAAAGCGTGTGAAGTAAAAAGTGACCTACACAAGTGCAATGTCTGGATTTCTCACGAGCTGCGCTAAATTGCAGCCGTAGTGGTGTGTAATTACAAATTTAATTGCACACAGTATACTGAACAACAGGCGTCTTTCATTTCTCGTAATTACACAGTGCAAAGCGAAAATACGACAGCTTTCCTAAAAGATACAACCGCGGGTAGATAATCTAAAAACAAGCCGGTGGGACAGCAGTAGAACAGTAAAATGAGTCATTACTTTTTTACTTTCGTTTTCCTTTTGGTTTTTCCTTGTAGTATTTAAAACTCTTACAAGGGAAACGCAATAAAGGCTCTAGAAACTGATTAATTACTTTGCAAGGAAATAAAAAAGTGCGCGTAAAAGTCGGCTTGTTCATTGTCTTTGTACGAATTATTAACGGACTGTTAATTGTTTGATTTTTACTGTCTAGTCTCGGTGTTTTCCATTTCGGAGTAGTCAGTCAACAAGTCTGTCTCAGCTCGTCTCACGGTAACTGTCCAAATTAATGTTTTAAAAGAAACTAGCGAATCGCTCGCGCGCCCCTGCTTCTCACGGGCGCACATTACATTCATGTATGTATGCATGTAAACCTTTCTCTTGAATCACTCTATCTATTTATTTATTTATTTGTTTATTTAGACAATAATTACACAGCATTACAGTTACACCAATGCGCTATGGAATACAGAAAAAAAACCGCATCAAAATCCGTTTCGTAGTTTTAAAGATATAAGCATACATAGGGACATGGGGACATAGGGATATAGGGACAGAGAAAGCGACTTTGTTTTATACTATGTAGTGATGATAAGAAGAAATACACAAAACTATGTCTAGTAGTGGACTTCTTTTTTTCATCATCATCATTAAGGCAGAAACAGTTCTGATTAAAAAAAAATTGGAAAATAATCTAATTTTGACAACTCTGCTGCTTCTGACTTCTGTGCTGTAGACCGTGGGTTCGATCCCGATTTTAAAATAAAAGAACCTTCTGACAATAGCAAACACTAAAAAAATAATTATCGAAATCATGCGTGATGCCGTAAACAAGGGCAATATGGTTTAATTTATATATTACTAGTTGCGCCTCACGGTTTCACCCGCGCAGTTTTAAATCCCGGTATTCCCACGGGATAAAAAGTAGCTTGTGTGTTATTCTAGACTATAATCTAACTCTCTGCCAAGTTTCATCTAGATCCGTACAGCCGTTCTGGCGTGAAAGATTAACAAACATCCATCCGTCCATTCATCCATCCATACATACAAACTTTCGCGTTTATAAGTAGGATAGTTTTATTTTACCTTTTTAATGCTATTCTCTAAAACTTGGTTGTTTATATATATCTTCAGTAATTATATATTATTTTCAATTAAGTTTGTTAAAATATGAAGGCGAGAAGTTGGTTGAAGGTGGTCTGCGTCTTAAGGGTAAGGTTTAATTGTTCTTTTTATTATTATTCTAGCGTAAATATTAAATGTTGTTATTAAATCCCAAATTGTTCGTTATAGCTTTCGCAAAATAATCATAATTAAGGGTATAAGAAGACAAAAGCTTTCATTCCAACGAAGATTTTCAATTACAGTTCAATGCGCCTTTTGTCCGAAAACATTTACATTGCTCTTTGTCGACAAAATAAGGTAAAATATTTGCGTGCAGTGAAATCGGCCTGAACGGTGGATTTAAAATATTTTTAGAACAATCAGAGCCTTAGCTGTTGGAACTAAAATGAGTAGGTAAACATGATAATGTTTTAAAACCTGGCTCAGCGCATTAGTATTGCCATTCAGCGTGGCAATGCAGCCAGTGTCTTGGGTACGCTTCCGACTGGCAATGATTTGGATCAGTTGAGCTATCTATGGATCGTTTGCGACGGTCTGCAGATAGCTCAACTGTTTCATACGTATTTTGTATATTTTGTAAATAATTGTAACTATTCGTTGTAATTTTCTTTCCATTTAAAACCTAATTATTGATAGTTAAATCCAGTGGTTCAGTCTTGACGAATGATAAAATGTAAGTAATGATCACAGGCAGTCGGAGGCGTCAGTAAACTACTAGAGCATACACGAAATATTTTTACACCCGATTATGTACTCCTATACTAACTATACTATACCAACTACTGCAAAATGTGGGTATGTGCCAAATGTAATGTTTGGACGTACCTCTGACTACCCCCTTAGACATCCTCAAAGAATCTTGAATTAGTACCTACTTGGTACTGGGAGATCTGAAGGGATATCTACCGTGCCTGGGGATCAAAGTCGTGAAGCTGTTTCAGTTTTTTTTTTATGTACTAAATATACTGTTATACTGTTCGTGTCCGTGTGTATGTGTACATCTTGCATTTCCCAAACGAACTTAGGCAACTTTATATCGCAAAAAAGCAATCTCAGTCCCATAGGAAATTAGAAAGCGCCTACCTCGCGAAAACTGTTAAACCGATCTCAACGAACTCTACATGGACGAGTAACAGCTTGTCACTACATAGTATAAAACAAAGTCGCTTTCTCTGTCCCTATGTCCCCATGTCCCTATGTATGCTTAAATCTTTAAAACTACGCATCGGATTTTGATGCGGTTTTTTTAAAGATAGAGTGATTCAAGAGGAAGGTTTATATGTATAATACATGCATGATATGTGCACCCGTGCGAAGCAGGGGTGCGCGGGCGGGTCGCTAGTAGGTTAATAAATGACTTGGCTCTGATTCTGGGGAATCTGGAGAGGTTGAGGTTGCCATACCAAATTGTGCCTTATTTCAACTACTACAGGGTATTATAGCGAGCTCTGTGGTGGTAGATATTACCGATTCTGGGGAATCTGGAGAGGTTGAGGTTGCCATACCAAATTGTGCCTTATTTCAACTACTACAGGGTAAACGAGCTCTGTGGTGGTAGATATTATTGACATTGGTTTTGGTTTCCTTGCGGTTTGCGGTCGCAACGCATCGCGTGCGATCTCATTGACGGACGGAGTGAGGTTGTCGGACAGCTGATTGTAAAACAGAAAATGAGGGCAAAGAAAACAACACCCAGACTAACTACATCACAACACAGTATAAAACAAAGTCGCTTTCTCTGTCCCTATGTCCCTATGTATGCTTTAATCTTTAAAACTACGCAACGGATTTTGATGCAGTTTTTTTAATAAATAGAGTGAGTCAAGAGGAAGGTTTATATGTATAATACATGCATGAATTAGTAGAAAAACAATGTGCACCCGTGCGAAGCAGGGGCGCGCGGGCGAGTCGCTAGTAATATACAAGGTAACGTGTGTATAAATTTCCACGATATTTATTAATTCGGTTTACAGCCTTCCTGTACCTACATATAATTCTGAAAATCCATAAAGGAATTTCTGAATACACAGAAGAAATCCGCGAATAATTGAACGAATTGTTAAGACAAAGTCATAGGCTTCATAATATTTTTTTATTTCTTGTTTTCATATTGCTGTTACCAATAACGTCAACACGCGAGCAAAGCCGCGGGCAACCGCTATTAGTTAATAAGTCAAGAACAACTTCATTATAACTTTAGTCGTAAAGCGTCGGACACATTTTACTCTTGTACCCGTCAGCCCTGTTTTCTGTTGATACAAGCTAAGGTGACCCAGTTACGTCAAACAACTTGAGAGTAAATTTCGAGGAAAAGGTAAAATATCTTATCTCTTATATGTCGCACATACTTTCGAGACGTCACTATAAATAGATTAAATGATTGACTAACATTCGCCGTCAATTCTACGATTATTTGCGTATAATTTCCAAATATGGAGGGTACACTTGTCATTATAAGGTTTGAATGAAATCAACTGTTTCTGTGTTTCCAGATATGAGCAGGCAGTAAAGACAAAAAATGTCCGAGAGCGTGTGAGAATGACGTCATACCCTGACAGCTTCAATGAAACAGTGGTAAAGGCGTACGACGATGGAGGGTTCCCTCTGCTAATGCCTCGATGGGGCTACGTCGCTTCAGCCTTCGCACTCTTCATCATCGGATTCTTCGGATTTTTTCTTAATTTGATGGTCATTCTGCTTATGATCAAAGATCGTCAAGTAAGTATGCTCCTTTCTTTACACATTTCTTTAATTCCATACATTTATATCGTAAACAAAACCCAAACAAACATCAAACGTACGTACGAACAAACAAATATTTGTTGTTGAGAACAAATATTTGTTCTCAAACGTAGAAGGCAAACTTCGATACCAATTACGAGACTTCATTCATGAAACCAGATCCCAATTTTATTCATTCGCGTTCAGAAACATAAATAAAGTTGAGGGATAAAACGAACGCCAGGACATACAATTCATTCGGTATTTTTGTAGAACCGACAACACGGTCCAATATTCGTAGCGCCTACGTATAAGCTACGAAATAATTTGGCAGCTACGCACCTCTTACAGATATCAACGCGCTGATCTAACTTCACTTTTTCTTCTAATTGAAAACGAAGACATATTATTCAACCAGTCTATCGTACACCATATATTTTAAAATAAATAAATAAAAATAAATAATGCTGGACAATCCACACAGCACCATCTAGCCTTAAAATGAGATACTCAAAGCTTGTGTTATGGGTACTAGATAACTGATATAATACATTATTTACTTAGTTTTTTTTATTATAAATAGAAAACACCCAGACCAACGGACCGAATTTCTTCAGATGTACACAAATTTGTTCCGAGGCGTGAATCGAACCCGCAACCTCTGCGTCGCAGGCGGACTCTCGCCCGCTGCGTCACTGAGGCCATCAAAAAAGTAACGTAAACGAGCATATTTCTGGAATTATCATTCTCCCGTCACCCCTCTACCTCCGGACAAATAGACGCACGGATAAGTGCCACTTCTATATGGTGGATATCCCTCATTATCGCACAAAGCGCTTTGCTTCCACTTTCCTAGTGCAAACTGCCAAGGAGTGGCACTCTTTACCGTCGTCGGTATTTCCGGAGCGATACCACTTAGGATTTTTTAAGACAAGAGTGAACAAGTGGATTATATCTAAACGTGCTCCACCTTAGACTGCATCTTCACTTTACATCAGGTGACGTGTAAAACAATAAAAAATTATAAGTATATTTATGAATTACCACTACATACAGGGTGTCCGGAAGGTCGATGCAAAGCCGTGAGGCCCTCGTTACGCATCTATTCAGGCCTTAGTCCAATGGCGTCGAATTCCGAGTTATTATCCATGATTTTTGAAAAATTTACCAAAATCATATGCTTATTCGTTCATAGTGTTCAAACAGACAGTTACTAGTATCTAACAATTTGTTTGTGTCCTAGCATGATGTGTATTCAATCGATAAACACAAAATAACGCTTTCTCTGTCGCTATATCCCCATGTCCCTATGTCCCTATGTATGCTTAAATCTTTAAAACTACACAACGGATTTTGATGCGGTTTTTTTTAATAGATAGAGTGATTCAAGAGGAAGGTTAATATGTATAATACATGCATGATATATGCACCCGTGCGAAGCAGGGGCGCGCGGGCGGATCGCTAGTATATTATATATTGTATTTTAGTGTCATTAATTCCATTAATTGTTCAGATATTTATTACCATTTTCCCATGAAGTGTTTTTCTATAGGAATGAGGAAAAGGTTCGAACATTTTTAATTAGTCTTAAAAATATTGTTCCTGTGAATATTGTTTTGCTAAAATATTACCCATTTAATTAGATCCGTTGTATAAATATTTGAATCTTTTGTTATAAATAACAAAAGAGAATCATTTTGTAGTTAATTATAAAAGTTACCTCGCTGTTAATCTTAATAATGATAGTTTAGGTTACATTACAAATAGAGTTAATAAAATTGCAAAGTGTGTATTTAAGTCACATTAGACTCCCCCCCCCTCTCTCTTTTATGTTCATTCCTGTCCATCCCAAGGTTGCCTGGAAGAGATCGCTGTTAGCGATAAGGCCGCCCATTGTATTGCTACAAAGTGTTAGTTTTTAAGTAAAATGTGTTTAACTAATTATGTTGTGGTAATCAATAAAGAGTTATCTATCTATCTATCTACAAATACTATGTTTTACTTTTCAACGTCACTGGCCCCGGTTATTCCATTCCATAGCTTTTTCACAACATACAATAACTGTTTCTGCTATGCACTTTTATTTTATTTATATTTTTATTTAAAGACGAAGATACACACATTCAGCAGAACCATTATGTATTAAGTTTTTGCTTATTTTTCCGATAAAAATCCTTTTTTGTTCAGTAAAGGGACAGCATAGTGCCGCTATCTCGCTCGCACCATTAAACATTTTTGAAGATATAAAATCACTGATTGGAGTTATTTAAAAACGCGATCGGTTTAGTTGTTGTCCATGGCATTACAAAAATACCTACACTAAATTTTTTTTATCTAAGCTATTTTTTAAACAACTGAAAACTAAAAAACTGAAAACTAAAATTTTAACCCAACCAGGGTTAAAATTTTATTTTTGCTAAATCTTTGTTATGTCATGGACAACAACGTAACCGATTTCGATTATAAAACTGAAACTGAAACAGCTTCACGACTTTGATCCCCAGGCACGGTAGATATCCCTTCAGATCTCCCAGTACCAAGTAGGTACTAATTCAAGATTCTTTGAGGATGTCTAAGGGAGGTAGTCAGAGGTACATCCAAACATTACATTTGGCACATACCCACATTTTGCAGTAGTTAGTATTCCATACGTGACAGGTTGCAAGCCCATCGCCGCTGTTAGAATACTAACTGGTTTCCTCACGATGTTTTCCTTCACCGTTTAAGAGCACTGGCATTGCGCACATAAATTTTTCGATAGAAAAATCCATTGGTGCACGACCGGATTCGAACCTGCGACCTTACGATCGGAAGGCGGGGTCACTCCCATTAGACCACCGGTGCTTTCGATTATACTAATCTATATTCAGTGATTTTATATCTTCAAATGTGTTCAATTGTGCGAGCGAGATAGGGGCGCGTCGTATGCTGGCCCTATAAGCGGTTGTATGAAGCTTACGTTACGCCGTTTGGTTTCAGCTATGGACCCCTCTCAACATAATTCTGTTCAACCTGGTGTGTTCGGACTTTTCGGTTTCCATCCTTGGCAACCCATTTACCCTGATATCCGCACTTTACCACCGATGGATATTTGGCCGCACCATGTGTGTCCTGTACGGGTTTTTTATGGCTTTGCTCGGTGAGTTACCTACTTGTTTTTATCATTATCTAAGTTTTATTAGATACATAGATAGATAACTCTCAAGTGTTCACCACACAGAAATATAATTCAGGGTTAAAGCATACATTTAGGTAAAACAATGGGCGACGTTATCGCTGAGAGCGATCTCTTCCAGGCAAGCTTGGAAAGATAAAAACTAATCAGAATTGATGGATAGTCACTTACGGAATAATATTATTAAAAGTAATTATTCTTTATTGTACATAGTTACAATATTTAGTGAACTTAAACATAAAACATGAACAAGTCTCAAGGCTGATAACAAACAACACACAGTATTATCTAACTTTTTTATAAAATTACCTTATGTAGTTTTGAAATTCGCAGCCAACAAATTTTCGGAGACTAACCGCCGGTTTCTGAAAGCTTGATCAAAGCTAAGTTCAAGTCAAGTCACATGCTATCTCTATCTTATTTACTAATACCTGAAATAGCAACTGACTTGACAGCCGATTTGCTTTGATCGAGCTTTCAGATAACCGCAGTAATATACTAAAGTTACTTTAATTAAGTTTTGTTTAGCATCGTTGTTGATTTGAACCCGCGACCTTAAGATCAAAGGCGAAATTGCTACCACTAGACTACTTAAACTTCTTTAAGTACGATATTAAAAGCCCCGGTCTTATAAATAAACTGAGTTATTCTCTTCACGTTACCGTTTGTAAGAAAGTTATTTTTGTTTTTCTTTGTAAGTAACTACATACCAAGAAATTTCTGCGAATTCAGTAGGTAGGTAACACGATGTTTTATAAATATCGTTGAAATAAAGCCAGAGAGGTTGAAGAATTAATAAATATTTTGGTGACTGAGCTTTGCTCGGTTGCTTCACAACGCCATCTACTGAAGTATTTTATAAAATAATAGTATTATTACTCGCGAATAAATTTTAATGTCAGGAAGAGTGATATTTTTCATAAACATTATATCCGGTATATGGTCCTCATATTACAAGTTTTGTTTAGTTTTGGGCTAGTTAGTGCTGTTGGGAAAGTCCACCAAATTATAAATAATAAGTACTAGTTACGCCCCGCGGTTTCACCCGCGCAGATTTAAATCCCGGTATTCCCACGAGATAAAAAGTAGCCTGTGTGCTATTCCAGACTAACCTATATCTCTGCCAAGTTTCATCCAGATCTGTTCAGCCGTTCTGGCGTGAAGGAGTTACAAACATCCATCCATCCATACTTCCAAACTTTCGCGTTCATAATATTAGTAGGAAGGATTTTAATCTTAGGTGATTCTTTAGGATGATGATGATAAAATAAACAAATCTTGTTTTTTTAAATAGGAATAACATCCATCACCACCCTTACGGTGATTTCGTTCGAACGCTACCTGATGGTGACGCGTCCCCTCAGCGCGCGCCACCTGAGCTCGCGCGGCGCAGTGCTGGCGATCGTCTTCATATGGAGCTACAGTTTGGCGCTGACTACCCCGCCTCTCATGGGATGGGGCAACTACGTCAACGAAGCGGCCAATATAAGGTAATACTCCAACTGTTACAGTACTCTGTAACCAGACTTGAGGACCGCTTATGAGGATCAGTCACGTTTTTTGTTAAGATGTAGATTGATAACAGAAGAAAAGTTAAATTACTCAGAATTAAGGTTTTGATAAACTTTTGGTCTTCCTTAAATAAATAGATAAATATATAAACTATTTTGCATGCTAATTTCTATTAATTCGTACCGAAACACAGCAACGCTACTTGGCGTTAGAAAAAGACGTGGTTGTAGTAGTACTCTAAGTTATTTAGTATTATTTTTGTATTCGTCCAGAGGGACAACCGCGATCTCTTGAAGCATTCTTATTTCAATATTACTTTTATGTCAATGTCTTATATCAACTGCATAGAGTCAGCTTTATGATCAAAAAGTAAAGTAATATTGAAATAAGAATGCTTCAAGAGATCGCGGTTGGCCCTCTGATCGTGGAAATGATCAAATATAGGTGAATCATAGTATCTAAATTCCTTGAGTAAAACATTCGTACTTGGGAAAGTAATTAACAAATACATTCACGAATAGCGTGATAGATCCTTTAGTCACCTTTACGGATTTTATCTGCCGGTGAAGTAACAATTTCTCGTGCACCAAGGAGCAGGTTCGAGCCTCCGCAACCGTGAAAACTTTTTGCTCTTATTCTTTTATTTGTCCACAGCTGCTCCGTGAATTGGCACGAACAGTCCATGAATACTCTGACGTACATAATGTTTCTGTTCGCGATGGGTCAGATAGTGCCCCTGGCGGTCATAACCTTCAGCTATGTCAACATTATCCGGACTCTGAAGCAGGTATATTATTTAATATTATTCTGCAATTTTATCAACATGTACCTCACACATGGCGACCTCAGCGGTGCAGCGGGTCCGCTTGCGACGCAAGGTTGCGGGTTCGATTCCCGCCTCGGAACAAATTTTTGTACCTACGATCTGCAGAAATTTGTTCCGTTAATCTGGGTGTTTTCTATGTATTATATCTAAATATATATAACTCAAAGGTGACTGACTGATTGACATAGTGATCTATCAACGCACAGCCCAAACCACTGGACGGATCGAGCTGAAATTTGGCATGCAGGTAGATGTTATGACGTAAGCATCCGCTAAGAAAGAATTTTGAACAATTCTACCCCCAAGGGGATAAAATGGGGGATAAAAGTTTGTATGAGGTTTTCAAAGTAAACGAGCGCGAGCAAAGCCGCGGGATCAGCTAGTAAAATATATATCTGTGAGTATAAAATGTATTATAATATCAGTTATCTAGTATCCATATCACAAGCTTTGAGTAGCTTACTTTGGGACTAAATGGTGCTGTATGGATTGTCCAGCATTATTTATTAGAATTATTATTTATGTGTCTGTAATTTACCGGTAACCACATCCTTCAAACCGAAACACGGAAGTGCTGGACAGCACAAATAGACACGGCAGTGGTGTTGGTAGTTCCGCAGTCTCACACAAAGAGCCCAACTACCCTCAAATTTCCACGTAAAGTATCCGCCTGTTAATATAAATTGAGATACCCATAATAAGCACGTTGGGAACCAATTAATAATCACTCAGGCATTAAACATCGAACTTTCTCAGAAATTCACACTTTCCTCTTCACTCGGTGGGTGTAATCCAATGTTTTTCTAACTAATTGGTTTTCTTTCGTTTTTTTTCTGAAAATCCTGATTGAAATCACAGAAATCGTTTTCTATTTTCGACGCCAACTTATTGTATTACTTATCCTTAGTATTTAGAGGTAGTTGAACTTCATGCTCAATGAAGTTATATTAATCTGTCGAGGGTGCACCGGTGACCGATGTACCCTCGAGCGAACCCTCGAACCCAGACACCGGTGACCGGTGGTCTAGCTAGTAGGAGTGTTCGTCTACCGTAAGATCGTAGGTTCGAATGTTGTCGGGCACCAATGCTTTTATTGTCCTTGTGAAGGCATCATTTTCCTTTGGCTTTGTCACACACAGATTAGTAGCACAGATAAGAAAATTTGAGAGTTTGATCTTTATCCGCGTGTATGGTATCCCGGTTTCGGCCAAAGCGGAGATGTTCGGATTTCGTTTTTTTCACATCTCTTCTCGGCTCCGCTTTGATGGAAATGGAATAAGCGGAGCGGAGAGGAGATGTCTAATTTTTCTATGGGATTTTGAGCGGCGATCAAGCAAGCGATGCGGTGCCGCGGCGGAGCGGAGTCAGGAAGGAGGAGAGCGGAAATATCTCAACGTAATTTCGTTTGAATGTTACCTAATCTCATCGCTGGTGACACTTTCGTGCCATGGGGAATCATGAACTTACTCAAACACAAAATTAGGTCAGAGTATAAAACATTGACATAAGTGTTAGGAGAAGCAGGGGTAATGGCGATCGTGTCGGGTAATACCGCTCACCCCAATAACTTATTAAATGAGGTGCCTTGAAACACAGCGAGCGCGCTGCAGCGCAGGGGTGGTGACGCTTGAGCAGGCAGAGTCACTAAACTTCAAATCGAATGAAAAAACAAATAGAGCATTTTTCTCTCAGGTGATCGGCATCCCCCGTCTTTCTCTACATCGATGAAGCTAAGCTTACTTATGTTACATGTACTCGTGCATGAAGTTGAAACATGTTTCAATGTACCTTCATACTTTGTGCAGGGCTCGTCCGGAGATATACCTACAACCACCATGCCTTTTTTGCCGCCAAGCAGTGTTTGCAGTGCAGTTTAAAGAGTGGGGTTACTGGTGAAATTACAGGCACATGGATAACATCTGTATGCCTCAGGTTGATTGACGCAGGGCCGTGCATCGTACTACACGTACTGCACGTACCTATCGTGCGTGTATTACGAGGCAAAGTTTTGCTATAGGGGATGGTTACCACATAACAGCAAGTGGACCATTGGCTTGTTCCATTATTAAGTTATGTTAAAAAAAACTGTACTTACGAGTACGAGTAAAAAAAGGTACCTACGTTAGTACATTTAGGTACGTGGTAAATGTGAGCAAGTTGGTATGAAGCCAAGTTTGCTGACTATTTAAGTACCTTTGTCCCCAGAGCTAGCGGCCATAGCCTGGCCCATTTACACGTAGTACCTCGCATGTTTGTGGCAAAATGTGTTTTTTTCTCCCGACTAGCGATCTTTAAGGCGTAAAAAATTCTGAGTGCGAATGGGCTCTAAGTCAAGATACATCGATATAGTAACAGCAAATTTCAGTTTGATGTAAAATTTTATTATAATGCTACTACACTATTGATAAGGAGTTTCACTATGTGATGGAATCAGAAATGAGGAGATTCGTAGGAGATCCAAAGTAACCAACATAGCTCTCAGAATCAGCAGGTTGAAGTGGCAATGGGCAGGTCATATAGCTCGAAGAACTGACAACCGCTAAGGAATAAAGATTCCACGAACAAAATGAAGCATTGGACGTCGAAATGAAATTACAGACCCCTAATAATGTGGTTAACATCTATTTATCAACAGTGGGAGGAAGCAAGGGTTTGCATTGTAGGGCACTGGCGTGACTTACGATGCAAACCTCTACGAAGTAATGCTTTTTCATAGATGACGGTTACCATCATCTGCGGCCTGATTACGCTAATGTCTGGCTATCGAGATGGGTTTCAGTTTGACATTTGATTCCCATAATAGCAATTACATAGGATGGATGTCAAACTGAAAGCCATCTCGATAGCCAGACATTAGCATAATCGGGCCGCTGCTTCTTTCATCCGCTAGTTATATAGTACGTGTTCTTGACAGAATAACAGCGCCTAACTACTAAACTAGTGGTGAGGCATACGCTGAGTCGAGACCCTTTTGCTGCTGCAGCACACAAATACCTACATACTTATCTACTGTTATTATTATTAACTGTTTGTCATTTCTTTTTTATGTTTTGTATGTGTATGTATGTGTGTTTTTTTGGCAAATAATTGTCTGCCTATGTTTTTTTTTTTTTTAAAATCAACTAGCTGATGGAGCAAGCAGATGGCCCACCTGATGTTAAGTGGTAACCATCACCTATAAACAAAACATTGCCCCGTAGGTCACGCACAATAGGAACGTGCCCTACGATGCCCTGCTCTGCGTCCATCAACTTGAGGCATACAGATGTTAAACCTCATGTGCCTGTAATTACATCGGCGACCACACTCTTCAAACCGAAACACAGCGTTGCTGCTTGGCGGCAGAAAAAGGCGTGGTGGTAGTACTTCCCCGGACGAGCCCTTCACAAAGAGTTCTACTACTCTATGTCTATGTGTTTGAAGACCAATTTGATGTTTTTTTGACTGTTGTTTGTTAGAACGCGCAGAGGCTGGGCCGCGTGAGCCGCGCCGAGGCGCGAGCCACAACGATGGTGTTCACAATGATCGTCGCGTTCACAGTCGCGTGGACTCCATACTCGTTCTTCGCTCTGCTGGAGCAGTTCGCTACAGAAGGCATAGTAAGTACATACTGACGACCTCTGTGGCGCAGCGGGCGAGAGTGCGCCTGCGATGCAAGAGGTTGCGGGTTCGATTCCCGCCGTGGAACAAATTTGTGCACGATCTGCAGAAATTTGTTCCGATGGTCTGGGTGTTTTCTATGTATAATAAAAAATATCTATATATGTAAGTATATAATCTATTAAATATATCAGTTCCATAACCACCAGTACCCATAACACAAGCTTTGGATAGCTTACTTTGGGGCTAGATAGTGCTGTGTCGATTGTCCAGCATTCTTTATTTATTTATTTATTTATACCTACTGGCTAGTACATTACTATAAAACAAGAAGCCAAGTAAATGCAAAGGGTCCCTTATCATAAAGTTGACATAAAGAAACTAACGCTGGCCTTCCGTCAGGGCCGTGCAGTAATGTCAGAATAGATTGCCTTACAACAGGGGGCTTTTCTTCTGCGCAGTGGATGGTGAAGGCAGCCTCTTTGCCTTGTACGACCACTATCTTTAATACCTTGTTTTTGCTTGTGTATTTTTTTATTGTGATATGTTTTATTTGGTAGGTCTTATCGATCGAATGAAGGAATTCGATTTGTCTGTTTAGCTGTTAAAACCCCGGTTTCTGTAAGCTCGATCAAACCTAATCGGCTGTCAAGTCACTTGCTATTTCAGCTTTTACTTCAAATTAGATAGAGATATCTAGTAACTTAAGCCGATTAGTGTTGATTGCACTTTCAGAATCCTGGGGTAACCTGTTCTGTATTTTTTTTATTGTTGTATGCTAAATAAATTTATTTTATCTTAAGCTTAAGGGGGTAGATATAAAGAGATGTAGGGGAGAGCAGGTAGGATTCGTACACTTTTTACTCTGGGGCCTGTAAAAAAAAACTAACCGCTATTGTAAAATAATTTCAATGCTGCTTTATTACCTACTTATCTGGCTTTAATAAAATTGTACTTCGGTGTTGATACAATGACACATAGTCGAGCTATGATCGTTTTTATAAAAAATGGGAAACGTACGAAAGCACCCCATACGCGGGGTGGCTTCGTGCATAGTGTGGGGCACATTCGTACATAGTGGGGAGCCTCCGTACACAGTGATCAAAATACCTTTTGTACATAATAGAAACATTTATTGAGATCAAAATTAACACAGAATCAGCCTTCAATGCAGTAATAAATCGAATATAAATCTTAATGATTTTAAATGTGGCTTTTTTTATGACTTCTCAATTCTTTGGCTGTTTTTTTTTTATTTCATATTACGATGACCTCAGTGCCGCAGCAGGCGAGAGTACGTCTGCGACGCTAGAGGTTGCGGGTTCGATTCCTGCCTCGGAACAAATTTGTGTACGATCTGCAGAAATTTGTTGCCTTGGTCTGGGTGTTTTCTATGTATAGTAAAAAAATCTATCTATGTAAGTATACACAATGTATTAAATATATCAGTTATCTAGTACCCATAACACAAGCTTTGAGTAGCTTACTTTGGGGCTAGATAGTGCTGTGTGGATTGTCCAGCGTTATTTATTTATATTATCATTAACATAATTTTATTTATTTTAAAAGCTACATCTTCAATAAAAAAAATATGTATAATGTAGCTTGTTACTGTTTCTTCTGTGCTCAATAAGTTTTTTATTCCGTATGTGGAGACTTATTATTAGCCTTTTGTTTTATACAGGCTGTCCCAGAACTTAGCGTCAAGCCGAAACGGGGCGACAGGATTGATTGTAAACATCATGAGAAAAATCAGAAGAAACATTTTTGTTGAATAAACCCTGTGCTCACGCGGGGTACATTCGTACCGTACGAACCTACCCCAATCATAACTGTACGTAGGTACCCCAAACCAAACATTCCACAAATAAATTCAAAATAAAAATAACTGTTACGTTTATCTTAAAATAAATGTTAACATAATAAGCTAGGGTATCAATCCATAAATTACAATAAATAACCTTAACATTTAGAGCAAAACATATTAGAAATAAACACGTTCAAAGATGCATCCGAAAATTACTCAGGCGGCGCAAAAACACGTATCGACTCCTTCCAACAAAACCGGCGGCCGCACTGCTGCCCCGCTCCGGGGTTAGACTATGGGTATGTGCGGGGGTCGCACATAGAAACATGAACGCGTCAACGTTGTGGATTGTGTAGAAATGACCACTGTACGAATGCTCACTCTGTACGAATCCTACCTGCTCTCCCCTACTCTTTATATCTACCCCCTTAAGCTGCACTGCATGTCCATTGACGTGCAGAAAAAAAATGTCAGAAAACTAACAAACTATACGCAATAGCGTTCAAATATTTGATTATTTTTTACTAATAACACTAGTCTGAAAAAGACTTTTTATTTTTCTAATTATTATTATTCTCTCCATTTAACGCCAACTCTCTTATAGAGACAGTCCCTTAAGTGCAACGAATATACTCTCTGATTTCAGTGTCGTTAAACAGAGTTTACACAAAGAGTTAAAAAAATCTAAGGCCAAATCTAAAACAGGTAAAGCAGCTTGTACGGTACACAGCGTCCGCTGTCTAGACTAAATATTGCTTTAATCCCTTGCCCACGCACTTTTAGGCTGAGAGCTCACGAAGCGGTTTTCACCCGTGCCCGCCGCGGTGGCGGAATGGAGTTTTATTTTCAAAACTCACGAGACCGGAGTTTTGTGCGGTTACGCACGCACAAAAAGTCGCCGGTACAAGATGACTGCCGGTGCAGCAGCGGGAGCCGCAAACAATCGCACACGCCGCGGGCGTAAAACGCGTCGTGAAATGTGGTTTAATTTTTTACTTAAATATCTGTATTCTACAAAGGCTGCGGGCCCGCAACCGCGGCGGGCACAGGTGAAAACAGCTTCGTGAGTTCTTAGCCTTAAACTTCGATTCGACATAATTGTCTTAAACCTTGTTTTTGCAACACAAAGTAATAATAATCTCTGATTGTATAAAAATGTTAAACATCACTCATCATCATCACGCATTATTACAAAATATGAGAATGTTATTGTACCAAAACATTTATGTCGTTTCAAAGTGATCATTATGATTCAAACGAATATTACTTATATCTGTAAATATATATTTATTATCAACCGACTTCAAAAAATGGAGGAGGTTCTCAATTCGAGTGTATTTTTTTACGTTTGTTACCTCATAACTTTTACTGGGTGGACTGATATTGACGATTCTTTTTTTATTTGAAAGCTTGTACTTGCCGTATGGTCCTTTGAGTCAGATCTGACGAGTAGTTTGTGAGTTATAGTAGTATGAGTGTATTTTCCAGTGTTTTGATTCTTAGTCGGTTTTTTCTTGAAAGAGTATCTGATTCAGATTTCTGTTGCGTATTTTTGTGATACAAGCCATTGACAAGACTTGACGACACATTATCCAAATATGAGATGCTTCTATCGTTTGATCCTCGCTTGATATCAAATAAAAGCCTATTTAACTACCTACACCACACGACACAAATAATATCGTAGCTAATTTGAGCACAACTTCAAAGCTTTGGTACTCGTACTAATCACAATCTATACCTACCTACGCAGTACCAACAGTCAGAATATTATTTTTAGTTTTCTGATTTGATTGGATTATATAAAACTAGCTGACCCGCGGCTTTGCTCGCGCTCGTTTGTTTGAAAATTTCGTACAAACTTTTATCCCCTATTTCACCCTTTTAGGGTGTCGAATTTTGAAAAATCCTTCCTTAGTGGGTGCCTACGTCATAAAAGGAATACGTATGCGAAATTTCAAGTTTCAAGTTTTAAGGGTTTGGCCTGTGCGTTGTCATCTGTCAATCACTTTTGCCTTTTTTATATTATTATTATTTTTATATTTATAGGTGTCTCCTGGCGCTGGCGTCATTCCAGCTCTGGTCGCAAAGAGCTCGATATGCTACAATCCTCTCATATACGTTGGGATGAACACTCAGGTTAGTTTATAATCAAACGATACTTAAAACCGCTAAGCCTAGCGAACTCAAATATCGAACCGAACTCCAAAAGTGCGAGGACAAGGAGCAAGGATTTAAGGGCCTGTTTTTATAGGGATTCGTAGAGCAAAGACACATGTAACTGATCGGGTATTATAAAAACTAAATTTTGTTATAGTTTCGTCAGTCAATCAAACGCATATTCAACACTCACACAAAAGGGAAGGACTCTCACACGGAGAAGTACAACAACACCCTGATATCTCCAGCTCACAAGCTGTCGAGCCTGAACAGCAATCGGGCTCCTTCTCCGGAAACCAGTCTTCAGGCTCCGAAGATGAAAGACAAGAAGCTGATTCTAACTGAAGACTCCTTCGAAACCAGCAACTTCGAACTACGAATCAGGCCCAGAAACCATGAACTAGGAACCATACAGGAAAACAAGTCGGTATCAGGCGCTGAGCGGTCGAGCGAGATCGTTTACGACGACGAATCTAGCAGTCAAAAGAAAATGGAACTATTCGGAGAATCCTGTAAAGTGGTCGATAACGGATCACCAGTACTCACTTTCATGGATTCAGGACGATTGCTTTACACAAAATGTGGGAATGACGTCGAAGATAACGTATTCGGTAACGTGGCGTTCGAAATTCACCCCACTGATACAACGGGAATCGAGAATTTCAATATCGACGATGAATATTCAAATCGAAAACAGAAGATTCGGCCGAGTTACTCGCTCGATTTCGGACGGTATAGTTGCGACGTCAAGCAGAGAAAGCTCTCCGTCGAAACCAAATTGGAAACTGTTATTCAGCCGAAGGGATTTTTCAAGGACACATTTGGGAAACTTTTTGAATACGACACGGCCGGCCAGGACAGTTACAAAAGCTATTTACACGATCGTAACATTGAAATGGGCGAGGAGTATCTGTAGTTGTATTATTTGTGGACTGTTGCGAGGGAACAATGTCAAATTATTACTATTAAAAGTATTCAAGTAACGCCCCGCGGGATATGGGCAAAGTTAAGTCCTACATTTCGATGGAAATGAGAGAAAGAGAGGTGCTGGCGGAAAGAGAAGTACCTATATACGATGGATTTAGTCAAAGAACTGTGATAAAGATAGTGTGCCAAGGATAAAATTAAGAAAAAATATTTTGGAATACTTCAAAGATATGATGTAGTTTCTTCGTCTCAGACTAAACATCTTTGATCATCAGTGGAAACGTCTAACTTTTCAATCTTTTGGCCTTGAAAACACCGAAAGTTCTGAAGCCCGAAGAATTCAGAATTTAACAGGACAGCGTTCGTGGGTTTTCAAAGGTACAAAAATAACTAAATTATGGACCAAGTAGGTTCCTCATTTATTGCTGATGACGTTATTGAATTTATATTCTTACATTTTATATATTGCAACCTAATTGATTTAAAAATATTTCATATAATTGTGTTTTCTCGTTGATGTACCTTTAATTAATTGAAATAATAGGTACATAGTATTCGATATAATTAATTTTTGATAAAAAAATATTTATTTAATAATAATATTTAAATTAATATTTGAATGTTACATAATCATAATTTAATATACGGACGTAATGACATCCACTGTTTGATATAATTTCAATAAAAGGTAATGTTTGAATCAGCTAAATCTAGAGCTTTTTGATATGATTGGATGTTTAAATGATTTTTTTACGAATGATAAATTTAAATTGATCAACTTACTATATTTATAGTAAAAGTGACTATAAAATTGTGAAACATAATCATCGTACTCATTAATAAACAAGTAAATAAATTTATCAGGACAACAATAATATAATTAATCTTTTTAACATTTTAGTAACAATAACAGAGATTTATTACAATCAACTAAATTTGTCGCCTTACAAATAAATAAAATCGATGGTGACCGAGCTTTGTTCGGTTGCTAAATTTTAGCTAGGTCGATTTATCGCTATTGAAACCTCCTGTATTCCGAATTTCATGAAAATCGTTGGAGCCGTTTCCAAGAATCAGATTATTTTTATATGTATATATTATATGCGAGAATTGCTCGTTTCAAGATTATGAGACGAATAGCTCATTTATTTATTTTTCTCATCTCATATTTTCAATGTTCCTTTAAATTCATTCAGTCATTCAAGTCACGCTGGATAGCGCTCGAAAGGATTTTTGAGGTGCACTTAAAATCCATTCACCACACTGTTTTGAAGTGGTACAACAAGTCAAAGAAGAAGGTGTCACATATTTCATTATTAGGTACATTCTTTTGTTCGTTGAGGAGAGCCCTCATCGAATGAAAGAATTGAAATCATCAAAGTTTGATTGTATTTATGTGTCTATTTGTACTTTAAAAATAAAAATCTGTCATCATCCCTTTTATTCTGTATTTATAGTTAGGTAAATAAAATGTGTCCATTAGTAGTTAAATTTTTCAAAGTAAACTTTAAAAAAGTAACGAAGTTTATTAGGTTATGGACAATAAAAATCAGCGTTTAGGTATAGATTCAATTTAATGCATGTATATTTAACAATATTTCTAATTTCATCATCATCATCATCAACAGCCCACAGCAGTCCACTGCTGGACATAGGCCTCCCCTATCCGCTTCCAGGAAGAACGATTCTGAGCCCTTTCCATCCACCGACTACCCGCGATCCTAACAATGTCGTCAGTCCATCGGGTAGGAGGGCGTCCCACACTTCGCCTTCCTGTTCGTGGTCGCTATTCAAGAACCTTTATTCCCCATCGGTTGTCAGTTCTTCGAGCTATATGACCTGCCCATTGCCACTTCAACTTGCTGATTCTGAGAGCTATGTCGGCTACCTTGGTTCTCCTACGGATTTCCTCATTTCTGATTCTATCTCGTAGTGAAACTCCTAGCATAGCTCTCTCCATAGCTCGTTGTGCGACTTTGAGCTTGGTGATGAGGCCAATAGTAAGTGACCACGTCTCAGTTCCATATGTCATCACTGGCAACACACACTATTTCTAATTTACATATTGTTTATATGTCATTCTTCGACATCGAATAGACGTCGGACTATGTTTATTAATAAGATTCACTAGGTAACTGTTTGTTTTTTCAATATGTACCTATTATATGATCTATAAAATCTATAAAAAACTGTGTTTAGTTTTTTCCGACAGTTAATAAAACCTGTCAAATCGGGTGTTAAATACGAGTAATTTCAATTCTTGCGAATTTGTTTCACTGATGAAAAAGTTAAGAATTTGTCATTTATTCAAGCCATATTTTCAAAATATAGAATGTATTAATTTTTTGAAATACATTTAAGTAAATTTTTATGTAAGTTAGTATAAGGCATTATCTTAAAAAAACCCAACTAAACTAAATACACAATGATCTCTTTTTTTTAATTTATCGAAATTAGAATGTTAGATATCTTTTGTTTGATGTGATTATTTTTTTTTGTAAACTATGAAACCTACATTTATTATTCATGTATTCGTAACTATTTTCATTAATAAAGTCTACATTCATTATAAGCTGTTTTTTATATATTTGCGAAACCACAGAAAGTTAATAATACTTTTAAATACTCTATAAGCTTGTGTGAACCAAGGAATATAGATAACATAAGAAGATGTGAAATGAGTATCTATCTATACATATAGGCCTATGGTTATCTTGCTCTTTGTGAAGGGCACGTCCGGGGAAGAACCAAGGAATTTGAATATTCCTTAGGAAGAACTAACACTACGCCTATTTCTACCGTCAAACAGCGTGCTGTGTTGTTTGTTTGAAAGGTATTATTATTAGGAAATCACAGGCACATGAGGACTGACATGTGTCAGTGTGACTGAGACATGTGTGGACTTTCCACACAGCACTATCTAGGCCCAACCTAAGCCGAAGCTTGCAACATGGGAACCAGGTAGCTGATATAATACTTTTTTTGTTAAATACATTCTTGTAATGATATATAACACCCAGACAGAGAACTAACATCTATGTTTATCACACAAATGTTTGTTCTCGGTGGGGATCGAACCCACGGCCTACGGCGCAGACTGAGCTGTGAAGGCTGTCAAGAAATATAATCAATAAGACTTCTTGGTACGGCCACTTACCTTTTTGTTCCAATAAAGTCCGACACACAGAGTAGTAGGTCTGACAGAATAACTCACAAAATGATTGATGGAATCATACCTTTCAATGTCATGGAATTGTTGATATTTTTGGCCAAAGTCTAGCAAATCTTTTTACCGTTACCAAAGCAAACAAATATGACTGCCTTGGACGATTTACCCGACGTAGAATCGTTTTTCGGAATCGATTTACGAACAGGATCTTTGATTATAGCAGCTATGGGTATAGTGAGTATATAATACTAAATAATTTACTCAACTTTTTCACTCCCCCACGCTTTTTTCTGCCGCCAAGCAGCATCGCTGTATTTCGTTTTGGTGTAATTACAGGCACATGAGGCTTAACATCTGTATGCCTCAAACGGTTGGTTGGTGGACGCAGGGCAGTGAATCGTAGGGCACGTTCCTATCGTGCGTGACTTACGAGGCAACGTTTTCTTTATAGGTGATGGTTACCACTTAGCAGGCAGGATCCTCACCTCCCTAACCTAGGTAGGTCCTGTAGCTACTGACACGAGGTTTCACTAAACATAACCCGTGGCATCACCTAAAACAAAGCATTGTCCCGTAATTCACGCATATTCGGAACGTCCCTACGATGCACAGCTCTGCGTCCATCAGATGGACCATCTACTTTTTCGATTAGCGAGCAGAATAATAAATATCATGACGACATCTTCGGCGGACATCTTTCGGCTAGGGACATGCTCATCAAAAAACCTAATTAACTTCACAGCCTACCGAATCCTGAAAGCTTACTGAGTTATTTATGAATATAAGATATAAACTAGATATTATAACAAGGTGTATAGCAAAATACCTCTAGACGATAGACGAAATGGTTTTATTTGATTAATCTTAAAAGCTTTGAAAAAATACGGTTACTTGGATCTTCTTCTTTTTCATCTTGTCGTGTTAAATTTCTTTCGAAACAGTGTGGTGAAAGCATCAAGAGTCTCCTTTTGAGCACTTGATACAGTGTTATAGGACTTATTAGGTTCTATGTAATATTTTTTTTTATGCCAAAGCAGGCAGACGAGCATACGGGCCACCTGATGGGAAGTGGTCACGTATTCCGGTTTCTATATACCCTTCAAAGCAGCGCTGGGTTTCAGGTAGAGCCCCTAGTGCCTATTACTTTCATTTATTGCTTAAAATAAAGATTTTTTTTTTAGCCCCTAGGTACATGACCATAGTTGTTTATGAATATCATTAAAACGGAACCGAAATTCACGAATCACTCATCCGAGATTCGTGTGCGTGTTGATTGCGTTCAAAATAAAAGCAGCACACATTAAAAAATAATCCGTGTCTGCGAAAATTCACGCAACAAAAACCACCTCGATGCTTTCACGAACGAAGAACGAATATAAAACTAGGAAATGTTTTGTGAATAAACAACCATGTTCTATTATTAATCCTACTTATTATTATATACTACATAATATTATACCAAAACGCGAAAGTTTGTAAGTATGGATGAATGGATGGATGTTTGTTACTCTTTCACGCCGGAACGGCTGAACTGGATAAAACTTGGCAAAGAGATAGACTATAGTCTGGAATAGCACATAGGCTACTTTTCATCCCGTGGGAATACCGGGATTTAAATCTAGGTTAAACCGCGGGGCGCAACTTAATAATGTAATCGGAGGATAGGATAATCGGAGTCTATTTCCAATCGTATTTTCACATCACGAAAACGAGTTGTAAATTTTTAACAAACCGTGATGTATCGGATATCACTGGTGTTCTAGTGGTAGCAGCCCCGTCTTCCGATCCTAACGTCATGGGTTAAAAACCAGTCATGCACCAAACAGTTTACTCTTAAACGGTGAAGGAAAACACCGCGTAGATGTCGCTTAAAAGTTCGATAACATCTGCTCGAAATGAGGCTCTTGAGGCGCTCTTGAAATCCTTTCACCACACTGTTTCGAAAGAAACTAGTGATACGACAAGAAGAAGAAGATCCGGATATCTAACGTGCCTGGGGATCAAAGTTGTTAGTTTGTTTCAGTTTAAACTAAGCCCGGGTTGGCTTTAGCAATCCTTGCACCTGGGTTGATGGTTGGGGGTAGAATATAATATTTTTTTATCTCCTAGACAAAAGGACTCAAGGGAAGGACTTGCCTACCCCCCCCCCCCCATACTTGCGACCTTCAGACTGTCCTTTGGCCACAATCTCACGTGATGGTACGCGATAGACTTATAGATAGACCCCAACCCTCAGATACAAGGATTGTTAGAGTATAAATAACCCTGCTCGAACTTAAATACTTTTATAGAAGACTTTTTCAGATCCACCCGATGGCATATGGCTGTTCATTGTTCGTTCCAATGAGCTACCTGTTAGTGACGATATGGATTCTTATTGCCCTGTACTTTGCGGCCAGCGTGGTTCTATTCTGTGGACTAGCCAAGGTTGGCTTTTAAAAACTTGCACTAGTAGAGGTAGAGGTAGTAGTTTTAGATGTTTTCGTCGAATATAGATCGCTTAGACTCTAACTTAGAGACTAGAGCGTTAAGGCGTTGAAAACACCTAATATTTCTCTCGCTCGCACGATTTGACATTTTGAAAGATATAAAATCATTAAATACAATTTTGAAAAATCGCAAACAACCATTTTGTGTGCCAGCCAGTGTGTGTGTTGTCACATTGCACACAGTTTAGTAAAAAGCTTGACTTTGATTGATGCAAGTTTTCCTACTCAAAAGTTTGCTTATGTACTTAGAGCATTTATAACTGGAGATGTTAAGGCAAGGCGTACCCCTCTGCCGGCCATAAGGCGCGACTTGGCCATGCACGTTATATAAAACTACTTCACTCATCACCGCGCGGCCATTAGTTGTCGTTTCGTGTCGCGACGTAGTGCTCAGTAAAAATGGTGAATTGTGCGGTATTTCGGTGTAAAAGGAGATCAGAGACATCAAACTTTAGGGAACACGGTATTTCCTATCACAAGTAAGTGATATTTTAGTCAATTGTTTTTGTAATTACGTTTAATTTATATTTAATGGAATACCAGTTACGACAGTTTTAATACGACGCCAACGTCTTGGTAGGAGGTGTCGGTGAATTTATATTCCTTGGTAGAAGGCGTAGTGTGGGGACTAGTTGAGCGAAATCGATTGAATGAATGATGGAATGAACGTAAAATTAGAATAAAATGCGATGTGTTTTTTGTACCCATATTTAACCGACTTAAAAAAAGGATGTTCAGTATTGGACTCTACAAAAACTGTCTCTGTCATTCTGCCTTCAATACGTCGCTTCATGGAGCTCCCTTAAAATTTTAGTTGTGCTGTGTCGTTGGTCGATAGACGCATAATGGACCACCTTAGAGTCTAAATGCGGATACAGGAGTCCAACACAAGTAACAAGTCGTTGGTTTATTGCTATTTTCTTTGTACTTTTTGAACGCAGAATCGTATAAACGTGATTTTTGTATAGCTGTAGTATGTTAGCTGGAGAGGGACATGGGCTATGAGCATTTGTTAACAGCCGCTATTCTTCTACTGCTCTTCATTTTTTTCTCCCCGTCATACCAATCATCATCATCAGCCTATATCCTATGTCCACTGCTGGACACATCATACCAATAAAGAAACAAAATGTTTATCTAAAAATGCATTCATGAAAGACTACTTACTTGAAAGATTACTTACTACTTGCGAAAATAGAATATAGCTTAAAGTTACTCAACAACAGTGTAGCTTTCTATTTGTAAAATAATTTTTAAAATCGTTTCAGTAGTTTCAGAGATTACGCTCTACAAACTCTTAATAAAATATTTTTTACAAAAAAAAACCGACTCCAAAACTGCTATCCAATTTGTTATGAAAAATACACTAAAAAGTTAAAAATAATTGCATTATGGATTTATATTTCAATCTACTTACAAATAGGTATCCATTTTTTCAACAAATCTTATAATTTTATTATTATGACATTATACAATTACTGATATTTTTGGTTTCGGTGCCAGCACTCTATTTACTTAGTAATACCTTCTAGGCTAGACAGGTACACGTTTGTTAATCTTGGCTAAAAAAAGGAAAAGTATATGATTTTGAACCACCCTGTTTCATTCATATGAAATCATTCATTTTGTCGGTCTTTTTACAACCCATCACTACTTTTTTGTGTTAGTGTGTAACTAAACAAAAGTGTAACAACAGTAATTCTTTAGTTGTGTTATTGTTTTTGTGTTGGTGTACAGCTTTTACTTGCGTGTGCGTTTATAGGGACGCTTAATTTTTCTGCATTAGTATGCGTGATTATGTAAATGTGTTCTGTACCGTACTACCCCGCCTCCCGCGAAAACCGGCAGAAAGATTTTAGTACTAAAAGTAGCGCTTGGCATCTCCCGTTATAAATTCTCTAAGCTTATGTACGAAAACTAGTGTGGGCTACTACCACATTCCTACCTAAGTAGTTCATATTTTATAATTTAATAATTTTAGCTATGTACTATCAAACTAAATATTGGTATTACTTTATTTTCCTCATTTCATACATCATCACACATACTAGTACACTCACACAAAACATTCACACGACATTCATAATATCGTACCATGCACTGCAACGTTCGCCAGCCAGTCACCTGCCGTCCGTTCGTTCAATGGAAATAAACTCGTTGGTGATGACGCGATCCCTACCGCACCTACCGGCTCGTACGCAAGGTGAACTTAATCACGATTCACGGTTCACGTTCACGGCCGGCCGCGGCAGTCGAAACCTATCTCTGACGCTGAGCGCACGCTGCCCGCGTGCTCCTTCCGGCTTGCTTTTCGATCCCGATAATACGCGCTTTAATAGCTTAACTATATTTTCTCACTTTCCCATTTGTCTGTGCTTATACCGCTGTGCAGTGTAGCTAATATTAAAACCACGTCGTCTATAAACTTGTGTGTTTTACTTCTACAAATCTACGTGCTTTACTAGAAAAGCAAACTTTTAAGTAGAAAAACTTGTACCGATCAAAATGATTTTTTTACTAAAATGGTTGTTTGCGTTTTTTCGAAAATGGGTTTAGTGATTTTATATCCTTCAACAAGTGAAAACGTGCGAGCGAGAGACATTAGCTCTTGTCTTCACCTTAAACTAACTAAGCGCGCTGGTAAAAGCTTTGCGCCAAACTTTCATTATGTACTTCGTGTTCATTATGTACTAGCGGCCTGACCCGGCTTCACACGGATGGACATGAACCCCCTACCGCCCTCCCCCCAGTAGTTTCCATCGGTCCAGTAGTTTTGGATTTTCAATACATACAAAAAATCAAATCTTTCCTTTATAATATTAGTAATATAGAAATGACTTTAGGCTAATAAATGGAATAAAATAGAAATGTAATAGTAGTACTTAGTAAATTTATAATAGTAGTAGGAGAGGATAATCTTTGAGGATGTTCAAAGAAAGAAAAAGAAAGAAAGAAAGAAAATACATTTTTTCAATACATTTTTTAAATACATTTCAAAGGTACGATAAGGCATAATATAAAGGTAAGATACAGTGGTGTCGATTTTTTTGACAGCACTAAAATTACAGCCGTCCTTGTGGTTTCATTTAGAAAGACGACAATATTTTTAGTGCTGTCAAATTGGGAAATTATACAACAGAAATTTACCATTACAAGCATTTCGATTTTGACTTTTCCTCTCCATCCAAAGCGCAAAGGTTGTCTGGAAGAGATCGCTTTTTAGCGATAAGACCGCCCATTGCACATTTGATTCCCTATTATTGTTATATTTTGTCGTATTTTTTTAGTTTTAAGGTGTGCAATAAAGAATTTTCATTCATTCAATCCTTAGATTTTGGTCAATATGATTTGTTCTGTAGGATGACGCACTTCTCTGTGCTATATGGGTGTGGTACACCGTCATCTTCGTTGTGGTGATGCTGATGATGATGATCCTCCTGGCACTCCTTTTCACATCACGGAAGCAGAGAAACCGGGTCTGCATTGTGATATTCGGCATGCTTTGGTACATTCGTAAGTATCCTATCCTACTAATATTATAAATGCGAAAGTTTGTAAGTATGGATGGATGGATGGATGGACGGATTGGGTGGAAGGATGTTTGTTACTCTATAAATCCAGAACGGCTGAACGGATCTTGGTAAAAATTGGCACAGAGATATATTAATAATACAGAGATATATTAATAATATATATCTGTGCCAATTTTTACCAAGATCCATCCATCCATCCATCCATCCATCCATACTGAATAACACTTAGGCTACTTTTTATCCCGTGGGAATACCGGGATTTAAAACTACGCGGTTCAAACCGCGGGACACTACTAATATTTAATATTAATTGAACGGCAATACTGTATTGTAGACATCGACAGACATTTATTTGCAAATTTAACACACAGTCATTGTAAATTAAAAAAAAAGAAACATTTTAGGTTATAACAAATAATATAAAAAATAATATAAGTAATAATTATTATAATAAAATAATACAAAAATCAAATTATATTAAAATAATAGCATTAGGTAGGTACATAATAATGTTTCGGCTCAGCATTATACTTTACCACCCTTTGGCGGTTCAGCGCTGTTATTCTGCCGGTACTCTTGACCAAAAACAAGGTATAAAGTATTATTCAGCTATTTGGTTCCCAGCACAGTTATGTGCTTAGTTTGGGGCTAGACGGTGCTGTATGCACTGTCCCCCAATATTTATTATATTAATTTTATTTCCAGTGACCATCTACTTCATTCTGGTAGTGAACAGCCATCGGAGGCACTTACTGGACACCAACGCCAAAGATACGATCCTTTTACAACCAGCAAACACATTTCTACATCTCAATGCAAAGTTATTAGACAAAAAGCCATAGAATAAATTTATTCATACAACTTTTAAATTGTTCTTTATGTTTGGGTTTCATAAATTCTACGCGAGCCAAATGACTCGTTTCTATTATATCTTCTTTTCTGTCAAAAAGAATGTGACATCTGACATCACGATCGTAACAGCCAATCACAGCGACGCAATCAAACGTGTGTCTATGTGCCACTGAACAACGCGTTTATGCAGCGCCCCATGCTTTTTTTCACTTGAACTAATCTAACCGTGGAAAATGCCGACAACAATTCGAATTTAGAACATTTTTTTATTGACTGGTGATTTCGTGTGTGTAAAAGCTATCCCGTAGCACAGAAAAGAGTAATCAAGCCGGCCGGCGGAAGATTCGCAGCTGGAGAAGGACGCTCTACTCAAGTAAGTGGCACATTTCTATTGTTTTTGGCTAACTGCGATTCGTGATCGTCCGTCCTTTCTAGCATTCCGTAGAAGTGTCTAATTCTGAAAACTCTCGTAACCGATTACACTTCACCCAAATGTGCGAGGCCATATCGGTTCGCGTACACTTAGGTACTAATACCTACTGATGGAACAAGCACATGGCCCACCTGGGGCTAATTGTCTAACCGCTGGTAATCGTAATCGGCACAGATGAGGGAATATGTAGTATCGTATTATCACAGATGAACTTGATATGTAGTACAGAAAGTTTGACACTTGAAACCCAGAACATCGCCGTGGTAATAAGGCTTCAAGTTACACAATAAGGTCCCTGATGTTATCAGGCGGACCATGACATTGCCCCATTGTACATTGGCCATGGTAACGGTTACACACAGGTGTTTACCATTAGGTAGGACCAATAACGAAGCTCACTCGAATCACTTTCAGCTCAGCGCTCGACGAGGTAACACGATCGGTGCACAGCGGGTCAATTTCCTGAAGATGCTTCGTAGAGAGGTGAAACACGTGTCGAATTCTAATTAAGTTTATTCCAGCTTAAGGAGATTAAATCAGCGGATTAGTACTACATATTGCTTTGTTCAAGTTAATTTATATTTGACAATGAACTTCCGCAAAGTCACGCCTGAGTCAATTAACTATAATAACGAAGCATTGCCTCGGAAGTCAAGCACGATAGGATTGTGCCCTCGATGCCCAAGCGTCCAGCAACTTGAGGCATAGGTACAGATGTTAAGCCTCATGTGCCTGTAATTGCTATTGTTTGTGAGTACTTTTTCAAATGTTGCTTTTTTATCGTACCCAGAAGATCGCGTGTAAATACGAACCCACAACTTTAGCACAGTCAGCGATATGCTAATCTCTGTTATTAAATATAAATTTTCTTTGGCCTATAATGAGACTCAAATATTCAAAACTTTGACCAAAATGGGGTGTAATTTTAACCTTGGCAAAACGGAAACGTAGGTAAGTATTAATCTGCTGCTGACAGTACCTACCAAGAGATCTCAAGGATTACGATGTCCGATGTGTTTTCACGTACCTAGAACATGGCTAATAAAAACCTAGCAAAATCCTACTAATATTATAAACGCGAAAGTTTGTAAGTATAGATGGATGGATGTTTGTTATTTTCACGCCAGAACGGCTGAACGGATCTGGATTAAACTTGGCAGAGAGATAGATAGTGTGGAATAGCACATGGGCTACTTTTTATCCCGTCGGAATACCGGGATCTAAATCTACTGGGGCGCAACTAGTAAATATTAAATGAAAACGAAGCTATTATTGATGCAATATTTTCTTTTTAACTATACATATATATTACACGTAAGAGGACAAAACATAGGACCTGTACACCGTCCCTACCTGAAGGATCCCGTCATTAATTCCACATTATCAACGAATTTACGGGAACCGCTTCCCGGCTGTAAGACCTCAGCTAAAATGCCTCGCAACGATGCTTTCTAATTAATCTAAGTCAGAGGTTTTCTAAATGGGTTGGTAGATACCTGAGTTCTTCGTTTGCTTTATCGTCAGGCGCAGCGGAAACCAGCGGAGGCACGGCAGACTCAGAGAATAAATCAATTTAAATTCAACCGCATGTCATGTAAGGTTTAATTTTAATTGACTTATTCTTAGTATCTTCGCCGCACATCCGCTGGTTTGCACTGGCCCCAAAGTTGCGTTTTTTGGTAGGTACTCGTCAGGTCTTTCGCCCTAACATTGCATTTAGCACATACCCACATTTTGCAGTAGTATTCTATACGTGACAAGTTGCAAGCCCATCGCTGCTGTTAAAATACTACCTAACTGGTTTCAACGTAACTCGTAACTCGGTTTCGAATTGAGGGCAAGAGACCTAGAGGCCGAAGCCCAATACGTTGGTCTGATCAAATCCGCACTACTCTCGATGTGAAGGTCCATGAAGCTATTCATGTCGCCAGCAACAGATCCAGATGGCGAAGATTTTTGAAAGACAATGTGATCCATGGAGAAGGTCACGACCCTCAGTAGTGAGGAGTACGACGCAAGGAGGAGAAGGTTTCCTCGCGAAGTTTTCCTTCATCGTTTGAGAATATCCACATTTTTAAACAGAAAAACTCACTGGTGAACGGTTTTGTACCCGTGACTCTAAGCTCGGAAGGTGAGGCTGCTCTAGACTGCTCCCAAAATTGTATTAAACCGTCGTTGTTGTAAACGGCTTTAACTCGACCCATACCCCGAAGCCCACTGAGACTGCGTATGCCGCTATACCTGAAACAAAACATCCAGAGATAAGCCTTGACGAAGACAAGAGCTAATGTGACTCTCGCTCGCACGTTTTGACTTGTTGAAAGATATAAAATCACTAAACCCATTTTCGAAAAATCGCGTACAACCATTTTGTGTGCAATCACATTCCGCACAGTTTAGTAAAAATCACAATCATTTTGATCGATACAAGTTTTCCTGCTTAAAAGTTTGCTTTTCTAGTTTTCGTACTCAAGCACAAGTACAGATCAAGTAAAGACATACAACGTATCAGTGGCTAAACTTTTGCAAGGTTATTAATATTATAGCGTTTCCTACAGCCGTATTTATTAAACATGCACGAGCTTGTTAGCTATGATAATTACGATGTCGTGGTTTAATAAGCTGAAGCTAAATAGCTGTAAAATGGAGAAACTATAGGTTCCGTGATTTTGCTCAAAAATGTCAGGTGACGTTTTCTGAAATACAAATTTAAAATTTACTTAAAAACTTATTTTATTCTCGTAAATGGACTGAATTGTTGAAAACTGCAAAAACTATTCTCTTCTGAGTTATGAGAAATAAACTTTCAGCTGTGGCTGCATTCTCGTATCAGTAGTGTAAATCATCATAATTTTCCTGCTCTTATCCCTCTCTTTTATCAGCTGTCATCGCCGGAGTTACTCCTTTCTTACCAAGGCGGTGGGCTGGCGGCAGTGATCTGAATTATACAAATAGAGATCAGTAAATAAATAAATAATAAATAATGCTGGGCAATCCACACAGCATCATCTAGCCCAAAAGTAAGCTACTCAAAGCTTGTGTTATGGGTACTAGATGACTGATATATATAATACATTATATATGATACTTAGATAGATATTTTTTATTAAACATAAACACCCAGACCAACGGAATAAATTCTGCAGATCATACACAAATTAGTTCCGAGGCGGGAATCCAACCCGCAACCTCTTGCGTCGCAGGCGGACTCTCGCCCGCTGCGCCACTGAGGTCGTCAGTGGGCATCAGTGGCGGGTGGGTTTGGTGTGTAGAGGCCTTTACATGACATTATTTCCCTCTGTTCAATGTAGTTAAACGTAAATAATGTAATAAGGAATGCTTTGTTATTTATTTGTTTTCTATTTCTTTGTATTTTATATTGGTTAAAGTCAAGGTTAAAGGTAAAAAAATATATCTGTAAACAAATTGTCCTAAAACTACTTGAATCTAGGCGCCCGTTCCGCACGCGTTCAAAACCTAGGAGTACAATTTAATATCAGTTAGGGTTAACGGTAGTCCCAACCGCAAGTAGAATTAAAAAATGCATACCCAAGGCTAAACAATCCTACCTATTATATATACCTATTATAAATGCGAAAGTTTGTATGGATGGATGGATGGATGGATGGATGTTTGTTACTCTATAACTCCAGAACGGCTGAACGGATTTTGGTGAAAATTGGCACAGAGATATATAATAGTCTGGAATAACACATAGGCTACTTTTTATCCCGTGGGAATACCGGGATTTAAAACTACGAGGGTGAAACCGCGGGGCGCTACTAGTAATATATAATTGTAACCACACGAACAGACAGTAGTTCTAATAAACTTCTGAGTAAAATTTACCGCGTCCTCTGTGCATTCCAAGCAAAATACAATTTAGTACGACAAAGGAGACCGTAATGTCTTTGGTAACAATAGTTTGCTATTCAGTGGTAAGAAAGCTAAATACTCGCTATAGCTACCTCGAAAGTTCTGTACAGTCACCATCAGAAAACAGTTCTAATTCTAATTAGTGGTGGGGAATATGATCTGCACGGACGTCCCGCAATGGGGTGTATTGTGCATTGTCCCCCTGCTAACTTCACCCCAGCCAGTCCAACTCCTTAAAATAGCAGAGAAGGACCTTGGGTTGGTGACACCAGCTAACAGCAGCAGAAAACAGTTTATCGTACAAGGGTTCTAGATAATAAAATAAATAATAAATAATGCTGGACAATCCACACAGCATCATCTATCCCCAAAGTAAGCTACTCAAAGCTTGTGTTATGGGTACTAGATGACTGATATATTTAATACATTATATACTTACATAGATAGATATTTTTTATTATACATAAACACCCAGACCAACAGAACAAATTTCTGCAGATCGTACACAAATTTGTTCCGAGGCGGGAATCGAACCCGCAACCTCTTGCGTCGCAGGCGGACTCTCGCCCGCTGCGCCACTGAGGTCGTCAAGATGGTCCATGTGATTTTATTGAATAAAGATATTTTGACTTTGACTTTGAAGGTACACTATTCATTAGGTAGGTAATCTATTGTTTGTTTACCTAATTCTGTGTGTTTTTATTAGGATTGTGTCTTTAAAAAAGAAGAATAAATGATAAAGACAGAGGTAAACATGACAACAGAGTAAATACAATGGGGCCTTATCGCTTAGTAGCAATCGCTTCTAAGCAGGCAGTAGATGACTTTTACAGAGTTTTGTAACTGTTTATCTGCTCTGATATACATAAATATTTTGTTATAAAATACTTTTTTATACTTTTAGTTTTTACTTTATTATCAACAGGATCTTGATAATAAAGAAAAAAAATATTATGACGTTTTCAATGAATCATTTTAATGAAAATTTAAATTTCAACAAAGAATTTTTTTAGAAATCTACGAATCTATAGTACGGTACCTAAACAGTACTTATTATGCTTCTGCGCCGTAGGTCGTGGGTTCGATTCCCACCGTGAACAAACATTTGTGTGATGAACACAGATGTTTGTTCTCTGTCTGGGTGTTTATATAATATTATAAGTATGTATTTACAAAAAAAAAGTATATAAGTAGTATATCAGCTATCTGGTTCCCATATCACAAGCATAAGCTTAGTTTGGGGCTAGATAGTGCTGTGTGGAAAGTCCACCAATATTTATTTATTTATTTATTTAATGTTAAGATTCAATTAATTAGTATTATTTTTAAGTTAGATCTATGACAGCTAAATATAAAAAAAAACACTTATGATGTTGGCCGTACACAAGTAAATAGAATGCACATTCGTTCCGAGTATAAAATACGGTACAAATAGCCGTGACCTATATTGAATACATTTAGCTCGTCACCTGGGATATAGTGAAGTAAGATGGAAGCTCTAAGGAATACATTATCAAGTACACTATATATTATTCAATCAAAGGTTTTACGTGCTGTTTTATTTATTCTTTCTCGTAGGTATTTATTCTTTCTCTATTCAAAACTTAGAGGGTTTAAACCACTCCCTAAAACATAGGGCTATGATAAAAGCTTATTTAGGTGATGACCTCACCTCTCGCCCATACATTTCAACATCACCTTGCTTGCCAACCAAACCATGATTTTTTGAACCACCAACATAATCTCTACGAATAGGACTACACGTATGGAATACCAGTAAGTATTCCAAACGTGATACACACACAACAATAAACCTGTTTGTTAGGTAGGTAGGTGGTACAAAATGAGAACAGCATCCCAAGGTTAGCTTTGTTCCCCGCACTAGGTCTTAGCCCGGTGCCAGGTATATGAATTTACGTGATCACTTAGCCGCACGATCACGTAAGTTCATACTTAGTGAGGCACGAGAAAAACTCTTCACTGTCTCTTGCCTCACTAAGCGTGCTGCTAAGTGATTACGTAAGTTCATACATACCGGGGTCAGAAAAGCCTGTGGAGCGGGGTACAAGGACTCACCAAACGGACTCTCTTAAATAATTGTTTACAGCCCTGACACATTTTTGGTAAACAATTTTAGGTAATTACCGAAACCGATGATCCCGAAAACAAGGCAGAGTATCCACGTCACAAAGCTAGCTTCTGCCATGAACATGCAGAACAGCACCAGCGTCAGGCAGAAGGTCTGTAGCAGCCACATGCTGGTCACCACCACCCAGATCAGGACCATTGAGGAATTACTCTAAAACGATCCATTCATTTACCCCCACACCTGTACATTACAGGCACAGGAGACTTAACATCTGAAAGTCTCAAGTATTGACGCAATGCGTTGCATCGTAGGGCACGTTCCTATCGAGTATGACATATTAAAATCAGAATAGAATTCTCTCCATCCAGAAGCTATCTGGAAGAGATTCTTTTCAACAATAAGACTGCCCATTGTTCTATTTTTTTAGTGTGCCTACTTGTGTTCAGTTTGGTCTATAAGAGAATACTACTGAGAATATAGAGAATATAGTATGAGAATAAATGAATAATTCAAGAAATCTTGTATTGTTATATACAACTAGCTGATAGAACAAACGTGCATCACGTAAATCACAAGAATCGCTTTGAAACGTCTTAGGGGAAGCAGGGGTAATGGCGATCATGTAGGGTAATACCGCTCACTCCAATAACTTATTAAATAAGGTGCCTTAAAACACAGCGAGCACGCTGCAGCGCAGGGGTTGTAACGCTTGAGCAGGCAGAGTATCTAAACTTTGAAACTAACAAATGAAAAAAACAAATAGAGCATTTTTCTCTCAGGTGATCGGCATTCCCTCATCTTCCCGTATATATACTAGATTAATCTACCGCCAGTTCGTCGCGACCAAAGCCTAGAAGAACTGACTAGAAACTAAGCTTGGATCCTAGCGTTTTTAATAATAGTAATACCTACTATTAGCCAAGTCCTTGTGTTACCAGGTCAACCTTATTGGTATAAGTATAAGTAGGTACTTACTTTTCTGATTGCCCATATAAGCAGCATATGCATGGAAACCATAATAATGCAGTAAATAATGGCAGTTCCACTGAACCCATAAGCGCTTCTCAAAACTGAACGCGTGCACGACTCACACTTGGCGAAACCAACCATTTCGGTCGTAATCACTATGATGCAAGCTATTTTTGTACACTGGAACAGAAAGGCGTTTTTTAGAAGATGAAGATTTATTTCCTGTGAGTATCATATTTAGAAATAGAAGTAGCTTTCGTCATGGTCCCTAGTTTAGCCCACTTTGCGTTTTAGGTTTTTTGTTATAAGGTTATCCTACTAATATTATAAATGCGAAAGTTTGTAAGTCTGGATGGATGGATGGATGTTTGTTACTCCAGACGGCTGAACGGATCTTGATGAAAATTGTCACAGAGATGTATTATAGTTTGGAATAACACATAGGCTACTTTTTATCCCGTGGGAATACCGGGATTTAAAACGACGCGGGTGAAACCGCAGGGCGCTAACTAGTATTATAAATGCGAAAGTTTGTATGTAAGGATGGAAGGATGTTTGTTACTCTATAACTCCAGAACGGCTGAACGGATTTTGGTGAATATTGGCACAGAGATTTATTATAGTCTGGAATAACACATAGGCCACTTTTTATGTGCGGTGCTAACAATCTTATCGCGCATCTTTATTATAATTTTAAAGGATTTTAGGTAAGCACTTACTATCAAAATTACAGCAAATATGGTCGCACCAAGACTTAGCGGAAAGCGACAAAGAAATTTACTCGGTACCAAGCATGTTAGCATGTTGTTATTTGAAAGGAAAACAGTTGAAAATGTAAACAAATTACTGAAAAAATGGTCTTCAAACAATATTTGAAGCCTGAGCCTTCTGGATTTTTATGAATCCATTGATTTTCTAAACTTCCTCCTCGTAACTTATAATCTGTTCACTTTTTAAGATTATATACCTACTTCGTATTTATTATTTTAAATAAAAGTTTTACTGACGACTTCAGTGGCGCAGCAGGCGAGAGTCCGCCTGCGACGCAAGAGGTTGCGGGTTCGATTCCCGCCTCGGAACAAAATCTGCAGAAATTGGTTCCGTTGGTCTGGGTGTTTTCTATGTATAATAAAAATATCTATCCATGTAAGTATATAATGTATTAAATACATCAGTTATCTAGTACCCTTAACACAAGCTTTGAGTAGCTTTGGGGCTAGATAGTGCTGTGTGGATTGTCTAGCATTATTTATTTATTTTATTTATTATTCACAACAAAAGTATTAATTATGTTCTATAAAAAATACCCATTTATTTATATAAAAAAACACAATTAAAGCTTACAGCTTGTAAGGAAATTATGCCGGCTCTTTCTCCATACAAACGTAGTCGACTGTTTCCTCCCTGGATAATAACAATAGAGATTGTTCTATAAAACCATGCCTCTTTGTCTTGTTTATTCATATTCTTATAAATTATCATAGGAAGTAGGAGTCTTCAAAAACTTTAAATATTGCCTAATTTTGTAAACATTTTCAGACACTCATCCAAAAAAAATTACGCTAATTTCCAATAATGTGGTCAGGAATTAGGCTTGCTGTGAATGCTAGCTGTAGAATAAAATGGAAAACACTCATAATATCTCTTGCTTCTGTATAAATGGACCTTTATACCTTATTCCCTATTGAGCTAGAGTGCCTGTCTAACATTGTGACGGTCTGGTAATAGCCTGCAGGGTTACCACAAGCACTTCAACAAATATATGAAGAGACGAACACATCGCTTTTGTCATCTTTCGCTTTTTCTAACAAATAAAAAATCTAGACATATTTGGTCACAAAGGTCAACTCTACTCCACGCCTTTTTCTGCCGCCAAGCAGCGTGGCAATTACACCAGCGACCACACTCTTTAAATCGAAACACATGTGTTTCGATTTAAAGAGTGTGGTCGCTGGTGTAATTACAGGCACATGAGGCTTAACATCAGTACCTATGCCTCCAAGTTGATACACGCAGGGCAGTGCATCGTAGGGCACGTTCTTATCGTGCGTGACTTACGAGGCAATGCTGCGTTGTAGGTGCTGGTTACCACTTAGCTAAAGGTGGGCTTTCTGCTTGTTCCATCAGCTGGTTGTATTAAAAAAAAATTATGCCGGCGCCACACATTGGATTCAACTTTGCGTCCAAGCTTGGCTATAATTTGGTTGAACCGAACCTTAAGTCCAATAACTGTCCAAGATCGATCCACACATTGGAGTGTTGGATCCAACAGTACAACTTGGAGCCAACATAGTCCATGTGAGGCGCCAGCATTATGTGCAGGTCACAAGACAATGGACGCAGGCAGGACAATGCATAGTGCACGTTCCTATCATGCGTGACGTAATAGGTCCACTTCAGGTTAGTCAGGGCCATCTACATGTTAAAAAAGTATGTTTAAGACACAGTTTTTCCAAGAGCTGATGTGTTGTTAGTTTCGATGTATAAGCTACTAGGGGACCATAGCACAGAAGAAATAATAGTAAATGTCGAGTTACGTAAAAAGAACGCTGGAAGGCCCCACCCCCGCCACTATTTTGTGCGTGATGGGATGGGAGTGTTTTGGATGCGCAATCTCCTCTACTGTTTTCCAGCGCTTCGATGACCACACTCTACCTATTACCCCGATTTTAAATTTGGACCTTGCTGCACGCAGCCCTATCTTCAACCAGAAGCGTGCATGTTTATTTTAGTCTTTTGCATATTATATTACAGTTCCCACTAGATTTTTTGATTTCGCGTAGATTCGTTCTGATTTTAGATGGCTGTCAATTTTCATGAAACTTCCAAAGCTATTCCTAGAATAATTGATGATGATTTAAGAGCAGGTTCTGTATCATTTCTATTTCAAAGACTCTTCTTTTTGATAAGACTAAAATCATGACGGAATTATAATACTAAACACTCGGTCTGCAAAAACAAACAAGCTTCCAGTACTGACTGTACTCAGATACAGTCAATTGATAACCTTAGTACAGCTCTTTGTGTATGATTCGACCACCAAAGGACACCTACTACTACCATGCCTTTTTTTACCACCAAGCAGCGTTGCTGTGTTTGGTTTGAAGAGTAAGGTTGCCAGTTTAGTTACAGGCACATGAGGCCTAACATCTGTATGCCTCAAGTTAATCGACGCGGGACATTGCATCGTAGGGCACGTCCCTATCGTGCATGACTTACGATGCAATACTTTATTATATGCGATAGTTACCACTTAGCATCAGGTGAGCTATCTGCTTGTTCCATCATTTTAGTTGTATAAAAATAAAAACCTACTCTACTACCACATAACAAGTGCCTTTTTTGGCTTCCGTCATTCGACCATTTTTAGAATTCTCGTAGTGAACCGAAAAGTTTTATTTTACGCTCAATTTCAAATTCCTAGAAGAGAAATTGTGGACTATTATTGTTTGAATTTAATACACCAATACACGGGATCAAGAAACGCCTCTGAAGAAAATCTTTCAATACATTCATGATATATTCCGATCTTTCTTGGAAAATATCAATAATACATTAAATACGTAGTCTGAATAAAAACATCAGTAATATTTGATGTGACACGTTATAACCAGTGAATACCTACCTACTGAGCTCTTCTGGGATTCAGATACAGTACCAGTATAAATAATATAGTTACCTTTGTCTAGGATCCATAGTATTCGAAACAATCGACTAAATATTTTTATGCAACTTTATGATGGAACAAGCATCTGGCCCACCTGATGTTAGGTGGTAACCATCGCAAAGAATTTCATCGTAACGCACGTTGGGAACGTATCCTTCGCTGCCTTCGTCCCTTTGAGGCATACGATGTAAAGCCCTATGTGCCTGAAATTTCACCGGCAACCACATTCTTCAAACCAAAAGAGAAACGCGCTTGGCGGCTGAAAAAGGCTTGGTGGTGTACTTCCCGGACGAGCCCTTCACAAAGAGTTAAAAAATCTCTGAGAAAAAATGTGTCTATGATAAACACCCCACTGAGGGACGTCAGTGCAGATCTCATTCATCCACCATGTGGTTTTTAAATAGGGGGTCGTAATTATAGGTCGCTTCAAGCAAAAAGAACGCTGAAAAACAGTGGAGGATATGTTTGTGCATACAAAATACTCGCGTCATCACGCCCCCTGCCCCTCCTTCCGGCGTTCTTTTTGCGTGACGCGTACTATACCTACTTATGTATTTCGTTTTCAAGGACAAAATAATATAATCTACTGATAATGTTATTTTTTTCTACTGTGGTCCATTCTTTTTTCTTTTCTAGAAATCTACACGTGCTACGCCGTTGCTCAGAGCTACGTTATAATTTGTGCTATCATCGTCATCAATATCTGAAGCCTGAAGATGTCCACTGCTGGAAATAGGCCTTCCAATGTATTACCATTTCTTTTTTTACTAGAAATCAAACACATACAAAGTGAGAAGTTATTAGTGGTGGGAACTGGGATGCACCGGCCCGACTACTACCGTCCCCCAGGACGGATCCCAAAAGGACAAGTAGCAGTATAGAATAGAATAGAATTATAGCAATGCGTGGAGTTAGCACTACTCTTGCTATTATAAGAGTTTAGATAGATACCTACCTGACGGGGTAGGTAATAAGGTGATTATGAGCGGAAGAGAAATGAAGAGTTTATTTTGAATGATGTAATGAGATTTATGATAGAAGGATAGAAAGCACTAGATACAGTAAGTAGATAATTAGGTAAGATACAAATGGACCACAATAATAAAGCGCGCGCGTGCGGTAGGTGCGAGAAGCAAAAGCGTAATGTAGTGTGCGTGTAGCTCGCTGCCGCCGTGTCGTCGCGGGCGCCGGCAGGCGCGGGGCGCGCGGGCTGAGGTCCGCACGAGTACCAAATTGTAGGGGGCTGGCCCAAGTGCAAAATATGTTGCAGTATTGATAAGCGATTAGCGTAATCGCTAATCGCTTTTAGCTGCGTTTAGCATTCCGCCACATATTCCCCTCTGCTAGACCGTAACTACGGTCGATAAAAATCGGGGAACCGTACTCTTCGTCCTGAACGGGTTCTTTTCTCATTAGGTGGCGTTGCTGAAGTATTCGTCGTAGCACTCGCTGAGGGAGTCGTAGTCGTCTCAGTAGTAGTAGGCTGAGTTTCTTTCACCGTATACGCTGGCTTCAACCTGTCGACAGTGACGTTCGTCCTCTTGCCTTTAACGTCCAGGGTGTAGAACTTAGGTTGTCTGTGGAGTACCTTGTAGGGGCCGGCGTATGGTGGTTCTAGTGAGCGCCGGACGTAATCCTGGCGCAGGAACACGTAAGCAGAGCTGTTGAGGTCACGTGGAAAGTAGAAGGGTGACGTAGTATGCCACGAAGTAGATTTGGGTGTCAGCTTCAAGATATGCGATCGAAGACGTGACGCATATTGGGTGATGTCATCTGTGGTGCAGTCATCAGTAGGAGAGAGGAACTGACCAGGTAAGCGTAGCGCCTCACCGTACACCAGCTCGGCGGCAGACGACTGGATATCTTCTTTCCACGCGCTGCGCATTCCAAGGAGTACCAGTGGAAGAGCTTCAGTCCACTGTAGAGTAGTGTGGCACATTATTGCTGCCTTTAGTTGCCGGTGTAGACGCTCGACGATGCCATTTGCTGCAGGATGGTAAGCAGTGGTGCGAAAGTGACGCGCACCAACCAAGGCAGTGAGAGATTGGAAGAGGTGACTCTCGAACTGGCGTCCGCGATCAGTGGTCACGCGAGCGGGGCATCCGAATCTGGCTATCCAGCCAGACACCAGGGCAGCGGCGCAGGTTTCCGCTGTTATGTCCTTCAATGGCATTGCCTCAGGCCATCGCGTGTACCGGTCGATGACAGTGAGACAGTACCTGTAATCATGAGAAAGCGGTAAAGGGCCGACGATGTCGAGGTGTATATGAGAAAACCTCGAGGAAGGAGTTAGGAAAGAGGAAAGGGGAGCTTTGGTGTGTCGGGTAATCTTGCTTTTCTGGCATTGCAAGCATTGCCTAGACCACTCTCTACAATCTCTGCGAATCCCTGTCCACACAAATCTTTGTGTAACCAGTCGCACTGTAGCAGTACCTCCAGGATGATGTAATCCGTGAATCATCTCAAAAACCTGTTTACGTAGCTGTGGAGTGATGTATGGACGAGGTGATGATGAAGTTGAAGTGTCGCAGTAGACTGGTATATCGCTATCTATTGGTTTTAGCTTTTTTAGTTTCAGGGTGGAGCCATGAAGAATCAGGTCTTGCAATTCTGGATCTGTATCCTGAAAACGTGCAAGTACCTTGTAGTCTATGGTCGAGATACCTTCAACGCGAGAGAGAGCGTCAGCGACAACATTGTCTTTCCCAGGTATGTAGCGAATTTCAGTCGTAAACTGAGCAATGAAGTCTAAGTACCGAAATTGTCTTGGAGAACATTTTTCTTTGTTGATTAAGAAGGCAAAGATAAGCGGTTTGTGGTCCGTAAAAACTGAAAAATTTCGGGCTTCCACCATGTGTCTGAAATATTTTATTGCTTCGTAGATAGCCAAGAGTTCTCTATCATAAGGACTGTACTTTTTTTGTGCGTTGGATAGTTTATGTGAGTAGAAAGCGAGAGGCTGCCAGTTAGCATCTTTGCGTTGCTGAAGGACAGCTCCTATGGCTGTATCAGAAGCATCTGTCACAATGGCTAAGTCTGCCGTGGAATCTGGATGAACAAGAAGAGTAGCTTGCGATAGCGATGTCTTGCAATCCTCAAAAGCACGCAACAGATCTGCAGTCATCTTAACAGGATGAGAACCTTTAATCTTGGGTCCAGCCAAAACTGTATTCAAAGGCGCTTGAAGTTGAGCCGCGTTAGGAATGAAACGTCGATAAAAATTGAGCATTCCTAGGAAGCGACGAAGATCCTTGACTGTCTTGGGAACAGAGTAGTCCTGTATAGCCTGAACCTTTGTGTCCAGCGGTCTAGTTCCAGCTCCTGAAACCTGGTATCCCAGAAAGGTTACCTCTGGCTGTCCCAATACGCACTTAGAAGTGTTGACTAGAATCCCGTATTGCTTGAGACGTTCGAATAGTTGACGAAGATGAGTCTTGTGTTCTTCTTGAGAAGATGAGAAGATCAAAATATCGTCAATGTACCCGTAGCAGAATTCCAGGCCAAGAAGTACCTCGTCTATGAACCTTTGAAAGGTCTGCGCTGCATTTCGTAGGCCAAAGGTCATGTATTGGAACTCGTACAATCCGAAGGGCGTTGTTATGGCGGTTTTGGAAATATCATCAGGATTAACGCTGATTTGATTGTATGCCTTCACAAGATCTACAGTTGAAAATACAGAACATCCTGACAGCTGATACGAGAAATCTTGGATATGTCGGATGGGGTATCTATCTGGAATGGTCCTAGAGTTAAGGGCTCGGTAGTCGCCACAGGGCCTCCAACCGTCATCTTTCTTCTTTACAAGATGAAGCGCAGAAGACCAAGAGCTCTCAGAACGTTTGGCTGTGCCGTTTGTTAGCATGTCCTCAAATTCCTTCTTTGCTATCTGGAAACGAACAGGATCGAGACGCCTGGGCTTGCAAGAAACAGGAGGTCCTGGTGTAGTCCGGATATAGTGAAGGGTATTGTGTTTTGGAACAGATTTCATACCCGCTGGTCTTGTGATCTCTGGATACTCACGTAGAAGCATGTGGAATTCAGATTCACCATTGACGGCTCTGATAGATGGGTAGTCGCCGGTCGCATCGCAGTAAACAGCATTAACGGAGAGAGAAGTGATGCTGTCAATCAATCGTTGATTCTTACAGTCCACGAATAAGCCGTAGAAACTCAAGAAATCAACTCCGATGATAGGCCGGTTAACATCAGCGATCGTGAAAGTCCAGGTAAAAGCGCGTCGTAGTCCAAAATTGAGCGATAGTACAATGGGACCATAGGTATGTATGACCGTGTTATTCGCTGCTACCAAGTCATACTTCGTCTTCGGGCAGGGCGTCTTGATGCATGACAGTGGAAAAACACACAAGTCAGAACCAGTGTCCACTAGGAACTGCGTTTTTGAAACACTGTCAGTAACAAAGAGACGGCCTGTAGATGAGGGGCAGTCACTGGCCGCTACTTGCGACCGCCCTGAGAGTTTTCCGACGACGAGAAGTTGCAGGGCTGCTTGCACTTTACTGCTTCGGCTCCATACGTGAAGTGGTAAAAGCAGTGAGGGTGGTCAGGTGGTGGTTGTCTCGGTCGGCGTGAGTTGGAACGTGAGCGAGACCGGTAGTTTCGTCTATTCTGGGATCGCGAGCGCTGATCTCCACTCGACATCTGTGCTGTAAGTTTGGCTACCTGTTTTGTGAGTTCACATACTTGCTTGTACAGATCATCCTGTGATGAAGAAGCTGGAGCTCTGGAGGATGCTGCCACCTGAGGAGTTGCAGGGGCTATCTCGTACACCTTGTCCGCCAGCTCGGCTAGCTTATCTAAAGCCAAATCAGATTGTGAAGCTATTACCGTCTGTATGTTCTGGGGTAGACGACTTGACCAAATCGTAGTCAAGAAATCATTGGCAACCGTCGGTCCCGCTAGGCTCTGCATATGACGTAGGAACTGCGACGGCTTCCTGTCGCCAAGCTCCTCGTGCATGATTAGCTGTTTCACGCGTTTTTCCTGCGAAGCTGATAGACGCTTTATTAGTTCAGTTTTCAGTTTAAGATATTTATCCGTTGGAGGAGGACACGTGATTATATCCTTAACCTCAGCTGCATACTGATGGTCAAGTTGAGAAACCAAGTAACAAAATTTTGTCTCATCAGTAGATATCTTAGATAATGTAAACTGACTTTCCACCTGGGCAAACCAAAGTGCCGGTTCTTCAGGCCAAAAAGGTGGTACTCTAACACCTACTCTCAGTACTTCAGGTCCAATAGCCGCTTGGGCATCGTGAAATTCATCACCTTCTTTAGACATGTTCAATGAAAATAAATGCTCACCACTTTTGACTTGTACCACACCCCAAACTTGCGATTCCTTTGTTCTTCGTATGTTCTCGAACAAACCTTCGAAATCCAAAAGGCGTCGTCCAAATCTTGGTGATGAGGCTCGTCGTAGGGTCACCAGTTATAGCAATGCGTGGAGTTAGCACTACTCTTGCTATTATAAGAGTTTAGATAGATACCTACCTGACGGGGTAGGTAATAAGGTGATTATGAGCGGAAGAGAAATGAAGAGTTTATTTTGAATGATGTAATGAGATTTATGATAGAAGGATAGAAAGCACTAGATACAGTAAGTAGATAATTAGGTAAGATACAAATGGACCACAATAATAAAGCGCGCGCGTGCGGTAGGTGCGAGAAGCAAAAGCGTAATGTAGTGTGCGTGTAGCTCGCTGCCGCCGTGTCGTCGCGGGCGCCGGCAGGCGCGGGGCGCGCGGGCTGAGGTCCGCACGAGTACCAAATTGTAGGGGGCTGGCCCAAGTGCAAAATATGTTGCAGTATTGATAAGCGATTAGCGTAATCGCTAATCGCTTTTAGCTGCGTTTAGCATTCCGCCACAGAATATAAGTTTATTTGACAACACACTATGAGGCTCTCCGAACACTATTCTGAAAACTGAAACTGAAACAGCTTCACGACTTTGATCCCCAGGCACGGTAGATATCCCTTCAGATCTCCCAGTACCAAGTAGGTACTAATTCAAGATTCTTTGAGGATGTCTAAGGGGGGTAGTCAGAGGTACATCCAAACATACATTTGGCACATACCCACATTTTGCAGTAGTTAGTATTCCATACGTGACAGGTTGCAAGCCCATCGCCGCTACACTAGTACTATTCTAGTTCTAGTATAATTATTAGTATATATAAATTCTATTAAATGTGTAACCAAATGCTTTCTTAGTATAGTAACACGCCACACCATCTTTTTGCACGCCCAGGAAGACTGGTAGACAATGCTATTAGCATTAAGTCCTCCTAGCACTACATTGTTTTGTGTGAAAGTTTTTAAATAAATAAATATGTACATGTTGGCAATAAATAAATCTAAATCTAAACTTCACTACCAATGGGTACTTAGTGGGAATGCCCAGTACTTGGAATTAGATGCCACAACATACTTTGAAACATTATCAAAATAAAACAAGTTGTAACTTTGGATAACAGTACAAAAGTCGAGACCCGATCAGGCGAAATAATATTCAAGATAAATATTATTATTATTATTTTATTTTTTTTATACAACCAGCTGATGGAACAAGCAGATGGCCCACCTGATGTTAAGTGGTAACCATCGCCTATAACAAAGCATTGCCTCGCAAGTCACGCTCGATAGGAACGTGCCTTACGATGCCCTGCTCTGCGTCCATCAACTTGAGGCATACAGATGTTAAGCCTCATGTGCCTGTAATCACACCGGCGACCACACTCTTCAAACCGAAACACAGCGTTGCTGCTTGGCGGTAGAAAAAGGCGTGGTGGTAGTACTTCCCCGGACGAGCCCTTCACAAAGAGTTCTACTACTCTTCAAAACATTATTAATGTAGGTACCTCAAATTGTTTGATTAGTTCATTTCATCGTTTGCACCCAAAGGTCCGCTGCGTGCTCGTAAAAGATTCAAGCTCACCCCCCCCCCCCCCCTATCCCATAAGATTAATCTTGTAAAAAGAACGTGCTATGTATTGAACGTGCTGCCGCAGTTTTCTCTGTTCCGTGCGTATACCTAACACAAAACTAAGGCTCAATTTACACCGCCGCGGAAAAGAACGAAAGGGACTTTTTGTATATAGCATAATGAACTTTATATCAATTGTTTCACACAAATTAAATACGAGCCAAAAAATTAGAAGCGCGTCTTCCGCGGAATCCTCGGGCATTCTTGGGAATTCATTGAGAATGAATTCCTGCGTCATGAGGCGAAATTGACGCTTCCATTACGCGGCGCCGGCGGTGTAAATTGAGCCTAAGAGATTGGTAAAATCCGCAGCCTCTTACATTTTTTGTAGATAAGGTAGGTTCCTAATAGCCACTTGTATGTAAGTTATGCAAAGAGATAGGCACTAGGTAGGTAGTAGGTACTTACCTTTTGTTTGCATTTGGCCGTGAACTTTCACGGTAGTTATCTTCTCCAGACACTAAAAACCCGGCCGGTCGAAGTCCCACTCGCAAACTACGAGTTCCGTACAAAGTTATTCTGTAGGTAAGTACCTAGGTAAAGTAATGCAACAGAATATTATTCACGATCAAGCGCCCCAAGCAAGAAAGGGACAACTGCAGCTCAGACCGTTTTATGTACATAACTAGCGATCCGCCCGCGCGCCCCTGCTTCGCACGGGTGCACATATCATTCATGCTTGTATTATACATATAAACCTTCCTCTTGAATCACTCTATCTATTAAAAAAACCGCATCAAAATCCGTTGCGTAGTTTTAAAGATTTAAACATACATAGGGACATGGTCAAGGTAGTTAAAGGTTTTATGGTACAAAAACATTTTATCTAGTGTTATTTATCCAGGGAGGAGACAGTCGACTACGTTTGTATGGATGGAGAAAGAGCCGGTATTCTCATAAAACAATACTTCTTAATATACTATGTAGGACTGTGAAACCAAAATAGGACGGTGAATTGAATTGAAAGCTATGAATTCAAAGTTTGAAATAACTTGCGGCGTGGTATTGGGTAGAGAAGTCTCTACCTCATAACCAGTTAGGTAGATACCTCATCACCCGCCTCCCCGGATGCCTCGCTAGCACCCTTTGGGTACGGAACGGAACCATAATAAAAGATTACTCGAATATATACCCCAACCCAATTGAGGTAGTAAACAGCTTCAAAAGCCTTGGTGACACAGAATGTCTGGTCCAAGATGTTCTAAAATTCATCCATTCTCGCATAATAGAGCACGTTTTGTCCAAATCGAATTGGATAGGTACCTACTTACCTATCAAAAGGGGTCGGTCCAAAGTTGTTTTTCCGACGAAACAGTATAATGCTCATGTCTTATTTACGACCGAATTCGGTTCATTAATGTGCGAGGTGCCCTTTTGTATAATTCAGAATAGAAAGATGCCCTTCTTTTAGACTCTACTAACCCAAAAATTTGGGGCATTCCTCGAACCGCAACCTAAATGAACCGCCCTAGGCGAAGCGCACCCGCTTCGAAGTACTTGGGTGCGCTTCGCCTAGGTGCGGTTCATTTAGGTGCGGTTCGAGGAATGCCCCAGAAAAATTTACCCTACCTATTTGTTTGCAAACTCCCGTCCGCGCAACTTTGCTCGCGAGGCAAAAACACGAAAACCTACATTTTTATTTAAACTACTAGCTGGTGGAACAAGCAGAAAGCCCCCTGATAGTGGTAACCATCCCCTAGAACAAACCATTTCCTAGTGAGTCACGCACGAAGGAGCGTGCCCTACGATGCACTGCCCTGCGTACATCAACCTGAGGCATACAGATTTTAAGCATGTAATTTCACCGGCAACCACATTCGTCGAACCGAAAAGGTTACCACTTAACATCAGGTGGGCCATCTGCCTGTTCCAACAGCAAATAATGAAATCTGATCAGCCGTTATGCTTTGATTGAGTCACAAAGATCAAAACGATTGTTTATTTGATATTGTAGAATAGGAGAGCGGTTTATTTCTCTACAAGCAGCGCCCCGCGGTTTCACCCGCGTAGTTTTAAATCCCGGTTTTCCCACGGGATAAAAAGTAGCCTATTTGTCATTCTAGACTATAATCCATCTCTCTGCCAAGTTTCATCCAGATCCGTTCAGCCGTTCCGGCGTGAAAGGCTAACAAACATCCATCCATACTTACAAACTTTCGCGTTTATAATATTAGTAGGATGGGTACATACAAGAATTGATCATTTACAGGTAACATATCGCGAGGAACTGGCGGCGCGGGCGGTAGGCGAGTAAAACATCGTGAGGAAACCAAGTATTCTAACAGCGGCGAGGGGCTTGCTACCTGTCACGTATGGAATACCAGCTACTGAAGATTGTGGGTAGGTGCCAAATGTAATATATACATGTGCCTCCGAATCTACCCCTCTTAGGCACACTCAAAGAACCCCCTTTGGAAAAAGGCTTGATTTTAAGCAGGTTTGTGTTTTAATAAAATTCAGCAATCAATTCAATCAATTTAATTAAATAGGTCTATAGGTACATAATAATATACTATGAGCTTAGGCAATACTGAACAAAACAATAAACATTTACAAAAGGACAAACTCTTACGATAGGATACAATTGAAATTGATATAATTAAATCGCATTCAAAATGTCACGGTAACAAATTTTGGCTGGAGCTAAAATTATATTTACAGATAAAATTAAATTGGAAATAATTTGGTGGTAAAAATGTATATTTCTCAAAAATTTCTACACACTCATGCAAAATCATGTTCGTTACAAAAATTCAAAAGTTTTCTCAATTCCTACAAGGTATTGGAATAATGCACGTTCTCGATAGCGTGTTTCAGGTCCATTCCCTATAAATCGAGGCTACCTTTCCAACTTCATTTCTCTAAAAGGTACTTCTAGATATGTTATCAAAGTTATGCGCTGTCCCAAATCGGTAATAAAGTCTTTATCCGTAAAGCAATTTCATGTAAATCAGACCATATTCTTTGTGAAAATCACCCATACTTACTCAAATCAAATACAAAACGTAGGTACGTCTAATATATTACTAGCTTACGTATTACTTTTGTAAACGGTTCGTTTAAAATTGGAATGAATGATGATTATAAAATTGTTGGAACATGAACAGTCTTCTACACAGTCGGTTGATATAGCACAAGACAAGTACAATCAGCGACAAAATTAAATGAACATTTGAAGAGCCCATTGGACCCATAGAGTTGTAACAATAAATGAATGAAAATGAATACTCCGAAAATATCAAATATAAAATTTTTGTAATCCAGTTCAGTTGGGTGATAGAGATCGCTGATTAGGTAAAAGACCGCCTATTACACATTTAAGTATTTTAAGTTCAAATATTCTTTATCCAGAAGTTGTCGTGTGTTTTATATCTGTATATCTGTCTTTAGTCGCTGACTGTGCCTTCTGCTACATTCAAATCAAAATTATTATTTTATTAAACAATAAAAAATCTGTCTTATTATAAACTCATACTGTTCGTTACGAGTAAGCTTATAACAAAATAAGTTTATCATACGCGATCTCAAAATACTGTTCGTTCACATCCACATCAATCTAGTTTCAAAGTAACGCATATTATTTCAAAGTTATGTTTCGCTAAAGTTTGGTTCTGTTTATTTATGCACCGTTTGGGTAGGGTATCATAACAAATAGCAAATAAGTTAGCCTGTAAGTTTACTAACAAAATATGGACAAAAATTGTCTGATTTAATTAATAAATATAACCAGCACCAATCAAAAAGGTAGAAATCTATTTTATCTACTCTCATGTCATAAAATTCGAATTATAAACGTCAAAACGAATTCATATTGATATACTTTATAAACGCAATACCGTAACCAAATTACAATATTTAATTATGATACAGCTCCTCATACAAAGATAGTTGTATAAAATAACTTTTTTACCATAACGATACAGTTCTTTTTCTTTTTGGAAAAGGCAAGGGTCTTGAAACAGTACAGCCAAAGAGTTTGATAGTCTGTGGCGACGCGACGGCGTGGCGCGGCGGCGGCGGCGCAGCGCGCGCATGCGCTGTTATACGGTTGGTTTGGCGCCAATTGATACGTTTTGTTTCAGTCAACTGGATTTCTTACTAACTTTGATATTTTATTTATTAGGTTCAACACTAATGTATGAGAGTAGATAAAGTAGTGTATGAAACTGCACATAACTAGGTATTAAATCTCTCGTGGGATACTATTAAAAACCTCGCCTACGGCTCGGTTTTTAAACACCCCCTCGAGTTTTAATGCCCCTCATTATGCAAGAGTTTCATAAACTACTATAATTGAATCATAAGGATTACTTTGAATCTGAAGAGAGAAACCAACCTAACAAAAGCGCTCTTTCAATTCCTCTCTTCACGTTTGCGACGGAGAAGTTATGACTAGACGCCATATTGTATTCGTTTCAATAAGAAACACAGGTCATATCGTTAATATTAGATCTATTATCATTCAGAAACCATATAAAAAGTAAAATATTAGGCACCAAAATATTGAAGCACATAGTTCGTATGGCCGAAAATTTTATTCGTTGTCGAAAACTCTTTAACGAAACAAGCATTTTAAAAAAACTGAATGTCTATTACGACTTCGGAAACTTGTATAGCCGTTTTTCGGATTTCGTTATACGTAATTCATACATTTTCCAGAGTAGTTTTCCGTTATCGCGTCTGCATACATAACCCGCTCGAAAAACTAAAAAATTCGCTGTCGAAAATCGGAATATACACAATTGACCCCCGATTTCTGAAAGCTCGATCAACACTAATCGGCTGTTAAGTCACTTGCTATTTCGGTTTTACTTCAAATTAGATAGAGATAGCAAGTGACTTGACAGCCGATTAGCGTTGATCCAGCTTTCAGATACCGGGGATTAATCTTTTAAATTCTTGTAATAAGTTTTGTAAATTTTCTAATTCCGTCAGTTTGTATCGTTCACTTTTGTGACTCGTTCAATTCTCCTTTATCACGTTTATAATTAAATATCACTTGTAAACTACTCCTACAATTACAGTCCAATACACATCTGAGACAAAAACTGGTCATATACATCATAATTTACTATAATCGTACTATTTTTATTGCCAACCTCAGTGAGGTTGAGTATTCGATTTTTTTGTCGAATTTCTTTACACCAATGTTCAAAATCTACATAGAGATGATAATACCTACGTTTGTGCTACATTGCAACACATTTCCTGCACAAAAACTCATATTTTGTTGCATCTCATAGAACTCTTGCAACATTATGTTATCTAAAATGAATGATCAACATAACAAATTGCCTACATTTCGCTAACAATACCCTCTCCATAGAGTTCCACTAGTCTACGATTCGGTTTGAATCCGTCAAAAGTATCAAATCTCGGAAGCGATTCCTTGATAGTCTATTTGGTTCAATTCTTCTGTCTCTCTCTGGAATCTTCTCTCCGCACGCCTCGTGGTGGGGAATCCCTTCCTTTTATGTTGACTTTGGAGGTCTTCCTCGACCTACAACAAAAATAATCCTATTATCTATTATCCTATTTAAAACTTACTATTATAAATGCGAAAGTTTGTAAGTATAGATGGATGTTTGTTACTCTTTCACGCCGGAACGGCTGAACGAATCTGGCTGAAACTTGGCAGAGAGATAGATTATAGTCTGGAATAACACATAGGCTACTATTAACCCCGTGGGAATGCAGTGATTAAAAACTACGCGGCTGAAACCGCGGGGACCAGCTAGTATAATTATATAAGAGTAGTAGAGCTCTTTGTTAATGGCTCCTGCAGAGAAGTACTACCACTCCATTACACCAGGACAAGTAGACGCACGGCCCAGTACCATCCATTCTGGTTAGCGTACCACCAATACGCACGAAGCGTTTCGCTTCTACCTCGACTATGCGAACTTGTGTCAAGTGCTCGAAGGAGCCTCTTACTCCTACTAGTAGTAGTCCGCGCCACCAAAAAAGAACGCTGGATAACAGAGGAGGGGATGTGTTTACGCATACAAAATACTCACGCCATTACACCCCCTCCCCTCCTTCCAGCGCTCTTTTTACGTGACGCGCACTATACTTACTACACTTACTACCATACATAGGGGCAGCAGAGGTAATGGCGATCATGTCGGTAATACCAATCACTCCAATAACTTATTAAATAAGGTGCCTTAAAACACACCGAGCACGCTGCAGCGCAGGGGTTGTAACGCTTGAGCAGGCAGAGTATCTAAACCTCAAAACTAACATAAGACAAATGAAAAAACAAATAGAGCATTTTGATCTTAGGTGATCGGCATTCCCACATCTTCCCCTACTACTACTAATAAATAATTAATAAATAATGCTGGACAATCCACACAGCACCATCTAGCCCCAAAGTAAGCTACTCAAAGCTTGTGTTATGGGTACTAGATAACTGATATATTTAATACTATATACTTACATAGATAGATATTTTTTATTATACATAGAAAACACCCAGACCATCGGAACAAATTTCTGCAGATCGTACACTAATTTGTTCCGTGGCGGGAATCGAACCCGCAACCTCTTGCGTCGCAGGTGGACTCTCGCCCGCTGCGCCACTGAGGTCGTCATACTACTACACTTACCGCTTGAACTTGGCGACGTCGTCTCCAAACACGTCGCCAGTGCGTAACGCAGAGATGAGGTCATCGAACTCGCCCTTCTGTCCGCTGGTGAGCGTCCCGTCCCGGGAGCTGTCGGAGTTGCAATCCGAGCCGGACTTGCCGAGTGATTTGCCGACCGAGCTGAGCAAGCTGGACTGTTTGCGCTCCATGGTTCGACGTTTTAGCTGTGAGGAGAGAGTATTTTATTACAAACTAGCGATCCGCCCGCGCGCCCCTGCTTCGCACGGGTGCACATATCGTGCATGTATTATACATATAAACCTTCCTCTTGAATCACTCTATCTATTAAAAAAGACCGCATCAAAATCCGTTGCGTAGTTTCAAAGATTTAAGCATACACATGACAATACATGGACATGGGGAGACATGGGGAGGACATGGGGATATAGGGACAGAGAAAGCGACTTTGTTTTATACTATGTAGTGATATCTCATGGAATAAGGAGATGGCCCATTTGATGTTAACTTAAGTATAATGGCCCTTATTCATAATGGTCACTGAGTGCTAATAGCTTATCAGACCAATATATATATATATATATAGTCTGTTGTCTTTTCGTTGGCATGAAAGTTACAGTAACAAGAATACTACTATACTATTCTACACTACTAGTTCTTTCTACTAGACTATAGTATAAAAAAAAATAAGAAATAATAAATTTGGATGATTGTTCATATTGGTCCGCTCCTCTCTATTGCAACACCCTAACGGGGTACATTATGTATTGATCTAACATTATTTAGTCATAAGTCCTGACAATGTAAAATCTACATACATACATACATAATAATGCAATAAATATACTGAATATACTGAGTATTCTTGTTACTCTATACTATAAAATGGCAGGGATTATGAATAAAAAACTACAAAAATAGAGAAACATAAAACGTACCAGAAATAAAAAACTCTTACAAGAAAAAACCGACTTCAAATACACTGGAAAATACACTCATACTAAAATTTTAAAAACTAGCCAGATTTTACTCATTCCAATGGGACCCACCCATACGCGAAGCACCAGATAAATAAATATAAATAAATATAAATATTGCTGGACAATCTACACAGCACCATCTAGCCCCAAAGTAAGCTACTCAAAGCTTGTGTTATGGGTACTAGATGACTGATATATTTAATACATTTTATACTTACATAGATAGATATTTTTTATTATATACATAAACACCCAGACCAACGGAACAAATTTCTGCAGATCGTACACAAATTTGTTCCGAGGCGGGAATCGAACCCGCAACCTCTTGCGTCGCAGGCGGACTCTCGCCCGCTGCGCCACTGAGGTCGTCAAAGATTTCAAATAAAAAAGAACCATTAAAATCGGTTTCCATAGTCAAAATTTCTGAGGTTACAATCATACAAAAAACAGTCGAATTGAGAACCTCCTTTTTTGAAGTCGGTTAAAAATGTTTTTTTTTTTACTTTATTTATTAACACTACATATTACAGGATAATGAGATACTGCACCAATAAACCTTAGAAGGTTTGTCTAGGTGCTCATATTCGTCTATTTAGGTACATATTTGACGACCTCTGTGGCGCAGCGGGCGACAGCCTGCCTGCGACGCAAGAGGTTGCGGGTTCGATTCCCGCCTTGGAACAAATTTGTGTACGATCTGCAGAAATTTGTTCCGATGGTCTGGGTGTTTTTTATGTATAATAAAAAATATCTATCTCTGTAAGTATATAATGTATTAAATATATCAGTTATCTAGTACCCATAACACAAGCTTTGAATAGCTTACTTTGGGGCTAGATAGTGCTGTGTGGATTGTCCAGCATTATTTATTTATTTATATAAATCAGGTTACATACCTACTAACCCTTGCAAGTAGATTGTAGTATAGATAAAAGGAGAAATATAAAAGACTAGCTGGTATCCGCGACTTCGTCTGCGTACTTTTCGCAATAAAAAGTAGCCTATGTCCTTTCTCAGAGTCTAAAGATTGTCCGTGCCAAATTTCATCAAAATCGGTTGAGAGATTTAAGCGGGAAAGCGTAACAGATAGACAGACAGACAGAGTTACTTTAGTATACTATCCCTACTAATATTATATACTAGCTGGTACCCGCGACTTCGTCTGTGTACTTTTGGCAATAAAAGGTAGCTTATGTCCTTTCTCAGGGTCTAAAGATTGTCTGTGCCAAATTTCATCAAAATCGGTTGAGAGGTTTAAGCGGGAAAGCGTAACAGACAGACAGACAGAGTTACTTTCGCATTTATAATATTAGTAGGGATTAGTAGGGATAGTAGGGAAGTAGGGATGTGAAACAATGTAATCAAAGCACGCTACCTCTTGCTCATGCCTGGTCCTGCGCTCCTCGTCGTCCCTGCGTCTCCTGATGGCGTCGCACTCCGCGCGCGCCTCCGACAGCTGCGCGAGGAACGAGTCCACGGCTCCAAACAGCAGCTCCGGCGACGTGCTTGGTTCCTCGCCGAAGGTGTGCGCGCAGGACTCCAAGCGACTCTTCATGTCCTGTGACGAATAAATTATTTATTTATTTTTATTTCGAAAACAGACAGTACTTATATAATCTAATTAAACCTACTAATATTATAAACGCGAAAGTTTGTAAGTATGGATGGATGGATGGATGGTTTCCCGCCGGAACGGCTGAACGGATCTGGATGAAACTTGGCAGTAAGATAGATTATAGTCTAGAATTAGCACATAGGCTACCTTTTATCCCATGGGAATACCGGGATTTAAATCTGCGCGGGTGAAACCGTAGGGCGCAAGCTTAGAGCATTTATAACTGGAGATGTTAAGGCAAGGCGTACCCCTCTGCCGGCCATAAGGCGCGACTTGGCCATGCACGTTATATAAAACTACTTCACTCATCACCGCGCGGCCATTAGTTGTCGTTTCGTGTCGCGAAGTAGTGCTCAGTAAAAATGGTGAATTGTGCGGTATTTCGGTGTAAAAGGAGATCAGAGACATCAAACTTTAGGGAACACGGTATTTCCTATCACAAGTAAGTGATATTTTAGACAATTGTTTTTGTAATTACGTTTAATTTATATTTAATGGAATACCAGTTACGACAGTTTTAATACGATGGTAGGAGGTGTCGGTGAATTTATATTCCTTGGTAGAAGGCGTAGTGTGGGGACTAGTTGAGCGAAATCGATTGAATGAATGATGGAATGAACGTAAAATTAGAATAAAATGCGATGTGTTTTTTGTACCCATATTTAACCGATTTAAAAAAAGGATGTTCAGTATTGGACTCTACAAAAACTGTCTCTGTCATTCTGCCTTCAATACGTCGCTTCATGGAGCTCCCTTAAAATTTTAGTTGTGCTGTGTCGTTGGTTTATTGCTATTTTCTTTGTACTTTTTGAACGCAGAATCGTATAAACGTGATTTTTGTATAGCTGTAGTATGTTAGCTGGAGAGGGACATGGGCTATGAGCATTTGTTAACAGCCGCTATTCTTCTACTGCTCTTCATTTTTTTCACCCCGTCATACCAATCATCATCATCAGTCTATGTAAGTCCACTGCTGGACACATCATACCAATAAAGAAACAAAATATTTATCTAAAAATGCATTCATGAAAGACTACTTGAAAGATTACTTACTACTTGCGAAAATAGAATACCTATAGCTTAAAGTTACTCAACAACACTGTAGCTTTCTATTTGTAAAATAATTTTTAAAATCGTTTCAGTAGTTTCAGAGATTACGCTCTACAAACTCTTAATAAAATATTTTTTACAAAAAAAAACCGACTCCAAAACTGCTATCCAATTTGTTATGAAAAATACACTAAAAAGTTAAAAATAATTGCATTATGAATTTATATTTCAATCTACTTACAAATAGGTATCCATTTTTTCAACAAATCTTATAATTTTATTATTATGACATTATACAATTACTGATATTTTTGGAGTCGGTGCCAGCACTCTATTTATTTAGTAATACCTACTAGGCTAGACAGGTACACGTTTGTTAATCTTGGCTAAAAAAAGAAAAAGTATATGATTTTGAACCACCCTGTTTCATTCATATGAAATCATTCATTTTGTCGGTCTTTTTACAACCCATCACTACTTTTTTGTGTTAGTGTGTAACTAAACAAAAGTGTAACAACAGTCATTCTTTAATTGTGTTATTGTTTTTGTGTTGGTGTACAGCTTTTACTTGCGTGTGCGTTTATAGGGACGCTTAATTTTTCTGCATTAGTATGCGTGATTATGTAAATGTGTTCTGTACCGTACTACCCCGCCTCCCGCGAAAACCGGCAGAAATATTTTAGTACTAAAAGTAGCGCTTGGCATCTCCCGTTATAAATGCTCTAAGGGCGCAAGTCTGAAAAAATGAATAATAATAATAAGATGCAGCGTGAGCCTAAGTGGCCAAAGAAAGGCCTGTCTATCAAATATAAAAAAAATTGAGTGCAATAGAGCTTTTGGCGAGACTCGACGGTAGTAGGTATATTGTAATCTTGCCTATAGTACACTGGGTGTATGAACATTGTACACCCAGTGTGACGTATGTACGTCACTAGCATTAAATCTGACGAAAGGAGTACAGCTCACACAAAACACAAATCTCACCTGGAACAGGTCCTCGAGCTGGGTGAAGGAGCAGACGGCGTGAGCATGGAACTCCCGCATTACCGGCAGGAAGGCATCGTGCGCCGAGGGCGCTGGCAGCGCTGAATGGTACTCCAACTCCTTGGAGACCTCTCGCAGACCGTTCCTCAACGCGGTGACGTCTTTCTCCAGTTGTTCGACGCACACTTTCGCGGCTGAACGGACGTGGGGTAAATCCTCTTCCAGTAGAAGAACGTCTTTGAACTGTGGGTAGAAGTTTATTTTATAGTGCGTACTACACTGATACTACTGTATACTTCATATTCCGACAGCCTTCATAGCTCAGTTGGTAGTAGCTCTGCCTTCTGCGACGTAGGCCGTGGGTTCGATTCCCACCGAGAACAAACATTTGTGTGAAGAACATAGTTGTTTGTTCTCCGTCTGGATGTTATTATGTATTATAAGTATTTATTTACAAAAAAAAGTATATTATTTATATTATATCAGCTATTACGTATTATAACAGCTATCTGGTTTCCATAATTCTTTGGCTTAGTTTGGGGATAGATAGTTCTGTGTGGAAAGTCCATGAATATTTTTCTTATATACTGGAAATGACAAAGATTTTTATATTATCCCAAAAGATATTATCCGAGTCGGATTTGAATCAAAGTCAAAGTCAAAATGTGTTTATTCAATAAAATCACAAGGATCATCTTGAATCACGATGTTCAATCCACGATCTTCCTCTTGACACGGGGTCAGTAACGGGAGAATGCTAGGGATGAATATGGATGGATATAGGAGTAGAGGTAGGCCAAAGGAAAGATGGATAGACTGTATGAAAGATGACACGAGTAGGTATGGAAGGAGTGACTGCTGAGATGACGACTGATAAAAGTGAGTGCAGGACAAAAACCTGTTGTGCCGACCCCACATGAAGTAGGTTGTGGGCAGGATAATGATAAATGATGAAAACATAGATTTAGGTTAATATTTTTGTAATCAATAAAACAAAGACTCATATTGAACAAACTAGCTGCGCTATGATTAATAAACATTGTGGGAAAACATTCACGTTCACTCCCTCCATTCATTCACTCTAAAAAATTTTTTAGGTTAAGCTAAAATGGTTGTGGAAAATGGAGAAATGATGATGCCAACTATGTTAATGGAGATGATGATTGTGGACTATTACTTACTGTCGGCAACGGCTGGTAACATTGGCATGAAATCAAATAATTCCTTTGAGAATGTTGTCTATTATAACAAAGAAAAAAATTGTGTTTCGAAACATTTTAAAAGTCGCTCTAGGTAAGTTTGGATATGAAAATTTTTGTTTTGTGGCTTATAAACATACATACAGGTATACATTTTGCTTGGACGACGTGTGCCAAATCTGAGTTTGTCAGGTTTGTGGCCTAGCGTGTGGTGTGTGTCTAAGCTGGTATTCGTAATGGGCACAGACAAAATCCATTGCGTAGTTTTAAAGATTTAAGCATACATAGGGAAATTGGGACAGAGAAAGCGACTTTGTTTTATACTATGTAGTGTCACGAAGCAGAAAAACCGAACATTAGAAGGCGCAAGATAAGTTACCTGTGTCTCGAGCATTTCCACTAGATAGTGGAGTAGCGTAGTGTTCCGTGTGACGCTAGACTTGGTGTCCGCCAGCTTGTTCAGTGAAGAGAGGCGGAACCCTGACGCGTTGCCGCGAGCTCCCCTAGAAGAAGTAATTAAAGTAAAATAGACGTTTGCATCCCTCGCCACGCTCTAGCTTCTAAATTAATTAACTATCACCTTAGATTAGGTAAAGTGCGCGTCAAGCAAAAAGAACGCCGGAAGTAAGAGGAGGGGGTGTGTTTTCCAGCGTTATGTTTGGCTCGTTGGGGTATCCCAAGGGCGGTTTTTTGATCCTTTGTCATGGACCAAGTCTGAGCACCGTATGTTAGGATAAAATAAAATAAATAATGCTGGACAATCGACACAGCATCATCTAGCCCCAAGGTAAGCTACTCAAAGCTTGTGTTATGGGTACTAGATAACTGATATATTTAATACATTATATACATAGACAATTTTTTTTATACATAAACACCCAAACCACAGATGGGCAGAGGCGGGAATCGAACCCGCAACCTCTGCGTCGCAGGCGGACTCTCGCCCGCTGCGCCACCGAGGTCGTCAAAGGTTTACCTGTTCATATAGTTCCCGAGCGCAAGCACGATCTCCAGCAGAGTCCTGAGGCGGCGCGAGCGCGTCATGTCGCGCGCGGCGCGCAGCACGACGGCGGCGCGCGCGCTCGCCTCGGCGGATAGTTTACCTGTTCATATAGTTCCCGAGCGCCAGCACGATCTCCAGCAGAGTCCTGAGGCGGCGCGAGCGCGTCATGTCGCGCGCGGCGCGCAGCACGACGGCGGCGCGCGCGCTCGCCTCGGCGGATAGTTTACCTGTTCATATAGTTCCCGAGCGCCAGCACGATCTCCAGCAGAGTCCTGAGGCGGCGCGAGCGCGTCATGTCGCGCGCGGCGCGCAGCACGACGGCGGCGCGCGCGCTCGCCTCGGCGGATAGTTTACCTGTTCATATAGTTCCCGAGCGCCAGCACGATCTCCAGCAGAGTCCTGAGGCGGCGCGAGCGCGTCATGTCGCGCGCGGCGCGCAGCACGACGGCGGCGCGCGCGCTCGCCTCGGCGGATAGTTTACCTGTTCATATAGTTCCCGAGCGCCAGCACGATCTCCAGCAGAGTCCTGAGGCGGCGCGAGCGCGTCATGTCGCGCGCGGCGCGCAGCACGACGGCGGCGCGCGCGCTCGCCTCGGCGGATAGTTTACCTGTTCATATAGTTCCCGAGCGCCAGCACGATCTCCAGCAGAGTCCTGAGGCGGCGCGAGCGCGTCATGTCGCGCGCGGCGCGCAGCACGACGGCGGCGCGCGCGCTCGCCTCGGCGGATAGTTTACCTGTTCATATAGTTCCCGAGCGCCAGCACGATCTCCAGCAGAGTCCTGAGGCGGCGCGAGCGCGTCATGTCGCGCGCGGCGCGCAGCACGACGGCGGCGCGCGCGCTCGCCTCGGCGGCCGCCGCTGAGAACTTCTTCTTGAACAGCAGCGTGCGCACGCGCTGGTGGTAGTGCGGGATTCTGCGATAACGAATACATTATGCATATTTTTTTATGTAAAAGATGGACAAACGGGCTAACGGCCCACCTGATGGTAAGCAACAAAACAAAGTCGCTTTCTCTATATCCCTATGTATGCTTTAATCTTTAAAACTACGCAACGGATTTTTATGCGGTTTTTTTAATAGATAGAGTGATTCAAGAGGAAGGTTTTTACGTATAATCCATGCATGATATAGTAGAAAAACAATGTGCACCTGTGCGAAGCAGGGGCGCGCGGGCAGGTCGCTAGTTAATTATAAACAGCGAATGAACAGGGAGTTCTTCAATAGTGAATAAAACGTACATAGGTATAATTATCATTATGTTCACTACTTCATCTTTCTTTTATTGTTTTTTTTAGGTATTGTGTTGACTACGGTGCTCACATTAATGTTTATGCTTTTATAATGGTGTTTTAACCGTGAAAACCTTTTATTGGCTTTTTCGTTTTTATATCTGCCATGTTATGTTAGTTATATTAAGCAGTTGGTTTTGCAATAAAAAATAAATAAATAAAGTAGTCACTTACTTGGAGATCTCGTAGAGGAACCGGTCAGCTCTCGCCATGCTGTCCAGCTCGTCCTGGTGCTCCTCCAGCAGCGCCGCCTCCTCAGCGCTGGGCGTGAACTTGAGGAGCTGTTCCACCATGTCGATGGGCAGCTGTTCTCCGCTGTCCATTCGGAGTATGGCACTGGAGTCAACAATTTAGTTGCAAGTTTATTAACAATTAAAATATTTGCAATTAGTTTTCATGTTAATATCAAAACAGTTTTTGTTGGGAAGACAATCTTCTTTTAACAGAAAAAATCTATATCAAGTCAAGCTTTTGTGCAGGTAAACTTCAATGGAAACAGATACCGGTGTTGATTCTGTTAACATTATTGCTAAAATATGTAAATATACCCGTCCTTGTTGACTCTGTCATTTAGAAAGGGACGGCAAAATTTTGCAATGTATCAAATTATGAAAATTAAACAACAGAATTGACACTTTTATTATCTGCTGAGCTATCCTCCGAAACTTGATTGTTTGCAATATAACATAATTATATACCAACTATTATTGATAGTATAAATTTTATTCAAATGTGCGAGCAAAAAGTTTGATTTCATAATTTCCCTAATTCATAATCCGGGTGAGATTTGCACCCACCACCCTGCTAAACTAATCTGATATAATAACTTTTTGGACTATTATGAAATTTTTGTATCACAAAAACGTATAAAAATCATGTATAGGTAGAGATCTTCCACTCTAAAAATGCACGCCTCTCTACTGTCTTCACCCTCACAAGCAAATGAGTAGAATACACGCAATACATGCAACCAAGCAATTTCATTTTCATCCCACCATCTCGGCAAGAGTATTTTTGCTCTTCAATATCTGAGTGCAAAAGCCGTTTTTATTCTCTAGAGGATAAAGTAAATTGAATTTAGAACATCGTGTGCACTAAGTTTGTGAATAAAAAAAAACATTAAACCTATTTACTGCTACCTCTATGGTGCCGAATATATCATACAACTTTTTTTTAATTTGTTAAAAACTCAGACTCGGAACCTTCTTTGTGTTCTGTTTTTCAATTTGCTTTGTACTACGCGGTTCTTTACGCGGCATTTTTGCACGTCATTGTTAAACCTTATATTAAAAACTAGAAACTTGAAAACAAGTGAAAAAACTAAAATGAGTGATTCTAGCGACGAGGAAGTTTGTTTGACGCCAACATGTGATTGTAAACTTTTTTTTTGTATTTAGTCATTTCCTCGCTGAGGTGGAATGAAAAGTTACGTGTTGCACTCGAGTGCAAAGATTTTTCACCTCGTGCTCTTTTGATTCCCTCGCTAACGCTCAGGATTCTAATTTTGAATCACTCGCTGCGCTCGTGATTAAATTTTAGAATCCTTCGCTTGCTCGGTCATCAAAATTGAACACGCGGTTAAAAAGCAACTTTGCACTCTTGTATAACAAATAACTATTGTCATCCAGTTTCCCGCCAGACAAGAAAGTGTCACTTTCATGTTCGGCGGGAATTTTTAGAGTGGAAGATCTCTACCGGCAGATCTCTTCATCAGACATCTTGAGCTTGGACAGTAGGATGGTGCAGTTCTGAGCGCGGCGGCCGTCGATGACCGACAGCACTTTGGTTCGGGGTTTGGATCCCAGCTGGCGCAAGTCTTCCACGGAACCCTCGTTCTGGAAATTAGAAGAAAGTTATACTATAACTTGTGGAATCATGTTGATTTAGTTCGCGTGGAGTTTATAAAAGAATCTTCGGCACTATTTCATAGCAATTTGAAAAATCGGTTCTAGCAAAGCGCTTAGACTTTTCAAAGGGTGCATGAGCCATAATCCTACTCCTACTAATATTATAAACGCGAAAGTTTGTAAGTATGGGTGGATGGATGGATGTTTGTTATTTTATGTATGCTACTTTTTATCACGTGGGAATACCGGAATTTAAAAATACGCGGGTGAAACTGCGGGACGCAGCTAGTCATTCATGATATCTTCATCCGAATTTTATAAATTTAGTAATTTTGCGGTTACGGTTAAATTCAAAGGCAGTCAGTTGTACTAAACTATAAGCCAGTTGACCCACCTGCACTCCATTCTTCTGGTAAGCGCAGAACATCCTATCGATAGAGCACAAATCAATAGCATTATATAGCTTTGTATCATCCAGCTCCTGCCAAATAGTGCCATGCAACTTCGCATCAGGCAGCTTGCTCCAGTTAAAGCTCTTCAGGGGGTTCCCGGGGGTCGGAACGTTTTTCTTAGGCTTAGGGGCGGTGGGGGCTTGGGGGGGCATAGGGGCGTGGGGTGTGGGGGGCGGGGGAGGTAGGGGGGCGCATGGCAGTGGAGGGGGCAGCGGGCATAGGGGAGGCGGAGGCGGTGGGGGGATAAAGCACGTCTCGCTGACGGCGCTTTTTAAGTTGCTGACCTGAAAAACCAAAACAAAATCAAGTTAATTTAATACATTATTATATGTTACCTACCTGAGTTTGCTCGCACATAATGTCAAGTCAAAAGTCAAAGAAATTTATTGCATGAAATACACCTTAAAAAGATGTCAATTGATGTTATGGATAACAGAAGTGAAAGATTTAAAAATACGCACACTAATGCGGAATAAGATGATTTACTACATCTTATTTCGCATAGTGTGCGTATTTTGAAATCTTGTGTTGATAACTTGATACTTATAACTATAGAGTCGATACTAGCAGATCTAAGGGCCTGAGGGGATACCTACCATGTTTGGGGATCAAAGTCGTGACCCTCAAATAATAAGAGGAGGCCTATTGTCCAAGAATTACCTTCGCATCATCAGGAATGCTTCCTTCACTGACTAGTTTTTCGAATCTCGCTCTTTCCGACCTCTCCTGGTTCAGCTGAAATCACCAATAAAATAGTTACATTACGCCTTCCAAGTTTTGATGAAACAAGTTGTCCTTTGACTACCACGTCACAAAGCTGCGCAGAACGCATTTCTTATAATAATTTTCGTACTGCGCAGCTTACGTCGCGGACAACTTGTTTGTCGCAAACTGTGTGTGAAATCCTAAAGAACAAACATTATAAAAAGTAAACTATATCCATTTGTGAGAATGTGCAATAAAACTAAATAATGTTAATGTGAGATGTTGGGATATTTTCATGCATAAGATTTACTAAAACAGAAAGTCTATTCTCTAGATCCCAATAACAGGGTTCTAGATTTTAGAGTTTCTATTATTTGTGGCTTAAAATCGATAGTTATACTGAAGTTAAAAAATGTGATGACTTAAGGCTAAAGCCATTTGATACCCGCCAATCTAGCATATAATATAATATCCATCCCCTCCGTTATGTCAGCATTTTGAATGAAATTGCTTCATGGCCAAAAGCGCTTATTTGTAATTAATATCAGATAATAACATATAAGATAATACAGACAGATACACATTATAATGTGTATCTGTATTTTAGAACGTAACGCCCTGCTTAGGCTGCATAGAAGTTTTACTAGTAGGTACTTTCATTTTCACAAGTTCGATCTCTGTTGAATTGAGAATTGAGTTTAAATAATCATCTGAAGCGTATACGTGGCTTTTCACGTTTTTTTATAACTATTTCCTGTGTTTAATTATATTCAGTAGAAAATTACATGAAATAGAACCATTCCTCCATTTGAGTGACGGTTTCATAATCCTATTGCATCACATAGCAGTCCTTATAACTTAAACTCATATGGGTTTACGTTATAAGGACTTTGCTAAACCTCGCTTCCTAATAGTACAGATAAGAGAATACTATACTAGTACAGATACCCCACGCCATACATTGAAACCGTCCCGTTCTAAGTCGGGCTATTCTTCGGGTTATTTTGTTTTGCCCGCATAGCTAAACAAAATAGCCCGCACAGCCACTAGATGTCGCTAAGTTGCGTTGCGAGCAAGCGGCCGGCATCTCGTAAAATGCACTTGCTAATTATTTCAATTAAATAAATAAATAAGTCTCCATTATATCCTCCTAGCCCCCTAGACTACATCTGTACTGACGATTTCATCTATTCAGATTTTCCAAAATAAAAGGTCTCCCCATAACACGACCCTGTACCGAAGTCCCGCGTGTAAATGTTCACCTGATGCTCAAGTTGCGTGGCCCTGCAGGCAGCGGCTCGGAATCGTTCAGTAGACTCCATATGAGCAGCGGTTTCCTTCTCCAAGCGCTCCTTCATTCTTCCCACGACGTTCTCCAGTTCTTCGCGCTCCTGGCTTTGCTGGTCCACTTGCTTCTCCTGTTAGTGTTAGTTCATGCAATGTTGGTATGGAGAAGTTTTACCTTAACCTATGGATGGTTAGGCTTGCAACGACATACTGGATCTTGATTGAAATAGGCAGGTCACATCAAGACCCTGAGTTTATTTATTTTATTTATTTATTTATTTATTGGAGAACCAACAGCTTTTCAATTTACAAACTAAAGACTTATTTAAACTTAGAGAGCCAATTATAGGTTCCCACGGGTAGCTATGTTACACACACGATGATTGTATGTACCTATGATACAAAACTAGGTAGTGCAGACTTAATTATAGTTATACATTATATAATTCAAGTAGGTACATATGTACTTATGTAATAGACAAGAAATAATAATAGATAAAAAAGAAAACGTAAGCTTTGATCGAAGACTAAGAAGAAGAATGGTAACAACTAGGTTTAATGGTCGCTAATCATCTGCCAAAAAGAATTCTGTGCTCAGCCGCGATCTGGCTGAGGGAGCGCTGGTGCAGAAGAGGTCGAGGTCAATTCTCCTGCTGAGCTTGTTTTTCAGCTACATAAAGGAATTCATGATGGAATCATGTTTGCTATTTTGTATATTTGTGAATCACCATTACAAATACGGTCCAAGAAATAACTAAAACTTTGACAACAATATTCGAATAGCGGGTTGAATGAATTGAAATAAAGAATTTAGCATTGTAAAGGAAGAATGGTCGTTGCAAGCCTAATGGCAAATTGCTTGAAGTTCATGAGGTTACGAACCTTAACCTATGACAATATAATACTTCAGAATATAACGTTCTTGGAGGATTTATTAACCTTTACCTGTGATTTAACGACAGCAAATATCTTTTCCCTAGTTTTCAATGAAAGCTGGGTTTGAAAATTAGCGCTGATTTTAGTTTTTTTTTTCAGCATGTATTCATGAAAAATATTAGCCATAACGTAATTTGAATGATGGTATGATCATCATAAATATTTATTCCGAAACCATAATAAGCTTGAATGGTGATTATGGCTGTCTTCTTATGATATTCAGCATAATAATTATAACATCAAATTGGAATCTTACCTCAGATTCTAAAATAAAATGAATGAAATGAAATTTTTCTTTACATTTCATTTCATTCATTTTTTTTCAGTCCTCCTTAAGTAATATGAGTTAAGAGGCTCATGACTGTCAAAAACCTGCTCGCTTGCACATTTTTTTTAGATATAAAATATTACAGTTTGAATCAAAATTAGATTTTATTAAACCTAAGTATTTTCCATAACTACCCTCGGTTATTTTATATCTCCAAAAATATGGAAATGTGCGAGCGAGAAGTTGTTTAACGAATGTCTGTCTTAAGTTTTTTTTTTTATTATTGTCTATAGTGAACTCGGTGAAGCTATTGGTATCTGTGACTTAGTTCACAGAGTTCAACTTCTTGCCGGGTACTATAGACCGCGTCAACAAAAAGAACTCTGGAAAAAAGTGGAGGGATGTATTGCGCATTCAAAATACTCGCGTCATCAAAACCCCCTCCTCCTTCTTTTTGCGTGACGCGCACTACACAACTAGTCCGTTAAAACACAAGTACAAAAGTGAATACCTTCTTAGCCAGCTCAGTAGCGAGATCGCAATTCTCTCGTTCTAGATTCTCAGCCTTACTTCTCGCAGCGACTAATTCTTCTTCTTTAGCTAGCAGATGCACTATCTCTCCAACATTGATCTCTAGAGGCGACACATCTGGATCGTAGATCTGGAAATGATTGGAAAATAAAAATATAAAAAAGATATATTTTAATACAAATATTAATTTCTAGTAGGAGGTAGTAGTAGTAGTAGTAAGAACAAGAGTAGTGAGCAGTAGAAGTAGTCGTAGCAGCAGCAATCGTTGTAATGGTAGTAGTAGTGGTAATAATAGCGGCACTAGAAGTGCATTTCACAGAAGACAACCAACATTATCATCTAAAACTAAATCTAAATATGAATTGGCGACACCATTCCAGCGCTGCAGTGACCACCAACGAAATCATAGTGTACTTTACCACTTGTCAAAAAAAGACTCACTGAAATAAAGACTTACTTTAGTAGTATCACTAGTAGAACCCCGCTCACTGCCCTGCTCGCTGTTAGCACGGCTTCCCGCTGCCGGTTGCTGCAACACCACTTGTTGCACGACGCGATCCAGCAGTAACCAATGCTGAGATTGAGGGTTGTACTCCACTGGAATTTAAGAAAACACTAAACTAAACTAATATTGTAAACGTGAAAGTTTGTAAGTATAGATGGATGGATGGATGCATGGACGGATGGATGGATGTTTGGACAAAACAAAAATCAACACTAGGTATCTTTATTACTTATTCACTTAAAGTTGTGATTTGCTTTAGGGTAGCCTTAAACTTCTTCTTTTCGAGCACCTGACTTGAGCTCTAAGCTACTGTAGCTCTGAAGTGGGAAATTATAAGAATTTCAACATTAAAGAACGCTTATTGTCGCCAAAATCAGAATAATTCGAAGGACCTAGGCTGAAATTGAACATGTAGAGTATCGAGACGATGATACTCACAAGGCAACAGCAGCAGATGTTCCAACAAAGACAGCAGATGAGGGTAGGCGGCGGTGTGACTAAGTTTCCGCCGCAACAGCTCAAACATTGAGGCAGCACTCTTCGTATCCACATGCTCCTTGTCGAATCTCCGCGCTAGTTCCCTTTCGTCTTCAACGCGGACCATCTCGAAGAATTCGATGTGGCGGTCCAAAGTTTCGTTCTCGTATTTGCGCAGTTTTTCGATCACTAAAATTAAAATACAATTCATTATTAAACTAGTCGTTACTAAATAACACAACATAAAATATTAGTATTACTGTATCTTCTGATATTACTATTTCTGATATCACAAAAGCATTCAATACCGCCACACGTGTTAGAGTTAATATAACTCTAACACTCAGGTAACAATATAATTTGGAATAGGTAAAGATTTACAAATCTGTTACCAGAATAATATAGAAATATTGCTTGCACCTACTTTACATATCTCTTAGTAAAATATCAAAGGTGTTCCCCAAGGCAGCGGATTTGCACCTACCCTTTTTTATGACTAGTGGCTCTGGGAGCTGTAGACCTCGCGAGCATACTAAAAGTGAGCTATTTGAGGAATGTAATGTGCAAGTGCATTTTCCGTTTTGTGATTTTTTTGATCTTTTAGATTTTTTTTGCATCATCTTGTCTAGAATGAGGTCTAGAAAACCATCGATTGTTTGATGAGCTATCCTGTTCATCATGCTGAAGATCCTTATCAGATCTTCGCCAAACTTATATGAGACCAACTTATAGTTACTACCTTTCAAATAAAAAAAGAATAATCGAAATCGGATCTCATTTGGTGGAGATATCCAGTATATCAAATAGCCCCCTTTTTGCCCTTTTTTTGGGGGAAGTACCCCTCCAATCAAAAATCCCCGACGACAAAAAAATTCTAATAAGTCATATAACCTGTGTACCAAGTTTCGTCCAGATCGGTTGAAAAATGCGACCTGTAGAGGAGAACAGACAGACAGACAGACATCCGGACAAACGCATTTTTGGCCAATGTGGAAACTGAGACGCTTTGCTTGCTTCGCTCGCTCGGTCAATTAACACAAATTCATAAGTTCATAAAGGTAATTTAGCTGCACCTGGTTGTATTCCCATCATGAGTAGTTCATATCTCAGATGCAATCTGAACTCTAAGCTGTCCTCTCCCGGTCCGTAGTTCAGTACCGCGTTGACAAAGGACATGATTGCAGTCTTTAGGCCGAGGTCGTCGCGGTAGGCGCCAGTGCTTCGGTCTAACTCGTTGACTATGCCTTGGAAGCGTGCACGCTCTCCCGCGTACGTTTGGTAGTGGACCATTGCTTCTAGCACCTGGGAAATGTTAATTTGAAATGGGTAGATATTAGTATGTGTAAAGTCTACAACAACATCTCCCAAGAAACAGTTTTAAACATTTTCAATTTTGCTCAGCAGCCCAAAAATATACATGTGTGTTGCATGCGTTTGGTAATTTTTTTACCACTAGCAGCTTTAGCCGGTCTAACTAAAGCTGTTCTCTCAACTGAACTCTACTGCTTTTGGATATAACTACAAAGAAATGCACAGGTTCTTTCTTTACTACTAACTAATATATTTCCTTCTATGCAAGTTAACAAACTACTAAAGCTGAATCTACCTTTTTATGACCTCCAGGCACCAGACAGACCGCCCCAAGAATCTCCAAAGCGGCTACTTTAGTCTTCACGTTCTCAGTGTCAAGCGACTGTGCGATTAGATCGATGCTGGTCGGGTGTGCTAGGACGTGCGCTCGACCAGTCTGGAAAGTTGAGTAAAAGAATGTTCGACATCGTAATGGACTAAACTTGTAAGAAAACCTCAAAACTGGAACAATTAGTTAACCGAATGTGTTTGGGAACCATGTTGAAACAAAACTAAGCTACATCTGGCCTCTACGAGATTTAAACCAACAAAAGTCACAAGGGTAGCTAAATAAAGCTTTAACTTGCAGCTTTTATCACATTTCTCAAACGCGAAAACTACACTACCAACATTTATACCAGGAGAAATGCATCTCCATTCAAATCTCCAAACCCATTACTTATTTACCTAAAAATTTGCCCATTCACTTACAGAGTTGTTCATCAACGCTTTGATTCCTGCTATAAGGTTATGCCTGGTCAGCGCATCGTCCCTGGGCGCTCTTTGCAGGGCGTCCAGCAAAGCGCCCAGGCCGCCTTGCTTGATGAACCGGATGACGAAGCTGTGCGCTCGCGTGCGGAGGGCCGTCTTCAGGCCGTCGACTAGAGCGCACGCTTCGGATGGTGGCACGCCGTCGGATGATGCGAAAGCCTGAAAAATATAGTTTGTAGAATTAATAAGGGGAAATTGGAACGACCACATTTATACAACTGAAGTTTCCTCAAATCCATCCCTCTTAATCAAGCTAATCTATTATCCGAATGTGCTCCATAATCGTGAGTGAGTTGAACTGCCACAACTAGGCACACGAAATGGCTGTTTGAGACTTGACACTATGAGTTGGTACATGGTATTAATAGTCTTCCAAAACACTTCTCTAAATAACACGAAGTGTTTTTAATCACCTAACTTGCTGTGACTAGCAACAAACGAGAAGTCTATGCAGTGGATGAACGATGTGAAGCATAAACAGCCTAGTTGCTAGTAAGTAGTAGGGTAACAGGGACTTACGTCAGCAATTTCATTGATCGCCTTGATATACTCCTCGACCTGCGGAGCCGTCGCCAAGGGCATCACCTGCCCCGGCGGCGGTCGTCTACTGCAGTAGATCTGCCATTTCTTAGCGGCGGGTAGCGCCATCATGGCGGCTTTATTTACCGCTGTCAGATCCAACTCTTCCTGCGGACAAAAATATGTTTTTTAGTCAGTTAAATAATTTATGTCACATCTCTTACAAAAGTAGAAAGAAAGGATAATAATGGTGAAACTATTTTCTTATTAGGGTTGTCATGGGTTTGTTTGATTAACATAGGTGTCTGATAAAATGACCTATACAGAAAGTTTCTAAGCCTTTTAATTCACCGACTTTCCGCGATCTTTACAATGTGGCAATTATTCTATTTAATATTTAATTATTCTATTTAATTCTAGAGTATTTTAAGTTGTTTAGAAGGTCTTAAAACTTGTTGACTTGTAAATACTACTACTACTTTGATTAATTATGTCAAGAAAACTCGTTAAACCCAAACCAGCAAGGCAGGCCAGTTAAAACAGAATTATTCCGAGAACGGATATACGGATGTAAGTAGCGTTACGGGCAGGTTTCCATATAAATGCATTAAAAACAAATAATTACTTAAAAGGACTGGCTATTTAGGCAAATACTAGGAACGCCTGAGCGTTTTGGTTGAAAAACCTAGCCCTTGCCATGTCAAATACCATTCCTAAAAGGGTTGAATTCACGATGGCTGATACCGAGTTCTAGCGAGTGTCGCAACGCTCCTAAAACTGTAAAGATGCTTACGATCACAACATTGAAATTTTTATTTATAACTACGATCAGTAAGCTAAATAGCTAACGTTGTAAGTTTCACATCTACGACAATAAATAAATAAATAAATAAATAAATAGTGATCAAATAAAGAAAATTCCGACAGAGACAAATCTTCGTAGAGACTTTAGGTTTACCACAAGGAACAAAGTGTCAAAGTCCCAATCAGTCCCATGTGTGCTAAGGGAATTATTCGGGGCCCAAGGTTAGTAAGTTAGGTAAGACCAACTTCGATAAAGAGGTCAGCCGACGAATCCAACTCATATGTGTGCATACTATGTAGAACATGATTCTTACAAGCGCAATATCTGGGAAATAGTGGGTCTTAGAAAAAAAATCATATGGACCATTTTTATAGAAAATTTTAAGATCTACAACTTTGCTCTGAGGTACTTTTTCGAAAAACTTACCGTTTTCGAGAAAAATCTAAAAAACCTAAAATTTTGACCTTGGGCCCCGAATAATTCCCTTAGCACACATGGGACTGATTAGGACTTTTGACACTTTATTCCTTGTGGTAAACCTAAGGTCTCTACGAAGATTTGGCTCTGTCGGAATTTTCTTTATTTCAATTGTCTAAATTGACGGGACTATAAAGTCAGACAGTATTTATTCAATCAAATAACTTTAAATCGTTTTAAAGCTAAGTGCCAGTTCCACGGAACTAAACCTAGTCGTAAAGCATAACATCAAAATAACTGGTAAAAGCAAGTCTATATTTAGTAGAGCGGGTAATTCTGAGCTTGGTGAGCAAGCTAACATTTCATTAAATCAAATCATAAATCATAAATCATTTATTCTCTGTAAATCTAGGTAGTTAAAAAACAGATGTCATGTTTACCTATGTATAGCACACTAGATCCTGCCATTGGGCGTACAAAGCGTTTATTTACAAACTAGTTTACAAATTGCACATTAAATCATTAACATATGTTCGTCAAATAGTTATTCTGGTATACTTACATTAAATAGTTAAATAATTAAATAATTTAAAAATAATCAAATAATAATAATAATAATTTAGTCACAGCTTATAATAATCTAATCAGACAAAAATTCATTAACACTATAAAAAGCTTTATTTATCAATATACTTTTTAATTTAGATTTAAATTCCGTAGTGGACAGCTGACGAATAGATATTGATTTTATTGTATATGATAGGAGCCATGCAAAATACACTCATGCGTAATAACTGAGTTTTACATGGTGGATTACGCAGATTTCCCTCTAAGCGGCTTCCGGCTGCAAACTCCACAAATAGTTTTGGATTGCATTTAACAAAAACAGCTATTTCATATATGTAAATTGATGGAAAAGTTAATAATTTATGTTGAATAAAATAGTTTTTGCAGCTGTCTAACCTTTGAAGACCACAAATAGCGCGAAGACAACGTTTTTGAGCCCTAAAGACATTGAGTTTGTTGGCTGAGTTGCCCCAGAATATCGTGCCATATCGCAAAACTGACGATACATGACCGTGGTAGGCAGTAATAAGGGCAGACATGTTTGTTACCTTTTGTAACCTAAAGAGAGCATAAGAAAATTGTTTCAATCGCTTACAGATTTCGGCAGTATGTAATTTCCAATTTAATTTATTATCGATAATGAGTCCTAAAAATTTTGTTTTATCAACTTCGTTAACTGTAGTTCCTAAATAGTTAATATCAATGTCAAGTTTTGTATTATTTCTTTGCTTAAAATTCATAAAAATAGTTTTTGTCAAGTTTATATTCAAATTATTAAGAGATTACATTATCTCAAGGGAATGAAAACAGCAATCTCAATTTTCTCGACGTTAAAGTTATGGGCCATTGAAGTTTACACCGGACGTTGAAACGTAAAGTTAATTGAAAAAGGTTGCAAACCAATCAGCAGCGATGAGATGGTCGTAAGATAGTTAGCAATGATTGAAGTACATACTTTATAAGACGCGTGCCAGATTTCCAAATAGAGAAAGAAAGGAGAGCGATATAAGCTAGGATGGATTTACGAACTAGGGACCATCGAGTAAAGTCCATCAAGATAATAAGATCTAAACTCATATTCATAAAGTTGTTTTTGCAGTGAAGAACTTGAACCGTTTGTATTAGAAACTTGAGCTGGTAATATCAAGGTCGTTATAGTTTATTTACAACAGAATGTCAGCTTGCATGGTCACAGATTAACTTATTAACATGGTGAAATAAAACACTATAAAGTTCATTGTTAATGAGCAATATTAAAAGAACCGACAGAGGTGATAAAATTGAAAGATGTTATCATTTCTCCCAAAGTTATGTCGTAAAAGGACACCTTACATTACGTGAAAACTTTTGCTGTACAAACATCATTAAAAGATGGCATGCGATACAAGGTTTACGATCGAGAATATTTCGAAATGACAAATGGCCCCAAAAGTGTGCATTTATCCTTATTATGGGAGCGATAAATATCACGATATATACGAGTCGCTCGCTGAATGAGTAACATTGAGCCTTACGATAAGGTGCAATTTTCTGCTGATGGGCTAGGCCTTGAAACAGCCAAACAAACTCTACTGAGCAGACATTATCACATAATAGAACTTTCTACTAATTTAAAGACGGCAAGACGTAAGATGAATGAATTGCCATAATGATGACACCGACAACATCGAAGAAATTAATGCCATTGAGAATTCAACAATCTCTTCTTAATTGGAATCTAACAAAGCTTCGAAACCTAGAACCATTCATAATCCCACTATTCGATAAATTCACTCTTTGGCAGATCCATTCATCATATCTCACATTAAACACACAAAACTATCCAATCATCAGACGTACGTAACGAAATACATAACATCTAGAGAACAAAAGCTAATTTCTTTCGGCCACTTTCATTCCGACGCGATTTCGCAATACTTACGAACATAAGTAGCACCCAAGTGCGATAATTGGTACACTGCCCTGGGGCACAGTGGAAGCTTAAACGTCTCAAATGGTAACTCCCACCATTGTTGCCGGAAGTAGACATCAAAATGTTTAAGTGAGTAAATTGTAGGTTTCGTGACTGGTGGACAGTTGTTTAACTTGAGATATGGAGAGAATCAAAGTAAAAGTCAAACATAACATAACAAAATATTTCGGTAACACAATAAATATTGTTGGACTTTCCACACAGCACTATCTAGCCCTGAACTAATCCAAAGCTTGAAATGTGGAAACCAGGTTGATTGCATCGAACCACCTACATGTATACTTTTTTTGTAAATACATACTTAATATCATATAACACCCAGACAGAGAACAAACATCTTTGCTCATCACACAAATATTTGTTCTCGGTGAGGATCGAACCCACGGGCTACATCGCTGAAGGCAGACCTACTGCCAACTGAGCTATGAAGGCTGCCAATGCAATGCACTCAGACAAAAATGAAGATGTAATTAAATAAAACTATTTGTATCTCGGAAATTCTAAAACCATCATCAACGCCTATTAAGAATCACTTAGAACCATCACAGTGACTGATGACCGTGACAGACGGTAAGACAAACAGATCATAATGATGATAAATACGCAGCTGACTCGAGAACAAACGAAGGGCTTTGTCCGGTTATGGAAATGCATGTAAACAACTTTCTAACAAGTTATACATACGAAGACATAAATTTTATTTATTGTAGGATATCCTCATGCTTCTATAATAGGGATAAATAATTACTTTACCTTATTTAAATGCATCTAAACACTTTTATTCAAGTCCACGATTGCAGTTTGTACTTCAAATTCATTCTTTGTTGCACACATATACATAAACATAAATAAATAATGCTGGACAATTCACACAGCACCATCTAGCCCCAAAGTAAGCTATTCAAGACTTGTGTTATGGGTACTAGATAACTGATATATTTAATACATTATAAACTTACAAAGATAGATATTTTTTATTATACATATAAAACACCCAGACCAACGGAACAAATTTCTGCAGATTATACACAAATTTGTTCCGAGGCGGGAATCGAACCCGCAACCTCTTGCGTCGCAGGCGGACTCTCGCCCGCTGCGCCACTGAGGTCTTAAATAATAAAATATGTACAAAGGCGGGCTTAACCCTAAAAAGAGTTCTCTTCCTTCATTAGATTGATCTGTCTAATAAATTTAGATTGCATTGAATTGCACACTTGAATTGTCCACAATATATAGATAGAATCAAAACGACCGCTTACTCACGTTAACTAGTTCTCGTGTCCCTACCTAAGACGGATTTTAGAAGAACCTTGTTCAGATGATATACTCGTAGTTAAGTGAGGCCTCATCTAAGGAATATTTCAGATTTTAGAACAGCAGTCAGACATGGAATTTTACTGGCAATCTCACCTTACTTCGTTTAAGTGCGGTCTTTACAGTAAATTGCTATCATTAGTTGAACAATTAGAGATATAGGTCGTTGACTTTTCCCCGCAGAACTATTGAATGATGCAAAATTCTTCTCGTGGCCAGAACTTGTGTGTGCCGGCATTAGAACGAATGATTTGTTTATAAAAAAACGAAGGAATAGCTAATGAATATTGACGATTAATAATTTGCGTAACACACACACACAGCATTGAAACATAAATACACAAAAACTAATAAACAAAATGGAATAGGATCCACTCACACGAAACGGTAGACACTCAAAAGAAACATACATAACACAAATTATAATCAGACAACTCATTGAGTAAACGAGATCCTAACAATGTCTATAGACAAGTTCAAGAAACCATGGACCGTGAGACGCAGACCTTTGTTACAATATATTTGTTTATTTTGCCGCAACAATTTATTGTTCGATGCAATTATTACCTATAATGATGGTGGTAAGTACCTTACAACATTCAATGGCCAACTCGGGTTATTCCAACTACTGAAAAATGGTAGTATGAACCAAATTTTATATTTGCCTTAGTTACCTTATCTACCTCTTTCACTTCTCGTACCTCTGACTAACCTCCTACCTCTGTCTAAGGGGGGACACCCCTTAAGTAATTATTAAGTAATAAGCAAGAGCAATCAAAGCTGCAGCAATTAAAATAAAAACAACTCTAAAAGAATTAACATAAAATGGATGACGTCAACAGGCCATGTGATTACTTGATGACCTTTGAAAGTGCAGGCGGCAGAGATAGTGCATAGCCAAGTAATCTAGGTATAAATCTAGTATGCATAAAAAAATACAAGAGGTTTCTTTGTCCGCATACTCCATGATTTTTCATTCACAAAATCTAATTTTCATTTTTTTTTACTATTCTTTATTTATATACCTACTCGAATTCGTTGCAATTATTACTTTGCACGCGAAATTAGTTAATAGTTTGGGAAAGTAAGAAAGAAATGTTTTGCGCACTCTTTCCTCATTTTTTTAAGACATATATTGCAAGCCTATGCCGACTATAATGTGCCAAAAAATCTCAATCATTTACTGAAAACATAAGATAACTCAAATAATACCACAGCGTCCCAAGAACTTAACTAAAATAGCGTGCCACATTATTCCATTTAGCATGTGTGATTCTAATACAGCCTATTAAAACATTCTCAAGTCACATTAAACAAATACCTAGCTTTTAGTTTAAATCTGCGATTAACAAAACTCGGTCAATGAGAACCACAGGTCATTTTGTAATCATTCGTCGTTTGTTTTATTAGCATAGTTTGAAGAATTCAACGATGTTATGCTTAAAGTTGTGTCTTAGGTCAAAAGTTATTAAAATTTACAAAACTTGTTACTTCTATGAACACTACAGTTTATATTATGTATGTGCATAAAAGATTAATTTTGTTATATGTTGTTTGTTGTTGTTTATATGTTGTAACTAGCGGTGATCGCTAACATCAATATTTCAAGCCAATTTGGCAGATTTAAGGAAGTGATGTGGTAGCATAGGGGAAGTAAGTGAATAGGTGTCTTCTAGACCGTTCTGCTCCAACTTCGGCTACATCGTCGCTTAACATCAGGTGAGATTGTAGTCAAAGGACGGTTTATTCTTAATAAAAAAAAAAAAAAAAAAAAAAAAAAGTAAGAGTATATGAAAAGTAAACACAATTATGCGTAATTTTAATATGTGCATTGGATTAGAAGAAGACCTGCAAAACTTATACAAAAAACAAGTTCAAATAAGGATGAATTCTAGCAACCCAATAAATCCTATTCAAAGGTGTGAGTATCAACATCAGTACGTATTTCAATCGTGTATGACATCAATGGAAAGCTCGAGCTATCACGTTTCTAGATACATATAAATTAATGCATTTTCCGTCTCTCTCGCAGGCCTGAAGGTGTGCCGGGTGAGAGTGGATTTCCATAACCTTTGATTGCCTGGTTAGCAAGTTACAGACTACGACGTAAAACTACGATAAACGTAAGAAATATCTTACATTGAATTATCAATGTAATGAAACTGATAGAGACATCCTGTTATAAACTTTAGTGAATGTTTAGGTTTTACAATAAAGCGTCGTCAGATAGTATATTGAAAAGAAAGAAAGAAAATACATTTATTTTGGACACACACGATACATACACTTATAATAATTAAAACAAGAAAATACAATAAAAAAAAACATTAACAGAAGCACGACAGAAAAGCAAACACGAGAAGACAAAGAAGAACAATTTCAGGATAAAAACAGTAAGGTATAGGTAAGGTATAGGTAGGTATATTGGTTTATTGCATAATAGAGACATTATGAAATGGTGAATATCTTAAAAGTTGAAAAGTGTTATGATACAATTCAGTTCCTATCGTAGATGAATGTTAAACTTTTAGGCCTATGCGTATTAATTTTATCATCTTTGAATTGAAAAGTTACAGAATTCTCCTGTTTGTAGGCTCAGTGTACACGCAGGCAAACTTAAGTTAAATATATTGATCTTAAGTCTAAAGCATGTGCCCACGCAGAATGCACAGAGTAATAAGAAACACAAAGTGTCAGTTTGACAGGCGCGAACGCAAAGGCGCTGATAGAAGTTGACGACCGAGCAACTAACTTTGACGAGTGAAAAGTTCATTAGCTATATTATATTATACTAGTAGCGCCCTGCGGTTTCACCCGCGCAGTTTTAAATCCCGGTATTCCCACGGGATAAAAAGCAGCCTATGTGCTATTCCAAACTATATATCTCTGTACCAATTTTCACCAAGTTAATCCGTTCAGCCGTTCTGGAGTTATAGAGTAACAAACATCCATCCGTCCATCTATCCATACATACAAACTTTCGCATTTATAATATTATTTTATTATATTACTATATTATACTACGTAGGCTCAATTTGAAGACGCTGAAAGAAACCACCTAAAGGATATACTATTACAAAAATCATATTATACACTAGAAGAATACTTAAATGATGCATGTCTTTAGCGATAAATAAATTTGGATGATTGTTTATATTGGTCCGCTCCTCTCTATTGCAACACCCTAACGGCGTACATTATGTATTGATCTAACATTATTTAGTCATAAGTCCTGACAATGTAAAATCTACATACATACATACATAATAATGCAATAAATATACTGAATACTGAAAAGATCTATTATAGTACTGCTATAAATAAACATGAAGTTACCTAATTACAGGTAGTGATAGACTACTTTTTAATGCGTAGTTAGGTACGTGTACCTATTACGGAATCAGAAACAGTAGGCAGGTTAGTAACATAAATAATGATTATTAACAAAATATCGAGTTTTGGAGACACGTTACATCAGGAACAGCACGTAATAGTTTCGAAACTCAAGTCCCATTATTACAAACGACTTTATATCCAGTCAACCAAAATACTGCGCTTGACTAAATTGACAGATCCACATTCCTACATTCTAAGGATTAAGATAAAGTACATATCAGTGGCACATGACAAAAGAACTGAATTCTCTCGTGACTGGACGAAGGCTGTTCATAAATTAATTCACGATAACCATTCAGTAATATTGAAAACAAGTTGTTTCTAGATCGGTATTCAAAGTCGAGTGTATTTAAGTGTGAGACAAGTCAAGACCTTTGTGTTTGTTCTAAGAATCTCGTTTGAAAAGTGACCGGCTGCATCGTTTGAAGAACAAGAAACTAAAGCACGCCGTCCACCGAAGCAGTGTCATTGTACATAAATACCTATATTTAACGCATGTTATACGTCTGATTATGAAGTAACAAGATAATCACAACATAGTATAAAAAAAGTAGCTTTCTCTGTCCCTGTATCCCTATGTCCCCATGTCCCTATGTTTTCTCTATTTCGTGTCCCTATGTATGCTTAAATCTTTAAAACTACGCTACGGATTTTGATGCGATTTTTTTTAATAGATAGAGTGATGCAAGAGGAAGTTTATATGTATAATACATGCATGATATGTGCACCCGTGCGAAGCAGGGGCGCGCGGGCGGGTCGCTAGTACATAATAAGCCTAAGTGAACACGCGATAAGCTAACATGAGGACAAGATGAAAGAAAAATAGAGGAATATTACACTCGATCGTTGGTCTCACGTCTCACCCAGTTGACTATGCTGTTGTCGGCTATCCATAGAATTGCTGCTTGTGCTCTAGTGGACGAAGGGCCAAGTCTAACATTGTTTGAGCACGTATAAGGCTTCACCTACCACAAAGAAGCCGATGTGGTTATGTACTATTTCTCATCTGTGGTAATGCAATGTTTTAAGCTAATTATTTGCATTTCACTAACAGTTTAGTTTAGCTTTCCTGTAAATTATTACATTGTTTGTGAAGGTTGAAAATATGAAGAAAGCTATCTTCACTACATAGTATAAAACAAAGTCGCTTTCTCTGTCCCTATATCCATATGTATGCTAAAATCTTTAAAACCACGCAACGGATTTTGATGCGGTTTTTTAATAGATAGAGTGGTTCAAGAGGATGGTTTATATGTATAATACATGCATGATACGTGCACCCGTGCGAAGCAGAGGCGCGCGGGCAGGTCGCTAGTTATCAATTAAAAGAACTTTCATTTTTCACAATACGTGAAAGCTTACGAATTGTTATGAAAATTAAATTAAAATTAAATTAAATTAAATTTTTATTTATTTAAGATGTCACGGATCCATACACAATTACACATTTACACATTAACTTAACACTAACACACAATGAAAATAAAAATAAAAAATCTTTCAAAGGTAAACAAACAAGAGGTAGGTGTTAAACACTAAACAAAAAATAATACCGCAATAAAGCCACATTGGCGAGCCACACTTTGGACAGGTACACTGCAAACTGCTGATAGCTTAGTAATCATACCTACTTTAGTTTATATAGTAAACTTGTAAAATGTAAAATGATATACAAGATAGAACCAACTTCAAACAAATATTAAACTAATAAGAAACCCTTTTACAACTGATTGATGTTCTAGCGAAGACACCGTACAATCTTTGGAGAAATCATTAGCTCATTGGCAAGTACGGGTGAGTATGCCTGTGATGATGGTGCCAATCATGTTGATCTCTTAGGGTCTGGAGAAAGTTGTTTTCATTTTGGTACCTATATGTGTTTTGCAGTTTAGGAATACAACAGAAACGTTTCTTTTAACAACTGAATTTGAATTACACTAACTTTAAGCTTGCAAATGTCGTGTTAGTTATAACATACTCGGTATCTGACATATCAGTCAAATTGTGTAGCTAAATCTAATATTTTGTAGGTAAACTAAAAGTTGCAATAATGATGTTAATTTTATTACAATGAGACATTAATCTTATACACTTGCAAAGTAAATGTGAAACATTTCTGATGACAACAGACCCTGAGAATATTGTGTGCAAACGTTAGAAACAAGTCTACACAAACTGTAGACTTAACTTATTCATTCATCATTCATTACAATCACTACATTTACCATAAAAATTACAAATTTATCACAGCCACATAATAATACTTTATTTTTAACTTACAAGAACTTTCACAAAAGTAATTAAACTAACCAATACAATTCACAAGGGACTTTACAAGGCAGACGTCATTTGGTAATACAGAAAGCAAATGTCAAAGACCTTGCAGTACAATCTTATCAAGACCAGACAACACTAGTAGACACAGTAATGACCGGCGTCCGTCCGGCTCCGGCATCATCAGCCGAATCGTAACAGATCTGTCATCGACAACTCAGCTTCAGGGGAAAGTAAATAAATAATAAATAAATAAATAATGCTGGACAATCCACACAGCACTATCTAGCCCCAAAGTAAGCTATTCAAAGCTTGTGTTATGGGTACTAGATAACTGATATATTTAATACATTATATACTTACATAGATAGATATTTTTTATTATACATAGAAAACACCCAGACCATCGGAACAAATTTCTGCAGATCGTACACAAATTTGTTCCAAGGCGGGAATCGAACCCGCAACCTCTTGCGTCGCAGGCAGGCTCTCGCCCGCTGTGCCACAGAGGTCGTCAAAAGTGGATGTATGATGTAACCCTTATGGGATAAAAATACAGTGGCACAAACCGAGATTAATATACTCTCTGTGAAGCTATTAACCATGGAGATGGATGAACTTTACAGGTGATTGCAATGTTTGCTTTATACATTCAAAATTATTTTGTTCAATCACACATAACTAGCAACTACAGCGGATTTAGTTGAAGTATGAATTCAAATAATCGTCAGTGGTCTGAAATAGAATCATATAGAAGCTAATGATAAATGCGATATGTGAGAATCTACAATCAATAACCCGGGGCTGTTATAATGGCTTTCCGAAATGGGCTAGTGCCAGCCAGAACTTAATTATGAAATGAGGGTAGCAATTATTATTATCTTGCCAGAGCTGCAACTGCTCATAAGCGGTGAACACATCAAAAGCACTTTTACTTCCGTTTTACACCAAAATAATATCTGTAAATACTGTATTATGACCAAAATAACATAATTATTCACAGTTTAAAACGGCATGAATAAAAAACCGGTAATGCGGCCATATTTAATATTGTATCGCCAACCGACCGGATCATACTAAGTGAAATTGTGTTCATGTTTAACTTATCTTTATTGAGCGATAGCACGAATAATTTAATGAAACATTCGACAGTTAGCTTGATTTTTTATGAACTGATAATTTAATAACTTCATCGAGCAAAAACTACAACATAATTAGGTACATCGTGTGTGTGATTAGTTTATAAAATGGACAGCCTCCCGGCAAGGTGCATGTAAAGTTACAATCAAGACAACAGAATTATAATCAATTATAAATAATTTAATTTACTTTACCATAATTATTTAATGAACATGAAATGTTATATTCTATTATTAATTTCCGAAAAACTAATCACATAATTAATAAGTGTTAAAAATATATACTTCATTTTACAAAAATAATCTCTTAAATATAAGTGATTAATTTTGTAAATGGTAAGATTCTATTAATAGTTTTCTCAAGGTTATTCTTGATATCCGCATCATTGTGGTCGCAGATTTCAAGTTGCATCATTAAGCCTCAATAACTTTTCCCATCAAACGACACGACACACCAATCATACTTATTGCAGGTAACCGCCGATCAATATCGTGAATTCGATAACTCGATAAGTTCGCAAGTACCGGACACTAACGGGCCACAATTTGCATCTCAACACGGCTTGTAAATCAAATTAAACGCCACCTACGATATTGATCAACTGACAGCGCAAATAAATAGCTGTAAGATTGATGAGGATCAACATACAGTGAAACATAAAATCGGACACTTAAACTGGTGTTTAAAGAGGTCAAGAGAGAAATTAGAACAAAACATTTGTAATGAAGCTTGATTATGGCTGGTTTTAGGAAAGAAAGACGATTGTTGAACAGCACAAAATGCTGATCGATGAAGATCGAGTAGGTACGGTTCGTTATACATTATTAGAGGAGGCTTCGCGCTAACCCATTCATGATAAACATCAAACGATTTATAAATAAGATATCGATCGTATAAACGCCTTCAATAATATTGTACTAACGCCTACAGGCCAACGGTAACTGTTCAGCCCTGCGACTGGCATTGTGAAAGTAGCGCGTCCAGGTGTCCGCGGGCGTACGCTTCATCTGTCCCAACAACACCTACTGCCTCTGATTTATCGTCCATTTTGTATGCGGCTATTACTCGAACAGCTATAATCATTTATTTGAACCGACAAGAAAATGCGCGAGATCAGTTTGAACTACTTGATCGGGTCCCGTACCACCATCTCTTAAAGCATTTATTTCAATATTACTTTCATGCCAATGTCTTATATCAACTGCAGCTTTATGACCAAAAAGTAAAGTAATATTAAATTCAAGAGATGGTAGTACGGGCCCAGAGCTAAACGTCGACTTTTATACGATACCTTTTACGAAGGGCAACAAGATCATAATAGAAGAATTGGAAATCGTTGCCTTGAATCTCAGTGAATATTAGAAACAAAAGTGGTTCCAAGAAAAGTACTGCAAAGATGCCAATACAATGCCATTAATAATGGATCAACAAGATCCATTATTAATGGCACGAAAGATCTTTGTGTCAGCAGCAATAACTTACGAAACACAACTGCTTTGAAATAATAGTAAGTCCTGCCAAATTGTACCATAAACGTTTTATAAGTAGAAGCAGACCACGTATTATTACAAAAGGTTCACATAAATATATTTGCTAAGCAAGAAGACACCTTCCCAGGAAAATCAGACAGAATCGAGGACGCAGATGATGATGATAGATGCACAATTATGAAACACGTTTCCGATGCATTCGGTATGGTAACTGACAAGAAAATCGTCGGGTTCACTGCAACAGAATTACCCAAGACTACAGCTGACTTTTGTAGAAAGCAGGTTTCCGGCGCTTGGGGTCCAGTTTAAAACTATAGCTAGGTATTACTCATTTGTGCTGGATGGGAAGAGTATAGAAGATCTGAAAGCGATAGCCTTGGATAAATTATGAAATGATAATTTGTAAAACTATGGTGTAGTCAAAGACTTCATAGTTGACATTGGGTATATTCTGTTGTTGCATTATCTTTAACTATACTTACTTTGACCGCGCTAAAATTTTAGCTGTCCTTGTATGTCAGTGTTTTTAGAAAGGGACGATAACATGCCTCAATGCCTCAAAAACAGTAGATGAAACTCATAACCCAGTTGGCATAGATTCCTGCTTTCTCCAAGAATATAGCTTAAGACAGCGATTGCATAAGATGTAGATCTAGCCTGACAATGATGAAATTAGGCATAGAATTATGAGAACGCTTCCACCGACAAAGAATCACGACGTATTATGAAAACTCTCCATAATATTGTTATGAGAAGTTCATTATAATAATTAAAATTCTTTAATTTAAAATGTTATTGTTTTTATTTTGAGATTGTAATATTAATTATGCGACAATGCACGGAAATCGCATCAAAATCTTACACGATACATTAATACTTGTTATGCCAATAACGTTTATTTTAGCCTTAAGTTCGAAGACTCGAAACTGACCACCCCTGCGAAGTCGCAAGAGACTGGCCACTAGAAAAGCACATACTTTTTAATCGCGGGTAACAACGCTGGGGGCGCTTCTTGAAATTTCTAAAGATACTAACCACCAGCTCAGCAAACTTGGCATCAAGCTCATCCTCCGGCGGCATGGGGTGCGTGGGGGTGACGGCCTGCAGTGCCAACCCCCCTTCGCCCCCCACCACGCAGTATGTGATCTCCGGGGGCTCGTCATTCTGGAACAAGGAACAATCAGTTCAGTTCAATGTCAAAATATCTTCTTATTTTTGACGTTTCAATAAGTTATTTTAAAAGATAGAGAGAGTGAGGAAGAAATATAAAGTACCTTAATTATTAATTATTCTCCTCTCAGCAATTGTCAAAAGATACTCAACTGGGTAATGAGTATAAAATACGTGTTTTTATTTAGCAAATCAGAATATTCAGTAAATTTATTTACGCCTCATTAAATCTTAACTTGAACGATTTGGTTCTCAGATACTAAATCTCTCTAAAACTAACTAGGTAAAGAAGACAACCATCTACCTAATGAATAAAAAAAACAAGTCCGCTTTGAAAACCTATCTTGTACGAGTATGCTCAAGAGTCTGTCAACAACCATCTTAAAGTACTCAACAACTCAACATCCAAGTTTTCAACTTTCACACGGACATTCATCTTTCTCATACACAATAGAATAATGAATATGAAGAGGCACCAAACATATGGACACTGCTTGAAATCCATACACAGCAGAACAATATAATTTAAATTCCAATTACACTGTCAGCCGTTTTTGTTTCGCCAAAAATAAATCAATGGGAGAACATAATCTGTTCACGTAATACCATCAGAAAAAAGAGCCGAGGCAATAAAATCATGATTTAAATTGCTAAAGCACGAAACGAGGAAGACAGTGATGGTTTTCTTCCTTAAAAGGTGAGGTAAAATGTGGACAATGAGGAAACAGACGGACATAACGAAAGAAAAAATCAGACAAACACTCGGAGGCGAAGTGAAGTATACATTAATTGATATAAACTGCGTGATTCGCAATTGCTCGTAATGTTGCTATTTAGCAGCAGAGCTAACTAGTCCTATATTTAAGTTTAAGCTATTCAAAGAAAACTAGATCAATTAAACAGATTCCTTGCTTCCTTGTACTAATTGAAAGTAGATCTCGAACGATAAGAGGCATTGTTAAACCACACTGGTTTCATTAATAAACTGTACATAATATGAGACGTTCATAATGGTTTCAAAAATAATAATTTCAGCACACAAAATGTTATTATGATTCCTCGTCACTGTAATAGAAATAATAGAAAAAAAAATTAAAATAAGAAATTATTTTTTAGATAAATTTAAAATCATTTTATTTTACATTTTTTCTAAACATACCTAGTTGTAGTAAAACTTAATAGTTGTAGTTTAAATTTGTGATCTAAAAGCTAGAAATATATTTCTTTGTAGCCAAGAAAATTGGTAATAACCAAAACCGTATTCACATATTTGTCTCCCAAATTGAACAAAACAAAATAATATTTCTGTGTAGCCAAGAAAATTGGTAATAACCAAAGTTGTCTTCACATATTTGTCTCCCAAATTGGACAAAACATTCCTTCATGATGTCACAATAAAGGAGCACCAAGTGTGCCAATGAATCATGTCGACCTTTAGGCGCCGCGCGCGGTGCATTCTGCGGATTGTATGAATTTGTATGGCATCGTCATCAGGGTCTCGCGAATCCATTGAGCTGAGAAAGTAGGGCTGCTGCAGTCGTTCAATCAATAATAATTTTATTCTATGTCGGAACAACTAATAAAATGAACAATTTTTTTTATACAACTAGCTGATGGAATAAGCAGACGGCCCACCTGATGTTAAGTGGCAACCATCACCACAAAGCATTGCGTAAGTCACGCACGATGGAACGTGCCCTACGATGCACTGCCCTGCGTCCATCAACTTGAGGCATACAGATGTTAAGCCTCATGTGCCTGTAATTACACCGGCGATCACACTTTTCAAACCGAAGCACAGCGAACTTTAGCGATTAATGTCACTAACAACGAATATGATAAGTTGACTATAGTGCAACAAAAAATATTTTAGAAAATTATACAGGTCATAATAAAGCAGCTCATCAAAATCGGTAACTGTTTAAACAGTGCACTTGTTGAGTCTTATCGAGATAGACGAATATTAAAATAAGGAAAGTATCACACAAATAATTAATAAAATATTTCCACTATCATCCAAGAAAGTCAAGTTTACCAATGAACTCAGTTGAGCAAATAAATCCTTATCAGTTTATGCAAGAACAAACACTAAGCAGGTCATGAGCAGTGCAACAAATATTTACCGAAAGAACAATGGAATTTTAGCTGCTGATTATGAAAACAAAGTATTTATATTTGAAACGAAACAGGCAAAATTATAAACATACCAATTTCGCATGTCATAAACTACGTTAGACGAGTAACAACTGGTATGAACACCAGATAAAAAAACACTAGTTCAGAAAGTGTTTTTAAACAAGGTTTATCAAGGTAAGTTTTCGACAGTAGGTAGTCTTATTTTGACGAAAGTATTACAAGATATATTGTGAAAAAAAAATTAATATGCAGACAGGTTATGGCAGGATATAGATGCGTACCTATTTAATCTTGAAGATAAATTATAAATAAATAAATAAATAATGCTGGACAATCCACACAGCACTATCTAGCCCCAAAGTAAGCTATTCAAAGCTTGTGTTATGGGTACTAGATAACTGATATATTTAATACATTATATACTTACATAGATAGATATTTTTTATTATACATAGAGTACACCCAGACCATCGGAACAAATTTCTGCAGATCGTAACACAAATTTGTTCCAAGGCGGGAATCGAACCCGCAACCTCTTGTGTCGCAGGCAGGCTCTCGCCCGCTGCGCCACAGAGGTCGTCATGAAGATGGTTTGTAACTGCTAAACTAAGTTTAGTTGTCTACCGAAGTAGCTTAAGAGCTAGGGCTTTTGAAAGCCTCCTCATTGCCAGTGCTCCCAGGGTTAACTCACACACATTGTAAGCCTACAATGAACCCTTTACAAGTGAGCCACGCTATTTTTACAGTCTCATAAAACATAATTTACGATATAACGAGTGACAACCCTAGTCCTTAAAGGAGTATTCCCGTCGATGACTTCACCGAGACTGGTCCGTTTCGGGCGAATGGACCAACTAATTTGCAAGACGGCGACTTTTATAGGAATTTATGATTTCAATACATTTCTTGAAGGGTTAATGGACTTGGGGCCACTTCCTGTAATACTGGTTCGGGCTTTATTACGCTAACGCGTACTCTAATAAAATTAGTCTTAGAAAATCATTATGAGCAACAAGACCTAACCAAGTAAAATCAAAATCGACACACCATACCGTGCAATTACTTAGCACTTACGTTAGACTTAGCACCTTTCCCGCTCTTCCTTCCGAATGAGAAACTATAGCTTTTCGATTTCACCATAGTCACTGATAACTTTGCAAGCTACGAAAATTTCACCATTGTCTCAAACTGGCTACAAAATATTTCACAATCGTCAATCAAAATTTATAAACCCCTGACTTTTATTATACTTCCAGGTGCAGGTTTAATATTGGAATTCAATAATATTGTTTGTTTCTGGTATCCTCAATGACGTTACTCATTATCGGTAGCGTGAGTTATACTAATTTAACTGGAAGTCGAAGTCGTTGGATAAGCTTATCGCCTTGCTTGTTTGGTTTCAGAATACAGAATTCCTTGTGACGATTTCGAGTTATAATTTATATTGTGGATGAGTAGGAGGGTGCCCGGAACGTTTTCAAGATAACCCATTGATACAATTTGATGGGTATGGGTATAAAATATGGGCCAGAATTGTATGATTGTTATTATTTAATTTATTATCTACCTCATATGTTATCATAATACCAGTTGCAAGAGTACTAGAGCTCTTTGTGAAGGGCTCGTCCGGGGAAGTACTACCACCACGCCTTTTTCTGCCGCCAAGCAGCAACGCTGTGTTTCGGTTTGAAGAGTGTGGTCGCCGGTGTAATTACAGGCACATGAGGCTGAACATCTGTATGCCTCAAGTTGATGGACGCAGGGCAGTGCATCGTAGGGCACGTTCCTATTTTGCGTGACCTACGGGGCAATGTTTTGTTTATAGGTGATGGTTACCACTTAACATCAGGTGGGCCATCTGCTTGTTCCATCAGCAAGTTGTATAAAAAAAAAAAATGAAAAAAAAAAAAAGTTATTAGACTGATGATGAAACACTAAAAATTTGATAAACTACTTCATTAATATGATACGCTAGAATACGTCTCAATCAACTAACGACATTTGTGACACGACAAATCACTTCCTGCACTCATCGAACTATTGTGTTGCTCTAATTGCATTCATTGCGTATTTATTACGGGAGGTATAATAAAATAATTAGGTACATGACTCAAAGCTCCTTTTTTATGGGAAAAAAGTCATGAAACAAGCTGATGATCTGATGTTAAGTAGTTGTCTATCAAACAGTAAGTACATAGACTCTATATTGAAATCAACAACATACGTCTGCATACATAACATACTTACTATGAACTATGGTCATACTCGTAACACTTGTCACTCACCAGATAAAATGTTGGCCTTATAAATAACAGCAAGTCCTTCACCATCAGGTTGTGTGTCCAATCCAATTTCCATTGATTATTTATTATTTTTTTATTATATTACTATTCCCACGGGATAAAAAGTAGTCTATGTGCTATTCCAGACTATAATCTATCTCTGCTAAGTTTCATCCAGATCCATTCAGCCGTTCCGGCGTGAAAGAGTAACAAACATCCATCCATCCATGAAAACTTTCGTGTTTATAATAGTAGTAGGATCACACCCCATAATTCCCTACCAACTAAATCATACCTATCATTAAATTATCGAACCTTCACCATCTAAAGAACCTGAATCAGAATCAGTAGGTATTGCGCAAAACGTTCCGAAAATGTTCTGATTCGTAACTAGCTTATTGTTGTTTAGACGTTTCGATCTCATCGTTTGATTCATTTCATTAGATTCAATGTATTGTTGGCCCAACTATTGAACTTGAACTGTATTGCCGTCAATAGAAGTAATTGTTTAGTTGATCTTACAATTCCAGTTAAGTACTGATTGTAATCATTTCAATCGTTCAAACGGTTCATTAGTGTAATCTCTGAATTCGCTGTCAGACTGATGCTCTTCATTATTCCATTGTTATCATACTTCAAAAACCAGTATTTCGTCCTAAGATGAATGTACAGTTTCAGTCGTGTTTACTCATTCATCATACCTACCTATTTCGCCGATCCAATCGTAGCGCCCTTGGTTTTAAAAAACTATTGCTTTGAGAGCAATCTTCTTTAATTCTCACCACATTCGCCAATTCTAATTTCGAATCATGCACCCGCTAATTCCACCGCAACACCCATCCATGCCTTGTAAATTGTTTTATGTCTCTACTTTCCAACGAGTTCTAATACAGTCGTCGACTAAGGGCACGGAACATGATGATTTAAGATACCTACAACTTTTTAGTAGAGTGGTTAAATGGCAATTTACGAGATGCAGCATCTATTGACATTCAAAATGATTTATGGATAAAAATTAATTATTAAGTTTGATTTCTTGTTTTTTGCGCGGTTTGGAATATTCTTGAGATTTGTCTGACATTTTTGCATTCACACTAATTTGATAAAATAAAAAAAAGTTACTACTCGATTAATGACTGGTATTTAAAATGCTAAATATAAACTATATTTACTGCAAACAATATACATACCTATTCATAATAATCACAAGCGTTTTTACGATGCCATGGTAGCATTGCCTTACTGGATGATGATCCGCCGAGAATTATATAAACCGTTCGCTCTTTGAAAGTATATTCCTATCATAAGAATATTCAGTTTTAAAGCTTATGCTTATGTCTGTACAACGCCAAGGGTCAGTTCCATCAGTTCCATGGTTGATGGTGCGATCAGAGTGGTGAAATTGGAAATTTACAAAGTTAAGATGATTCCTATCCAGGTTTGAGGCCTTACCAACCGGCGATGTAATGAATTGGAACTACTTTTCAATATTTTTTTGTATACATACCTAAAAGGTGCCCAAATAAATTGAAATTTATGTCGCTATATTAGCTAGTCAAAAGCACAATGTTTCTAATCTGGGACGCCTATTCGTAAAGTTTTAAATATTTGCAAGTTCCAAAACGCTACTCTTGATACATACAGTTCTTAAAAATAAAGAACTAGGTACCTAGTTAGTTGTTCGGCAGGAGAAAGTTTGGTACTTCCAGAATACAATACCAAAAAGCGACAAAAAAAAGAAACTTGGCTACTTCAGAAGCGGTAGATTTAATGCAAGAACCTACCCCAACACCAATAAAAGAACATAAAATTATATAAACTAATAAAAAATAAATTAAATCTCGAACGATTATAAATTAGGTAGATTTTAGAAACGTCGATAAAATACAAATTTCACTGATACGCATGTCATCAACCCCTGAACTAGCCGCAAGGATCCTTCAAGCGACGAAACATCCAACTCATTTACACAAATTATGTAAATTATGGCCACACGATCGTTTAAAACGAATGTCACAATCCATTTCTCTTTTGTAACATCAATATGTAATGATTAGTGAGCGGGTCAGAAGTAGGTTTTAATATCGAAGGCTGCTATCACTGCTGCTGCCTGCTGCATGTCACTCAAAGCTTGTGTTATGGGTACTAGATAACTGATATATTTAATACGTTATATACATACATAGATAGTATTATTATGCATAGAAAACACCCAGACCAACGGAACAAATTTCTGCAGATCCTACACTAATTTGTTCTGAGGCGGGAATCGAACCCGCAACCTTTGCACCGCAGGCGGACTCGCGCCCGCTGCGCCACTGAGGTCGTCAAAATAAAAGACCTGCTTACATTTGGCCTAGATAAGAAGAAAAATAAAGCCATGAATGCTAACCTTCAGTATTGGAGAGGCAAAGATAAGATATCAAAATGAAGACAACAATTTTACCGAAATGTTACTGGTTTTTGTCACTTTAAAACGGACTTCTGTGTGTTCAGGATCTGAGTTCCTCCGCTTGATGTTTATGATAAATCTATATGAATTATTCATCATAATCTTCTCAAATAGAAACGTTAGGTGTGTGACATAGTGTTATGCAAAGCATCGCTGGTAAATCCTTCATTATGGAACAAATAAATCACCATATTAATGAGCATAACAGACCAATTCATAGTCCTATAACGAATGCTAGTATATTTTAAATTAGCAGTACTTTTTCTAAAATCTCAACAATCTGTCGTGTGTTCGTCATTACCAGAGTAAAGGATCGACCACACCTGCGCGACCAAAGCGACTGCGAAGCGGGAGCGTCTGCGGAGCAGGTGTTGTTGAAGCCTAATACCTGGATAGAAATTATGTACAGCGAGGTTCACAAGTAACTTTATAAGGCCTTATATTCGAAACTGATTGTGAACATTGCACATTTATGCTTAAACGAAACTCCACACAAGTACATATTTCTTCATTGAAATCCAGTTTGTACTTCCAGATTCTAATTTATGGCTCCACTAACAGTTCTGTCCGGCTTTCGCAAGCCTCCAGAGTCCACTTGTTGTCCTAATAGCCCTAACAATCCACCAGACACAAACTGTGCCAATTAACTGCCAATGAGTACCTTGTATCCTTGATAATTTATAGGAGAACGGTGAAAGTACGTTATGAATGATCTCAGCACCCGATACTGCAGTTTATATACTGCGGTCGTATTTGCAACAGCTTGCCGGCTCAGTGTCTGCCAGACCAACGTCAGGCTGGTTCGAAATGCGCTAACTACTAACTAGTATTAGGATGATTCACGCTACACCGTGTCGCGACCGGGCCGTGCCCCGGCCGGGACACGTAGACCGTGCGCCGCGCCGGCTGGGCCAGTCATTCATGTTATAGTACCCGCCAAACTTCTTGGCCAAACGACCTTGAATGAAAAAAAAACGAAAAATAGGTCTCTTTGGTTTTTTTTTTTTATACAACTAGCTGATGGAACAAGCAGATGGCCCAATGGTGCGAAGAGTGCAAACCTATCCCCTGCCACCTCGCGCGATGGCCAAGAAGTTTGGCGGATACTATACACCGGGGCCCGGGCTGTTTGGGTGTATTATTTGCACGATTAGTGTGGTTTTGTTAGGGCCGGACCGTGCCGGAGCCGGGAAACAATACCCATCGACATTTCAACGCAGTGCCCCGGCCGTGCCCGGTCGGCGCACGGCCCGGTCGTGCCACGTTGTAGCGTGAATCATCCTGTATGCTTTGTACCGGAGAATTGACGTTAAAAATAACGAAGATCGTTGAATGTTTCCGATCACCCTCCCCCCCCCCCGCCCCCCCAGGGCCCATTTAAGCATTACACGCTTTATGAAAAGAACAAATAATGCGATCTACAATGTAACTAGATCATCTACTGTGAGATCACCATGTTCGTGGCATTAAGAGCTGGTAACCTGCGTTCTACGTCAAATATAATACAGTATGCCGATACTGGGGTGTTGGGTTACTAGCGGTGCGACTAAGGCGTTCCGGAACAATTCTCTACGGTTTTATAATAAATGTAGGCCTTTACCACAGGATAGAAATAAGTACCACACCTCTAGTTCATTTGCATTAACAAGCCAGGGGTTATAGTATTTGTTTCTGGGTAAACACTATGTGGTTTAAACGTTCTGTAGATTCAGATCAGATTAGATGCGTTGACTGTTTCAGTCAGGACTTGCAACACAAGCTCGTCTGGGGAATTATTGCTACCACGCCCTTTTCAGCCGCCAAGCAGCTGTGTTTCGGTTTGAATAGCGTGATGCCGGTGATGTAAGTACAGGCACATAAGGCTTACATACAGAAGGTATGCCCAAGCTGATGGACGCAGGCCAGTGCATCATAGAGCACATTCCTGACGTGCGTGTCTTACGAGGCAATGCTTGGTTAGGTGATGGTAACCAAAAAAAACAGGATTGACAAGTACAAATAAACTAGTTGCACCCAGCGGTTTCACCCGCGCAGATTTAAATCCCGGTATTCCTGATAAAAATTAGCCTATGTGTTATTCCAGACTATAATATCTCTCTCTGCGAAGTTTCATCCAGATCCGTTCAGCCGTTCCCGCGTGAAAGTGTAACAAACATCTATCCATCCATCCATACTTACAAACTTTACAGATAAGTAGGTATTTTGACTTTTTTTTACAGATAAGTATTATGAGGTTTCATCAAACATTCTATAACATCGTTGCTCTGAGACCATTGAGACTGTTCTCCCAGAGGACATACCTATATAGGTTTTGCACTGCTTTGGCTTTAAGAGGGCGATGACAAAACCCTTTGCAGGATTAAATGACAAGACTGCGAAGAAGCCTCCTCCATCCATATTAGTAGGATAATCAAATGCTGGACAATCCACACAGCACCATCTAGCCCCAAAGTAAGCTACTCAAAACTTGTATTATGGGTACTCGATAACTGATATTATATAGTACTTAGATAGATATTTTTTATTATACATAGAATACACCGAGACCAACGGAACAAATCTCTGCAGATCGTACACAAAATTGTTCCGAGGTGGGAATCGAACCCGCGACCTCTTGCGTCGCAGGCGGACTCTCGCCCGCTGCGCCACTGAGGTGGTCCATTGTCCAAGCAGGAACCATTAACAGTGCGGATGGACTGACCTGCAAGCACGGGCACAGCGGCCACCGGCGGCGCAGTGCGTGCGGCATCTTCTTGCGCGGCGGGTCCGTCGCCGGCGGGGGCTCGCCGCAAGCCCAGCGCACGAGCCGCGCGCGCGCCGCCTCCGCCGCCTCCACGCCGCGCGACCACGATGGCACGCTCTGCGGAACAAAACAATACATACATTACATAACTGTTCCCATATTACCTACATGGGACCGCACACCTCACGCTAAACCTTAATGGGATGTTTTTTTTTATACAACTAGCTGATGGAACAAGCAGATGGCCCCCCTGATGTTAAGTAGTAACCATCACCTATAACAAAGCAATGCCTCGTACGTCACGCACGATAGGAACATGCCCTACGATGTACTGCTCTCGTCCATTAACTTGAGGCATACAGATATTAAGCCTCATGTGCCTGTAATTACATCGGCGACCACATTCTTCAAACCTAGACACAGCGGTGCTGCTTGGCGGCCGAAAAAGGCGTGGTGGTAGTACTTCCCTGAACGAGCCCTTCACAAAGAGCTCTATTACTCCTTAAAAAATTTACTACTCTCTACTCTAGTTGAAGGACGGAGAACGGTCCATCCACTAACAACACGTCTAAAACAAACAATGCTTTCACGGTGAAAGCCATGTCCAGCATCGTACTTCAATTTAATTTAAAGTTTTCCCAAAGTGTTTGACCTTGACTGCAGATGTAACCAATTCATGTTGCGGTGTAACATACTCATGTTGAGTGCATATTTTATGCATTCAGATACGAAACCTGTACAATTTAGGTCACTAGCATCAATATATAGCAATAACGAGATTTTGAAGCAAGACCTACAACCTCAATGTTATTTGGTTTAAATATGTCGGATAAATGGATGCGCTTAGTAATGAGTGTCCTTACATTCAAATATTTTAAAAGTTGAACATGAACGAACGAGGGAATGAGTTCGTTCATCATCAGTTGGAAACCTTTAGTGCAGACGCGTATAGAAATATAAACCAAAACATTGTGGCCATGATACAAGCACCGTCTATGTATGCACCGCTGTAATCTCTGTCAAGGACACTGACATCGTTGCAATGCCAGCGAACAGAACAGCTGTCAGGGCACGCGAGCGTTATTCTCACGTAATATAACGGAAACTCAATGGTGCTCTACTACGTAGTAAAAGTGAAATGATCGATCGTGCGATGACGAGCAGGTTATTGTCTTCAATGTTTTCACTCATCAAATTGAAAAACGTTTTCAGCTGTCTATCACTATCACTACATAGTATAAAACAAAGTCGCTTTCTCTGTCCCTATATCCCTATGTATGCTTAAATCTTTAAAACTACGCAACGGATTTTGATCCGTTTTTTTTAATAGATAGAGTGATTCAAGAGGAAGGTTTATATGTATACCTAATACATGCATGATATGTGCACCCGTGCGAAGCAGGCGCGCGCGGGCGCGGGCGGGTCGCTAGTTGCATATAAAAGTCCCTGTAAATATCTAGGACGAAAGATCTAGAGGCTTCCCGATTGTATTTTAGGCAAAAATATTCATTACAAATATGTATGCGAAATATTTTTTTATATCCTCACCTCGCACAAATATTTACCCGAAATACGTAGTTTTTTAGAGAAGTACAGAAGGAAGCCAGAAGCGCAAGATATTAACAGTAGTATAACATTGAATCATCAATCATCATAGAATCAAGCATCTTGATCTGTTCCTTTAGTTTTCTCGCAAGTGTAGATTATGTTAATCAGCACATGCTGCAAGTTAAAAAGCGAAAACATTAAACTTTCTTCCGGCAGGCTTCGATGACGCAACGTTTCGGAATAGGAAACATCCGAGATGGGAAATCTTGTGTTTTAGAAAAACTAGTACGATTTGTATAAATATTGATGCTGGGAGAAGTATCATTATTCTGTATATGATTTATGCGGCTGAGCTCATCATTAGATCTCGTTAGGTTCATTTCTGTGATTAATAGAAAAATTCGTTTATGTATAAATGAATACGTTTCATTAATTTGAAGCTGTTAGAAATGTCCAGTAATGTTCATTTTTAATTAAGAACAATAAAAACGCAACTCAGTCATACAAAATATGCTGACAACAACATCGTTTGATATTTTTTTTCTTTAATAAATGAAGAGTTGCTAAGAAGGAACGAAGAAGATCGTAACATATGTGTATAATGAAACTTCAAGAAGACCAGAGATTAAGAGCTGAGAGATATGACTAGGTCAGACAGCAAGCAGCTAAATAAAGCTTGTTATTAACAAACCGACTGTTAATGTCTATATAAAAGCACTTAAATAGGATTAATCTGAATTAATAACTAAGGAAGGAAGCTATTGCCCAAATAAAACTTGAATAACTTAAGATTTCATCAATACAAAAACAAATCTACAGTAAATATGATTTCGTTTAGTTCGTGAATATGATTAGGTTACGCAAGTCAATCCACCTAGCTGTCCATTAACACAGTAACCTCACACCTCAACATTCAGCGTGACAAACATACGATGTAAATCAGCTAAAGTAATTATCTAATCGCATTTCGCAGCTAAAACATAATTGCCTAACGGAATATGTCAAAAAACATACAAATTCATAATCGTTGAAAATGTCACGGCCATATCATCACAAATCTTGATAGCATTAATAAGATGCGGTTTGTCGTTTATACAAAATAGTGTATTTGATGAAACATTTATCAAATTTGATAAATACTCTGAGATTTTTTGTAGATATCATAAAACATTCAAGAGATGAGCCTTCTGTCTTGTCTGTATGCATTTACAATAGGGTCTTCTTCAAGAGTTAGTCATGTCAGTTTTCTAAGCTAGAATTTAGCCCGAGGGCACCTCAGAAAAACTTTATAATATAACAATAAAATATTATTAATTGCCCAGTAAAGCTAGTAACATGAAGTCAGACGGATATAAATTACCTATATGAAAAAGATAATAATATTATATTTTTTATAAACACTCAGTCAATGCTCTGGTTCTAAGTTAAATAAAATGAATATGTTGCAGGAACTGTTAATGTTTCTCAAAGAATCTAAATCGGTTACATAAACAAAGTAGTCTATAAATCTGCAAGCGACATTTAGGGGCATTCTCTTGAATTCCTGTGAGAAATAAGATAATAATAGTGTAGTTCTATTTATGTTAATGCATTCAATAATTCAATCATACATAATGCATGTAATAAGGCAATGGACAGACACAATTGCAATCGAAGCGAACTGTGTCATTATCTGACAAATCTTTTATGTGGAGGCATGTGGTTACATTTCGTTAATGCATCAGTCATTTTAATGTTATTATCTGAACTAATTTACATTAGACTACTGGAGTTATTTACAACATTTCTGACAAAACTGTTCAATGTTCGTACACATCAACATACTATTGAGTTACAGTTTAGACACGCTGAGGGATGTTTATCTTATAATTTCCGTCTTTGTTACTTTATCACTTCTCAGTTATTTGGTGAAGTGAGGTAATCTCATTCAGTTCCTTCACTTTCGCCAAATATGTATCTTCATCATAAATCAGCATGATTTCTATAATATCATGTTGTACGATCTCACTTTTCCTCTCACTCTCACCTTTCATATCAAATTAACAAACGAGATGTACATCAAGACGACGGTCAAGTCACGTATTTTGTTCTAATAACATTGCGCAACGTAATGAGGTCACAACACTAGTTGGCTAGTGATGTAACATTATTATTGTATCTATGTATCCGGCTGCTGCTTCCGACTATGCACTGCTGGTTCGTTTGGTTGCAAGCCCAGTTTGCTTATTGGAATACTAACACGATTCGTTATCTAAGAAGAGTTATGCACTCGACTAATAATTGATTTCTGTAACAACTCCCAATTAAACTTTCATAAATTAGTGCTGGGTTGATTCCGCAAACGATAGTGCAAAGAATTCTTAAGTCCTCGTTAAAATATAATCAAGATTTACATTATATAAAAAAAAACTCACGAAGTTGAGTGAAACTATTGATGCCTTACTTACACAACAAAAACCATAGTAAGTAGGCACTTAGCATACCGAAGGGTTCAAAGCCAAATTGCAACACTCCAAAATTATTCTTAACGTTTAGACTCTCGACCCAATTACTTTTATTAACTCAAGCTTTGCGTATTACTCAAGTTTCCCTATACCTACTTAGAATAAGACAATAAAGATCGGATCTAGTTTCAAAGAAAGATTGCGAAGGTTTCTTTTGAATTTAAAGATCAAGGTTCGCTATTGTGACCTTTATGTAGCAAATGTGCTCTAAATTGTTTCGATCGAGCTATTAGGAGTAATTTAAAAACATTAGAACCATGGTTTTGTATTGTAGCTCTCATCGATAATCAGTACAATGCATATAAGAATCACCATCTCTTATCAATAAGCTTTTTCTTCATAATGAATCTCAGCGAGACGTGCTAGTGACTTCATTACATCTGCAGATCGAGATTGATATTTTGCATTCAAGATGGACACACTGGTTTTATTATCTTCATGTTCAATTTAAGGTCCGGCTGTATGACTATATGTGACATGAATAATTCAGTTGGCATCGTTTACTTTCAGTAGTCAACGGCCCCATATACACTCATGGCAAGGGTCCGATAGGTGCTGGCCAAGTTGTATGAGACTGGAAGTTTTGGCGGCGAATGTTTGGTACTAGCCATGTACTAGCAGTACACAATCTCAATGGTGACTAATGTAAGACTTTTGTCACCATCCAGATTCCCAGTTGCTATTGTAAGTCATCTGCTTCTTGTATGATAAAGTGTACCACGTCCATGAATGATATCAGAAATAACTACCTCGGGATACTATGTACTTGCCACGAGCCTAGCCGCACTCTAGTGATGTCAATTTATTGCGTCTATAAAGGCCTAGGCCTAGGAGCACCGGTGGTCTAGTGGGAGTGACCCCGCCTTCCGATCGTAAGGTCGCAGGTTCGAATCCGGTCGTGCACCAATGGATTTTTCTATCGAAAAATTTATGTGCGCAATGCCAGTGCTCTTAAACGGTGAAGGAAAACATCGTGAGGAAACCAGTTAGTATTCTAACAGCGGCGATGGGCTTGCAACCTGTCACGTATGGAATACTAACTACTGCAAAATGTGGGTATGTGCCAAATGTAATGTTTGGACGTACCTCTGACTACCCCCCTTAGACATCCTCAAAAGAATCTTGAATTAGTACCTACTTGGTACTGGGAGATCTGAAGGGATATCTACCGTGCCTGGGGATCAAAGTCGTGAAGCTGTTTCAGTTTCAGTTTATAAAGGCCTGTTTACGTTGTGTGCTACTACACTATTTGGATCACGGAACTCTGTAATGGACTTTTTATCGAGATCTAGCGGAGAAGCTAATTGAGTTATGGTGCAAAAAGCGATATTCTTGAATTGATTGAAAACGAGATGTTATTTATGGGTAATCAGAAGGCAAGAATAAGAAAATGAAGATAAATTGCTAATTTATGCGATACCTAAACAAAATAGGTAAAGAACTAGGGCGATGCTATAACAGCCAAATTTTTTATGAGCTTCCAAATTATTTCATTTGCCTCGAAAAGATTTAAGATCAATAAATAAGCCAGTATTCAACACAAACTCCAATAAAACGTTGCATAAGGGAATTTATAAATAAATTAATAGATTCGTTAAAAACTAATTCTGATGTAATAAAATTTACACTAAATGGTAATAATGGTAAAATAGTAGGCAAGTAGGTAACCCAATATTGCATCATGATAGCTAAGTGATTTTATAAGGCTGCCATTTAAATTGTTGCTTGTACTTATTATAATGACACTAACACCCGCTCGTGATTCCGATCGTATGGTAACCTCCTAAAAAAATAAAAAGAAGCCAATATGTTAGCAATATAATATTCCAGGTCACGAACATACATACATGCAAACATTCGCATTATTTTTATTAGTAATTATTATAATGTGATAATAATTTATTCATAGGTAAAAGGTTGAATACTGCGCAAGCTTAACCAAAGCATTAACTTTTAAGAAATCACGACGAAATATAAAAAGACAAAATATAAAAAGAGGTGGTGGTAACGAAACTTTTGAAACCAAAACATAGGCTTTTTGTCATCAAGAAGGTTTCAAGAAGGAAGGTATCTCATTTATTAGGATTTTTCCTACTTTTATCTTGATTCTCCTATATCTCCTATTTCAATGTATTTTTTCTATGTTGTACACCTTTCCACTACAATAATCAGCTCTCTCTATCCTCTAAGGTTTGCTGGGAGAAAAATCTATCTAGAGTTAAGCTTGTTTTTGCTTTTGACTGCAATATCTTTTTTGTGTTAATTATTTTGTATATAATAAAAAATAAAAAAGGTTATAGAAGCCGCAGTAGGTATTGTAGAAGGTAGGTAGAATAGATATGTACTAGGAAAGAGATGTAGAAAGCCTGGTAGGGGAGCCACATATACCTACGACTGTACGTAAAATACAATTTATAATTTAATAGCTCCAAGTTGATACCAAGTAATATAATCTACTCTACTACACAGTTGACATATGAACCGCAAACGTAATTACAGCAAATTACTCGATTCCAATTTGTTGTGATGGGTACTAACACCTAGATCGCTAATGATTAATGCAGCCTATTGATGACTTTGGGTTTTGATTGTCACTTTCGGAATGGTGATGTCAAAGTGTCAAGGGTTTTGTCGCAAATTTAATTTGTTTGTAATTACTTAATTGTTTTGTTGAACGTTTGATTGGGGTGACAAAATGGCCCTCAATGTCACTATAATACGCAAACTCAAGCAATTACGTATAGGTAGACGTATTTTATGGCTTCATATTGGGTGGGCTTAATCCGTTTTGCGCAGCTACATTTGAAACGAAAAATAGATCTACATCTGGTAGCCCAAATAAACTACAAAAATAGTAAAAATTTCGAGCAACGTTCGTTAATTTTGACAACCTCAGTGGCGCAGCGGGCGAGAGTCCGCCTGCGACGCAAGAATTTGCGGGTTCGATTCCCGCCTCGGAACTAATTTGTGTACGATCTGCAGAAATTTGTTCCGTTGGTTTGGGTGTTTATGTATAATAATATATATATATATATATATCTATGTAAGTATAATGTATAGTATAATGTATTAAATATATCAGTCATCTAGTACACATAACACAAGCTTTCAGTAGCTTACTTTGAGGCTAGATGATGCTGTGTGGATTGTCCAGCATTATTTATTTATTTATTTAATGTCAACAAGTCTAGATCACTTATAAGAATAATATACCACTTAACCTACTTGTCCCATAAAACCTCGTAAAAAATCAAAAACCAGTGCACCTTATGACCCCTGCCGAGTGCTCTCGTTCCAACGATCGGGCATCACCGCATCACCACCTGTTCGGAGCACGTACATTGGGAGTTCCTCAGAAGAGCAGCAGTCACTTTCACCTGCACATCCCAGCGCCATCATATTAAGGTGTGTTTTCGGAATCGGTGCATGATGATGTGCAAAAAAGCTAGATTGAGCGACTTTCAACATGACTCCGGACTGTTTTATGAACATAAACTACGAGAAACCATTCAGATGACTTGTGCTGCCACAAGACATTTCGAGTTTTGAGTTATTTTATCTTTAACACCATTGATATAAGCCGATGCTACATGCCAGAAAAAATGGACTGGAATTCGGCGAGCCATGTAAAACTGGCGTGAATCTGGTAGATTACTAGGTGATTTTAGCTTAAGACGTTTCAAAATGAGTGCAAAAGAACATAAAATATGAGACTGAAAAATCATCATATATTCCAATACCAAATCACCAATTCACCAATCTTAATATCGTTCAAATTTTTCAAATTCAAATTCAAAATATGTTTATTCAATAAAATCACAAGGACCATCTTGAAACGTCTTAAAAGCTAGGTGACTCTAGTGCCAGTTCCACGCGACCAACGCTAGTTCTGGTCGCTGTCGCCGGTCGCAGCATTCAAACCTCGGCTTTCGTCTCCTACGTGTTCACCCTGACAATGGCGCCCTCCTGACATACATCAACATTCACGGTCGCACGAAAGTCGCTGATAGCCATTGTCCGTACGCTTTATGTCCCCGAGTACTATTGTTTTGGTGCTGATAAAATTATTAATCAGCGATTGTTTGACACATATAATAGCTGAATGGGTTTGTTAATGGGAAAATTGACGAGTTTGATCATAATCATAGCTGACCAAAGGTGTAGCTGTGTAAGTAGGTAATAACAATTTGTTCAATCCTTTTTTTAACCCGTGAGAAGGCGCGCTATGAGCAATTTGCTCACACAAAAATTGATTGCAAAAGTTTTTGGTGATCCTGACTTCATAGCGTCCCGAGCGCCTAGGTACCTTCCTAACTATTCAGCCCCTCTCCTCTCGTGCAACTTACGCGCCGTTCAGTCCCGCTGGGTCCGCGCAGTGAAGCACTTGAGGAGGCCCTGCATCGTCGCGCGGCAATTTACTCATCGCGCGCCCATCCACGTAAGTTTTTTTTCGTATCAAAAAAATGTTATCATGTTTTTCTTATGTATTATTTTGTCAATTTGTATTAAATTGTTTATATCTTCAGATCTCAAATTCCTAATGAAGCGATTTGTGCCGATTCCTACGACTACTGCAGAGCCTAGGCCAAGTGGATTCTGTGCGATATGTCCTAGACGTAAGAATAGACGGTCAAAAAAAGCTTGCACTTTGTGCAAGAAATTACTCTGCACCGAGCACATAACGTATATGTGTTCAATGTGTTTCGAGAGGCACACTTGTCCTGATCTCATGGAAGAGTAAAGGTTTTAGTTTTAATTTACCAAATTATTTTTATTGTGATTTTTTTGAAGACTGCCAAAGATAGTAGGTCTAAAATTAGTTAATTTGTTATTTGTAGTAGAAGTTGCATTTATGTTTCATAGTTTTAATTAAATATCTTGTTTTCATATTAAATAAATGTTGTTTTATTAATTATGAACCCATTTACAGCCTTAAATACTAATATTGTAGAAATATAAGCATTTAAAGTATTGTGAGCAATTTGCTCGCGCGCGCCTATCCATGTAACAACATTAGGCGCGCCTTCTCACGGGTTAAAGCTGTTTAAATGAGAACTGTTTTGAATTAAGTTATATAGATTAATCATCACTATCACTACATAGTATAAAACAAAGTCGCTTTCTCTGTCCCTATATCCCTTATATGTATGCTTAAATCTTTAAAACTGCGCAACGGATTTTGATGCGGTTTGTTTTAATAGATAGAGTGATACAAGAGGAAGTTTTGTATGTATAATACATGCATGATACATGCACAGACGGGACCTGAAAACCATTGTGGGAACCTTAACGGGTCACATTCCCTTAAATAAACACCTATACAAAATCGGAGCCACAGACAGTCCACTCTGCAGAGGATGCCTATCCGAAGAAGAATCAGCTGCCCACGTAGTCCTGGAATGCGAGGTAGTAGCAACTCAACGACAAGAAATCCTGGCCAACCCCAGGTCACTCCTCCAAGCCTGCGAAGCACCCAGGAAACTTCTGCGCTTTTGGGAGGAGTTGGGCTGGCTACAGATATAGCCAGCACACCCTGACGCACAATGGACCAACCTTGAGTCTAAGTGCGGAAAAAGGAGTCCAATTACATTACATTACATTACAATGCATGCATTATATAGTAGAAAAACAATCTGCACCCGTGCGAAGCAGGTGCGCGCGGGCGGGTCGCTAGTTAATCAATAAATAAGCATTTTCAGTACGTCTACTGTTTTGGAATTTCTGTATATACCAAGAAATACATGTTGTCTCACATCTACCACTTAATCCATACGTCGACTTGCATCTTATCAGAGTTCGCATCAGCCGCAACAGTTCGCTAAATGTCGAATGCAAAGTTCACGCGAACAATACTCGGTGTTGAAACGGCTTTAATCATTCGTTCTGCATAAATTGAATAGCTCGGTCGATAAGGATTTGGAGCGGGATCTGTTTGGAAATTAGATTTATTGGGTTTAACAGGTTCAACTGTTGTTGGGTGTTGCTTTGTCGCACGTTATTAATAGTCTGTTGTTTGCTTTAAATTTTTTTTTTTCCATATCGGATAGGTTTGGCTCTCTTATATGGAAATGCTTTGTGCTGAGAGTGATAGGGCTCACCTAGGGTTTAACATCCTTGGTGGGATCACTAGTCAAATTGTGCAGGTAGGTATATAGTTATGTATAATTATGTATATTTTTGTGTCCAGTATAAGTTAGTTTTAAGTCTGAATCTGTAGATGTCTGAAATAAAAACTTTTTATTTATTTATTTTAATAATGCGACAGACTTGATCAGATCCCTTGTTAATAAGGGTGAGATGCACCATACATACGTTATCGTATACGTCAAATTCTTCGTTAAATCAGAGATTTTGCTATGATTTGACGTTAGCATTAGATGGTACAACTCACCCTATGTTTTTTAATTAAAACCTTGTATAAGTAAGTGATATTTAATACAATGTCCTTTGCCATGCATGAATGTTTTGCTATTCAATCTTTATAAGTTGATAGGTTATGGGAATAATGATGATGATGCTACTTTATAGGAACAGGAATATTGTCCACAATGTGCGTCAAATAATTTTTCTGATATCCAGTAGCGGGCCTATAATTATCGAAGAATCTTTTGAGATAACTTAGTATGTCAAGATATCTTTGTGACATCTAAAACAAAGCAAGAGCCAGGTTAAGGCTCTCGACCGATTTGCCAAGTTCACGGTGAAACGTGTTCCATGCAGCGAAAGCCGAACGGATTAGTCACCATTTTGGAAACAATAGTATTTGGTCTCGCATACTAAACCACAAGTAAAAGTTATTTGTTTTTCGATGAAAATGAACATCGTTTCGCAGAAATAACGGCTAAGGACGAAGACATTTCTAATTTCGCAGCGATTATCATTATAAACAATCAATTTACATATTAACATTATTAATATTCAGTGCAAGTTAACGACGGTAAATATACAGTGGCGAAAATTACGATTCTTAGAACAAATTATACAAAAGACACCATAAAGGTCGCCCCATGATAGCGTTTTTATTCAATCCTAGACTCAGGAAATGCATTCCATCTCTAAAGCAAAACAGTCAGTGCCATTACATTCAAAATGAGTTCAATGATGTGAAAGGGGAATAAAAGATATATAGTGATATTTTATGGAAAGCTAGAAAAGCTTTTAAGCTGTTTACGTTTATATTTTATTAGGATACCTATTTACATATTTATTACGTTGAAGAAGCACAGAAATCATATTACTGAGAAGTATCAAGAATGATCATATCGTGTAAACTCTCAGTGCATACTGCCTACCTTGACCAGGTAGGTTTCCAAAAGTTCTTCTTTAGTTTCTCTCCTCTAATTTTGTTGCTCAATCAATCGTGGCACCAACATAAATCATGCACAGCCATTGTTCTGTGGACTATCTTCCGATGTACACTTGACCTTATAGTTTTCCTTCCTTCAATAAACATCATTGTACGCCGATAATTGGACAAACCAGTTTGACCTCTAGCAGCCGCATCGTATTGACAAATGGCTCCTCCAACCCGAAAAGTCCTTCGACCAGTGTGTTCAATAACGCGTTTTTTTTCCTTCTAATGGTTGAATTTACAAGTATTCCAAAGAGATCATATGACAGACAAAACGGTTACTTACGGGCAGCTTATCATACGATAATTAATGCAATTATTACGCATTCTATATGACCAAGAATGATAAACGAATTGTGAAAATGAATCACTTTTTGCAATGGGTAGTAAAGCATTTTATAATAACTACCAAATGAAGCTGGGGCAGTGAAATGCATTTGTAAGATTTTTAGGTATGATGGTAGGAACAATAAAAAATCCTTTAACATTAAAATTAAAAAAACTTTTGAAACAATCTGAGGAAAAAGCGAACAAGTAGTACAAATTATCAAACAATAGAATTCAAATATCAAAATGCAAGTGCACATAAACCTGATACGATAAACATGCATTCTGATTGCCAAGTGTTCCTAGAAAGAGGACGTTTGAAAGCTTTATAAACGTAGATTTATTACCACATCAATAAAATTGATTGGAAACAATAGACCTCCTTTAGGAATACGAAATGGAATTAAATAAATATTGGTGGGCTATCCACATAGCTCTATCTAGCCTCAAACTAAGCCAGAGCTTGTAATTTGGGAACCAGATAGCTGATTACAATACATATACTTTTTTGTACATACATTCTTTTAATATAACAAGAAGATTTATTAAAAAATAAAAAATACGACTGCCCGAACCATTCTTCAGTCTTGACGAATGATAAAACGATGATCACAGGCAGTCGCAGGCTCGTGTAGCTACCTATGTCCTAGCAGTTTGCTGACGCCTGTCGTTGTTTAACTCATTTCAATCACTTAGGGGTTACCAACAATCACATTTTTTTAACAAAACTCTTAATATCTTCAAAACGGCTTCATCGATTTTGATGCGGTTTTTTTTAAACGATTTGTATGACCATAGAGAAGGTTTAATGATATATTTTAGTATCACTCATGGCCTAGTTCGCTAAAGTGACTTAACAAATTTTGCGTTCTAGTTTTGCCTTTAAGGTTTACTTTAAATCAAAAACGAATACATTATTTGAAAACACTGTACCACTCTCTTGATTTTGATATCCATATTGCTTTGATTGCGAAAAGATTTTTTTTTAATGTGAGAGAATATCGCTCCTGCTTTCCTTCCCACCTTACTTTTTGGCTTTTTTTTATTCTAAGGACACTTAGGAAGTTGAAACGAATCGTTTGATACCAGAATCATCAAAATCCATCCAGCCGTTTGGTTGCTATGTGGTAATAAAGGAAATATCGACGGATGGATACATATACATACATGGATAGATACACGCCAAACACATAACCCTCGCGGCACTCGGGTAAAAATAACACCCAGACAGAGAACAAACATCTATGTTCGTAACACAAATGTTTTTTCTCGGTGGGAATCGAACCCACGGCCTACGGTGCAGAAGGCAGAGTTACCAACAACTGAGCTGTGAAGGCTGTCAACTTAACTCAGTTAAAAACGAATACCATAATCAGGAAGTGACCTTTAGATCTATTCTACAACTTTATATTCTAATCTTTAGTATGTTTAGTCTGTAGCAAATCGTGCAATATCCATTTTCTATTCTATTATTTTGAAACAGAAAACAGATATTTTGTTTGTTTCATCGCAGACTATTGTGTTCTGCGTCGAATGGATGTTATTGATCGATTGTTGCAAATTGTAAGACAATAATAAACATCTCACACACTTTTTGAAAAATAGAAAGTGAAGAGAATCCTTATGCAATTACAGACTCGTTTAACACTAGAGAAATTAATGATGATTTGATTCTGCTTGTACAAAGTGAGTTTCCTTTTCTTGCCTGCTTTTCTAAATTTTAGTCACGAGGAACTGGCGATAGATTCGCCTTTTTCATAACGTTTTATTACAGTTTTGATTTTGAGTTATTCGTGTAACTGCTGAAGTCTATTTTGTTATGAATATCTTATATATCTTGCACAACTGGTTTTTTCTCTCCACTCTCCTCACACCTTCATGCCTTCTCGTCATCGTTCACACTCCATCCATCTTTTCTATGGCCTACCTCTACTCCTATATATCCATTCACATTCACCCCAAACTCATGTAATATTGAAATTATTGTATAGCCTTCTTGAATACAAAGTTCTTGGAAAATAATTGAGTTTGAAGATTTCCCAAGCGAGATCTTTTTATGATTTGTCGCTTTTGTCGCTGTTATCATGTAATTAACTTTTGAAATTACGGTAGATTTTTTTCAGCCTCGATTGTTTTTATAGAATGTTGTTTATTATTACTCATCAAAACGGGTTTCCTATAGAATATATATTTTTTTCTTCATAAAGCCCAAATGTTAAAATACTGAAATTACAAAGTTAGCTACATGCAAATCGTAGGTATTACTGAAACACGCATACGGAGTTGACACAATTCCTGCACAATGCAATCCGTTTTGAAACATCGCACTGCACAAGTTAATCACAGTGCAAGCGAAAGTAATTAGTTTTGTATGGGTTGTGTTGTTGTGTTGCGAAGTATCAATTTGCAAGTGAATAATTGAAAGCGAAAAAACTAGAGCATCGTTGAACAATACATAGAATTAAACGCATATTGAGAGAGATCACATAGCTAAGGTAGAAGAGAACATAGTACATACCTAGTCAAATCATAACATAAGTACTTCTAATAATCTGTACTAAGTTTCGATGTTTTTAACATAGTTCTGGTACTTTTAAGCATGATTTTGCTTTAGCAGATGGCTAAAATACCAATGAGGTTGGTTATATTTTGGGAAAAAAATATATATTTCAAAAATAGATGCAACAAAATACTAACAGCATCAATCACATACAATCTTCCAGCCTTGTAAACTACTTAGCATACAAACCAACTGTAAGAAGTCTGTAGTTTAACAAGGTTACATTAACCTCAGGTTAAACGGAGCATAATTAACCTATCATCAAACTTGCCCATTCGTGAAGTTGGTAAAAGGCTTCAATGTCAAAAGAAGTCTAATGTAAGTTCTTAGCTTCGTCGGTGCTAAGAGGCATTTCTCGTAGAGCGCCGATTTATCAGCATACTTCTTTAAATGTTTGATCAAAAGAAATGAAAAGAAAACGAATATGTACGATAGATATCCCTTCAGATCTCTTGCGACCTACCAAGTATACGTATTCTAGATCCTACTAGTCATCCATGTTTATGTAAGTTTAGCTGCAGTAACGCTGTGTTTCGGTTTGAAGAGTGTGGTCGCCGGTGTAATTACAGGCACATGAGGCTTAACATCTGTATGCCTCAAGTTGATGGACGCAGGGCAGTGCATCGTAGGGCACGTTCCTATTGTGCGTGACCTACGGGGCAATGTTTTGTTTATAGGTGATGGTTACCACTTAACATCAGGTGGGCCATCTGCTTGTTCCATCAGCTAGTTGTATATAAAAAAAAAAGTATGTGCCAACAAAAATTCATGGTTATTAGTTTTCTTCCGAAATGTAGCATATTTTTGTGCAAGCTTTGCCCACATTGCACCCTTTTATAAATTAAAGGCAATGAAACAGTGCTAAGGTTAGAGGTCATTTTTGTTATTCTAAAATATTTCAAATGTCAGATTTGAAATATTATTGATAGACATTTATATCTAAGACCCCGGGGCATTTAAAAACCGCAACTGCCTGATTTTCCTGGTAATTTAATCTAAGTCATATTTTTCTGTCTTGTGTTTTACGGATGTGGTTCAGACAATCGGAAGAATCAAATTCATCCGCCGGCTTTAAGATAAGTATCGACATTGCCCAGAATTTAATTGCAGTCTAATTCATTATTTTTTATTAATGTTAGTGCTTTTGGCTTAAATTCTTACCATTGACCTAATTTTTACTAAAAATTTCAAAGATCAGTCATGTAAATTAATCTGCTAAATCTTTCAAAGATCAGTCATATAAATTAATATGCTTGCATTTATCATAGAAGAATTTCACGCATTATTTCTACTAGATTTTACTTCCGGCTTCGCTCGTATGTTAGTTAGGTATACGGTTAAATTAGCTTGTCCTGCGTTTCCAGATCTCTAATCTAAGTTCCAAGTTCATCCAAATCGATTTAATTATTACTTCGGGATTGACACCTCCATTTAAATATCCAAAAATCCAAAGTTTTACATCGTGTTGGTGTCTATCAAGTCATTAGTTTTTCGATTCTGATTGATACGCTTCGTGCTGGAATTTCTGGAAATGCTTTTACCGAAACACTAATATCTTTTCCATTGACAACTTTCTAATTAGAATCACCATGGTCGTGATGGAATTTCTAACATGCATCAAGACATCTATTCTGATGTCAACGGCTGTCGACTCAATAGCCAATTATTATCATGTTCTTTCATCGACTGCTGACTGCTTAGTTGTCGTGCGGCTGCTATTAATCACTCGGTTCATTGTCTTTGGACTGTTTAATGTTAAGGCTGTATTGAGCTGTGTGAATCTGGTCTAACAGCTCCACTCCTTAAGAGTTGTTCTATTTTTATTCTAATGAATGTGCATGCGAAACAAACATACCTACTTTCTGTTAATTTTGATTTCAGTTTCTAATAATCTAGCAGTTAGTCGGGACTACGTTCGCGTGGATCTTTTTTTTCTTCGTGGGGTTTAACCTGCCCTGACAATATAATTATTATAATGTCTGATATTTTATTACGGACGTATTATAATGTGAAATTTGCAAATTCCGTTTTTTGTGTACGTTTTAAGGAACGCATCCCCTATGAGGACCAGTGATTCAAGCCGTGCTTTGATAGTTGATCAGGACTTCGATTCTTATTATATTAGATTTATGTAAACAGTTCTCACGCCACTGTTATCACATAGATACATATATACCTACAGTCTGAATATCAGTTAATTAGATTATGTAAATAGTGCAAGGAAATAACTATAAAACAAGAAGTGGTGATACCCATACCCAAAGCATCATTCCATACTTAAGCAATCACACTAAAGAACAGGTGTGGCCAAGCGAATCAACAAATTTAACGGAAGCACTGGCGATTGAAAGAACTACAATTAGCACGGCATCCAACACTCGCACGACAGTGCGTTGCGCACGGGTGCGTGTACTGCTAATCATGGGTTTACTTTTATTTGCAATCATTTTTGAAACATTTACCCTTTTATTTGAGTAGTTAAGAGACAAACAATTTTTTATTCGCCACAAGAACGTACAACGTACAACCAGGCGTAAAGTACGTAGACAAATAGAAAAAAAACAGGTAAATTTTAAGCATTTCTTTAAGAAGCCAGCTCAGCATCACCTAATGCTTTGATATCCGAAGACATGCCAGCATACTGACAGTTGTACCACGACGTATTTTATAATAATAATAAAAAAAAACACGTCTCAATGGCTAGACCAGTTTCAGCTTTTTAGCATTAAATTAACCGATTTTGCTATAAATAAACCAAAATAAGGGGACATCGATGACGCAACACAGGAATGATTGCCAAACCGCAGAATGCAAACCGCAAAGGTCGTGACAACACGGGAGCGCATCTCTGTTATGGGTTGACCCATACCACGCTAATACCTCTGTTGTAGTCTCCCATACTTTACTAGTGTTTTAGTATGAGGTGACTACATAATATTAGTAGAACTTTTCGTGAAGGGCTCGTCCGGGGAAGTACCCTAGTACCTATTTCTGCCGTCAAACAGCGTTGCTGGTGTTTCAGTTATAAGAAACCTGATAGTCAATAACCATTAGGTTATTGACTTGAGTAGCAATGCTTTGTTATAAGTGATGGTTACCTCTCTTCCACGGCTCCTCATCAACAGCGGGTGGGTCATTAAATTGTTACACCAGTAAGTAGTATAAAAAAATGTTAATCCACGCTGCTCAGTGTAAGTCAACTCTTATAAGCATCGGACACCCACGTATGTTTGTACGAAGGCGATGCGGTGTCACGCGCCCTTATTGACCATTCTCGATTGACATAGAAATTAACTATACATATCTATATAGAAAATAAATATTTTAACAAATGTATCCCTTAAAAATGTATGTCAAACATATCAAACTCTGACATGTATGTCAAACTGTGATCCCCCGACTGGGTATATAGATATCGACACAAATCTTTTAGTACCAAGTACGAACTTCAGATTCTCTGATGACGTCTAAGGGTAAGTACGGTAGTCAGAAGTACGTCCAAACATTTCACTTGGCACATACCCACAATTTACAGTAGTTAGTTCATACGTGAAAGGTATTGGAATATTAACTGGCTTCCTCACTATGTTTTCCTTCACCGTTTATTGATTTTACAATTTACGAGCACTGGTATTGCTATCAGATTGATTGATTGAATTAATATCGTAGAAACTGGTAGAAACAATTTTGATAAAGTATCAAAGTAAAAACATTATGAAATCTGACAGGTGCCTAAAATGTCAACAAATATTGCGCAACAATGGAAATATGGGCTTATTATAAAGTCGTTAAATGTAGATCGCTTATCTTTCTAAGCGTATTAAAATTTCAAAATATCACTGCCAAGATTATATAAATATATATTATACATAATATTGATTTACGGTCCTCGAATTCTCGTCACACGATACTATCGATGTTAGAATTAAAACTTAGAAATTAATTTTACCCTGAAGCTATACATGACACATAATAAATCACGTACCCATCAGGTCATCAGGTTTACGGATGCTCAATTATATCTTATTGTAAAAAAATGTAAGTCAAGGTTTCCATGTTAAGTTTAATGATAATTTATCAACGATTGAATTGTCTTAATTTGTAAAGTTTACTTATTAATAACTAACGTGATCTTCACCTTCGACAACATCATGAATCTATTCAAATATGACTATAACTTTTAATTGAATTATAGTTTTTTTATCAAAAGCTCGATTAATTACGTTTATTACGTTTATTACGTTTGACGACCTCTGTGGCGCAGCGGGCGAGAGCCTGCCTGCGACGCTAGAGGTTGCGGGTTCGATTCCCGCCTTTGGACAAATTTGTGTACGATCTGCAGAAATTTGTTCCGATGGTCTGGGTGTTTTCTATGTATAATAAAAAATATCTATCTATGTAAGTATACATATAATGTATTAAATATATCAGTTATCTAGTACCCATAACACAAGCTTTGTATAGCTTACTTTGGGGCTAGATAGTGCTGTGTGGATTGTCCAGCATTATTTATTTTATTTATTTATTGTTCTTCCAAATTCCGATTAAAATAGGTGGCTTCTTATTTATGATCTACCTACGCCGGAAGAGCAATAACGACACGTCATAATTGTTTGATATTTAAAATTAAAAACAATTAACTTTAATTTATATTTAGAAAAAAAATTTAGGTTTTTTCAGCTAACTTTTATGTTGATAATTTCATCCTACTAATATTATAAACACGAAAGTTTGTAAGTATGGGATGGGTGGATGGATGGATGGATGGATGGATGGATGGATGGATGGATGGATGGATGGATGTTTGTTACTCTTTCACACCGGAACGGCTGAACGGATCTGGATTAAAATTTTGCAGAGAGGTAGATTATAGTCTGGAATAACACAAAGGCTACTTTTTATCCCGTGGGAATACCGGGTTTTGGCAGATTTGCATTTTACCTATTTAGCTGTAATACATATTTTAGTTCCAAAATAATAACTAGATGTCGCCACAGGGAAGATTAGCACGCGCTATCGTTGCGTTTTAAGCAATGAGTTATATCAGCAATGGTATAATAAATATTTTCCGTCCGATCACCGGGATTTAAATCTGCGCGGGTGAAACCGCGGGGCCCAACTAGAAAGAAAGAAACATTTTTTTAGAAACTAGTAGGTATTCTATATTAATGAGATATACTTTATGAACAATGTTTAGAACGCAGCATTATCGGCCAAGTACGGAACACCAATGTTGTTTTCCTTGACAGGCATTTGGGACGTAGGAACAAGGCTGCCTGGAGTTAACTGAAATTGAACAAATAGGACTTGGCAAAAAGACTAGAGCTCAGCGCCAGAACCACAAAAAAAATAACTGGGATTGAGCTGGATGCCTTTCGGACGCTTTGAAAGATGGCTGCGGGAAGCATTGGGGGAGGCCCTTGCCCAGCATTAGGCCGACAAAGGCTAAGGAAAAATATCCAAATTCATGAAAGGTAATGTAATGACAGACCTGACAACACACACCATCATCGCTTTGTTATTATAATTCGTCACAGCCACCATAAACTTCACCAATAAGGTCAGACAAAACTTTCTAGATGTTCCTTTAACAACAGTAACGGTGCTGTAAAATTTAATTGTTTTACCGCGCCAAAACAATTGAGTGTTCAATAAAACGTGTTTCTATCAAACCTTGATGTCAACCTTCGAAACATCCCCAGAGTAACAAAAAAGTAAAGAGCAGAAACTGTAGTGGAAAGTTTTCTTTGACTGCATTGTAATTATGACAGTTATGACGGATTGATATGGATACCATGGATTGATATATGGATACCACACGGTCGTGTACCATCTACCCAATATTATTATTTATGTTGGTATTTTATTACTAAGTATCCTATGTTTGAGCTAGGGTCTCCTCAATTTATCTTGTGCCTTTGAGATCTCGTGCCCATAATCGGTATAGCTTGCTGGTTATCACTCTGTTGTACCCCATTGTTTTAACTTTAACTTGTACAGCTAACGGTCTGATCGAGTAATTAGTGTAAGCAGTTACTATAATACCGGTTAGTTTAGCAATCTAGTTACCGTTATTTAATTTATCTGTTCAAATGATGGGATATCAAAATATATATAACTCAAAGGTGACTGACTGACTGACATAGTGATCTATCAACGCACAGCCCAAACCACTGGACGGATCGGGCTGAAATTTGGCGTGCAGGTAGATGTTATGACGTAGGCATCCGCTAAGAAAGGGTTTTGATCAATTTTACCCCCAAGGGGATAAATAGGGGATGAAACTTTGTATGAAACTTTGTCAATTTTGAAGCCGCGGGCAAAAGCTATTAATAGGTAATAATACTTCTTAACGCGAGCGAAGCCGTGGGCAAAAGCTAGTGGGATATAAATTGCAAAATTTGTAAGTTAAATTGTTTTATAAATTGAGACTTTAAAACCATTATGTGTACGAAACTTTCGTAAACTTCTTTAAACAAAGACCACATTGTTTAATTGAACAGTCGCCTGCAACATAACAACAGAGTCAATACCAATGGTATTCAACCGACTGTACCTCAAGTACGAGGTTTAGTACTTGATTTTATTTACTGAGTTCTTGTTTGAAGTCACGAGTTAGCACGCCCGATAGAGCATTCATCGCGTCACCAGACAAACCCTAGGCCCGCAACCAGAAACCTAAAAATCCGGGACTTGAGTTAGTGTTGTAAAATCGACCTCGATATGGAGCTAATTCACGATATTCGCCAGCAAAAACGGCCATAATTAAATAACTTACCACATTGATCTTCCCGAGGATGTGATTGATTTGATCCTTGCTGCACATTTTTGAGGCTTGTTTGACAGTTCTTGATACTTTCACATTTTACGAGTCACAAAATGTATCACTAGAAAGTTTGTAAACCTTTTTGAGCCGGGATGGGAGCTCTAACCAAGTGAAAGAAATAAATTTATCAAACACTGGGTTTAGGGATATATGTATGACTTAAAAAAATAGCGTAACATTCGAAACAAGTGTGTATGGGTTACAATTACAAAAATGTATGCGCTGATTGCAGCGAGCTCTCAGCTTGCTTTTCTGAGTAGGCATCATCATAACTTCTATTCCATTTTTTTTGTTTTTTTTTTTAATTATCTAGAGTGAGAACTAATTAATTGGTAGCCGCAGTTTTCGCTTCTCTATACAAAACCCGGAACCCTAGAAAAATTAGCTCGCAAAACCAACCAACGCAAATTTACAATTAAAAATTTTTTTTTTTTTTTATACAACTAGCTGATGGAACAAGCAGATGGCCCACCTGATGTTAAGTGGTAACCATCACCTATAAACAAAACATTGCCCCGTAGGTCACGCACAATAGGAACGCGCCCTACGATGCACTGCCCTGCGTCCATCAACTTGAGGCATACAGATGTTAAGCCTCATGTGCCTGTAATTACACATAATATTTATATTACATAATATTTATTACCGGTCTCCATCCCGAAAAAGCGTATTCTGATTAAACTGTCATGCAATTGATTTGATGCAGGTTTTTTCAAATAAATTTGCGCAATATTTTTAGCAAATGATATTGTAGTCGAATTACTTTAACTAATATTGTGATACCGATCAAATAAGTGAACTGATACGAACATAATTAAGCTCATAAATGGTATTGCTGTTAGATGTAATTGCAAAACTCTTACGAATTGCTCAAGAAATGTGTGACTGTGAACTCAGGCTAAGTTATAAATTTTAAAATGGGTATCTATCCACCATTTGCTTCATGTCTTACCTCTTACCAATATTATAAATAATCCAGAAAAGCATAGACATAATAGTAATAATTTATTTTGAAAAGAAAATGAATGAATGTGTAACTTTGCAATCTGTATTGTTGCAAAAATAAATTATCATTCATTTATGTAGGTACCTACGTTATATCCGGGATACACATGAGCGAAGCAGCGGGCGTTAGCTTTACCTTATCTTAGTTATACCTCCTGACTACAAAACTGAACGTAAAATCACTATTTTATGTTGATTCTCTTAAATACTCTGGATGTGCCTCTGATTACATCACTTAGACTTTATCAAGGATTTTGAGTACGTAATAAATCTTGAGAGGTTTTTACCGTGCATAGAAATTAGATATTTAATTTTCTTTTTCTTAGTCGTTGGACTTATCGTCTACGTAAATAAAGTTAAACAAACAAACTAGCGAATCTCTAAAGCGACCTCTCAGTGAAATCGTCATTTTTTTAATAATTTCACCAAATTCTTGCATAATTAAAAAAATCACAATAAAGTAGTAAGCGACGTTGTGTTGAATATGTATTAATGTTAAAAAAATAACGACTCGTGCTATACTGAGAAGTTTTTGTTGTGATTTACATAATTCACGTGTGGGCCCTTTTACAACTTTCTTAGTATCTACTTATTACTAGGCTGATTATCATAATGCGATACTAACATTAAAACACGACTGACTACACACACTTCCGGGACAAAGTATCTTACTTTTTTGTGCAGATGAAATACTTAAATGTTTTATTTGCTACTGTTAGAGTAAACCAACAGTACCTACCACAATATACATCGTCTACGGTGTATTTTTTTAATAAAATAATTACTAATTGTGGTACCAACACAGTTTACCACAGATTATACACATAAAGAGTTTAAACTTTATGATGCTACTCTGCTAGCAACTAAATTCTCAAGAATTATGTATGTGAAAATGGAATTATACGGTAGAAATGTTGAATTTAAGAAATAAAAGTGTGTAACAGAAAAAAGGTACCTACCATATCAAGCTCTATTAACCATTAAATATCTATCATAATACCAAAATATCAGAAACAATAGCGTCTCAAGTGCACCCAGGAGTGCGCTTTCAATTAATAAAAAGAGCTATAAATGTTAAAGCTACGGTAAAAAAAGGTAAGTAATCTAAAGTAATACCAGTAGTCTTATAAATTCCGACAAAAAAGACAACACATAATATCTAGTCATTGCACAATTTCGATATTAAAATTCTTATTTTTTGTTCGCAGATGTTACGGTAACAACCGGTCGGTAGTCGGCTTATACTTTTTGTATCACATTCCAAAGAAAACGAGAGTGAGCATTGAGAGGATTTACGCGAGCAATTTCATGCCTTTTGGCCGCGTCATTTACGAAATGAATACTATTTTGTTAAGTACTTTCACCGCGGAAAAATTTGACACTGATTGTGTTCAATGATGCATCTTTGTATTTCTTTATATTTCTTTCATTCAACTACTTTTCGAAGGCCCCCATCTCCCCCTAATCCTTCAAAATATTATATAAAAATATCTAGGTATTTATAAAATGTTTATCATCATCATCATCTACCTGAAGCAATCCACAGTTAGATGCCTCCGACCGACTTACCACTGTCCTCGCACACAATATTGTCATGCATCGGTTCGTGGTCGGCAAAATTTTAAAAGTATTAAATAAAATAATCATGTTAAATAAAATATTTAGTATATAATATAGGAATAAATCAACCGAACGCACAAAATGTTATAATTCTTTCACTTTAAAATAATTATCTACTCCATAAAAAAAACTCCGTTGATTAAACTAAATGCAAATATTGCAACATTGAACGAATTGATTCGATTCGACAAAGTAATAAAACTTCGTCACAAAAAAAAACAAATATCTAATACACGAATAGTACAATACCAATTATTGTACCTACAGTATTGCCATAAATCGAATGCTATGTTATTTTATTCAAAGCCGGCGTGCCACTTTTATTTTCCTGTAATTTTAGGTGTGGAATGAGGAAATATCGAAGAACATCTTGAACAGTTAGATTTCGTTAGATTTTCTTTGAGAAGAAAATCTAACGAAATCTAACTGTTCAAGTGCTGCAAGTCTTGGAGGTTGGAGGTTCTGGGATATCCTCACCTTAAGGAATACGCTAACTGGACCTTTACAGTCTTCTCAGCCCAATCGACTTTATCGACAGGAAAGACATGGTCAGTAGCGGAACTGAGTAAGCAGCGGTATCTCAATTAAAGCAATCACTGCAGGCTTCCACTAACTTTCTTTCCTGGCGGATTCTTTGATCGTGAAGGGTTGAAGAATTGCCAGTAGATGGGCGACCACATTATGGGAAAACTACGCAAGACGCAACTCCACATGATTCGGACCGTCGATTGTAAACATCGCGGGAAGTTAATACAAGCTTTGAGTAGCTTACTTTGGGACTAGATGGTGCTTTGTTCATGGTCCAGCATTATTTATTTAAAAAAAAAAAGTTGTCAGTAATAGCCGAGGCCTATGTTCTGTAGTAGATTTCTTAGGCTGATGACGATGATGAGATGTGCGGAAGTCGTTTGGATTTATGATCTAGTATTTAGCTTCCCCGGTTTGTTAGTAGGTCAACTAGACAAATCAGAAAAAAATATACTGGTGGATTGGTGGATTATCACACAGAACCATCTAGCCCCAAACTAAGTTACTATAGGTACTATCAGAACCAGAACAGATAAAAGATAGAGATACACTTTTGTAAATATACACAAGTAGTTTACCTTCTTATAAATACATACTATAATAGGAACCAGTTATCAGTAAGAATCCTTATATTTACTATTATTAGAATATACACAGAACAAACCTCTACGAGTATGCTCATCCCACGAACGGAATCGTAACCATAACCTACAGCACTAGACACAGCTACTCCCAAAAGGCCTGTGAAACCAAAAAAACAAAAACGTACAAGTGTATGACCGTTACATCCCCGAGGTCCGAAATCCAATCGACGCACTCGCGTCACTAGGCGGTCAAACCGGCCGGAACCTTATCGAAAGTAAAAGTTATTTTTACCAATTCAAATATTTTCACGAGCCAAAGTAAAACATCGGTTTTCTATTCATAGTTCAGTTGTAACGTGTTGCTTGTCATGTTGTACGAAATGAGGAATTAGCACTTTCACTGTTGAGTTCAGAATCACTGGGCTATTCTGACAACAACACTCACCCAAGTGACCGCGGAATCAGATGTGAGTTTTTAACGGACTTCAAAAAAGAAGGTTCTCAATTCAACTGTATTTTTTTATCTTTGTTACCTCATAACTTTTACTGGGTGGACTGATTTTGATGATATACATGTTTTAGTAGAAGGTATGAGTGTATTTTCCAGTGCATTTGAAGTCTTTTTTTTTTCTTGAAAGAGTTAAGGCGTATTAGCTCGTGATCGAAGTGAGTGCGGATAGTGACTAGGTGATACTCCCCGTGATTTTGTTGTACACGGAATAGCCCTACTGGTAATGAGGAAAACATGTGACAGCAAGCTTTGTTATGGAAATGAATTAGCTATAACATCTTCTGATCTAAGTAATGTGCTACTTACGAACATGTTATGGCATATGATAGAGATTTTATGCTTTGCTTAGTACAACGCTGCAACGTTTGAAACACGAGATTTCGATATTAGCGAGAGTAGTTGTATAAACCTATTCATTTTAAAAAATATTGATGTTACACTAATTTTTGTAGCTTTATTTTTTATGAAATATTTCATCATACTTAGTATTAAACAATAAATCTAAGAATGTAAGATTGTAAGATAAGGAAGCGTGAAATTCGAATTTTGTGATGCTGGAGTATCAAGATTTATCAAGTGATTCATTATAATTTTGCACTCTTTATCTGATAAGAGGTGATAAAATATGCAAAAACCTTGTTGTAATGTGATAAAAGTTTGTTTACGTTGTAACCTTGATACATTTATAACCCCCATTTGTATTAGCTAAATAGTCATAAACCGACATAACGACTACTTGCCATTTCAAAATAAACAATATTTTTTTTCACATAAAAATACTAATACTACGCGTCTGTCTATTTCTCGGTACCGTAAAATTAAATACGTAATCAAAAAAAAATATTTCCATCGCTTTTTAGTGCGTACCTGCAATCATTTATTACCGTAAGACGTAGCATTATTTCGCTTACTTTATAAATATCCTATTTCTAATTGGAATTTACAATACAGCACGGCGAAATTACGAAAATCCACCGCAGGCATGTCAAAATTACTGTAGGCTCAATTTTCGCTTGGCTCTTTCAACAGCGTTTCTAGCCTGATAGGCTACGCGCTGGCTCAAGCGTTTTACAATAGGTTTTAACCATTTTACCAATCTTCATTAAAATTTAATCTTTACTGACCTTTTTATACTACTTGCTGAAAGAACAAGCAGAGAGCCTGGGGCATTATTCTCTATGACAGGAGATTCCTTTCCCCAAACCGTGTATGACAACGTGATCTAAACGCAAATGCGATTGGATGGGTCATAGTGAATCGCCCTTAATGTTAAGTGGTAGTAACCATCGCCTAAAACTGATTCTAGGTCTCTATCGTCGTCACTTTCTTGCCCATATCCCACGCTAAGTGGGGTCATAATGACGGTCTTTATAAAGGTTAAATAAATTTCAAAGAGACCCTTGTAATTGTACCGTTTAAACACCGTTTTGATTTGATTTTGGCGACCTCTGTGGCGCAGCGGGCGAGAGCCTGCCTGCGACGTAAGAGGTTGCGGGTTCGATTCCCGCCGTGGAACAAATTTGTGTACGATCTGCAGAAATTTGTTCCGATGGTCTGGGTGTTTTCTATGTATAATAAAAAATATCTATCTATGTAAGTATATAATGTATTAAGAGTCCGGTGACAGCGGCTCGCAATTTCGAGGTGCGATTGGCTATTATTTCATTTTATTTCATTTCGGGGAGGTTGTTTGAAAAAATAACTCTAGAGAAACACGCATAAATTCTCTAGAGTTATTTTTTCAAACAACCTCCCCGAAATGAAATAAAATGAAATAATAGCCAATCGCACTTCGAAATTGCGAGCCACTGTCACCGGAGCCTTAAGTGTATCAGTTATCTAGTACCCATAACACAAGCTTTGAATAGCTTACTTTGGGGCTAGATAGTGCTGTGTGGATTGTCCAGCATTATTTATTTATTTATTTATAATTAAGTATTTTTACAAATAATGTAATACAAGGTTTTGAGACAGGAGATTTTTTATTGTTCCTGTCCTGGCTCTCAATGAGGAGGAACTCAGGCAGCTATGAGATTCAACCTCTATATTAAATTTATCCTCCAGTCTTAATAGCATGCTGTTTTCAGTAATTATTGTAGCATGTATTATTGTAAATATTTGTTTAATAGTTGCATAGAATTGTTTTTTATACAACTCAAATAAAAAAAGCCATTTCAGGTAAATATATACATTTATATTTATTCATATATATTTATTTTAAAGTACCTACCTAGCTACCTATAATGAATGTAAACTTTCCCAGGAATTGCGGGTAGTCGTAGCACTTTACCAACATGGTGTAGTAAAGTGGTAAATAGTGTAAATAGTCAGGTCATACTAAGTGAACACCCGTGTTTTAGCCGTAATGCGCCGTGCATCATTGCATTGTCGATGTGGTAATGTAGAGTCGAAAGGTTATAATACCTTATTATTTTAAATATTACAGGACATTCCACACAACACTATTTAGCAGCATACACAAACATTTATGTTCATCACACAAATGTTTGTTCACGGTGGGAATCGAACCCACGACCTACAGCGCGGAAGGCAGAGCTACTACCAACTGAGCTACGTAGGCTGTCACATTTAATATTATTTGAAGCTAAAACACATACAGGTAAGTTTATGCATTTGGAATATTTTTATTGGACAAGCATGAAATGCAATGTCACGAATGTTTTACACAGTACTCGTACCTGAGGCATTCTATAGGTACATGCGCACTCACTCAACGTTATCAAATTTTATGAGGGTATTACTAAGTGAAACCGTAAAAGAATGTTAAATTGTTCAGTTTAATTAGAATGTATCCGTTACACCATGATAAAACTGCAAATGGGTTGCGCATAATTTGAATAAAATAGATAAATACACAATGAGAAAGCTATACTACATACATACTTAGTTACCTACATTAACGACGATGACAAAGAAAAATAAAATATTTTTTTTGGTTGCTACGTTATTTTTTATGAATATGCAGAGTGAGACCATTTGCTTTTTAATTAATCAACGCACTAAGTCTAAGAAAATTAATATGATACGGATTTCTACTCATATTTAATATGAAAAATTCATGAGGTAGATGACATTTGCAGCGGCATTGAAAAACTTGTTTTTGATGCAAATGATAATATTTTCCACGAATAAAGACTCCTCATGTTCCTTTGTATTACAACAGCAACAAGATTTATTTGATTATCTCTACCGGCTTTATAAAAAAACCCCCTAGGTTGTTATGTGTAGGTACCTAGATACCTATATTTACACGATTTAGTCGAGTCTCAAACATCATGTATATTTGGCTCGTAAATGTTTAATAAATATTAAATCTATCAAATTGTAGGTTCATTATTTACAATACCATTAACAAATAAAGCATCCCAATCGGCATCAAAAAGGAGAACACACAATCACTGACCACAAAAAAGTCCGCCGCGAAAAAAGGTTCGAGGGTGCGGAAACTTCACGGATAAGTGAAAAATATGGCGCGGTTTTTATAAATCGAACCGAACTTGCGTGTTTTTTTTTTAAGATGGAAAGGCAAAGCGCGTGCTGCATTCGAGGTGGGCTGCAGGTGACTGGCAAATCGACCGGCGGCGCCACAACGCAGAATCGTCTGAACCGCACTAGAATGGCGATAGTGCTGCGCTTATCGAGCCGTCTGCGTCTGGATACGTACATACTACCTACTTACCATAACATCTAAAGACAGAATTTTAGGAAACATCTCGTCAAAGCGTATATAATAGGGCAAAAGTTCGGTGTTTTTTCATGCCAGATAATGGGATATTTTTCCCATTTTCTTATATCATTCGCATAATAATGACAGCATTTATATTACTATTGACTTTAAACTTGAGTTCCATTTCTATAACCTCTAGTAAATTTTATTTTCTCTCATGAATCCAAATTTCGTTATACCAACCAAGCAACTACAACTAGCAGTTGTAGTACATCCCGTGTAATACCACCATGTAGTAATACATAATTTATTTATAACGGAAGGGACATAAATTATGTTTTAAATATTTTAATAATTAGTAACCATAGAATTGTTTAGGCATTGAAACAAAATTCTAAAACATGTCAAGTCTATTCTATTCTATCTATTCTATTCAAATAAACATATATTCTATTGTATTCTAAGTCCTCGAAAGAAGCCTCTTTGAGATTTTCTTAAAATTCTTTAACCACACTGTTTCGAAAGAACTAGGGATACGAGAAGAAGAAAAAGAATTATATTTTTGTTGTACTTATTCATACCTATCCGAAATAGGGGCAACCTACGGGGCAATGTTTTGTTTATAGGTGGTGGTTACCACTTAACATCAGGTGGGCCATCTGCTTGTTCCATCCGCTAGTTGTATAAAAAAAAAAAAAAAAAAAATAGGTTTCTATGCCACGGTAGGTACAATAGAGAAAATCGTAGAAAACTACTACTACTTACCGTTCCTTACTTCGACGGTTTGTTTTTATTTGCGCGCGCGCCTTGAATGCCGATCACCGCTTACCTGCAAAGAATCATACGAATTGGTCACATATGAAATTATAGCAATGTTCCGACAGGCTGCTTCTAGCATACAAAATTGTAGATAGGTACGTATAATGGCTTTAGTTTTGTTTTGGGCACAGCCAGCGGCCCGATTACGCTAATGTCTGGCTATCGAGATGGCTTTCAGTTTGACATTTGATTCCCATCCATCCAAGGAATTTAGCATCCATCCCAAGGAACTACTATCCATCTACTATACTACTACTGATCCATCCATAATATGTTGCTATTACACTATGGGAATCAAATTAATGCTCTCGTCAGAGAGTATTATATTCCTTGATCAAATGTCAAACTGAAAGCCATCTCGATAGCCAGATATTAGCGTAATCGGGCCGCTCGACAGTTATGCGATCTGATTGGAATCCGTCCAGATGCGAAAATTTTTATTATTTCCCAATGGCATCGAAAAGTGGCTACTTTCTAGGCCCATGTTTTAAAACACATTGGTTTCATTGGCTGCATCTTAATATTGTAGGTCAATGTACGATGTTTGTAAAAAGTCAAACACGTAACAAAGTAATAAAACGGGGTTTGTATGTAATTAATAAAACATATAAATCTGAGACCTTGTTGTTCTCCAACAATACCGGCCCGTATTTTAATTAAAATGATGATCTAACTAAACCATGAGAGTTCCAAAATCAAAATCAAAACGGTCTTTGTTCAGTACAATCCAGGGAGAACTTTGAACTTTGAAACGTCTTACATAGATACTAGGTGAATCTACCGTCAGTTCGTCGCGACCAGAGCCTAGGAGTTAAAAAGAAATACTATTCGATTTTCTGAATAATAAAAGGGCTTTGCGCCTTTCTTATTCAATTGCCTGTAGTATGAATTCAGCTCTGCCTGGCACAGTTCCAAAATTCAAAGTGTGTTTATAATTTACTTTCAGTTTACTCCGAAAGAATGCTTTAAAACAGATAAGAAAGGAAGAGAGACTTTCAATCAAGATAACGCGATAACAATGTTTTCTCACGACAGATGACGTGGTACTAGATATTTTTTCATGATACTGATCATGGTCACGGGCCGGGCGGGTTGTAGAAATTCAAATCAAACATCGAAACAAATATGTTCATTTGGGATTCAAAAATACCAGTTAAGTAAACGTCGGTACATAGAGTCAGGAATTAGAAAAATTGTGTCGCAGATAGCGACAACGGCTCTTCGTACAGTGGAAATAATGATAGTCATCACTACATAGTATAAAACAAATTCGCTTTCTCTGTCCCTATGTCCCCATGTCTCTTTATATGCTTAAATCTTTAAAACTACGCAACGGATTTTGATGCGGTTTTTTTTAATAGATAGAGTGATGCAAGAGGAAGGTTTATATGTATAATACATGCATGATATGTGCACCCGTGCGAAGCAGGGCGCGCGGGCGGGTCGCTAGTAAAATACAAATTATTAACGAGGTATGCAAGGGGGCATCCAGCAGGTAACTACGTGAGGTGTTTTTGGCGATTTTTCGACCCTCCTTGGTGAGATGTCGTAAGTGAGATTTAGCTCGGCTGCCTCCCTCAATGTCACATGACATTTTTCAAAATGATTATTTGTGTAATTTTAAAGCCATTAATTTAATGATTCATTGTATTCATTAAAAAAACATAAGTTGCTTACCCCCGGTTTCTGAAAGGCCGATCAACACTAATCGGCTGTCAAGTCACTTGCTATCTTTATCTAACTTGAAGTAAAAGTAGAAATAGCAAGTGACTTGACAGCCGATTAGCGTTGATCGGCATTTCAGAAAACGGGCGTTAGTATGACTAGGTAATATTCTGTATTTTTCAATTAAATAAAAATACCCAGCTTTCTCGCACATTTACTTTTAATCGCGGAAAAATAAATTACGTGATAATTACCGAGACCCCCTCTCACTCGCGTGAGATCGGGTGAGGTTATGCTCTCGAACAAGTTATGCGACTGTAAGGAAGTTGATCTCGCAAAATATCTTCACAGCTTTCAATCATACCTATTATCAAAATCGGTTATTATCTCAAGTGAAACTTCCGACACGCCATTGAAATAAACGTCCATTACTCCATGATCCAAATTACAAGTTGGTATCAACGTTATAATTATTTACTCTATGAAAGAAATATCAATTTGTTAAAATTAGCGGATACCAACTGTCGGTAGCGCAAATGATTGATTGAATTTGATGGAATACCGACAAGACAGTAGTGCTATTCTGTAAAAAAGATAAAGGAGAGTATCACCTAGTGGCTTCGGACTCACTTGAACCACGAGCTTCGCTCGCCTCACTCACGCTGGCTAGTTCATTAGCACTGCAAAACACTCATGCGGGTGGCGATAGTGATTTATTTATTTATTTTTATTTCTCATGAAAACAAACAGTACTTACAGACTAATTATAAATTCATGAAAATAGCTACAGACCATTAACACGTTTTCGCATAGTGAAACTATAAGAAACAGCTTACCTGTTAATCAAAAAAAAAAAAAATTAGAAAGAAAGAAAAGAAAAGAAAAGAAAAGAAAAGAAAAGAAAAGAAAAGAAAAGAAAAGAAAAGAAAAGAAAAGAAAAGAAAAGAAAAGAAAAGAAAAGAAAAGAAAAGAAAAGAAAAGAAAAGAAAAGAAAAGAAAAGAAAAGAAAAGAAAAGAAAAGAAAAGAGATGGGTGAAATTATTACAAAACGCCCATTTCGCGCTCACTTTGGCGAGTATTGTTGTCAGAATAGCACAGTTCTAATCTAAACTCAGCACAGCAGTGAAAATTCTAATTTCTCATTTCGTTCAACATGACAAGCATGCGGTCTATTGAGTGAGTTGTCAGAATATCACTTCTGACAAGACATAATGTGGTTATTATTAACAGAAACATGCCTTGAATTCTATACAAAGGTCGCATTGAGTTTCGATGTTAAAAATACAGTAGGTAGTAAAAATGTTGTAGTTTTAAAAACAAGGACGGGTATTACTTTAAATAGTATATAACCCCCGTTTTACTGCCAGGTTTAAGTTTTCTATTACCAACCTTGACTTTACCTTTTTCGAAAGTATTTGTCCTCCTGCTGTCGAAATATCTAGTAATAAACTAGTTGCGCCCGCTATTTCACTCGCGCAGATTTAAATCCCGGTATTATCACGGGATAAAAAGTAGCCTATGTGCTATTCCAGACTATAATCTATCTCTCTGCCAAGTTTCATCCCGATTCGTTCAGCCGTTCCGGCGTGAAAGAGTAACAAACATCCATCCATACTTACAAACTTTCGCGTTTATAATATTAGTAGAACTAATAAACATTTTACCATTCCACAAAAAAATTTCTTCACGATTTTGAGTTCCAAGGAAACCGGTGCTTTTTACCATTCCACTAAGATTTATTTCAAGTTTGAGCTCGCTCCTCGATAGCATGAGAACCATTATCTGCCTAAATGTGGATAGAATTTAAAAGTGGGTAGGATTTATTCATGAATATTGTTGCTTGTTTAAACTGTCTAAATGCTTTTTAAGAGTAGTAGAGCTCTTTGTGAAGGGCTCGTCCGGGGAAGTACTACCACCACGCCTTTTTCTGCCGCCAAGCAGCAACGCTGTGTTTCGGTTTGAAGAGTGTGGTCGCCGGTGTAATTACAGGCACATGAGGCTTAACATCTGTATGCCTCAAGTTGATGGACGCAGGGCAGTGCATCGTAGGGCACGTTCCTATTGTGCGTGACCTACGGGGCAATGTTTTGTTTATAGGTGATGGTTACCACTTAACATCAGGTGGGCCATCTGCTTGTTCAATCAGCTAGTTATATAAAAAAAAATGCTTTTAGAGGTGATACATTTTTGTTGAGATGCTCTACAAGAACATCACAACAAATACGTATGGTTATCGCTGTTGAAATAAAATTTTACATATAGGTTGTTTCTGGCAAAAAACAGAGATTTCAGAGACTAACCCCCGGTTTCTGAACGGTCGATCAACACTAATCGGCTGTCAAGTCACTTGCTATTTCAGCTATTACTGCAAATCAGATAGAGATAGCAAGTGACTTGACCGATTAGTGTTGATCGGGCTTTCAGAAACCGGGGGTTAAAATTTCTGTATTTAAAATAAGGTGAGAGTTTACAACAAAATCATAAGAGTATTGGAGTGTGGCTATCTAAAACGCTTTGTTCTCAAAACAATCCCGCTTCGTATATCACACTTGGCTGGACGAAGACAATAGTTTGACGAATATCATACTTATATACCAAGAAAAAGTAATATTCGGTGCAAGTATGTACCTACTTGACGTGACGACCTCTGTGGCGCAGCGGGCGAGAGCCTGCCCGCGACGCAAGAGGTTGCGGGTTCGATTCCCTCCTTGGAACAAATTTGTGTACGATCTGCAGAAATTTGTTCCAATGGTCTGGGTGTTTTCTATGTATAATAAAAAAATATCTATCTATGTAAGTATATAATGTATTAAATATATCAGTTATCTAGTACCCATAACACAAGCTTATTTAATAGCTTACTTTGGGGCTAGATAGTGCTGTGTGGATTGTCCAGCATTATTTATTTATTTATTTATTTACTTGTTGTAAATTAACATCATACAGCTCATGCAGAGCGAATCCGATATTATGGTATCGTTTTGTTTGATTATCGTTGATATTGTTTCGTAGTTTCAATCATCCCTAAAATGTGCTGAGCAAAGCAGCTAGAGATCTAAAGTGATGTCTATTTCACACTTCACAGTAACAAACAAGATAATACATACATATCTCACAAGCAGGTTGATTTAAGTTGACTGAAGCAAAATGAAGAAAACTGCATAAAAGATTGATACCAAAATAGTTCAACTCTTAAATTTTAGAATATTTCAAACACATTCCTTTATTAGGCGATTCTAGTGGGATCCTGCTATCTCTTAAAACTACAGAAGCAGAACAGATACCTTACCTACGACTCAGTTTCAGCAAGGTGTCGATTACCAGCATAGCGGAATGCACCATGAGAACTAGATACGGCTAGGTACGTCCACGCAATCCGATTTATCGGTTACTTTCTCCGTCCCGTTATCGATATCAAATCGAATGATCCGATCATGACGTCCGATAAGGTAGCACGGCTAAGAGACACATTGAAAGGAATATCTCTTAGCTGATTGAAAGTAAATGCTAAAAGATTATATTCAATTTCGCTGTAGTAAATGTTTGTTATTTAAAATGTTTGTCAGATATTCATTGGTTTATGTTAGAATTTATTGACGTGGAGAATATGCAAAATTATAATGTGTGAAAGCGTGTAGGATAATCATCTGCATTATAACCACAACTTCACGGCTGGACCGACTGGGATGAAATGCTGTGTTCTGTGATGTTCCTCAGACTAATTCTATCCGGCTATTAAATCTAGACGAAATCAGGTGAAGGTATAATATTCCAGACTGACTGTAATGTCTTACAAAATTACCTACATTAGGTACTCGTACTTTGTGCCGTCCAGAATTGTGCAAACAATATAATACCAGAAATAGAAACTCATTCAAAACACACAATTGCAATATTATACGAATGTTAAGTCCAACTACCACGAAAATCATTATCGGTAGGTAATCGTACATACTCACGATCTGTTGAAAAGAGTATCGTGACATTTTGTAAAGTACTATATTGAGACTATTTGGGACACGCTTAAGCAAAGCGGTAACATCCATGAAAACCTTATTTTTACAATAACCGACAACACTCATTTTCACAGTTTATTATTTCGAAAGCCATAAAACCAACCAAAAGTTTCTAATGAGTCACAGCCATAACACCTTCAAAATACACACCCCAGAATAACTTTTATATGAACTGAAGCATTATAAAACCAGCGATTTCGTTTTTTTATAGGATTAACTGCATTAACATGCCACACCCAATTTCGAGCAACTAATAACCTCCACAAATCGGTTGACCAAATCCCACAGATGGAGTTCAAAGCTTTTCTTCCGCGTTCTATTTAAACCATTGAAATACGGCTCTTTCGGTATGAGAACAGCTGGCTGATCCCGAAACCAAACATTGGGATAAAGCAGGGGTTCCGTCGCAAAACAAACAACACGAGACCACAAGCACAGCAGCGTAGGGTTCCGTGCGTGTTTTTGTATCACTTGGAATTGTATTACTGGTCCTGTCTGGTGGACATGTCTTCCTACATTTCTAGTACCTAAGAATAATTATAGTTTTTCTGTATTATGTACTTCCCGCGAATTAAACTATCCCAATTTATTGTTACCATTTTTTTTTTCACAAAAAAAGGTCATAGATCGGATAGGGAAAAAATATCTTTGTGATAAAAAGGGTAAACGTATTGAAATATGCGACCAAAACGCAGATCGTTAAGTTCAAATGTTACTGGCTAAATTCAACTGAAATGTAGAGCAATACAACAATACTAATAGGTATGTAGGTAGTAATATTAGTTAGTTAAATGTTACAATGGTAGTAAACCACCATGAGGTATCACAAATTATACCTTCCTTTTGTCGATACATGCTGTACAAAATACGGTTAATTCCAATATTGTTTTAATGCGACACGAGAATTTGCGTCATCCACAATAATTTCAGTTCTCTGTGGAGCTACCAACTCCAAGACTATTTGGCTTTTGAGTCTATCCAAGGGGGTTAGTAGTCATGATGACCGTCACCTGCCGAAAGCCATGGAAATGGCCCAGCATGTCATTAAAAATGTTTAAATGTAAGTAGTGTTGTCTATATTATTACTAGTGGCTCTGGGAGCTGTAGACCTCGCGAGCATACTAAAAGTGAGCTATTTGAGGAATGTAATGTGCAAGTGCATTTTCCGTTTTGTGATTTTTTTGATTTTTTGCATCATCTTGTGTAGAATGAGGTCCTTTGTGTTTCTCTCAAATTTGATTGAAAACCATCGATTGTTTGATGAGCTTTCCTGTTCATCATGCTGAAGATCCTTATCAGATCTTCGCCAAACTTTTATGAGACCAACTTATAGTTACTACCTTTCAAATAAAAAAAGAATAATCGAAATCGGATCTCATTTGGTGGAGATATCCAGTATATCAAATAGCCCCCTTTTTGCCCTTTTTTTGGGGAAGTACCCCTCCAATCAAAAATCCCCGACGACTAAAAAATTCTAATAAGTCATATAACCTGTGTACCAAGTTTCGTCCAGATCGGTTGAAAAATGCGACCTGTAGAGGAGAACAGACAGACAGACAGACATCCGGACAAACGCATTTTTGGCCAATGTGGACACTGAGACGCTTCGCTCGCTCGGTCAATTATTAAATAGTTATATAGATTTAACTTCGCCTTAGGGCTTGATAAAAAAACCTGTAATGATGTTAATTTCTCAATACATAAATAAATAAATGATCGGACGTAGGTACCTCTGATGTCCAAATATGACATTTGTCTCATACCCACATTTTGCCGAGATCAGTATTCCATAAGGGACAGATTGTAGGCCCATCACTGGGTATATTATATACAAAGAGAAGTATACAAAGTCAGAGACGATAATAAAAGATAAAACAGCGGAACCCCCATCATAGTAGCGGTTTGTCACTTGAGAGAATTCCATAATGACCGTGACGAGTGACTAGAACAAACGACCTGAGTGATTTAGCAGAAGCAATAAAGCGTATTCGTTGAGGGAGACAAATAGAGGATGCTATTTGGAGATATTCCTTTTTGGAATGATGCTATTGTTTTCGTGACTTTTTAGGTGGTTCGGGTGGAGTGAAGAATGAAATGCTAATACTTTAGCTTTATTTGGATCATTGAGTGACTTAGTTTACTTTAAACACTTGACACGAACTTATTCGTGTTATTTTATATTAGGTATTTATTTATTTTATATTAGTAAAAATACCTAAATAGCTCAGAAGGATTGGTTCCCTTTATGTCGAGTCCCTTCACGTCAAGCCTAGAAAGTTCTAGCTTTTATTACCCCTATGTCGAGATTCTCGCACAGATATTATTTTGAAAGAACAATAGACTCTCAAACTCGACGTAAGGGAACTCGACATAAAGGGAACGAATCCTCATAAGTACTTAAAGGACTTAAGTATCACGGTGAAAACATCAAGGCGGTTTTTGAAAGGATATAGTTACAGCTTCGCTCGCGTATTAGTAGTATTTGCTAGTATTCATATTTAAGGAACTTTCTCTTGCATTTCTCTTCTCTCTTTCATAGTAATTTTTTAGAATATAAATCGATCCACTCAGTAAAAAATTATGATGAGCAAACAAACATAAAGAACAGGCTAATTTAGAACCTCAATTTTTTTTAAATCGGTTAAAAAAGTAGTCTATGCTAATCCAGGTAAAAAGGTATATTTAAACTATTCAGTACAGTAGGCTTGATTGAGTCACAAACATCAAAGCATACAACCAAACAGCGTAACCTTCGCATATTACCTACTATGACAATGTTTAACAAGTATTTTTCATACCAAAGTATAATCAAAAACATAATTAAATATTAGATAGGTAAGTAGGAGTAGGTACCTACTACAGATGAATATTCAAAACCAGATAGAAACTCCAAAATCTCAAGTTCACAGGTCAGGTGCGTTGAACTTTCACCAGAAAACCAACAAAGGCTATTCGACATAAAGAAAGTCAATAAAAGGTATTCTCGATTAATAATAAAATCAACAAAATAAATTACATCTACTTTCTGTTATCGTTTCGCATGCATGCACGAAATAATATAAAAAGTTGGACATAAAAGAGTCAATGATAAACTGAAATTACTAATATTCGATACGCAATAAAAAGCTTCAAATCCTCAATAAAAAGTTTTTTGTCAAGTCAGCCACATTATGGCAAGTATATCGGTAGTCGTTGAATGGCAGAATTTGGGTTAGGGTTTAATGCTCGTAGGGTTATCCAGAGATTTATTTATTTTTGAAATAAGAGATGCTAAGACAGCTGCAATAAATAATGGGAAAAAAGAAATATACTCAAATAAAATTTTACAAACAGGTCGACTAAATAGTTTGACTACGCGGAAGATCCGATTTTGCAGATATTTGCAAAAATACTGCTACCTATTTCTTAAGTCACATATTGTCCAGTGGCACTTGGAAAGATAGTCTTCAGTTTTCTAGTTCCATTTAAATCTCATCAAATTTTTATGCAACACGATAGAGCGATAGTATAGAATAGCCAACTCATAAAACACGCCAACCTAACTTGATCGTTAAAATCATGCAAATAGATGTTATAAAAGGAAAGTAACCTAACTAACAGGTCGATTATATCACTCCTCGATAGACTAAGCTACAACGACATAGAATAATAGCTGTATTATGGAAATTTATATATAGATCTACCTACCTTCGCATACCTACGATACGTCTAGTAATACTAGTAGTAATCACTATCACTACATAGTATAAAACAAAGTCGCTTTCTCTGTCCCTATGTCCCTCCCTATACAACGTGTTTTTTTTTATATCCCATAACTCTAGGGTATGATTGAGACCATATCAAAGAATCAACTGGCATTGTGAATTATGTTTAAATCTTCTTTTTTTTTATATTTTTCATACAAAATAATTCGATAAAGTCTTAATTATTAATGTAAAACACCCTTACGTGAAATATGACAACATCGCATTTTCTTAGCTTTAAATATGAATGATTGGTTTGAATAAAAACGAATTACGTATTATCAATGAAACTTGGATACCTAGACACATTGAGGAATCTAACTAAGATTGATAATATCTCCGAAACTATGCATTTTTGGACCACCTATTCTAGGAGTTTTAGTATTATTTTTACCTACAGAATATACCTAACCCTAGAGTTATGGGACATAAAAAAAACACGTTGTATATGCTTAATAAAATAAAATCTTTAAAACTACGCAACGGATTTTGATGCGGTTTTTTTAAATAAATAGAGTGATTCAAGAGGAAGGTTTATATGTATAATACATGCACGATATGTGCACCCGTACGAAGCAGGGGCGCGCGGGCGGATCGCTAGTAAAATATAAAAAAGAAAAATGTGCAATATGTATTTTAACAAAGGATGCAACGGTTAAATCAAGCCGTAAGTTTATGCTTGTTCTATGTTTGTTATATGCTTGTTTAGGCTTGGTCGCATGGAAATGGTGTCTAGATCACCTAACTTTAAGACGTTTCGAAGTGATCCTAGGGATTTGAGTACATAACCTTTTTACTTTGTATTTATGAACTTACCTATTAGGAAAATACTAGCTACTTACGACATAACGCGAAATAAGTTTGGGGCACGCTTTTTTTATTTTATTTTTAGCCTATTTCGTCCCATTGCTGGGCAAAGGCAAGGACTCCCATTAATTTAATAATATAAAAATAAAATAAAAAGACTATTCTAAAATTTTATTATCTACTGTTGTGTTGAAAAATAACTGCTGTTACTTCATTGCGGAGCGGACCGATCCGATTTACCTATTGTTTCTAAAATAATGTGCAGCAATTTTCGAGCATGTGGAAAATAGTTTGCTATATATATTTTTTAAGTCGTCTGACACAATTATTTTATTGAAAACAATAAAAAGGAAAGGTTACATGGGATGTTAAATTTAACGTAACACTGCCGATTGCTTTTACATAACAAAGCGTTGCAATCAATGTGTGTGGTACTTCCTCGACAGCCTATTTTATTTGGGTTATGGGCGATAAAAGATTTTATATTCATATTATGGCTATAAAACTGTTGGTGATATGCCACCTGATTATGCCGAAAGACTTACTGGCAGTGTCATAATATACAAACAAGCTTCTGCATCTATTTATGATGATTTATACCGAGTCACTACCCTGCGTCCATCAACTTGAGGCATACAGACAGATGCTAAGCATAATGTGCCTGTAATAACACCGGCAACCCTCTCTTCGAATCGAAACACACCAGCAACGCTGCTTGGCGGCAGCATTAGGGATGGTAAGGTTACTTCCCACACGAAACCTTCACCAAGAGCTCACTACTCGACGAGCAATGACGACCTCAGTGGCGCAGCAGGCGAGTCCACCTGCGACGTAAGAGGTTGCGGGTTCGATTTCCGCCTCGGAACAAATTTGTGTACGATTTGCAGAAATTTGTTCCGTGGGTCTGGGTGTTTTCTATGTATAATAAAACATATCTATCTATGTAAATATATAATGTATTAAATATATCAGCCATCTAGTACCCATAACACAAGCTTTGAGTAGCCTACTTTAGGGCTACTTTAGGGATAGAGGCAACACACTCGGCTTGGTATCTACAGCTCTTTTGTATGATCCTCGTTACAATATAGTATAATAATATTAAACATTCATGTTATATTGGGACGTACTTGACTACCCCCTAGGCATCCTCAAAGAGTTTTAAGTTGGTATGGTACTAAGTGTCAAAAAATTGGACAAATCCCTTTCCCATAGACCTCAAAATGAGATGTGAGCAATATCTACTGTACCGTTTGTGTTCCCACATCAATCCTATCCTACTACTTTTATAAACGCGAAAGTTTGTAAGTATGGATGGATGGATGTTACTGTTTCACGCCGGAACGGCTGAACGGATCTGGATGAAACTTAACAAAGAGATATATTATAGTCTGGAGTAGCACATAGGCTACTTTTTATCCCGTGGGAATACCGGGATTTAAATCTGCGCGGCTGAAACCGCGGGGCGCAACTAGTCAGTCATAAAGCTGTTCTTGTTTTGCTCTGTTAAATTATAATTGGTTTAGAATATTTAAGAGGTGTCAATAGAATGTTTTACGCATGAATAAAGGCAGTAGTAATGTGTTATCTTACAAGCAACACATTGCACGTGCCATGTTGACTAATTATTTCCAGATTGCATTAAGTTGGAGTACCTACAGACATCGACAAAATCAACAAAAAGACTCTTGATGAGTTACAACCATTTATGTTTTTTTTACATACACCTAGCTGATGGAACAGGCAGATGGCTCACCTGATGTTAAGTGGTTACCATCACTTATAACAAGGCATTACCTCGTAAGTCACGCACGAAAGGAACGTGCCTTACGATGCACTGCCCTGCGTCCATCAACTTGAGACATACAGACACACTCTTCAAACCGAAACACAGCGATGCTGCTTGGCGGCAGAAAAAGGCGTGGTGGTAGTACTTCCCCGGACGAGCCCTTCACAAATAGATCTACTACTCTTAAATTTTGTCCTATTTGTTTTTTAAATGAAAAAAAGATAATACATTTTATCTGACATACAATCAAAATTATACAGAACGGACGCAGCTACAGTAGCAAGTCTTTGAATTTCGCCTACGTTTTTGAGACACTAAATAAACGTTTTACGATTTTACTTTCGATACAAGCATTTTTAATACCTAGGTACTTTACAACACTTCAGATAGGACCTGTACCATGTTCTACATGATATTCAGTGATTTACTGGACGCAACCTTGATTAACTATTTGATAATTGGCTTGAGCAATTATCTTATTATTATATATTTAATTAATGCAATATCTATGCCAGTCCAATGCAGTATGCATTGGACTGGCATATATTGCATTATACTTATTTAAAGCCAGCTTGTTAAATTAATAAGCATATTTTTTTAACGTGACAGATTGTTTAAGACACGGTTCAACACGGCGGGAACCGCGCGATTATAGACCTCGCGGCTTGAATAACCGCGCGGTTATGTCTGAACGATTACTAATATAACTAATAATATAAATAAGACCCGCGCGATTTTCATGCGATTCTATAATCGCGCGGTTCCCGCCGTGTCTGAACTAGCGCTAAATCACTGGATTTTTCTTGATCATTTGATTAGGTTGACTTGCTCACTCACACTCACACAGTCTTTGACTTTGGACGTGATTGATGTGCATAAATTGTTCCTTAAAAAAACCACCCATTTTTCTTAGTATATGAAAGTAAAGCCATTTTTAAAGTTACACAGTTTTTGTACAACAAGCAGATATATGGCCTATTATCTGAAGTGGTTACAATCGCCTATAACAAAGCACTTTTCGTAAGTCACGCACAATAGGAACGTGCCCTACGATGCACTGCCCTGCATTCATCACAACTTATGAGCCTGTAATTTCTACAAACCGAAAACAGCAACGCTGCTTGCCGGCAGAAAGGCATGGTGGTAGTACTTTACTTCCTCGGACGAGCCCGCGTAAATGATCATTATGGAATACGTTAAATCGGTCTATTAAACGTGTGAGGCCTTCCGGAGGCCTTCAAAAATACAGTCGAATTAAGAACCCTTTCCTTTTTTTGAAGTCGGCTAAAAGTTATAAAAAGGCTAGTGGCCCTTTTTATAAGGCCTCCGGAAGGCCTCACGCGTTTAATAGACCGATTTAACGTGTTCCATAATAATCATTGATGCCTTAATGCTGCACTTTGTTCGTAAACAGCAGTGTAGTTTCCTAGTTTAGGTGACAACTTGATGATGACGTCATCGATGTAATAATGGCGATCATTCTAAGTATGCCGGCACAAGTAATGTCTAGGAAATCAGATTATACTGCGTCTAGTAGATAGGTTAATGTAAGTATGTAACCATATTGTGTAATTGGAAAGCCAGAAGTGATTTTATATTTTGAACATTATGTGCGTAAAAAAATTCGTCGCCTAATCGCAAGCTACGTCGAAAAATAATCTAGAATATTGTTCCTAGTAGGTATATTTAAAACATTCGGTAGCGTTTCATAAATTGTCAGAATAACAGCGCCCAACTACTAAATTAGTGGTGAGGCATACGCTGAGTCGAGACCCTTTTGCTGCTGCAGCACACAAACACCTACATACCTACCTACTTACTGTTATTATTATTATCTGTTTGTCATTTCTTTTATATGTTTTGTATGTGTATGTGTGTTTTTTTGGCAGATGTCTATGTCTATGTCATACCTAATCAGAAATGTCAGTTTCTGGCCTTTTTGTTTAAACAAACAAAAGAGAGCAAGAGACAAATTCAGTTTTTTCCGAACGGAAATGTTTTCGAATGTTTTAGATGCAGCTCAGTGTTTTTTTTTTAATGAATATTTTGGAAAATACCAAATCTATTTACGTGAGTTAGGTATCGTGTCACAATGGTAGCTTTAAGGAAATCATGAATATTATTGCTACATGATCAACCGCAGCTAGTGGTGTGGTGATAGAAATATTTTCCTCGATATTATGAAATGAAATCAATTGATTCTGTAAGTTACGGCCAAATATGGCGGAAGTTTTAAGAGGATTACAAGAGCTAATGTACCTCTCACTCGCTCTTTTCGACATGTTGAAATGTGCGAGCGAGAGGTACATTATCGGTTGTCTTCGCTATAGGGCCAAACGTGCTCATCCAATGTTGACCCTGCCAACACTAAACATAGTCAATCAATTAGGAACTTGTCTGAGCATTAACTTGCGAAATTAAAAAATAATAATTATACCGCTTAATTATTATTTCTCCTGATTTTCGAACTTCCGAGTAACCGCGGCGTTTTCAAAGTAAAGTAATGTAACTAAAGATATTTGCCTTTGTCTCTTTGATCTAGTAGGTACACCTTTGTCAACCATGAAAACAAAACACTAACGACACGGACCTTCGCTTTCATGTCAACGTCAAAGTCAAAATATGTTTATTCAATAAAATCACAAGGATCATCTTGAAACGTCTTAAAACTAGGTGACTCTAGTGCCAGTTCCATGTTTATGGATATGTCAATATGACAGCAGATGCAAGGAATGATTTCCGCGTGATACCTTTGATCACACCCACTGCTATCAAACACAAACCATGGTCCTTCGAGCCGGATACAATACAAGAATACAACACTGAGTGACACGTCCATTCGTATGTACCTTCACCATTAGTAATACAAAAGAATTACATACCTACTAATCCGCTGGATAACCGGTTCATCTCGTGCGACAAGTTCGAGTCGCTATCAAAGCTGTACCTACCTTGTCAAGATTTACTTTCGTTTGATTGTCGGGTACAAATTGCTTTTATTTAATCGACATCGTTTTACTGTCAATAAAGTTTTTGTGAAAGGATAAAATGAATTAGCGTTACATAAATAGCATTTTTAATCAATTATAGTTCAGGTATTACTTGTTGTAGGGTTCACTAGTATATTTTGCTGTATTAGAAACTGATAATGATGTAACAAGTGTAAACTAAGTCTTTTTAAATGAAAAGTGGCAATGGGCTAGATATATTATATAGCTTTAGGTACCTATTATTACGTATTCTGGTACTGGTTCTGGTAGAACCGGAAGAAGAAAGGCGTAGGTGGGACTTGGGACCCCCGAGTAGGGTCGACAACGTTTTGAATAAGTAATAAATGGATAGAGCTCAAAATAATTATTTCTATGTATTTATATGAGAGGGACTATGTCCAGCATTGGGTTATACTATCTTAAAAATATTTTAGCAATTATCTAAACTAAATCATCAAATTGTAGATTAGTTGATAACCATAACACGTTCTTTTCAAATTGATTAGTAGCAATAAACGAAAAAAGAGCTCCAATAAATAAAAATTACCAATGTATTTGAGCAGTAATTGCAAATTAACTTTCCAAAATCGGTCTAATAAATATACTAATTCGCTATCAAACCACAACTAGATTATGAATTAGAGCTATTATAAAACGGTTCATTGCCATGTTGTCAAAACATCTAAAAGCGAACGTCGTAAAACTACCGAAGACACAGATGAAGTAACAGCTTAATATTAAAAAAACTAATTAATTATGTAAAGCTATTAAGCCGTTTTAAGTTGCGTGCGAAGACGCCAAAACTTTCACAGAAGGGTTTTATGGGGCCTTCTGCTTAAGAGGCATCTAATTAAATAAATTATCCCAGAAACAAATATTTCTACAAGAAATCCAATACCGAGTATACGAGTAGGCGTCCATTTCTAGAAAGAAATAAGATTCATCTCAATCCGCAAACTTCCCGCGATCGTCATTGGTGGGTAAAAATCCTACTAATGATAAAAATATTATAAACGCGAAAGTGTAAAAATATGGATGGATGGATGACTGGATGGATGGATGTTTGTTACTCTTTCACGCCGGAACGGCTAAACGGATCAGGATGAAACTTGGCAGAGAGTTAGATTATAGTCTGGAATAGCACATAGGCTAGTTTTTATCCCGTGCGAATACCGGGATTTAAATCTGCGCGGGTGAAACCGCGGGGCGACTACTAGTAAGAAATAATTCATAGACTACCTAAAGCTGGTTGCTGAGCGAGCATACCTAATTTGTGTATCATTAAGTTTACCTATATGAGAAGTCCGGGAGTAAGATTAAAATCCATCCAAATAGATACTTAAGTAGTGTGAGCTTAGTAGCCTATAAAGGATTGCATAGTCGCCAATAATAGTAATTTGCATTTGGAATGCAGGTCTAAATTATTGCAAAATTGCACGTTACCAATATAAAATACGGGCGATAAAGGGCGCGATAACCATGTACAAATTGGCTAGTTTGGAAAATTTCAATGTTTTATTGCACTTAATTGACACTTGAGAGTTAAGTCGCGAACCATAGATACAACTCCATAATTTGTCAAAAACAGGAAACTATTTGCAGCGAGACTGTGAAGATCGTAACATTCAAAAACTTTTGTTGAAAAGAGAGGACTGGTAAGTAATACCAGTTCAGTATGTGCGAATCGCGTTTGTCGTCGCGTAAAAGCTTTGTTCCATTCCACCGATTCCAACTTAGTCAAAGTGGTTTTCTTCTCATGTCATGTCATGTCATGTCCCCAATTCTTCCAAAACAGTGTGGTGAAAGGATTTTATGTGCGCCTCAAAGAGGCTCCTATCGAGCGCTTGACATTGACACACTTTTTAGGTTCTACGACATGCCGGTATTCTTCACCTTGAAAACCTCGTTGGCACACGACCAGGTTTGAACCCACGACCCACGATCCTAAGGATCGGACAATGGAGCCGCTACCACTAGACCACCGGTGCTCTCATGGAAGTGGTAAGAGATAAAACTATTTGTAATCGCTCATGTGTGTGTGTCAAACGTCATGTTTGGACGTGGTGAGTTCAAAAGAAACTAGGTGGGTACTTGATAAGTCGATACTCAGAACAGAATCTAAATCTATTGCAAAATACGATCAGGCCAAAACAAAATATAAGACACAACCTGGTGGGTGTGCTATCAGGATTCCATTCAAAAGCGCTACCACAGATTAAATAAATGGTTGGTTAAGCACAGCACAAGGTGATCTAGTACAACAAGTAAAAAAACATACAAATTCTTATGATAATATCTTTTATCGTTACATCTATGTCACTTTTAGACAGTTCGTGCATGGGTGACTCCATTTACATAATACCTACCTAATAATGAATAAGGAAGTAATTAAGTAATTACCTTTAGAAATGACAAAACTTTCAATAATTGGATTTAAAAACAAACTCAGAACCTTTTTAGAAGGCCACCCATTTTACCATTTATATATGAATACCTGAGCTGTTCATTCTCTGATTTGCAAACGTAGTATGTGTAAGTGTTTCAGAATAAGACATTATTGTAAATATTGACATGCCAATGTTATAGTACTGTAACGAAATGGTTAAATAAATAAATATCAAATTTAAATAAATAAATATTGGTGGACTTTTCACTCAGCACTATCTAGCCCCAAACTAAGCTTATGCTTGTAATATGGGAACCAGATAGCTGATATACTAATTATAATACTTTTTTTTTGTAAATACATACTTATAATATTATATAACACCCAGACAGAGAACAAACATTTATGTTCATCACACAAATGTTTGTTCACGGTGGGAATCGAACCCACGACCTACGGCGCAGAGGGCAGAGCTACTACCAACTGAGCTACGTAGGCTGTTAAGTATATATGTGTTAACAATAATCCTGATTATTTTGTCTAATAATTTTTATATTGCTTCATAAATCTGGAGACTGAAGAAACTTAGCTATAGTATTTTAATATCGGAATTTCGCCACGCTTTTTTTTATTTTGTCACATTATTCATTTTATTTAATTTTTTTTCTTTTTTTTATTTCTATACATTTATTGACAAAGAAAATTACAACTAATAGTTACAATTATTTACAAAATGTACAAAATATACAAAATACATATGAAACAGTTGAGATATCTGCAGACCGTTGCAAACGATCTATAGATAGCTCAACTGATCCAAATCAGTGCCAGTCGGAAGCGTACCCAAGACACTGGCTGCATTGCCACGCTGAATGGCAATGCTGATACGCTGAGCCAGATACTCACCAGTAATAATAATATTAATAATTATTCGGGTTATTATCTAATTGGGCAAAAATAGTCACTGATTGGCATCCTGACCCAGCGAGAAGGCGACGCGGCCGACCAAAACGGAGATGGAGGGACGAGCTCGATGTTTTTCTGACGGACTGGGCAAACATAGCCCAGGATCGCGATGCGTGGAAGGAATGGGGGGAGACCTTTTACCCAGCAGTGGGACCCGGAGGGCTTATAAAAATAATAATAATAATTATCTAATTATTGCTTGGACGGAATATAGTGCAAAATCCATAAACCATTTTTTTTCTAAAAGGTAATCAACGAATTCTCTATACAATCTGCCAAAGAACCCAGACAGCCTAAAGTATGTGTTTACAACATCGTGATTGGAGCCCACATTTGACTTTAATAATTCATTGTTGGGCGTTGCTTATTCAAGGAATAAATTAGTCTCCATATAACCAACATAATAATATAAGTGTACTGATATTGCCAAAGAGACTGGGTGTACTACGACTGGATGATAATACCTATATACTAAAAACAAGTTGTTATAAACCACACTCCAATCAAAAAGAAAGAACGACAGAAAATATTTGAAGGGATATTAAACGTTCAAATGCACAATACTCGTACATCTCATTGCAGAACGTCAGTGCAGATTATATTCCCTAACCTCAAATTTGAATTAGATCTGCGAATACGTAGGTACGCCTATACCCACGACTACTGAATGAGCAGTGATATACGACCGGTTCACTTTGAGAGTAAATTATATCCAAAAGCCTAGCCTTATCTGCGAAATCACTGCTTCGTCACGTACACTTTTATGAATTTACAACTCGTATAGCATTCCAACTCTCAAAATCAAAGTAATGTTGTAGACACTCGGGTAAAACAGCGAAAAAAAAAGAAGTGGCTTCACGATTTTTATTACCAGGCTCAAGATGATTTTGTTGAGAGTTTAAAAGTACTGGCTCATAGAAATTCATCGAAATGGGTAATGCCAGAAACAATCAACCTCACCTTACATCAGATATTTCACTGAGAAAGTGGCACGACATTCAAAACTAAGAAAGAATTCGCGAGATCTCGCATTGGATAAGGAAGACGCAAAGCGGGAGTACACAAAAACTTCGGCAAACATGATAGAGATTATCAGATTCGCTGGAATAAGCGAAAGTGATGGCAGATTATTAACCCGTCCTTGGTTGACATTTGAGTGGGATGCAGATAAAACAGATCCACATTTCTTGAAATCTTTGAAGCAGATAATTACAGGGTAAACGAAACTCCAAGCTTAACATCGAGAACGACAATATTACGTAAAAGGGGATTATAATTGAAGTCGGGTTGCTTTGTGTTTGAATGATTGAAAAGCGTGTTCGAAAAGCAGGATCAGGACATTGTGAGCTCAAATTGATTTTTGTGGGTGTGAAAGACAAATTCCATCCAAGAAGGATTACCTACGCGACCTGCCTGGGAAACTTGCAAAAATGGCTTGGTCCTTGGTTTTTTTGCAAAATTCTTAGCATGCCTGGAATCGTTGCCTCCTCGGCCATTTCAATTTTCAACTTGGAAATGCCAGAGAATAATGCTAAAAAGAGGCTTGAAGATATTTGAAGGGGCTTCTGGTATTTTTTATCAAAAATCGGAAATCCCCTCAGATATCTTAGTAGTAAGTACCAACTCAAGATCCATTGAGAATGTCTGAGGTAAGTGGTACCTAATTTCTAATTTTATATTTGATACAATGACATACATAGTTCCCTTTATTATTATTTTTATAAAACAGTTGAAGGAACCACTTGTAGCCTTCATACTGATCTTAAATGTTCTTAAACCCCAGATTCATATTATCTTTGTTAGTAATTGTTATTTTTTCATAGTCCGCAATAGGTTAGTCTGTCTATAATAGGAATTGCAAAGCCCCTATAATAAATACAGCCCGAAGCTGATAGCAGCATAACAAAGTAGCGTCATATGTTTAAATAAACATAATTAGCAAACAGGAAAATTCTAATGATAATGGCTTCGACGGAAGTAAGGTTTATTTCATTTCATTTATTAATCTTTACACATATTACATGCTCTTAGATACGTCAAGTAGTTACAATGAAAATCATTAATATTAATAAAAATACAGAATGAGAGTTTCTTAAAACTAACTAAAATGCATAATAAATAGTATTATCCACATTATTAACAAGATACTATGAACATTCAAATAAGTGAATTCATGAAATTAAAACGTTAGGTAAGGATAAAGAAGTTATAAGATGATGTCAGAATATTAACTGGCTTCCTCACGATGTTTTCCTACACTGATGAGAGCACTGGCTTTGCGCATTTAAAAACCATATTATTGAGAGAATTTTATATTACAATCGATTTGCTTGTGCACCCAAGAACATTTAGCTTCGAAAAGGTAGTTACATTTTTAAAAGAGAATTGGTGCACGACCGAATTTGAAGCAACGACCGGATCAGAAGGCGGGTATCACTCCCACTAGACCACCGGCCCTACCAAAGAATCACGAAAATCTTATTTAATGTCCCAATACATAACATGCGAAGGTTAAATAAAGGGCAAAGCAGGTATGGTAGTTACGTAGCAGGAAAGTTCTGTTCCAGACAGTCATTAATCTCTCCAGTGTCCCCTTATGCCACAGATTATTCAACAGTATCAACGTACAGTCAGCGATGAAAAATGAAAATGAACATGGGTGTCAACCAATGTTTATTTTCATAAACATTATATTATTAGTATTATATAATTAATCACTAGCGACCCGCCCGCGCGCCCCTGCTTCGCACGGGTGCACATTGTTTTTCTACTAAATCATGCATGTATTATTATACATACCTTCCTCTTGAATCACTCTATCTATTAAAAAAATCGCATCAAAATCCGTTGCGTAGTTTTAAAGATTTAAGCATACATAGGGACATAGGGATATAGGGACAGAGAAAGCGACTTTGTTTTATACTATGTAGTGATTATTATTTATTATTGTAACATTTAGCATGGTTCACTATCTTTATTTTTTTTTTAATTTGTATGAATGTAATTGATGTATACGATGTTGGAGATTCTAAATAAATAAAAAAATAAATTATATTATTATTTTTTTCGTTTAGTTTGGGCCTAGACAGTGCTGTGTGGAATGGCGATTCCACACAGCACTAACAGAGAATAAAAATCAATGTTCATCCATCAGTCTGTTCTCCTTCTGATATAAAGTAGGCAAACGTTTATGTTAGAATTATGATATTCCACAAATCAGAACGACGAGGTTTTCACAAGATCTGCGTGAAGGGAGTTTGTCATTGAAATAATTTCTCATAAAGCACTACCTCATCATAAGAAAGCCAGCGTTGGTTCGTCTAAATATGTACGTAATCTAATGCCATTTAACTTGATATTTTTGTAGCTGACTGTACTACTAACCAAACTTTTTTACCCTCACCCTCAGACAAGCCTTAGACATGAAACCCTCCACCTTAACGCGTAGTTTATGTACGTCGAAGAAAAATGATGTTGTGGAGTTTTTAAGAGCATTAAAACATGATTTTTATCACTACATACTTAAATCTAATATATAAAATTCTCGTGTCACAGTTTTCGTTGCCATACTCCTCCGAAACGGGTTGACCGATTTTGATGAATTTTTTGTGCTTATCCGGTATCTATGAGAATCGGCCAACATCTATTTTTCATCCCCCTAAATGTTAGGGGTAGTCCACCCCTAATTTTTTTTTTTATTTTTTAGACAAAATTTTTAATTTCTATTTTTGTATGATACAACATACAAAAATACATACAATCCTCAATTTTCACCCTTCTACGATCAACCCTTATTTTTTAATAGCCATTTTAGTAATTTAATTTATATGGCAAAACAACGTTTGCCGGGTCAGCTAGTAAAGTTATATAATTTAATGCCTCAATCGAAGGCCATGTCAAAAGAGAAGGCCGCGTCTAAAGAGAGACCAAGGACCAAGACGTGAAGCTGTTTCTGTTTTTTTACCAGGTTTTTAATACAACATGCTGATGGAACAAACAGATGGCCCATACCTAATGTTAAGTGGTAACCATCTCTTATAACAAAGCATGCCTCGTAAGTCACGCACGATAGGAACGTGCCCTACGTCCATCAACTTAAGGCATACATATGATAAGCATATGCCTGTAATTACACCGGCAACCTCACTCTTCAAACCGAGACACAGCGTTGCTGCTTGGCGGCATAAAGGGCGTGGCGGTAGTACTTCCTTGGACTTAGGACTAGTCTCATCTGGGGGCGACTTTCAAGCTTTCACGTACAATACAAGCCATACAATAAAGTACATGCCACACAGTAAGCACATAACCATATACACCCTACCCCGTTACATTAAAATGGTGACACTCAACCATACTAGCCAAGATTTCACCAACTTTCCTATACCTAAACCGTACAACAACAACACGATGAACACGACCGTAAAACAATTGCTGAGGACATAAACATAAGCATTAGGATATTAGATGACGACCTCAGTGGCGCAGCGGGCGAGAGTCCGCCTGCGACGCAGAGGTTGCGGGTTCGATTCCCGCCTCGGAACAGATTTGTGTACGATCTGCAGAAATTTGTTCATTGGTCTGGGTGTTTTCTATGTATAATAAAAAATATCTATCTATGTAATTATATAATGTATTAAATATATCAGTTATCTAGTACCCATAACACAAGCTTTAGTAGCTTACTTTGGGGCTAGATAGTGCTGTGTGGATTGTCCAGCATTATTTATTATTATTTATTATTAATAGGTAACTTAATATAGTACTAACACATTTGACATGTTTAATTAAGTTTACTAACAAATTATGCGGATTGACATCTGAAATAAATAAATTGAATTGAATTGAATCTCACTGGCAAGTCAATACTGTAACCATCAGTTATATTGGTAGGTCGGTGAGTAATGATATGTGTGAAAACATAAGACAAAAACATTCAGCAGGTAAAGCTTCGTTTGTAAACCCACCTCGAAGGTAACTTTGATTTAAAACGGGACATTTACCATGATTTATTATTTTTTTTGATAAATATCCCGTTTTAAATCAAAGTTATGTTCATAACCATGATAGTTTCAAAAATTATGACTTTGGAGATGTATTAAACCAAACTTAACTAATCTTTTCGTCAAAGAGAATTTGTTTGGGCTCATTCATCAAGTCGAATATCAAATAAATATAGCAACTAAAGCACCAATTACTGTAGTTGTATATACTTCAATTATGCTAGAGCACAAGAACCCGTTAAAAAACCCGACTCATTTGGTCTAAGGTCTAATCCTACCTTTAGAGTTGGATGTTGCAATATCACACCTGACAACTTCAATGAGAGGCGGAACATAACGAGAAATGATATGAAATGGAGATATTTTGTCTAGGATCAAGTCACAAACGACCAGCGAATAGATATCAAGCTTAGGTTAAATAAAAGTTAAATAATTTTTTATGAAAAAAAATAACAAACGATGGATATACATAGGTACTTTTTTTCAACCCACTTTTTGGTGTTACATAATACATACAGATTTCTTCTAGACTTGAATAGTATTTCTTCCGTGTTCGCTATGGTATAGGTACCTAAGTACCTATCCTACTAATATTATAAACGCGAAACTTTGTAAGTATGGATGGATGGATGTTTGTTACTCTTTCACGCCGGAACGACTGGACGGATCTGGATGAAACTTGGCAGTGAGATGGATTACAGTCTGGAATAACACATAGGCTACTTTTTATCCCGTGGGAATGGATTTAGATCTACGCGGGAGAAACCGCGGGGCGCAACTATTACACTATATTGCATGGCTAGTCATGTACCCACACACACAAACACACACACAAAGGGGAGTTCTAGCTTTACCTCAAGTGCACAATAACATTGTTATAGGTATCCTACTCGTGAAAATCGTGAACATCACACAAACACACTCGTGATCCTAATTGCTAGCTAAGTTCCTAGTTGTGGTAGGTAATTCTGGCGAAAGACATGGCTTAGCGGAAGTAACAACAAACAATATCCTAGACGCCTGGAACCAAGAAAGGTCCCTATATTGCTGACGGCTAGTTTTAAAAACGACAAAATAATTGAAGATCTTTATCATATCAGATGTCCATTGGTCAGTTCAGTTGCGTAGAGTAACCGTAGCGGATAAAATAAGGGTCGTAGAAACCGCTGAAGTACACATTTCAAATCGCCATAACCAAGCGTGTAGGTGTCGCAATGACCTTGAACACCAATACATGAACAGAACAATGCTCTCGATCACATTGTTTCAATACAGACCAATAATCCATTGCAACGGCCGCGTAGTGATGAAAACAAAGAGCAATTTTTGAGAAATATTGTGCAAAGTTTTATTGGAAATGTTACTGCACCTTTGCCAAATTATTTGATTTCTGAATTCGACATTGTCATAGTTCAATGCTATCGTTTTTTCACCCAATATTAAGAAATAAGTAAATAAAAAACTATCCGGCTCGAAGAAACGCATGAAGGGAAATTAGTTTACCTACTCATTATAACATGAATCAGTTGGTACTTTTCAATACCAGTCGTCGTTTTTATAAACCTACACTTACGTCCCTAGTAAGGAACGTTTGTAATTTTGCAGATGTTCTAGAGAAAGGCCAGGTCAAGAGTACCCTTAACCGACGAGCATGTATGAAGAATGTTATGAGAGTGAATGAAGCGAAAGAGGTATGTCAGGATCGTAGCAAGTGGAAATCCGTGGTCTCTGCCTACCCCTATGGGAAATAGGCGTGATTTTATGTATCTATGTATGTATGCGGGTTTAGTTTAATTATACTTTAGGCAAAAGTTAATTGCAATAATATAGGTCAGCCTTTCTAGAAAACAAAAATTATAATCATTAAAATACGGTAAATGGCCTTACACTTCCTGTCCGTTTCGCCCAGCTATGGACGCTAAACTTTCTATTATTTTCCTGGCTTCCTTGCCCGGAGCGGTCACGTTTTGACAATTTCACTGCTTTGTACCTGTTAATTCCACATAAACAGTTTGTCCTAGTATAATCAGACAGTGTTAAGTTCGTGTATACCTACTAATCAATTTCAAGAAATTCTTGAAATTCTATTCTTGACAAGAATAGAACCTTATTGATATTTTTAACTTCTTCAAGATCTACGATTTCTTACACAGTTATGGTAGAAGTCACCAACGATAAGACCGCCGGTTGTTGGACATGCCCACTTTACTTTTACTGTTGTCGAAGTAAATCCTTTTTCTCCCGCCAAGCAGCAACGCTGTGTTTCGGTTTAAGTGTGGTCGCCGGTGTAATTACAGGCACATGAGGCTTAACATCTGTATGCCTCAAGTTGATGGACGCAGGGCAGTGCATCGTAGGGCACGTTCCTATTGTGCGTGACCTACGGGGCAATGTTTTGTTTATAGGTGATGGTTACCACTTAACATCAGGTGGACCATCTGCTTGTTCCATCAGCTAGTTGTATAAAAAAAAAGTGTCAAACTTGTATAATAATGAGCATCACAAAATTAACACTTCCAAGGAAATCAGCTTTTGCTCAAAATGTTGACAACAGTGGTCTTGTTTAAAAATACAAATTACGCAACTGGAAATACTTGTACTTAACTGAAATGTTTATATTCCGTAGCTATAATTAAGAATTGATAAGAGAAAAAACATTTATTCAGTTAATTATCAAGGTGAATCTAGGTAACAGTTCCACGCGACCAAGCCTAGAAGAACAGGCAACAAACTTACGATACGATCGAGTGGGACGGCAAGAGCAGAAAGGGCCTATGCCAGAAATGGATGATGGAGAACTGGAGAAGTGCTCAGCTTCAGAATTACCTAGTCTCTCCTCGTGACGTAAGATCAAATCAACCACTTTGTAACGCGTGATGTCTGGTTCCTGCATTTGGTCACCACACCCTCGCTCAAACACACTTAGGCAGAACGAAATTCCGTACAAAAGAATACTTCTACAAAACAAGCTGTATTTTTCTGTAGCTAATAGAAGCTCTAAAATAAATAGCAAAACAAGAAAATTTACTTACTCTTATATGTACATATATACAAGTAGGTAAAGTTGTTTTAGTTTATTGAAATAGAAAACCAGTTTACAGCATATTTACGAGTACGTTCAATAATATCTATGTTGGCAACACTTAACGGAAAAAGTAATTTTTATCTTGCTTTCTCCAATTTTTAACTGAAACATATGAATCTTCGAATCTTCGGAGAAAGGGGACCACCGAATCACGCCTATAGAATAACAATTATTTTTATATCCTCGTACGATAGAGCAAACAATAAAGGATGTTATCATGTCGATGTTTTATTATCTAAAACCAAAACATGTTATCGATATTATTAGGTAAACACTGTTATCGTAACATGCTATCGGACGAAAGTACACAAAGTAATGCTTTATGGAGCTTTGTTATTGGCTTCGTTTTAAAGGTCATATACATGGCAAATAAATATGTATTTACATAGTTAGTTACTCGTTTCCATTTCCATGAATTATTTATTAAGTATTTGTCCAAATGTTATGTAACAGTTCATACTTTTTATCGACATAGTAAAACGTGTGTTATGTTTTACTTATGTACATACATAGAAATGACTATATTTTAAATATAGCGAGAAATCGATAGAAGAGAGGGTTCAAAATCATTCGTTTCTATGAATTATACCTACTAGAAAGTAATGAAAATTAATGAAAAAAGTAATGAAAAGTAATCAATAAATACCTACTAGAAACTGTTGAATATTTTCGACAGAGGACTTCGTCATGTTGATATAGGTTTTACATAAATAAATACTTTCATCGACATCATTACCACATCACTAGTTTATTGACGCGCGTCGACTGCACAAATGCAGACACGAAGGCCGCGGGGCGTGCGTGCTTCTTGAATAGGGGTCACAAGCGGACGAGACGCGGATATGCGCCGTCTCGTCTACGCAGCGCAGTTTATCGACTATAGATATGTAAATTTCCCCACTCTTCGCACTGGGATTATCATTAATTGTATTTTAAAAGGATAATGTGTAATAGAAAAGCGATTAAAGCTTATGGAGCGCAACCTATTGCAAGGATATATACCTTTGTTTTTACAAGAACTTGAACGACCTTTCATAACGAACAGATTGAAACGAATGTATGTACTTAGTCCTCAATGTCATATTATCTTGCAAAACGAAACTACAAACCAGAAACGTCTATCTGAAATCATTGTTTTTACCGATAAAAAGCAAGTTATGAGGGCAAATTAAATGTGGTACTGCGCTTGTGACATACAAGGCTTTGCAATCAGCACACTTGACAGGCGGATTGGTGACCCCTGGTTGTCACTTTTTACCACTGTCACGGTTGGCGCCGAAGGATTGCTATTCTTATCAATGCCCGCGACAACAGTACCTCATTTATAACTATAAAAAATGATAAGGCTAAATAACTAACTAATAGTTTCTGCTTTAGATAGAAGATAGATATATAGAAAACTCTTTATTGTACACCACAAGAAAAACATAACATTACAATAATTAATTTTATCTAAAACGAAGTACAATGGGCGGTCTTATCGCTATGAACGATCTCTTCAGACAACCTTTGGATGGACAGGACTTTAATGTTGTCAAATGGCGGCATCACAGGGACTTCTACAATTGTTTTTGGACTTTGAGCCCGGAAAGCCAAAAACGGGGCTTCTGTTATAATTATATTTTTTCCCAATTCACAATGGGACGCCCTATGTTAGGGATGAAGCGTATTTACTCGACCTAGTATAAATACCAGGTATTTCCATGCGATTACGCGTACCTAATTCGACTATTGGGTCGAACAAGGTACCGGTAGTACTCGCATGACTCGGTACGTGTCGATTGTAGGGATGAAGCGTATTTACTCGACCTAGTATAAATACCAGGTATTTTCATTGATACTTCGAGGCAAGCATCGCGTCGCCCTGGTACGCGCAAACCTTGTTGAACAAGGCCGGGCGCGGGGCGATGCGATGAGCGAGGAGGAGGGAGGAGGAGATGTCGGTCGGTCAGGTCCCGAGTCCCGTCGCGTCGCCGAGCCGCGCCACGCGGCGGCAGTTCACGGGCAAGTAAGAAGGAATGATACGTCACCCTCGCTCTGTATTATGCAGGCTAGCTAGTAGCTAGGTAGATACATATACATAAGACGCATTTTTGATTGTGATTTAAGACCTTGAACTCTTGAACTTGCAAAATGAAAACGTACAAGTGCCATTATAATATTACAGCTATGACTCCTTCTAATACCATAAGAATAAGATACATTATCGCACGTACTTAGATTTTTTTTTCAAATTGAGTAAATTGGGTCCTTTTTTATTCGTCAGTTTATTTATTGTGCGTTGTGTTGTGTGTTCAGTAGGTACCTAATGAGTCATTTTTACTAACTTCTGTGAGTACCTTGGTTACCTACTTACAAACTTACAGCCTTACTTATAAAAACTGTTTAAATACCTAGGAGTTTTAACTTTGCTTAGTTATGGTACCTAGGTACCTTCCTCTTCTAGTTCTCTTCAGAGAGTTCAACAAGCGTATCCCACCTTTTTCTGAACTCTCTGGGCCTCCACTGCTGGATTAAAGTTTAGGCCGACGGCAATATGCCTGACCGCGTCGCGAAAAACGCGTAGGTAGGTAGGTAGGTACATCGTTCAAGTCCTTCATTTTTAGGAAAAAAATATTCCCGAGTTGATTACATACCTACCTACCTACACACCAAAGAGTATATACCTAGGTAACGCTACGCTCGCTACACATTAAGTTCGCCTATGTACTTTATTTAAGTAGGTATGTGTAGTACTAGTAGGTAGATATACGTTACGTAGTACCTATAGTGCGCGCCAACCAAAAATAACGCTGGAAAACAGTGGAGGGGATGTGTTTGCGCATACAAAATACTCGCGGCATTAAACCCCCCCCCCCCCCCCCCACACCTTCCGGCGTTCTTTTTGCGTGACGCGGACTTTACGTAGGTACGTATTGCGCATTGCGCTAAGTATTGGAAGTTCCAAAGTACTAAAATACCGTGGGAATGGTGGTGCTTGCTGCGGGCCGAGTACGTACTATGCTATGATCCAAGTCAGTCCATTAAACTATCCAAGTACTTGAAGACCTGGTATCTGAACAAGGTACGCAAAGGTGGAAGCGCTGCCTAGGCCTGGTACGTGATTAATACAAGTACGACCCATCGCTACCCTATGTCATTAAGGAAACAATATGCAAAATAATCAGTATTCGTTGGCAAGAGCAAGGCGAGCTACTTTTTGGTGGCTGGCCAGCAAAGCTGACCTTTGAACTTTGCTGAATAAAAGGTTGGAGGGTTCAAATTAAGTTTCAGCTTGGCGACAAAAGATTTTGCCAAGACTGCCCAGTTCAAACTGAACTTTGGGAATAAAGTTAAGGTGGTTCATGAAGAAAATGACCCTCAAATACCTCATATACCTCTCACTTAAATATGGCAAACACCTCCTTACACAGTCGGGTAAAAAGCATAATAATAGCAACTTACTTGAGTCATTGAAACAATCACTAGGCTTTAGTCGCGGCAATCTGGCGTGATTCACTCATTTAAAAAAAACGTTTCAAACGGATCCTTGTCATTTTACAGAATAAAGATTTGTTTTGATTTTAGTTAATTCTAAAATTATACATGGGAGTCAGGTAGCCAGGCCAAGTTCTTCCAAGTTCACAGTTCACCCGCCTTCCGATCCTAAGGTCGTGGGTTCAAAACCGGTCGTGCACCAATGAGTTTTTCTGTTCAAAAATTTATGTGCGCAATGCCAGTACTCTCAAACGGTGAAGGAAAACATCGTGAGGAAACCGGCATGTTGTAAAACCTAACAAGTTCTATAACATCTGACAAGTGCTCGAAAGGAGCCTCTTGAGGCGCACTGAAAATCCTTTCACCACACTGTTTCGAAAGAAACTAGTGACACGATAAGAAGAAGAAGAAGACTGGAAACTATTTTTATATACACCTATACTATGTGCGTTGTTGTCCCCATCTTTGTTAACTCAGTTTACATCGGGATGATTATTCTGACCGCTTACCGTGCTTTTCAAAGCATGAAATAATTCAGGTTAAAATATGTACCAGTAGTCCACCAATCCCAATGATGAGTGTTGCTTTTTTTTCTGTATGAACTTTTTGATCTGTATGAACGCCCAAAGCAAAAATTGTATTGTTTCGTCCAATGTGTAAGTCCTTGTGAAGCTACAGAAAAGAAATGCCATGGCATTCCGAAGATTTATCAAGGGCAGGATTGCCGGTGAAATTAAAATGCCTACAAGTGACGGATGGAAATTGAAATCTAATCCACTTAAGCTATATTAGGTGAAATCACTTCGGACTGACAACTTAACTTACTTCGAGCGTGTTTAACTAGATTTGTTTTTATGCACTACAGAACTGGGTTTTACACCAAGTTCTAAGACATCTATTTACATAGTTTACACAACCTTTATTCCTGATGATTAAAAAAATCAAAACACGTTCACCTAAATCTTGTTTCTTGTTAGCTCTCCTTCCGACGAGGTATTTTCCATTCCTGGGTCAATTCTCGGTTTATTTTAAGATAAGATGACACTAGCTGCAACCCGCGGGTATGCTCGTATTATTAATAAATAAATAAATAATGCTGGACAATCCACACAGCACTATCTAGCCCCAAAGTAAGCTAATCAAAGCTTGTGTTATGGGTACTAGATAACTGATATATTTAATACATTATATACTTACATAGATAGATATTTTTTATTATACATAGAAAACACCCAGACCATCGGAACAAATTTCTGCAGATCGTACACAAATTTGTTCCAAGGCGGGAATCGAACCCGCAACCTCTTGCGTCGCAGGCAGGCTCTCACCCGCTGCGCCACAGAGGTCGCCAATTTATTAGTAGTGACTGCTAACGTTAATATTATAGGCGTTTCCCTTAATTGAGTTTGTTAATTTTTACCCCGTTCTCGGGATAAAAATTAGCTATTCCTGGTTACGATCTACATTTATTCTGAGTTTCATCCCAGTATAAACCTCAGAGCCACTTTCCTCTGCATCTAAAAGCACCAAATAAAGTAACGTCACAGACGTAGCTGTAAGGCAGAGTGCTTCACTACAATAGCTGCGGTAACGAACTGTCAGTGAGTAATTAATAGATAATGTGTAATTAAGAGCACTTGTACCGGGTTACACAATCTTTATGTAACAAGATTAGCGAGGTACATCCTGTTGAAAGCAGGTACTTGAGTTATGCATGGTGCTTGCGGCGCTAAGACTGCCACTGATAAATCCTTTAGGAAATAAACTTTATTTTACAACTTGCTGATTGGACAATGATATAACCCACCTGCAGTGCAAGTACCGTTCTTATCGATCGCTTAGTTTGACAAATTCGTTCAAAATGATTTCATCATCATCATCATCATCAACAGCCCACAGAAGTCCACTGCTGGACATAGGCCTCCCCTATCCGCTTCCAGGAAGAACGATTCTGAGCCCTTTCCATCCACCGACTACCCGCGATCCTAACAATGTCGTCAGTCCATCGGGTAGGAGGGCGTCCCACACTTCGCCTTCCTGTTCGTGGTCGCCATTCAAGAACCTTTATTCCCCATCGGTTGTCAGTTAAATGATTTCATCAATGGATAAAACCAGTTTTAACGAATTTTGACGATTCTAAATGCCAAAATAAGCAATCGATTAAGAACGGTACTTGCACTGCTGATATTAAATGAAACATCACCCTTCAATAATTTTAATCTGTCAATAATTTTCTATTTAATGAATAATAATTCTGAGTATTATTTATTGATCGAAGCCATCCATCACCAACAAAGCAATGCCTCACAAGCCACGCACGATATGAAACTACGATGCACTGCCTTGTGTCCATCAACTTGAGGCATACAGATGTTAAACCTCGTGTGCCTGTAATTTATCGAGACTCCAACACTTCAAACCGATACAACGCTCCTTGGCGGCAGAAAGAGGCATGGTGATGGTACTTCCCCGGACGAGTCCATCACAGAGCTCTATGATCTGACTACTATGATCTGAGCAGAATCTGCCACTCTACAGCAGTCGAAGCGACGCCAGCGACTCGCGTGTACTCAGCTCTTCTACATCGCGCTTCACTCCTTGTTACTCGGCATGCCATACAATTTTTTATTGGTACTCGGCATGCCATACAATTACTTCTATTTAATTCTCGTCTCCGCTTAGATTCCATTCCATTTTAGTTTCCATTGAAGCGTAGCGGTGAAAAGATCTAAATATCAACCAGTGTGATTATCTTCTTTTCTCTTGTCGTGTCACTAGTATTTTCGAAACAGTATGATGAAAGTATTCTAAGTGCGCCTTAGGAGGCTCATTTCGAGCATTTGACACTGTTTAAAAACCATTTGGGATGTTTTTCTTACCTGTTTAAGAGCCACTTAACACATACATTTTCGAAAAAACTCATCGGAGTATAACCAAAGTGATTAGTCGATTCCTCCACGTCATCTTCACTTTTCTCATCTCCGCGTCGGCGGAAACACACTAAGGCGGCCGATAATCATACCTCACCTGACCTTTAACATTCAGAGCATCGTATTGATGATCTAATGAGATGAAAGCAGATAAACCAACTTAACACGTATAGAAAGTAATATTATAATTAGTGGAATGTCGGCAACTTTGCTTTCTGCACCTTTAAGGTTTATTCCCACACATCAGTGCCGTGTCAGGGACGGGGCAGGAACGTGTTTCGTCAGGCGTCTACAAAACTATAATTGCATAGTACATTGTGTATGAACTCGATCACACATGTCCGTGCCCGTGCCGGCAAACGAAGCAACAAAGGCAACGAAATTCCTGCCCCGTCCCTGACACGGCACTGATGTGTGGGGATAGACTTTTGGAGTTGAATTAAAACCATAATATTTTGTGCCACAAAACAGGCGAAATACAAAGACTAATATTGGGTAGGACAACAAAATCGGTCACAAACATAAGACATTTTTCAGAATTTTCATTTGATTTTTCCTTCTTGTGAGGATGGCCTTGATTTTCAGTCTGTCCAGCGACGTTACGCTACAGTTTCATATTCTAAAGGATACTAGTAAATTCAAAACAACCTTATAACTTAATTATTTTGAAACAACTTTTAGAGATTTCTTTACGATTTCCATTTTATGTTCGCGTGGGTTTTATCGCTTAAATATTTATAATTCAATCACCGCAGGGGCTCGATATTATTGTCACCTAGTTTTAAGACGTTTCAAGGTGGCCATTGTTATTTTATTGAATAAACATACTTTGACTTTGACTTTGTCGTCCTCAAGGTGGGTCAATGCCTCTAACAGCCTCAGACATTCAAACAATTTCCTACTCGCACATTTCAAAAAATTTTGAACAATATAGGTACCTAATACAAACTTTCAGGATAATTTGGATCACAACTATATTTTACTGGACCTTCGTAAATTCAATTCAATTTAAATCATTTATTTCAGATCATATAAATCAATAATCCAATTTGTTAGTACACACACAAATAAAAAACTTAAAAACGAATGTGAATGACAGCAAAACACGAGACATTTATTTATATGTTAGGTACCTCAAACAGAAGTTGTTACCTACTGGGTCACTAGCTGAGAAATAGGTAACAGTTTATCTGCCCAGTAGTAAGTGAAGAAGCCTGAAACCTGAAATGCTATTCTCCAAAACTTGGTGGTTTACTATTTTTTGACTTAATTTAGTGATTTTATATTGCAAAAATTGAAAATGTTTATCTAGCATAAACATTTACAATTTTAAGTACATTAGATATCCCGCGTCTTAAATTAAAATCATGTACAATCACACACTATTAATAGTTGCCATAGCAAGCTATCTACGGTTCAATAAATTCGAAGAGCAACAATAATAGAGTGAGAGTTACTCGGACGTCCGACTATTCCGCGCTTCCTGCCTCCACAAAAACAGCTTGCGATCGCGGACCGGTGCGTGAGTCATGCGCGTGCGCAGTCCTACTAGGGAAGTGAATCGTTCAGCTGTCGCTGAGATTTTTAAGTAAGAAACATCAAAACGCAGAACAGATCAAATTGCAGCTATCGATTCAGAAGGAGACATCAAATTACCAAAGATTTCATGAAATCCAAGAACAAAGAACATCACGCGTTTCTAAAGATATGAAATGAACACTCCGGATGTCCGATCTCCGCCAGTCCGGATTAAAACCAAGGGCCTTCATAGCACGGAAAGTAATTTAATGTTCACAAAGTTTCATGGGTCAATTACCTATTGAAACACAAGCATTATTGATTGCAATAGCAGTAAAATGAGTCGTTGCTTGATTAATAAACAAATTTCTCCTATTGTCGTGCTGTCAGTAGAATTTACTTTCTATCCGAGATCGTCAGCTGTTTATTTGACAGAAATTTGAATAAACAAAAAAATATATTTTACTGCTGCAGCTAAATGCTACGGCTTGTTTTTAGGTAGGTACATAATTACCCCCCAAACTTTATTCGAGTTGGATTGGTTCTTTCAAAGCGCTTGAAGTCGAGTAAAACTAATCGACAGCTGCGAAACCGCTGCTTTTAGAGTAGCTCCTAGGCGCCTACTCTTCCACAACCATAACGTCTTATCGTCCTCCGATTTCACAGTCAACCTTATCACCACGTCATGAAGTCTACTATTCCAATAGCTACAGCTCCCATTGATTCATTTCACTGAATCTAGCTATTACCGTTTAAGGAATAAGGTCGATTATCGTGTTTTAAGCACGTGCTATGGAAGCTGCTTCCTGCAGTTATCCTCAGGTAGGTATAGCACGTACTTACACGGAATAAATACTTAATATAGAAACTATTTGTATTAGCAGGATCACTAAAAAGGTTTTAGTTTGTGCAGTGATATACATATTATGAGTGAATAGAGCGAAAGAGGTCTAATGGAAGTGGAGGCGAAAAAGCCTCTGACTACCCCAATAGGAAACAGGGGAAAGGAAAACTCCATTGGATTCAAACCAACGACATACCGATCAGAAAGCGGAGCAACTCCCACTAGTCCAGTGAGCTCTAATCCTCATTAGTACTTCTAGTGCCCATGGTTTAGTCTCAAGACTGCATTGCTAATCAGTCAGGCAAAAAATAACGCAGCAATTTGATAGGCAACACTAGAAGTTATTACACCGTCAGGAGCTGTGCAAGGAATAAGATCGGTGCTCTGAAAATCGGTGCTCTACAAGGAATACCCGATTTATTTAAAGAACACAAACAGAGGGGCAACTCGTTCGATGTGAAATCATCGTTGCGTATTTGGAATAACGACCGGGTGTGTAAAAGACAGATAAGACCAAACATCGCCTTAGCTAAGGATGAAGTGTGTGGAGATTAGTCACTAATGACTGGACTAGTTGGGCTCGTATAATTTGTTTTATTCGGCAGAGTGAGACATCAGTTAATTTAGGTGTGCATCGGCGTTGATTGTAGACAAGGGCACCGATGATGACGTAAAAACCACTGTTCGTGGATCGCCACGAACAGTGGTTTTTACGTCATCACTCAAACACATCGGTGTTTGAGTTATTCGGACAAAAAACCTGAATAAAGATGAAATAAAATAAATCTTTCCTGATCCTACAATTTGGCCCTCTTCAAGGCAAGAGTGAATAAGGTGTCTTCTAGACCGTTTTGCTCCATACGTCGGCTACATCGTCGCTTACCATCAGGTGATATTGTAGCCAAAGGACAGTCTATCAAATAAATAAATAATAAAAGAACGGGAATAGCAAAGTGAAGTGCCACAATTATGGTAGAATCCGTCATAATAACAATGGCCTAGTTAATTCATGGCGTCTAGCGTGCAAGCTGCGAAGCATTGATCGATGGCAGCTGCACGGCCAGGAACAATTGCTAGATTACAAACTGAGCTAACGATACTTCACCTACCTACTAAACAAGTACACAGCCTTTGTGGAAAGCACAATGGTGGATTTTTCAACTGTCCTCTGGTATCCTTTGACACTTTTTATATGAATAGAAATTTATTTACAAATAAGTAAAATATAAATGAATACAAGTATTTGTACAAAATCTACAGCTGAGCTATCTGCAGACGGTGGCAAGCGATCTAGAGATTCTGATCTAGAGAACTGATCCAAATCAGTGCCAAAGAAACATGAAACTTTCATTATTATCAACATACATTTTTTTTTTATTTTTTTTTGTAGATATCACATTTTAAATGAAAATTATGTTATTCGTTCTTCTTGAAAAGCCTATAGAGCTGTCAGGGGTATTATCAGACGTAACAGGATATCGATCGACTGTCGAACAAATTGGGCGAATACACAAAGACCGGACGAAAGGACGTGATTGGATTCAAATATTACCCCTAATATTTACATACCTAGTTGCCTTAAAAAATAATTTGAAGGTGTTCTCCTAACTTCCCTAACCTTCTCTACTTCGCACTACATCCATTAGGAATTGAATGTAAGGAATTTCGGTGTGCATCCATAACTTTAAAAATAGACAAATTATAGGTTCCTCTTTTTCATAGTTTCTCTAAAAGACGAAGCGAAGACAGTAAAGATCGCATGATCGCGGTTGAAGGTATGTCCTACGTCCTACTCATGATGAAGTCCATCCATGTGTGGAATAGCCTAGTATAGTAACAAAGTATTATATTATATAGGGATGGTAGATGTATAGTGTATATAAGTAGGTGGTAGTTATACAAAAGTAAATTGATACGACATGCTATGTTGAAACGAGACACCAGCACGATGCTGCCTTATGGGGAAACAATACCTACGTCATCCAGATTCCTGTAAGGTTTCTAAAATCTTGTTTTTTAATAACTACGGGGACTCAGTTAGTACAACTCAGGAGTTTTGGTTTTGGGCCAAACAATTTTGTTTTAAATACTTTTTATGTTTACTAACTTTACATAAAACAAAAGCCATTCATCGTCTTCATACCAAGCTACGCGTACCTTTAGGACCGTCTCTTGTAAGGCGTGATTTTTTGCTAACTGCTTTTTTCTCTAACAATAACATTCTAAATACAAATATCAAAACTAAGCTCGGAACGTAAATGGATATACTTATATGTACATAATCGATATAATCGATTCACTACTCAGACGTGTTAAAAAAAATGCGATTATTCAGACACAAAAGTGTAAGGAATTCCTGCAACCGGTTTCGAATCTACAATTGTCGTATGAATCCAACGTTCCCCCACGAAGCACTCACTAAGAAGCCGATGCCGTTCGGTCGACATCGACTACGCATGACCACAAAAACAGTTCCTTGAGAAGCTCGCTAGTGATTGTATCGAGAGAGTTCGATCTATTCGAAGATGCTCGTTTTAATTCTGGTTATGATTAGGTACTAATCCTATTACAGCAATTGAGAGACCAGAAGACTTGTCATTCTAAGAGACAGAATTAAGAGTTAACTGGGATGGTCAGTTCATCCTGCGTGGGTGAGCTCAGTCGTAAATGATACAAGCTTTCTCCTATCATACATAAATAAAAGTTGACCGTGCTGAACATCCCAGAACCTAAATCTAAAACGATCATGCACTACTTCAAAATTCTAAGAGTTTCGTGGAGCGTTTTATTGATAGCAAAAAATGTTGAAAACGGCAATATGAGGTATAACCATGGTACATGAAAGCGATACCTCACTATTTACACGATACTGAGAAAGAGGTTACTGCAAAAACTAGACCAAGACCAACGATCTGAACAGTCGGGAGCGAATTGAATAAGGAGTTTATGTCTTCCACTAAAGGCAGGACTTTTACAATTTGTACGGATAGGCATTTACAAATTGATTTCCAGAATAGGTTAGTCAATACTTTTAGCATTTTAAATGTTTCTGGTTTTTTGAGCTCCATGTCGTCCATCAACGGACCAACATAGGTTGATGATAATGCGACATTCACATGTGCAGGACTAAAAGTGTGAAGCATAAAGGTATAAATATTAATAAGTAGGTACCTAAAGAAATCGTGTGTAGTACAACGAAAAGATAAGCAAAAGCTGATAATCGCAGAAAAAAATCTATCAAAAACCTGCAGCACCTATGAATTTAATAAAGTAATAATTCTTCTCGGCAGTTTCAATAAACCTACGATATATGGGTTGGCGGTAGGTACTTCCTACTAGTAGCAACCTATTGTTACTTGTTACCCAGAAAGAACAATCCTAGTTATAGCAAGCACGCAATCCTGCGGCCAAATGTGCAGTTCTAAATATGGAAAGATCTGTGATGGGGAATTTGGGAGGTGAAAGACCTCGCGAACCGGCTCGTGTCACAGAATAATCACCAGTTTTTACACGGTATATTATGCCGTGTTAAGGGGAACCAGACCAAAGTTCACGGACATCGTCGTACAATGGTAAACCCATTTGGATTCGTAGAGAAAAAGTGTCTCCGATCCAATTTATCTGTTTTATTGAAACGTTAGTTCGACTTTCATTAAAATTGGAATATCAAAGACATAAGATTGCATAACCTACCTATCTATAGACTACTTTATTCAGAGTACCATCATAATGCGAGTGAGTAAGCCACTGGGTACCAATAAAATGCGGGTCCCAAGAGCAATTCGCTCAGATGTTTTGCTAGTAGTAACTAGCAAGGCATTGTAGAGATATACATTGGCAGTACAGTTTGCTCGTCTAAAATGACCATGATGATGCGAAGACGACAGACAAGTTGTAATTTTTACAATTACGAACAGATCTGAAAGGATTGTGATCTGTGGATGGCTGATCATCACGTATCTACTTAATAGGTGAGATGATGACGAATTTTATGGGCACAGGACTAGAAAATACTCCTCAGGTCATTGCAATACGTACGAAGTTTACTTGTGAAGTATTTTGGGAACAATTTTTGTAACACACGTAGCGTTTTTGGCTAAAAGCAAGCATCTATAACTTGAGATGGAGATTTAAAAGTTCTGACGGCGCTACTATCATCAAAGCCTCTGCTAAAACAGTCCGTAATTTTTTTTATAGTTACAAAATAGTGGTGTATAGGTCTTAGGCCACTACTGCTCTGTAGAAGCTGCCATCCATCAGATTTAACAACCTTAAGTCCGGACAATATAATTTAAAGACAAGTAAGTTCTCGAATGCGTTGGCTTTTAGCCAGACCTATAAACGTCCTGGGCAAAGGATTCCTATAGATATAGCTTCCATCAGCAGTGAGTTTTAGAATACCACTTACAGTTGCGATACAAGTACATAATACCATAATATAATCCACAAATTGCATTACGTCACAGTAGCCTCCATGTTTTTTTCCCGTTCGGTAATCATATCAACTCAAAGGAAACAAAATCGCAAAACTATTATGGTTCCCTGAAGTTCGTTGTCCGTTGGACTTTCAGAAAAGAATAGTCAAAGTTATTTTAGTAAGTCCTTTGATTATTTAATAAAAGGTATTTATTCAAGCAGGTACCTATACTTTGAAACGACTTAAATGTAGGTGAATCTAGGTGTTAGTCCCATGCGACCAAGCCTAGAAGACTAAGCCGAAACCCACACAAATATGTTCAATTGCATGGCACACTTTACTGGAGTATTATAAGTCTCAAGTACCTACGTAATTTTTCTTTAAGTACATTTGGACTACAAGTGTTCTGAAGGATTTGACTAGCAGGTAAGTCGTAGTAGTGGCGGTAGTAGGTATGTAATTAGCAGTTCATGAAGTTCATTGTCAACAATTAGCCGAATTAGAACCAACACATTACACGTCACAGATGAATGAAGATATTAAATGACCTAAGGAATCCATCCTACATCTAGTATTTACGTCTGCACTTGTCAGAGGTGGTGTAGCCATAAATTGAGACATTATGGGGGTTCTTTGCAGCGATTGACTGCACGATTTGCGTGATACGATCCTCGTAACTTAGAATGTACCTACCGAAAGTAACAGAGCTGTGTTTGTTCAAATTACCTATTCAATGATTCGAAACGCGTTTTATTTCGGCACATTCCTCTAAACGATCCGGCAACATTTTATACCACTCACCAAGTCTCATGGAGTAACTTGAAACTTTATTATAAAATCACTGTTATCGCCAGTAAAATATCAATTAGCAGTTTACAATAATATGGACGTGTGAAACAATGAAGCGAAGACGGTGAGTAACTGGTATGGGAATGTGAGTATTGGTATAAAATAATAACAGAATCGAGAATAATGCTTGAGAATAAAGCAAATGAACATCGCATGTGGACAAGATTTGCCTTGCATTTAGCAACGCTTGGCGGGCGGATCGGTTAGTCCAGTGTCGGTGATAAGTACTCAGGAGATGCCGCTGTCCATCTCCTGACGCGTTCCGTGCTTGAACAAAGAGTAGCAAAAACCAGGAGCGCCACTTTCCATACATTTTCGACGTTCACTCACATGCTGCGGTCGTGCTCGATCGAACCTATGCGAAATACCCGCATGTCAAATTAGTTCCGTTTCTAGACTTTTTACCCAAACTTGACAGTCGCCTTTTCCGATATTCATAATAGGTAAAAGGGGGGTTGAAAAAAGCATGCTTATTTATAGCTGTTAATCTCCAGTAAATAAAATCCTCTTAGATCTATTGGTAATGGTTTACCACCAAGGAATTCAGTGCAAACGACCTTATTTACACACCATTGAGAATGTCCAAGACCATTGAGAAAGCGTTAGAAATGAATTGAATAAAATGTGAATTAAACTTCCAAATCTAATAGATGGACCAAACCACCGAGATTGGCGAGAGATTATTCACCGAATTTTGTTCTCAAAATGTAGCCCACAGTTGAAAACCTAGGCATTATTTTGAGTCATGGAGATAAGACAGACATTCGAGGAAACAATTTTCTTCTGCTACGTCATCAAAAAAATCTTCGTCTTATTTATATCTTCCGAATTCCTGAAAGGACAACTCGTTCCACCTACACGTTTGTTATCATGGCATGGCTTTGCGAATGCTTTTTATATTCTTCGGAGGAGCATTTTTGGACCATTCTACACTTAATTCTACATAATAATAACCTTTTATTCTTCTGTGGAATGGTCCGAAAACATACAGCGAGTCTCCAGCTATTTAACCTTCACGGTAACCCTGTTGACCCTTCGCGGGGCTCTTGCAAGGCGGATCGATTGAGCCTTACTCACTGTTTTTTTTATAACAATCCGCTTCTTCGCAGTCTTGTCATTTAATCCTGCAAAGGGTTTCGTCATTGCCCTCTTAAATCCAAAGCAGTGCAAAACCTATATACCTAGGTATGTCCTCTGGGAGAACAGTCTCAATGGTCTCAGAGCAACGATGTTATAGAATGTTTGATGAAACCTCATAATAGGTACCTACTTATCTGTACTAATATAAGATGGATGGATAGATGTTTGTTACTCTTTTCACGCGCCGGAACGGCTGATCGGATCTGGATGAAAATTGGCAGAGAGATGGATTATAGTCTGGAATAGCACATAAGTAGGCTACTTTTTATCCCGTGGGAATACCGGGATTGAATTCTGCCTGGGTGAACCGCGGGGCGCAACTACCTAGTGTCAAATAAATAGTTCTCTTTCTATGGACTATAAGTACTACTTAGGTATCTCAGGTTTAGATAGTAGGTAGGTTAGTTTAGGTAACTAGGCATCTGATGTTATTTCTAGGCGTCGGCGTCGAGGCGAGATCACGACTTCAATGAAAGAATACTAAAGTGGTGTTTAGCATTCTGTCGCGTAGATACAGACAGCGTACTAACAAGTCCTGAGAGGAAAAATAGATTAGAGTAGATTATGGGTGCGTAGGTTGCTATCCCTACCTACCTACCTCCTAGCCTCATAGTATCCTTACCTAGGTCAGATAGGTAGGTAGTTTGCTAGGAGGTAGGTAGATAGGTACCACATGATAGTTAGTAGGTACCTAGGTAGGTACTCGCCTCAACCTACGGTAATGGTAACTGGTAGGTAAGGCAGACGTAAGGTAGGTACCTAGTAATACCTACCTTCCTGTACCTAAGTACTTACTAACCAACCAATGTAGGCACCTAAGCACCGCAACTACCTACCTACCTATCGACTTATTGTAGGTAGCTGAGGTGCAAACTTGATGCTTTATGCAATACCTACCTAGAAACCACCAAAATAATCACAGGGCTAATGACCCCGTAGAGTAGGCATGTAGGTAGGTAGGTACCTACCTACCAACGCTATGCCGAAGGAAGATCAAAGAAACTACCGTATGGCTTTTATATAATAAGAAGATTTATAGCAAGGTAAGTGGGACCTATTAGATAGGTACCTACCCATAGACCCTTAGTTATCAATGGTTTACGGGCATCTGCTGATAACCATCAGGTAAGCTATACTAATGCTGATAGGTACCCTGTTGAGTAGGTCATGTTCTAGGGCTGACTGTTGACCAGCATTCAGCAGCCGAGTCGTAAAATATCGCTGAACACAATACACCCAAACACGGAAGAAAACGCATTGAGATTGAATTAAAATCCGCTACCAGCGCCCGGAAATTTAATATTGTTTTCTTACCTTGCTAAAACAATGGGATCGGAAGCCGGTTCTTGATATTGATGCACTGTATTCACAAAATCACTGATCCAACAAACACACGCGAATTTTTGGTTTGTATGTATTGTATATATTTGTGGTTGACAGACAGATGGTTTCGTTCGTAGGGTTGTCAACGTCCCTAACCCTAAGGAACGCTCGCCATCGTTGAAGCGCGCGTGGCGACTAGTATTGTGCACGCACGCTTTACCGGCGCGCATGCGTCACCCTATCCCGAGACATTTAGAATAAAAAAATCCTGTGCTCATAGAAGCGCTACTCTAAGAAGTGATCTACAAACTTCGTTGAAAGAGGACATTCTGTTATGTAGGTACACCAGCTATGTATGAGTCCAATATTTGGGGCTGAGAGGAAGTGCCTAAGCTCTCCCCTTCGATGTAAAGGGATCGTGACCAATTTGGTTTAAAAAAATAGAACTATAAAAATAATGGCTGAAAAGTGGTTGAATTTTTATTAAAATTTTACACTACAGCTACTCTGAAATACTTGCCTCAACACAGCAACAAATGGATGCATGTCCGGTACACTATGATGTGTCAAAATTAAATTATGATTAAATATAACATTTTATACCATTTCCCCTCTAAAAAGCTCATTTTAAACAGTGTACTTTATTCACAAGTCAGTAAAAGAGCTCTCTCTCGCTCAAACAGAATCTAGAGCGCACTAATACACGACCAAGCACTGTTTTGGTGTTTGAAATTTGAATTTTGCGCGCACCAATACACGACCTCTATCCTATTGATACACTATACAGTCACAACCTCCTTGCGCAAAAAATGCTAAATATCTCCCTGAGATTTGTTAGGTCAACATCAGATTAATAACTGCTTTTTGTGTTCAATTCTAATCTTTTTAACCTTCCCTTTTAACTGACGAAAAAATGGAGGTTATAAAGTTGACGAGTGTTTGTTTTTATCAAGGAATTTGAATATCTAGTACCTTAGTATAAAATAAGATTTTTTTTTTCATTTTTGCTCCTAGTTATTCGTACTAGTCTGTGTCCTAGTTATTGTATACAGTACAGTATCCAACTCTTGAATAAAACGAATTTAATCGAGAGCCTTGAATCACGTGCGGCGCTTAGGATTCTAACGGTAACGGTCGTTAGAATCCTTCACTTTTTCGTGCGTGATTCATCTATGGCCCTCGCTTTGAATCCGTCCTCTAATCACTGCATTGCATAAAATTTAAACTGTTAGCCACCACTAAAACGTTAGAAATAACACCATTTTGAAATAAACATTCGAGGACCGAGACTACGCAATGCAACAAGTTCCGCTTCTATACGCCAGAATTGTGAGCCTACCCTTTGCGTGCCCCGCCCGGCTGGGGTGGCGTGGCTGGCTGCTTCTTTCTTCCTCGTTCCCGAATCCAATGATTTGTTGGGGTGAAATACTTTTATTTTTATTTACTGCATCTGCTCTAATGTTCGCAAAGATGATATAACAAGCGTCTATTATATAGGTTCGAAGCTATTTAGTCTAGGGTGCCTACCTACTGTAGCGTAGTGATTACATGCCGACAGGAGGTATTTAGGGTATTTAGGTTCCTTGTTATATGCTCAGTGGTATTAGCATAGAGACGTCATAGTCAAAAGGTCTTTATTTTGCATGGGTTTTATTCTTGGTTTTATTGTAGTCTACAAAATAAAGAGTAGGTAGTTCGAAATCTTGGCATTAGCAAAAAAACAAGGGTACCTATTCCTAGATTAATTGCATCGGATTATCTACCTACCTACCTATATTAGGTATCGGTATGTTAGGTATCGTTACCTTATGTTAATCATCATCATTGTCCGCAGCCAGACTTAGCCGGGTTTAGGCCTCTACGTTCTTTCCATTATATATACCTACCTACGTATGGTCTTGTTGGGCTATGTTCCCGAACCGAGGAACATTCAAAAACATTCATCTTCAGGCCTAGAGCCTGAAGATTCGGGGAGTTTGTTCAGAGATTGATCAGTCAGTTCATCTCGAGCTTATCTCAAGGAATTTGAATACTTCTATAGTCCTTGGTTCATCTCATCTCGCGCGGGGACTGTTTTGTCATGTCAATCAATGTCAACCACGGATGAAGGAAAGGAGTAGTCTATGGCCGCCTTAGAGCATTTATAATGGAGATGTTAACGCAAGGCGTACCCCTCTGCCGGCCATAAGACGCGATTTGGCCATGCACGTTATATAAAACTACTTCACTCATCACCGCGGCCATTAGTTGTCGTTTCGTGTCGCGAAGTAGTGCTCAGTAAAAATGGTGAATTGTGCGGTATTTCGGTGTAAAAGGAGATCAGAGACATCAAACTTTAGGGAACACGGTATTTCCTATAACAAGTAAGTGATATTTTAGTCAATTGGTTTTGTAATTACGTTTAATGGAATACCAGTTACGACAGTTTTAATACGACGCCATCGTCTTGGTAGGAGGTGTCGGTGAATTTATATTCCTTGGTAGAAGGCGTAGTGTGGGGACTAGTTGAGCGAAATCGATTGAATGAATGATGGAATGAACGTAAAATTAGAATAAAATGCGATGTGTTTTTTGTACCCATATTTAACCGATTTTAAAAAGGAGGTTCAGTATTGGACTACAAAAACTGTCTCTGTCATTCTGCCTTCAATACGTCGCTTTATGGAGCTCCCTTAAAATATTAGTTGTGCTGTGTCGTTGGTTTATTGCTATTTTCTTTGTACTTTATGAACGCAGAATCGTATAAACGTGATTTTTGTATAGCTGTAGTATGTTAGCTGGAGAGGGACATGGGCTACTTTTTTATCGTCGCCACAATTTTTCATCACCTTTCCCCGTCATACCAATCATCATCATCAGCCTATGTAAGTCCACTGCTGGACACATCATACCAATAAAGAAACAAAAAATTTATCTAAAAATGCATTCATGAAAGACTACTTACTTGAAAGATTACTTACTACTTGCGAAAATAGAATATAGCTTAAAGTTACTCAACAACAGTGTAGCTTTTCTATTTGTAAAATAATTTTTAAAATCGTTTTAGTAGTTTTAGAGATTACGCTCTACAAACTCTTAATAAAATATTTTTTACAAAAAAAAACCGACTCCAAAACTGCTATCCAATTTGTTATGAAAAATACACTAAAAAGTTAAAAATAATTGCATTATGGATTTATATTTCAATCTACTTACAAATAGGTATCCATTTTTTCAACAAATCTTATAATTTTATTATTATGACATTATACAATTACTGATATTTTTGGAGTCGGTGCCAGCACTCTATTTACTTAGTAATACCTACTAGGCTAGACAGGTACACGTTTGTTAATCTTGGCTAAAAAAAGGAAAAGTATATGATTTTGAACCACCCTGATTTCATTCATATGAAATCATTCATTTTGTCGGTCTTTTTACAACCCATCACTAGTTTTTTGTGTTAGTGTGTAACTAAACAAAAGTGTAACAACAGTAATTCTTTAGTTGTGTTATTGTTTTTGTGTTTGTTATGTAACCAGCTACAGCACCTGGGTTTCTCGCGAATCGCGCCTCGTTTCGCAACGATTAACCTGCCGCGACCGATACAAAGGAAATGCTTACGCTGCATTTCAACCAGGTGTCGGACCGTGTGAATTTTTGGACATATTAAAAGTGATTCACTTCTGTTCTTCACTTCAGACATTAGTCACGTACTTTTAATTAGAATTAATTAGTATTTAATTATATTCATTAAATTTATTTTAAACAGTTCGGTCATTTTGTATCCGCCCTCGCAGCCGTACATAATTTGTTGGTGTACAGCTTTTACTTGCGTGTGCGTTTATAGGGACGCTTAATTTTTCTGCATTAGTATGCGTGATTATGTAAATGTGTTGTGTACCGTACTACCTCGCCTCCCGCGAAAACCGGCAGAAAGATTTTAGTACTAAAAGTAGCGCTTGGCAACTCCCGTTATGAATGCTCTAAGATGGCCGCATTCCGAAATGGCTATGTTCGACCACAGCGCTCACATATTACCTCACAGGCGTTCCGAATTAGATATTGCGATTATGACAGCTCAGAGCTGTCAACAATTCGGAACACTCGTAAACGCACTCACAGAATCATCCTAGGAATCATCACCTCAAACCCTGTGTAACAAGCTGGGACTGCTTGGATATTTTCTGGATTTGTTATTTTATGATCGCAGAACATATTATACCCTATAACAACTATAACGCGACTGAAAACCTGTAACCTCATCACAAATAACAACAAAACACAAATGCACAACTGTCATTTTTGACAGCGCTCACAGTGATATTAGAATATTGCATGGTCGGCGTAATCGCAAGATGGCGCATGTCATGACGTCATCTATGACGTTTCATGGGACATCATTATCGCGCTCACGCTAATTCGGGCCGCATTCCGAAATGGCTATAATCGATCACAGCGCTCACATCACCTCACAGGCGTTCCGAATTAGATATTGCGATTATGACAGCTCAGAGCTGTCAACAATTCGGAACGCTCGTTATCGCACTCACAGAAATATCCTATGAATCATAACCTCAAACCCTGTGTAACAAAACTAGGACGGCTTGGATATTTTCTGGATTTAACAATTTAAGATCGCAGAACATATTTGATTATACCCTTATAAGACTATAATGCGACTGAAAACATGTAACCTTATCACAAATAACAACAAAACACAAATGCACAACTGTCATTTTTGACAGCGCTCACAGTGATATTAGAATATGGCATGGTCGGCGTAATCGCAAGATGGCGCATGTCATGACGTCATCTATGACGTTTCATGGGTCACCGTTATCGCGCTCACGCTAATTCGGTACGGGTTTGTGAGCGCTCAAATCGATTATAGCGTATTTCGGAACGCGGGGTCGGTACGGGTTTGTGAGTGCTCAAATCGATTATAGCGTATTTCGGAACGCATGGTATGATGTCAACAATGTTTGATTCGGATTGACGCGCAATGTTGCCAGATCAGAGAATATCCCGGCAAATTCGGGTACCTACATACTTTTAATGGGATATTTCTCAATGTCCTACATGATGGCTCGAGATTGGGAAGGAATTTCCAATATTTGTGCACGGAGGGGGGTGCGTGGGGGGGGGAGAGGGGGAAGGGAGGGGGAGAGAACCCTCCCCTCGAAGGGGGGACACGGAGGCCCTTAGTTTAGGAGAAAAACATTGGGTACCTACAAAATTGCTAAATGGTGGAAGAGCAGGAGAGGGGAGGGATTCTCTCCCCTGAAGTGCGTTTCCCGAAGACATAGTTTCTACGTTATTTGTAAAATTAAAACTATACTTTTAACATTTTTTCTGTGCCCTGTGTCGGTTTTAGGACTCATTTCGAACCTAAACTACTCAAGTTGAGGTTCCCCTCAATAAACACTGAAATTGCTCCGCCATGGCGCCAGAACTCTCGCGGGGTCGCCCTTGAGCGTCGCTTCTCCCGCTCAACCTTCACCCCGCTTCGGAGGTCGCGGGCTTGCTCCACCCAGGACCTACACGCGAGCTTCTGGCTTCTCGATTTTTAAATACACTCTAGGGGTAGGGACCACAAGACTGCGTGGAGATGGGGTGCTCTGTATCGGTTTTACCACACATTTCGAACCTAACCTACTCAAGTCGGAGTGCTCTGTGTCGGTTCTGTGACACATTTAGAACCTAACCTACTCAACTTAGGGTGCTCTGTGTGGTTCTTTGACACATTTAGAAAACGACTCGACTGCAAGAAAAAACTAACACGACTTACACTGTACTTCATTCATCTTCTTTTTATTAATTTTCTTCCAAAAAAAAAACAATAAAATGGCTGCCAGAACCAAAGACCTTGTACTTATAACTAGACTGTGCACCAAGGCGCAAGAACCGGTCCGCGTGAGAGGGCTCCTGCCTGGTGGGAGTGTGTCCCTTTCTAATGAGGTGACCATGAATAACCAAACAGAACACGGGACAAATTACTTTTACGATTACGTATCCCAACATATTTAAGCTACCATATATTTATATAAGTAAAAATAAAATACCAAAACATCACGTGTGTATAATTTTTTTGGAAGGGTGGGTTAAGGGTCGGAAATACTTTTTTCATCCCATCTATTCGAAAAGATCGACTTGGTTCGCCTTGGTGTGCCCCCAAAGGTGGTGTTTTCTTTAAGAAACTATAAGTGCGTGGGAAAGTTAATTCCGGCGCACTTATAGTTAAGTAATAAAAATATGATTTCGCACCCTTATGATACAATCTACTATTTCCTCCCTTTATAATATGTAAGTATCATCTGACCTACCGTTAATTTGACAAAAACCTAACAACATTCGCTCCGTAAAGAGGTAGTTAAAAAAAGCTAGGTTTGTCAAATGTGAGATATATTTATTATTATTAAACCAGTAAATAGAGGAGGTCAAAATATAAACCTGATGCAATATTCTGGGATAAATTTTTATTGAATTGGTTTTATACAATTGGTTTGACAGCCTACATAGCTCAGTTGGTAGTAGCTCTGCCTTCTGCGCCGTAGGTCGTGGGTTCGATTCCCACCGTGAACAAACATTTGTGTGACGAACATAGATGTTTGTTCTCTGTCTGGGTGTTATATAATATTATAAGTATGTATTTACAAAAAAAAAGTATGTAAGTAGTATATCAGCTATCTGGTTCCCATACCACAAGCATAAGCTTAGTTTGGGGCTAGATAGTGCTGTGTGGAAAGTCCACCAATATTATTATTATTATTATTATACATTGCTGAACAATACTGTTTTACGCAATTTTTGTTTTAATGTAGCCTTATCTACTACATGCTTGAGGGTTAGAGATTTCCCGTAGGTTCTAAGTCTTAAATTTAAGAATTTTTGACCAACACACTTTCAGGCATTGTTGTAACACTTTCATATCTCGACGTAATTTCTTTTTACGTGGCGTGTCAGTAGTTGCAGCGGATTCTGTTTGTGTACAAACACTTTCCGTAATGTTAATTCTCCATAATGGCACTTTCTTGCAGTTTTGCCTTTTTTGGTGCTGGTCCTACCTCTTCTATAGGTACATGAATTGCTTAAAACATGCACTCTTTTTTTGTAGGACACGACCTGTAAAGATATTTGAAGTTAATGGGACACTACTCTTGTCTACCTACCCAGGTAGACAAGAGTAGACTGGAGCAGAGTAGTGCAGATGAGAGCTTCTATTTCTTTATTTAAACGTATATGACGGAATATAAATAATAGGCGAAACAAAATTTAAACAAGTTCTTATCTTTACTAGTACATACCTACTTAACTGTGAATTAAATATTACCTTAAAAATTCAAACAAAACAAAACTAAAAATTAAACTCTTACCACGTCGGCTCAGTGAAACTATGTGAAAAAGGCATCGCAAAATTTGAATTTTCAAGGTTATTGTTAATGCGCGGACACACGGATGATTTATTCTTACCTTAGGAAATATTGACGGGACAGCATCAGGTTTCAGCATTTTACTCCAGGAATAAAGTCATCACATATAAAATGCGCACTGCAAATAACAGACGACTGAGTTTTTTCCAGGTACTGCATTTTCCAACTTCAATATCTAGTTTTCATTCTTTGGAAATCTACAATACAATAATTAGTTAATAACAACAAACGTCATCGTCTCAAAGTCAAAGAACGCGATTAGAACAACTTTTTTTTCACCAACATCTCCAATTTATGACAGTCGAGACGTATCGACTTACCTAGTACTAGGTACGAGATTGTAAAAAAATCTTGAATCAACAAAACTCATGGTTACCTTAAAGAACATAATTGTTGTTTTTACTTATCCATGGAAAGAAAAGCGGCTACCGGGATAAGACTCATTTTTGCACCCTGTCACAACAAGAATTCACCATTTTTCATTAAAATTAGCAGGTTTTATGAAAATTTACACCATCACAAATCGAAACACGAGAATCATCCAAACAACCACATGAGCAAACCGCCATCTTCATTTAGTATTACCAGACCCAAACATTTAATTAGTACTCCTACATACTCAGTGTTAAAGGATTATTTAAGAAATACAACGAATTGATGATTAATTATACCTACTTTATGAACTAGAAATATTTAATAAAGTTTCAAAGATTATAAACGTTCGTTTTGGTAATTCATAAAAAAGCAAAACGTATGTACTTTATTGTACCATTTCTACCAAACCCAATGGTTAGTTGAGCTGGCAAGACGTCAGACAAGGACACACTCCCAGCAGGAGCCCTCTCACCGGGACCGTTTTCTGCTCGCTACCGCTTATAAGGAAATAGCTTCCCTACATATAAGACAATAAATCTCATTTTAGCTAAACAACATTTTTTGGTGCACAGTCTAGTTATAAGTACAATGTCTTTGGCCAGAACCATCAAACGAATGTCACTGTTGCTGTCAGATGCCAAAAATCCCGTAATTTTGTGGAAATATGCGTCAATGTCACAGTCAGATGATCAAAAATCTCGTGTTGCATTTTGTACGGGAAAATTTGGATTTAAAAGAATTAATTTCTCGGAAACTAGCTCTCGCCGTGTGAAACGATTTCAGATGTAGGCCTCCTAAGTGTAGACCTACGTGTGACAAAAATTTCAGCCTCCCAGCTGTGCACAAATTTTGGAAATCTGAGCCAGGTGAATTGTTAATTTGACAATTTTCTGTTGAAAAAATTCATTCATTATATAGAATCTGAAAATAAGTTTCGTTTGGATTGTTTGTTGAAGAGAAATTTTGCTTTGCTTGCCATTAGGCAACACCACTGGTTGCAGTAGCGGACCACTATACTTATAAATCTGTGTAGCGGACAGTGCCTGACAGTGGTATTGACTCACGTAGTTAATTTAGACTCTGTTGTGTTGTTGTTGTGTGGTGTGAGGTGAGGTGAGGACAACCAAGGAATTTCTATATTCCTTGAGGACAACCAACAGCAGGAAGGAAGAAAACCAAAAGTATACAATAACTGAAGGAAAGGAAAGATAAAAACTAATAGAAATGCCTGAAGATTTAAAGAAAAATGCGTAAGTAGCTACCTATGTAGGTATTGTACCTTAGACATCGATACCTATTTTTTGTAGGTTTAGGTAATCAAATTTGGTAGCATTTATTTTTGTCATATTCACAAATCTTTTTCTACACAATATGTGGTCGAAAATGCATGAGCATTAAAGCCTTCATAAATATTGTAGGCTCGCGTCAGAAAGTATTATATTCCTTGATTGTAGGTAGGTACCTACCTGCTCTGATTGTACCTACCTATTTATGTTTTTGTGTAATACCTAAATAAATAAACAGTAGGTATTTCCTTTCAGTGATAAAAAGAGAAATGATCCCAAAGAACAGAGGAAACCGCGTCACTCTCGAAACCATGCTGCAAAATCAGATAAAAAAACAGAAAAGACTGAAGAAACAAAGGCAGTGCCTAAAGGTAAACTTTCTATGCACTATCCACACAAGAATGTATACAGTTCATAGATTGCAAGTAGGAAGGTAGGTAAGTACATAAGTGTTGCAGCATTTCATAGGAGTAGAGACCAAAGATAACATGATGGTCTGTATGAAGGCTGACATGGGTAAGAAAGAACTAGTATGAAGGGACCCAAGCAGCACACAAGAATTCTTAGCAGCATTAATACAACCAATTTACAGCTATTAGTTCTTTTATGGCTGTACAAAAGTGTCAGGTGAGGCTTTTTGTTTTATAACACAGTTTAATGCAGCTTAAACTTTGTAACAGCTGTATAAAATAATATACAGGGTGTCCCAAAAGGTTACGTAACTAGGAAGAGGGTTGATAGGGGTGGTCACAAGGGTCACCAGAAAAATAATAAAAAAAATCCCCTCTGGGTATTAAAAAAAATAAAAGGCATTTTTTAAAAAACTAAAAATTTTACGCCTTATTTTTTTTTTATTTCAATTTGAAAAAGGGTTATTGACGATACCATAACAGCATTTTTTTTTAAATATACCAATATTTGTAGGTCATCGGGAGCAAAATCACCCCACAAGGCGTAAAATTTTTAGTTTTTTAAAAAATGCCTTTTTTTTAATACCCAGAGGGGATTTTTTTTATTATTTTTCTGGTGACCCTTGTGACCACCCCTATCACCCCTCTTCCTAGTTACGTAACCTTTTGGGACACCCTGTATGTATACTATAGGAATTACAACTGCATATTCAAACACTACAATAACACTCTTAGTTTCTAAAGACACTAAAAGCTGGAAATTATAATTATCCTTAGTGCGGTTTAAAAGCTGCACACAGGGTGCGGTTACAGCTTTTAGCTGTATTATTTCTTCATTTAATTCTTTTTACTTTATTAAGGTGTAAAAGAACACCACACTAGAACTTATTCTTATTGAGTACAAGAACACCTTTATAATGACTAAAGTTTTAAAACATATTCCTGAAAGTGTGTTCTAACACTTGTAGAATATTTTAAGAGTTTAATAACGCATAAGTGATTACTAAGTCGCTTGATGAAAAAGCGAGTGATTTAATAATGTTATTTTTATAATATTAATAGTGGCGCCCCGCGGTTTCACCCACTCAGATTTAAAGCACGGTATTCATTAAAAAGATAAAAAGTAGCCTATGTGCTATTCCAGACTATAATCTATCTCTCTGCCAAGTTTCATCCAGATCCGTTCAGCCGTTCCGACGTGAAAGAGTAACAAAATCCATCCATACTTACAAACTTTCGCGTTTATACCTAATATTAGTAGGTTTCTAGGTAAGTATATACTACATACCTAGATGAATACTCTCTTTTCAAGTTTTTACAAGAGCTTTAGTAAATTTTGTATGATATTAAATTTATGAAAACATACAAACTGTGAGGTTCTTCTATTAGTAATTCACTGGACAACTATTTAACAGTTTCAGCAGTTCAAAAACCAGCATACACAGATCCGGGACCAGAGTTCTACAAGAATTTGAAACGGGAGACTGAGGAAATAGTCAAAATTACTGAAGCAGAGAATGCCAAGTACAAGAAAAAAGAGATCCAGAGTAACTGGGCTAAGTATGAGATGCCCATTGCCAGCTATGAAGATGTAGATGATCAAGATGTAGGAGCTGATTATGAGGTATACCTTTGAAGTATTAAGCTGCACCTAGATTGGTTCTTTGGTCCGTACGGTGCTTCCGTTCGGTATGGGCAACCAGCTATATAGGTGTAAATATAAGTACTGTACTGTTGGATGTTGGTCTCTATATGCAGCCTGGTCTTCCAGCTCTTGTCATCCTATCTGCCAGCTATATTTTGTTAGATTTGGATGGACATACCTCAGGCTATAAAGTTTAGTCTTAGGTATGTCCCCATCCAAATATTACATAATTTGGCACATAGCGGTATCCACCTAGAGGGGGGCTGTACTGCTACAATACTGACTGGTTTGCTCACCATGTTATCCTTCATAAATTAGAAGCACTGGCATTGCGCACATAATTTCGGCCAGAATCGAACTCACGATCTTCAGCGGGGCTACTGTCGTCTCGATTAAACTTTAATCTGATCCTCAGGCACATCCCCTCCAGATATCTTAGTACCAAGTGTGAACGCCAGATTCTTTGATGACGTTCAAGGGTGTTAGTCACAGGTAAGTAGGTACGTCCAAACATTATATTTGGCACATACTTACCCAAATTGCGCAGTAGATAGTAATCCAAACATGACAGGTTGCAATGCAAGCCGTTCGCCGCTATTTTTTAAGAGCACTTGCATTGAGCAGATACATTTTTCGACATGAAAAAGCCATTAGGTGCATTCCAATGGATTTTTCATATCGAAAAATGTATGTGTCTGGATCCGAACCCACGACGACCTTACGATCGGGAGGCGGGGACTCCCAAAGAGTGGGAGTCCCACTAGACCACAGGACCTCCGGTGGTTTTTTCAATTTATATAAAGTAGGTAGCTAGTACTAGATGGAGTACCTTGACCTACGTGACCCTTAGCTATGGGAAACTTGTTGGTCTATCATGGGTTTTCTATACTACTATTATACTATACAACCTACCTATTCGCTTACGACCGCCGGTAAAAATGTGATTTGAATGAGAGCATCACATTTAAATAATTTTTACTAATTTAGTGTCTGGAAAAATTCATGGTAGGACCCAACTGGTATAATCGGTGGGTAATATAAAAATATAAAAATGCTATTGCTTTCTTGTTTCAGAAACTAATTCAAAATCCATTGTCGGTCGGCGGGCATTTTCAATTCAAACATGAGAAATCTTGGGACACTTCCATAGCACCATCCCTATACGACAAATACTTTGAAATCAATATGAACAATCTCTCCTCAGCCATTTCCACAGTTCCATTCTTTGAAAGGAATGATGTGAACTCATCGTTATTCAGTGAAACTGACCTATTAAGTATGAACAACAGGGCTTCTAAGTATAAACTGAAGTATTTTAATGATAAGTCATACTCCACTACCGAAACGGATGCTCAAGAAAAGATATTGAAAAGCTTGTTTCTAAAAGAGAAGGCAAACAATTCTACAGAGCATGATAAACTATCAGAATTAGATGAGAGATCTAAAAAATACAGTATCAACCTAGATCTAACAAAGACTGATAGTGTTATATCTCTGAGTAACAATGAACAAAATTCGAAGACGAAAATAAATACAGTCGACGGTTTTGATGATGAGTTTATTTTCAAAGGTCATGAATCACAGGTCATGAATATGTCTAAGTCGGATTCAATAAATAAGAAAGTATCAGCAGACAAAGATATTCAAAATGATATAGTAGATGATGCAGCACCCAAAGTTTTAGATAAAGCATCAAAAGTAGCCGAAACCAAACCTAAGAACGAAGAATTGACAAAACGTATGTATCTTTATTATACCTACCTACCCAATCTTTTCTATTTTAAAATAAAACACCGCAAAGTAGAAATGTATAATCGATTTATTTTATAGATTGTTTATATTTTTCAGAGCACCCTGGGCCGTCTATAGTAAATCCAGTCATTGAATCTCCTGAAGATCTTGAAAAGTGGCTTGATGACTTCTTAGACAGTAAATAACCAAAAATTATTATCTCTATTATAAAGTTATTCTATAAAATGCTTTTCAATGTTGGCAGGATTAAAATCAGTTTTAAAGTTAGGTTAGGTTCCATCTCGAAGGCGGGTGAGCCATACTTGTAGTTGTGATGTGTATAGACACGCGTTTCTGTGCGTAACAGTAGGTAACGTTAGCAAGTTAATCGTTAGTGAACAAAATAATATTTAGATTTGTTTAGTTTTGTAATAAAATATTTAAATCGTGTTAAATATTTACTTGAATAGGTAAATCAATATTTAAAAACCAAACTATGTTGCAACTACAAAAAAAATGTTTGAATCATAATAGTTCAATTATTTTGGTGTCTTCCGTGAGTTTCATCGTCATTATCACCTTGCAAATTTATTAAGAATTGTCTAAATAAATTTCTGTGACAACTTTTCTCCATTTACTACATGCTGACGGTACACGAAACACAATTTTAGCCCAACCAATTAGCACTAGTATACCTAGTAACCCGACCGATAGCTCGGCCAATACTATACAATAGGTACTGTGCTGTACTGAGCGCTCCCCACGAGCTTACCCACACACAGAGACAGCCTGCTGCATCTGTGTATCTCTACACACACACTAAGTAAGACCAACCCTTCTTCGTGAGATGGAACAACTACATAAAAATAAATTGAGTTTAAGAGTAAATAAATTAGTAGGTACCTACTACTAATAAATGATTTAAGAATAAGTCTTACCACTTAATAATTGAACATGAGTAAATCACACAAACTCATTGAATGCTAACCAACTATTACATTAAGATTTTGTATGAGACGGTATTGTAGGTACTTACATCAGTTTCATAACGTTATTTAGAACTAATATTTAAAACACTGTCACGTAAGGCGCGGTGTTCGAAAGACCACCCATGCCATTATTATTATACAATCCAAAAATCGTGCCTGACAGCAGATTATGCATAAAAAAATTGAATCCTACTTTAACATGATAGTCAGAAAAAAAACACATTTCCTCATCGTGTTAACAAACTTAAGGTACTGAACTAAGGCTTTAGGTACTTTACCTAGGTATTCGCATTCAGCTCTCGCAAAGCCCACAAGCCTTTACAAGTTAAAACTTAATACAGTGTAATAACAATAATCTATAAACTCCACATCCATGTTTATCCATCTTGAGCCAGGAACAGCGACTTGGATCGTGAATAAACCTTGAAGTGACATAAGCCTGGGTCGTCTGCCTCTAGATATTAAACGCCCGCCCTACCAAAAAGGAAAATAAAACAAAATATGAAATGTGGTTCTTCTTTATTATCACATGACTTAATCCCCAAGATCATTGGGTTGTGACCTAAAACATATTCACTTCGATGCACAGCTACAAAGTTTTGTGCTATTAATACCTATAATTACTGTAGTTTTGATACTGCTGACTCTGGCCACCTCTGTTGTCGTAGCTGTAGTCATAGTCCTGGCTACGCCTGTACTGGTTGGTCGAGGCGGGCTCCGGGTTTTTCAAGGTCTTGGCGCGGGCGGCTAGCTGAGACACGAGTTGCGCTGGCGTGAGATGGGCGATAGACATGGAGGCTCCGTCACCAACACTACCGCTCGGGTTGAACACTGACTTCGAACTGACCAAATCTTGCTCCACGACTTGAGTGTGAAGGGTGGAGCAAAAGTGGTCCCGGTCAACGGACGTGCTGGCGTCGCTGGATGTCGTAGCTTCTCGGATCTCGCACACGTCGCAAAACGGTTTGGTGGTTTGACACGCTGCATCCTTCGTGTTTTTCGGCGTCTTTCTCTTCGGACGAGAGACCATCTTCTCGAGACCTACGGCGGCTATGATGCTGTCAATCAGATGTTTGTTCTGCTGCGAGCTGGAAGGTCCGTTAGCGCTGGTAAATTGAAACAGGATGGGGGCTTGTCTCTTGAGTGGTGAACAGAACTTTGGTGAGATGTACTTGGGTTCCGGGCCAAGTTGCATGGCGTGGTTGAACAGGAGCTGGTTCGGCAGGTCCAGCGTTTTTAGTTTGATTAAAGCTGTAGAGCATCGATTCAGAACTGGAAGAATGAAATACAGATGTTAAAAAAAGAACGGATAAGGATGTCATTTTCGCTCTGAAACTGTTAGTTTTATAGATGAATAAGCTTAAATATTTGCCTTAAAAAACAGACGTGGCTTTCTCGATAATCGACACAATGCATTTTTGAGATAACAAAATAGTACCCACCCATAACTCTATTCTTGTCATCGGATGTACTGACAGTTCCTGTAATTATTTGGAATTATTATAGTAACATAAAATAATAACAGAAACATATAAAAAGAGCTAAGCACTAACGGGGACTGACTAGGTATACCTTTGTTAGGTGCAAGCTTCAGGTAATCTTCTTTTGATATCTTTCCTTCAGCTACTAACTGAAACATTCAAAATAGGTAGTGAAGCAATATACCTACATAGTTAAATTAAACAAATGTTTTGTTTAATAAAATATTATTTACTTTTGCTAAAGCATCATAAGGAGTATGGGCATCAGCTTGTTTCACAGGGGGCGTTGACAGTGTTATTGAAGGGGCTGGCACCATTACTGGAATATGGCCTGTTGCTGCTGGTGGTAAAATGGGGCTAGGAATAGGGAGGGCAGAATGTGGTGCTGGTACTGGCCCAGGGTTTGGTACTGGAGTCTGAGGAATAGGCATGGGTGCAGCACCATAATCATATGGAGGATTATAGCTTCCATAAGCAGGTGCATAGGGAGGGTATCCTGAAGGTGGTGGACCTCCTTGGTAATCACTTGGGGGGCCAAATTGTGGGGGCATTTGATAATGTGGAGGTGGACCATAAATTGGTGGTAACTCGGACTCTGAAGGGTAGAGGAAGTTGTCTCGGTTTGATGGGGATCTTGATCTGCATGGTCGTCTGTATGAAGATCTTGAGCGAGAGCGCCGGGTGGGTCGCGGGCTGCGGCGCGGGCTCCGGCGGGGGCTGTGGCGCCGTGGGCTGCGTCGAGGACTCTGGCGACGTTCACGTACTGGGCTGTAATGCTTAAAACGTTTATAACCAATTGAGTTTCTAATTGGAGACATTGGTCGCCATGTCGGAAAGTTAGAGTGTCGCGGGCTGCGCTTTGGGCTGCGACTGAGCCGTCGTCGCAATGGACTCCTTCTTGGGCTCCATCTAGGACTGCGACGCTGCTGAGGCTTGCGCGGTGACTCCCTGCGGCGCTCACGAGACCGCGAACGGGCCTTCCATGGTGGCTCTCCTCCAGACTGCGTTTTCTTATCGTTCGGTTTCCCGCCCTCAAAGTAGTCATCAAGCTCGGTGCCCGGCGGACGTAGATCGTCAGAAGACTCCAGAGACTTGGCCAGGAATTCCTTGACTTTTTCTTCTTTATCTCTTTTGATGGCTTCGTGGGTTTTATTTGGATCACGACGACTGCCGGGCTTGATGAACTCGTCGATTCGAGTGATGCTTGAGGACCGCCGTTGCTGTCTTGGTGGCTCATTTTTTGTGTTATTGTGTTTATCGTCGCGCGAGGTGTCTTTTCTTGTCCTGTTGTCACGCGATCCTTCCCCTTTAGGCTTGTCGTCTGACATCAGCTCGCGAAGATCTTTAACCTTCTCAACTGCTTCAGAATTAAAACGCGGACGATCGCTTTTGGAATTTCTTTCCATAGCCTTGTCATCCCAGCTATCGATAACACTAAGTCCTTCTATAAAATCGGCCTTATTAAAATCATCGAAAAAATCACTAGGAATATCCTCAGCCTCGGTGCCGTCACCGGCGTCGAGCTTTTTATGTGTCGGCGACGGCGCCTCCATGTGACAGAACGCAACTATCGAAAAATGATAATGCTAATAACTTAGCGTGTGGTAAACAGAGCAACTTGATCAAGGGTAAATACACAGAAGCATACAAATTAGTTTCATTACTACCGTGCTGTAGTATTTTAACAAGTAGTTACGTATCCGAACCTATAATTCACTTGAATTGAAAAGCACCCTGACGCAACACGGAACGTCAAAAATTTTGTATGGAGGTCGCATGGCAAATAATGGCTGATTGACTGATTTGACAAGATTGTTGCTTGAATTGCTTGATTGACACTGATTGAGTGGAACGAATGATCGTTCCATTCAATCAGTTCTCTCGTTCTTTCACAACTCACTCTCTTCTTCGTCTGTCTCGTTGGGTCCGGTTAATGTACAACCATGTAAAACGCAGCCCCAGAAATCACAGCCAGGAATGTACGGGCAGGAAAACGCTGCCAGGATTTCACGTCCAACATGAAATCAATGGTCGTGCTATCCTACCTAATGTGTGCAGGGAAGGTACGCCAGTTTCCACATGTTATTTTTGTGTACCTGTAGAAATCTTTCCAAAGATGTACCGTTTTTAGGCGTTGCGTATCATTTGGTTGCACTTATTTCGAGCTTTTTTATAGAGTGAAAGGCTCTCCGCACTTGGTTCCTTTCTGTTCTTTCGATATAAGTGGTCTCTTCTTGCCATGCACTGTCTAATCTCATCCGACAACCAGGGAGCGAGAGCTCGCTTCAAACGAACTGGATGCAGCGGCGCATGAATGTCATACAACTCAGTAATAGTATTGTTAAAGAAATCCATTGTTCTGATTGGTCAAAAGCCTATGCTTTGTTTAGCTGGACTAGTGGTAAAAACTGTACTATCCCATCGTTCAGCGTCTCATTTCACGTCACATTTGTATTTTTCAAACTAGTTCATCAACATCAAACTAGTTGCGCCCCGCGGTTTCACCCGCGCAGATTAAAATCCCGGTATTCCCACGGGATAAAAAGTGGCCTATGTGTATGTATGTCCAGGCTTCTTGTAAATATTTAATACCTACACACCGTATGGTATGGCTATACCGTTGCTCATGGAATTACTGAAGGTGCTTCAATATTATACAGGGTGGGGACCTATTGACGACATTAAATTGGTGGACGTATAGTACTAACTGCTAGAATTGTTATAAAAAAGGTTTTATTTTAATTCGTCCAATAATAAAAAAATTTAATTTTCTATCAAACTAAATATCAAATAAAGAGCAAATCGATGAAACCACCTGTATAAAGTAGGTACTATGTTTACCTAAACATAGCACCGTTCATTCATAAATAAGTTCATTTATTACGTGAAATTCGACCCTATTGCGAAGCGGCAACTTCACGCGCTCATGGCAGGCAGCGCGTATGTACCTACCTTTAGATCGGCTTTCTTTGATATCTGATCGCTCACTTTTTGGCACGGGCGGCCGTCGCGCTCACTAAACAAGCTCCTGTTTTGCAGAAGGTACTACCTACTTAAATAATTCAAATAACTAAAATACACCAATAAATTAAAACGAAATAGGTAGCGCTATTTTCGGGGATAAGTCAATGGGGTTATCAAGAAAAATAATAGGTACACTCATCACACTAACACAAAACAGAAAGCGTCTTTTTCGTAGCTAGACAGTTTAAATTAACGTGCGCTTTGCAAAGTTTATGCAAAGTATGTCAAAGGTCGCAGTGCAAAACGATGACTAACTAGCTAGCTAGATCTTGATGAGAGAACCACCCGCGCCCGCGCACCGCCGCGCCAGCGCCGCACCGCGCCCTGTCTATTTGGTGAGCAGAACAGTGCTAACGCTAGCTGTCTTTGTCACACTCGCCTATTATTAGCGGGGGGTGCTGTGTCTTGTTTCTGACTTGTATCAATTCTCTTTCTAATACGCGTAAACACGTATTATCTTTCCCTCGCGTTTTAATTTCATTGATAAGTCATATGATTTCGTGACTCCTAGAATTTGACCTCTTCTCTTGCGATTTTACGTACAGGTTGTTTAAAAATCATTAAGTGGAAATGTATCGATTACTCGATAAATCTTCAAGCTTTTGATGTAAAAACTAGCTCTATAATCTGAAAATACGACTGCGAGTACGTGATTTTTTTTAATGTCGTCAATAGGTCCCCACCTTGTATAAAAGCAGTCGGGCCCATCTTCTATCTAGGTGCTTAATTTTCGATTAACATGTTTCGATCAACGTTTTAGAATATGATACTTAGCTCTTTGGTCATTGGAATGTACACCCGCGGATAACACAGTCATGGAATAGGCAACCAAATTTTACATCAATTCCGGGCTGTGTTTTCCAAGGTTGTGCAATACGTGGTTGTACATTACTGGCTCCCTGTCTCGTTTACTTGTCGTTTCCACTTAGGTTTCTACTCATATTTTGTTTGTTCTTGCAGATTTCCAGCGGATTTATTATTAATTTCGCCCTTATAAGTGAAAGTGTTTGAACATGTTCAGTGAACGTAATATTTAACGACAATGCCCCCGAAAAACTAATTCATTACGTGTGAAATATGTGGAGATCGATCGAGCCGAAGAAATCTACAAAAAAGGAAGTTTATGGCAAAGTTTCCTTTGGATGAGGCTCGGTAAGCATTGAATTAGATATTTTAGTGAGTACAAGCTACGAACAAACAACATGAACCTCTTTAGATTGATTTTTAATCAAAGTTATGTAATTTTATTGTGTATGTACTAGTGATGAAGTGTAATTATCGATAAGTGTGTGTCGAACACAGTGTGAGATTTTGCCGTAGATGCGGACATCCTCAGATGAGGTGATCCTACAGATGAGGCTACAGCTAGGCTGGTATATTTTAGTTACTTCCACAGTGTAATGTCCTATGGTATCTTGCTATGGGGTAGAGCTGCTGATATACAAAGTATATTTGTACTTCAAAAACGGGCGATACGTGCCATTTATAAAATGAAACCACGTGACTCATTGAGGGAGCGTTTTAAGGAAATTAATATTCTCACAGTAACTTCACAGTATATTTTTGAAAATTTATTGTACACTCATAAACACATAGGTAGCTTTAAGAAAAAGAGTGACGCACATAACGTTAACACTAGAAATAAAAATAAATTATGCATTCCGAAATTTCGATTACAAAAGGTAAATGGCTCGTTCATGGGGAACGGTATACGCTTCTATAATAAACTTCCAGAAAGTGTCACTGGGCTTCCTATTAAAAAATTTAAAGTGTACATTAAGAATTATCTGATAAGGAAAGCTTACTATACTATAGATAGTTATATTAATGATAAAAGTGCGTGGCCTGATGTCCCGGTCGCTCTGCCCATCGACGGCTAACATATCTGCAATGTCTTTACTATTATGTTATTTAAAAAAAGATTTTTTTTTTCATTGTTGTTTGACTTACTACACTTCTTACTTATGTATTAGTATTATTGGTTTGAAGCGTGTGTTCTTTTATGAATCTGTTTACTTTTCCTTTTCTGTTAGATTACTTTGTATTATATAGCTTCAATAGTGTAGGTATTTTATTACATTGTAACGAGGATCATATAAAAGAGCGATAGATACCAAGCCGAGTTTGTTGCCTGTTCTTCTCGGTGTTGGTCGCGTGGAACTGGCACTAGAGTCACCTAGTTTTAAGACGGTTCAAGATGGTCCTTGTGATTTTATTGAATAAACATATTTTGACTTTGACTTTGACCTCGTTTTATGTGTTTTTTAGAAAGATAAAATTCAAACACAACTCAGAATAAAATTCTTGTATCTCTATCTATTATACTTAGTTAAAAAGAAAATAAAAAAAAAGAAATTTTGTTACAGAATATACCTGAGTGAAAACTACATAATATGCTAAAGATGACTGGGAGTCCCAAAAAGCGTAGGTATATTTTTTGATACTGTTATTTTAATTTATAACCTTTTCTAGAATATGACGTGAATTGCCTAGTCTTTTATACTTATGCTATAGGTAAAATTTTGTGCCACGAAAGTGGGTGAGCCATTCTTGTAGTTATAATGTGTATAGTGGATCTTTTGCTTTCTTTAAAGAGCTACTGGAAATTAATAAATTAATACTATGTTACAGAATATGTCAAGCCTACTGCTGCTGCTGAGTGTCCATCCTGCTAAACTAAACATCGTATTATATGAAAAAAAGGAATATTATGTACAATGTTTATTTTATTTTTTGTTTTATGTACAGGTTTGTCGGCTAAAAATTAAATGTAATAATGAAAAAAGATTTTTGTTTCATATCAGATCCATATTTAAGTTCAACCTAGGACTTAAAAACCTAGGTTGGACTTAGACGTGGACTCGATCAAAATTTTGAATACGAAAATAACCTCATTTTCGATCTTGCATATTTTATCGATATCGATATGAAAGCGAGGGCCATCGCGCAGCACTATTTAGGCTGGTAGGTTGGTAAAACTGTTGTTGTTTGACGTACATATTCGTTGTGTTGGTATTGAAGTGCCATGTAAAAGGATCCCATTGGCTCTCATTGGCTCTTTACTAAGTCCCGCCTCTTCTCGTAGTTTTACATTCTCTTTGTTGAAAAGTGTAATTTCACTCCACACAAAATTACAAATAACTCAAAAAAGTCAAAAACTCTAATGAATAGGGATGAAGCGTATTTACTCGACCAGGTACAAAAACCAGGTATTTCCATGCGATTACGCGTACCTAATTCGACTATTGGTTCGAACAAGGTACCGGTAGTACTCGCATGACTCGGTACGTGTCGATTGATACTTCGAGGCAAGCATCGCGTCGCCCTGGTACGCGCAAACCTTGTTGAACAAGGCCGGGCGCGGGGCGATGCGATGAGCGAGGAGGAGGGAGGAAGAGATGTCGGTCGGTCAGGTCCCGAGTCCCGTCGCGTCCGAGCCGCGCCGCGCGGCGGCAGTTCACGGGCAAGTAAAAAGGAATGATACGTCACCCTCGCTCTGTATTATGCAGGCTAGCTAGTAGCTAGGTAGATACATATAAGACGCATTTTTGATTGTGATTTAAGACCTTGAACTCTTGAACTTGCAAAATGAAAACGTACAAGTGCCATTATAATATTACAGCTATGACTCCTTCTAATACCATAGGAATAAGATACATTATCGCACGTACTTAGATTTTTTTTTCAAATTGAGTAAATTGGGTCATTTTTTATTCGTCAGTTTATTTATTGTGCGTTGTGTTGTGTGTGCAGTAGGTACCTAATGAGTAATTTTTACTAACTAACTAAGGTTGTAATAGAGTACCTAGTAAAAGAGAACTCTAGTAGTTGAGTTCTTTCAAAGAACTCAACTACTAGAGTTCTCTTTTAAGTTCTTCAAAGAACTTCTTTGTGAATGGCTCGTCCGGGAAAGTAGGTACTAGTAGGTAGATATACGTTACGTAGTACCTATAGTGCGCGTCAACCAAAAATAACGCTGGAAAACAGTGGAGGGGATGTGTTTGCGCATACAAAATACTCGCGGCATCAAACCCCCCCCCCCCCCACACCTTCCGGCGTTCTTTTTGCGTGACGCGGACTTTACGTAGGTACGTATTGCGCATTGCGCTAAGTATTGGAAGTTCCAAAGTACTAAAATACCGTGGGAATGGTGGTGCTTGCTGCTGGCCTAGTACGTACTATGCTATGATCCAAGTCAGTCCATAAAACTATCCAAGTACTTGAAGACCTGGTATCTGAACAAGGTACGCAAAGGTGGAAGCGCTGCCTAGGCCTGGTACGTGATTAATACAAGTACGACCCATCGCTACTAATGAAGGCGAAGGAACGTAGCTAGCAAAGAGTATAAGAAAAGAACGTAGTTATTGTATACTCTTTGGCGAAGGATGATAGATTTTTTATTCGCTCCTTGGAGCAGGCTATAGCTTAAAACCATACCGCCTAGCTTAGAGCATTTATAACGGGAGTTGCCAAGCGCTACTTTTAGTACTAAAATCTTTCTGCCAGTTTTCGCGGGAGGCGAGGTAGTACGGTACACAACACATTTACATAATCACGCATACTAATGCAGAAAAATTAAGCGTCCCTATAAACGCACACGCAAGTAAAAGCTGTACACCAACACAAAAACAATAACACAACTAAAGAATTACTGTTGTTACACTTTTGTTTAGTTACACACTAACACAAAAAACTAGTGATGGGTTGTAAAAAGACCGACAAAATGAATGATTTCATATGAATGAAATCAGGGTGGTTCAAAATCATATACTTTTCCTTTTTTTAGCCAAGATTAACAAACGTGTACCTGTCTAGCCTAGTAGGTATTACTAAGTAAATAGAGTGCTGGCACCGACTCCAAAAATATCAGTAATTGTATAATGTCATAATAATAAAATTATAAGATTTGTTGAAAATATGGATACCTATTTGTAAGTAGATTGAAATATAAATCCATAATGCAATTATTTTTAACTTTTTAGTGTATTTTTCATAACAAATTGGATAGCAGTTTTGGAGTCGGTTTTTTTTGTAAAAAATATTTTATTAAGAGTTTGTAGAGCGTAATCTCTAAAACTACTGAAACGATTTTAAAAATTATTTTACAAATAGAAAAGCTACACTGTTGTTGAGTAACTTTAAGCTATATTCTATTTTCGCAAGTAGTAAGTAATCTTTCAAGTAAGTAGTCTTTCATGAATGCATTTTTAGATAATTTTTTTGTTTCTTTATTGGTATGATGTGTCCAGCAGTGGACTTACATAGGCTGATGATGATGATTGGTATGACGGGGAAAGGTGATGAAAAATTGTGGCGACGATAAAAAAGTAGCCCATGTCCATCTCCAGCTAACATACTACAGCTATACAAAAATCACGTTTATACGATTCTGCGTTCATAAAGTACAAAGAAAATAGCAATAAACCAACGACACAGCACAACTAATATTTTAAGGGAGCTCCATAAAGCGACGTATTGAAGGCAGAATGACAGAGACAGTTTTTGTAGAGTCCAATACTGAACCTCCTTTTTTAAATCGGTTAAATATGGGTACAAAAAACACATCGCATTTTATTCTAATTTTACGTTCATTCCATCATTCATTCAATCGATTTCGCTCAACTAGTCCCCACACTACGCCTTCTACCAAGGAATATAAATTCACCGACACCTCCTACCAAGACGATGGCGTCGTATTAAAACTGTCGTAACTGGTATTCCATTAAACGTAATTACAAAACCAATTGACTAAAATATCACTTACTTGTGATAGGAAATACCGTGTTCCCTAAAGTTTGATGTCTCTGATCTCCTTTTACACCGAAATACCGCACAATTCACCATTTTTACTGAGCACTACTTCGCGACACGAAACGACAACTAATGGCCGCGGTGATGAGTGAAGTAGTTTTATATAACGTGCATGGCCAAATCGCGTCTTATGGCCGGCAGAGGGGTACGCCTTGCGTTAACATCTTCATTATAAATGCTCTAAGCCGCCTAGTCTAACATTTTTTTTTACCGTTAGTTTGTTTAGTGTATGTCAAGGAATTTGAATACAAGTACGTAGTTATTGTATACTCTGCGATGCTAGTTATGCTGTGTATGCTTGGATGAAGTATATGTATTATTCAATAAAATTATGTTTATGTTTATGTTTATTTCAGACAAAAAAGAAATACATATGAGTTGAGCCATACAGAGGTCTTATTCTAGGGATTTTAGCTTATCAGGCAATTGAAATGGAATTGAATTGAAATGTGTACCTATGCTGTGCTTACGTCCGGTTAATGTACGAAGGAGATGACATGATAATGTACAATGTATACCATAATGTACAGCACGATACCATTTGAAACCAATTTGGTACTTTTTTAAGGCGGTACGGGACGGTTTTTGAACAGCTGTAAATCTACTAAAATGTAACAAAATACTTGAAAAAAAAAACGAAAACTTTAAAATTGAACATGTACTCGAGCGCTGTGTTAATATAGAAATGTAAATAATGATAATTTTCTAGATAAAAAAAAATCATAGAGATGACAAACATCCATTCAAACATCCTCTAAGAGGGTTCTCATCTAAGAGAGTTTTTCTTGAAATCATGTCAAAGTTCTATCACACTTGTATTAAAGGTTTTATGAGTTACTGGCCCATTTCTAAATGATTGAGGGATAAATACTTTTGGCCAGCTAAATCACTCAAGTACCCCTTTGTGCGCTGTGTAATAAAAAAAAACCTTTTTATTAAAATTAATGAAGAAAATCTAACGAAATCTAGCTGTTTAAGTGCTCGCGCCGAGCAGCCAGTAAACTCGCCTTAAAAAACAAATCTACAACGGGTCAGTGATTGGGGGAGCCAGTAATGTACAACCATGTATTGCACATCCTTGGAAAACACAGCCCGAAATTCGGAGCGCGCGGCCATTACATTAGCTGCAGCGTTATATTATTATACTCTTTGACGTTATATACTCTGACTGAAGTGTTTGTTGGTGTAGGTGTCAGTCAGTCAAAGAGTATACATATCTTATACATATGCATGCAAGTTAGTGTGTGGTGTGTGTTTTGTGCGGATGTTGAACGCGCATTTCTTTCGGCCTTTTTCTATGTTTTTCATTCAGTTGGTTGTTTAATCTTCGAGCTAATAGAATGTACTAAACATGGAGTGTACACAAAGGCTTGAATGTACTCAGCAAGAGTTCTTCCAGACTGAGAGAGAGTGCCCTGAACAGGTAACAAAAAGTTTATAGTTCTCAGCAAATTTCATCAACATTAGGTAAATACTTGAAAATTGTGGTAGTAGTATAAATGCTATAATAAGAATAATATTAGCATAAACCTTTGCCTTTGTGGAGAGTAGTAAACGACAAAACGAAACAAATCAAACCAAACAAATTGTTCCTCTAGGAAACGGTTTAACTATAGCTACCCTGGTACCTGAGTTGAGGGTTGGGGATAGGGGGGATGCATGTGGGGGTAGATGGCAAGTCTTTCCCTATAGTTCTTTTTTCTAGGAAATGAAAAAAAAAATTCTTCAAAATTCTTTAAAAAAAAATTATAACCCTAACCTAATGGGAATTCCTTCCCTTGAGACTTTTTGTCTAGGAGTTAAAATATTATTTCCAATTTTCTTCACTTTATTAAAAAAACCCTAACCTAACTATTAATATAACTGAATGTTTTAAACAGGTTTATTTATATTTTGGAATGATGGTTTGATTCATGATAGATTAACGGCTGGTTTCTGAAAGCTTGATTAAAACCAATTGGCTGTCAAGTCACTTGCTAATTCAGCTTTTACTTCTAATTATGAAGAGATAGTAAATGACAACTGCTGATTAGTGTTAGGGGTTAGACAGTAGGCATCAAAGAGACATAGACATAGAGCATAGACAACTCCTAATCAAAAATGATTTTGATTCATATTCTATTTCAGATTGGCTTCCTTGGAATATGTGGTAATAAATACCCTGTGAAGAAAGGTCCTAATAAAATTGGGAGAGATTCAAGTACATGTAGTATTGTTCTAAATTTAAATGTAAGTAAAAAGGCCCAAGTAACCTAGGTGAAAAGGCAAAAGGGTTAAACTAGCAATCCTTGTACCTGGCTTAAGCGCTGGGGATGGGGGGGTCGCAAGTGGGGGTAGATGGGGGATAAAGCCATCCCTTGAGTCCTATTTTCTACTTGAAAAAAAAATAATTTCATACCTATTTCTTCCTCTGACTTCTGCGACTCCGTTAAATAGGTACCTTGGTTTTACCCTGACAGATGTTTAACCTGGAAAGACCTGTTAAAGCCAAAAGAAGGGAACTTAACGCTCGATTTAAAAGTTTGAACTTGCTGCTTGGGCTGCAACCCTGTCTGTCGCTACACAACAAGAGGCTAGTGTTTGAGGCAACAGCATTCTAAAGCCTGCAATGTAAAGTAATGTTATAATTTTGCATGACAAAAGGACTATAAGGAAGGACTTGCCATCTACCTCCACTTGCTACCCCCCTACCCCCAACCCTCAACCCAGATTGGGGGACATCCCCTGGCTAATGTGGCCCTACACGACTGGTGAGTGGCCTTGGTGAGCAAGGTCGCCCCTGCACAGACGCAATGGCCCAGTTTAGTAAGGCCTACCGCCGTGTCGAGATGTTCAATGCAAACGCGACCCCATCTCGTCATACCTTTTGCGGAGGATGTCTCACAGGGGGGTTTTTAGTGGGTTCGAGCCCCACATACCCCTTCCGTCACCCCCATGGCGAAGGGTAATACGAAGGCATTTTCCCCTTCAAAAAAAAAGAAAAAAGGTACCAGGATTGCTATATAGCAAAGCCGGCAAAAGTAGATACTGCTGTGTCTAGACACAGATAAAGGCCATTTGTCTTCTACCTGATTGTGATTGCTGTATTGTTTACACATTTAAAATATTAGGTATACATGTACACTTTCAGTCTGTTTCGAGACAGCACGCCGTGATAAATGTTCTCAATAGCACCGAGTTCATGTTGATGGATCTAGACTCTGCAAACAAAACTAAGCTACTAGGCGTGAGTATTATACTTTATTATTATTAGCAGGTACTAGTGGTCCACCCACACCACCATTGAACCACACTTACGATAAAAGTGCAATATTTTCAGCACAAAAAAATGCAGTGAATACAACAAATATTTTACAAACTAAAATATTTATATTATTATATGACTTATAATAGACTAGAATAGAATAGAAAATTGTTTATTTTATCTCATAATTTTTTAAAACACTTTTACAATTTGTTTGATGACAAAAAAGGCCACCAATCAGCATTTGCTGTATGAGCTCAAGCCCATACAGCGCTGGTTTTCAGTAACGCCATAAAGAGTAGAGCAGCAGCACCTGCGACACGCGTTCTTATAAAACAGTTACATAACATTTTACGTTGACTGGTCTCTAAATAGCTATTGACTATAATAAGCAGTACAAATAAAACTTAATTTCTTTTAACTTATGTACAACTGACATATAGTGACTGTGACGTGGGCGCGACAGGGCTCGGCAGCCGACCCCAGAAACGTCGATATAGTTACCCCTGAGTGCTTGTAGACATCCATTTTTTTTCACCGGATACCTGACAGTGTTTTTTACCGGATTCCGCTGTGGTGTATGGTTTATAATGAAAGTAGGTCACAGGTCTTCCTTCATAAATGTCAACAGAGTAAATGAGCTATCGCCAACTGTTGCTAACAATCTATTAGCTCCACTGAAATCAGTGTCACAGCGAAAGTGTCACCAAGGTGCTGGCTGTGTGCTGTGTTGCGTCTGATAATGTCTGTCACTATGCGAAAACGTGTTAATGGTCAATAGTTGTTTTTAATAATTTATTAATTAGACTATATAAGTACCGTTTGTTTTCCTAAGAAGTAAAAAATCTGTCATTTTTACATATATTCTTTTCAGAAAACTCTGTTGCCATATATGCCCCAGCCTCTTAAGAATGGCGATATGGTACAGTTCGGGGAAATATTTGGGATTTTCAGGCTTCTCGAAGAAGAGAATGATCATTTGATGACACAAGCCCTGCCCATGACACAACTAATCAACATACCCGACACCCCAATACCAACGAGGCATATGTCTAAGTTGAACTCTGCCACAACTATACCGGAGTCCCCGGATGTCAGTGATAAGGTATGATGGTTTGTTATGGAAATGTACTACTTAAAAAAAAGGTAGAAAAAGGTATGCTAAGATGGTTTGGGCATGTAGAGAGGATGGATGAAAGAAGATTGACGAAAAAAGTGCATCAGGCGAGTGTGAATGGGACTGTTGGGTGGGAGGGGAAGACCTCGGCGGACCTATCTAGATCAGATAGCAGATGTTCTAGAGAAAGGCCAGGTCAAGAGTACCCTAAACCGACGAGCATGTATGAAGAAAAAAGTTATGAGAGTTATGTCTGTTATGAGAGTGAATGAAGCGAAAGAGGTATATCAGGATCGTAGCAAGTGGAAGAAATAGGCGTGATTTTATGTATGTATGTACTACTTAAGGCTGCATTCACACCAAATGTACTGACAGACTTCTGAAACAGCTTCATGACTTTTATCTCTAATATACAAATACAAAAAAATCTTTAATTCTGTTGAATTTCGAGAACAAGAAGTTGTTAGACTGTTGTCTGCGTCATTAAAAACTTGTTAATTCATATTTTGAGAGCACATTTGAGCTATTTTAAATAAGTGTCCCCTTTATTCAAACAACCAGATGACAAATGACACTAAAATCTTTTATTTGCTAGAGATAGCTGCCACAAAGGCCGCAGGAAAAAAGGCTTATCCTGAAATAGCTGCCTTATTTGTATAATAAGAACAGCTGCCACATGGCGTCCACTTACACCGATTAATTATCAAAAATTCACATAAAATGACAAATATAATAAATTATATAAAATTAAAATTACATGCCTATTTTAGAACTAAAAAATTTAAAAATAAGGCTATCAGAATTAGATTATCACTATGACTACATAGTATAAAACAAAGTCGCTTTCTCTGTCCCTATATCCCCATGTCCCTATGTATGCTTAAATCTTTAAAACTACGCAACGGATTTTGATGCGGTTTTTTAATAGATAGAGTGATTCAAGAGGAAGGTTATAATATATGTATAAATATATATGTATATATGTATGTAATATATGTATAATATATGCATGATATGTGCACCCGTGTGAAGCAGGGCGCGCGGGCGGGTCGCTAGTATTAGAATAAGATAGTAAATAAAAATAACATATCCAGCGCAGAGAGTATTCTCAACTTATCGCGAAACCAAAATAATGATGAGGCTCAAAGATTTAATGATGTTTTTGAAATATGAAAAATATATAGGTAGATGGTTTGTAACATAATCATTTTAAAGCTATGTACATATAAATTATACACCATATAAATTTTATGATATACTGCTAGACTATAAAAATAACATCATTTTTGATTCCAAATACTGTTTTTACGGTTTTGCGGCAAGGGGGTGGAAGAGTTCGTGAGCTGAACTTTAAAGTTAATTAAATAAGCACAATGAAACATTAACCTATATTTTAAAAATGCAAACATTAATTATAAACTAAAAGAGAAAGAATTGTGGTAAAATAAATATATCTTGCATGAGTTTTAGTACAAATATTTTTCTTTATTTTTCCAGGATGATTCATTCATTATCGCGTCACAACCGAAAGGACACTCATTCAAAAGTTACATTAAACCGGGCAAAACAATATCAATATTACCTATAGGCGGGAATAAAATCGATAATGTCTACTGGAACTCATCCAAAAAGTCAACATCACTGAATCTTGATGAATCCAACAGTAGCATGTATGATTCTATGTCTGCGCCTTGTGTTAAATTAAACAAAAAAGAAAATGAAGCGAATGCTAGTAATATACATGAAATAGAAACACAAGTGTTTCCTCATATAGGAACTGTTTCTATACACGAAATGGAGACACAGCCATATCCACTCAAAATAAAAGAAACAGATTCTATTTACGAAGCAAACACTCAGTTACCAGAATCCCCCATTGTCGATTCTATTTACACCGCGGAGACACAAAACCCATGTTTCAGAAATGCGTCTCCGGTTGTTCATTCAGCTAAAACTGAATTCGCAGATAAAGGTCACTCTCCATCAATATACAGCCAAGAAACGCAAATACTCCCCAGCGAAAGCTTGCCAGTTGTTCGCGAAATAAATAAGCAGCAAGATATGCAATTCGATCTCTCTGCCGACAAATACAACAGTATTTACACCGCTGAGACTCAAATGTTCCCTGAAAGTCCTATACGCTTTAGAAGTAATAGCGGCTCACCGTTTAGTAGGAAACCCGATCTGAAATCAAAATTGGATGTAGATGACGTAGTTTTATTTGATGAAATTGATATTCAGCCAGATGATGAGAATTTCGAGTCCCAACCAATATTGACTGAGGATATTTTACTACCTATCAATAAATACATCGAAGTAGAATCTGAACCAATATCGCAAATAGCCATACCCAAATCTTCGAAAAGAAACATGAGGATAAAATCAGATAGTTCAACTGACTCTGACGAAATTGATGATGATATTTTGCCCACACAGAGAATTCCGGAGAAAGAAAGAAAAGTTAATGATGGTGATTCGACTGACTGCGAAGATGAAATGATTGAGTTGAAAATAGACAAAAAACCTAATAATACAGCTGAGAAGTTGGATTTGGAGGATATGGCAACTCAAGTTATAGAAGTTCTTGAAAGTCCTGCTGAAAATGAAGATATACTTACTCAAGTGATAGATATAGTGGAAGTAAATGACTCCGAAAAGCCGAATTTCGAATATATACCAACGCAAGTAATTGTAGAAGTTGATGTACCAGTGAAACAAACTACAAAGACTCAGCTGATTTCTGATGAAGTTGAAATTAGTCCATTTAAAATCCCTCTCAAATCAGTATTAAAAGCAAAAAAAAAAGATAGTTCTAGAACACCTAAAATAAAAGCCTTTGCCAACATTGAAAGACAAATTAAAGGTGCCGTTGGCCAAAGTGATGATGATAAATACTATCAGGCCACTCAAGATATCTACTTTGACTTGTGCTCTCAAACAGACTCAACGCCCGAATCACCGAATACATCGCTCGGTGGGAAAGGGAATAAATTAATGCTTCAGTCAGACATTTCACCCAGCCACAGTGATGGTAACGAAAAAATTTATAACTTCGTTTCAACTCTGTCTAGTCCGGATATCAGGGAAATTATTGGGGTCGAAAAGATTGCTCCACTAAAAAAAGTAACATCATTGGGAAGCGACGCTTCAGATCCTGAGCTCACTCCAAAGAAAGTACGTCCGTTCAAATTCATGGATATAGACTTACCAAACAGTCAAGAAATCAAAACCAGTGTATCACTCAGTATTAAATCTACAGTCACAGAATCGTCCAGTGAATCTGAGAGTGAACAAAACTCAGAGGATCAGTGCACGCCTATTCTCTTTCACAAAAAGAAAAAAGTTAAACATGATGTGAAAATGGACCTAACGAAAAAATTCGATGTGGAAGCTTTGCCTACCAGGGTGATAACGCGAGTAAGAAAACCAACTTCTAAAGTGCAAAAAAATGAAGATAAGAAGATGCGTCATAATATTCTGAAGCCTAAATTCTTAACAGAACAAGACGATGACGTCGATAGAGAGATAATCACTGAAAACATAACGAGGCTGAAAAGTAAAAATGAGAAATTAAAAAATGCTAAAGATACAAGCAAAGTAATAGACGAAACAAAAAATAAAGACGTTACTAGAAAACAGCATGAAATCAAAAATCATAAAATACCAGACGTTATACCCGACAAAAACCAGGACAATAAAAATGAAAATAAAAGACAAATTAAAACTGAGAATGATAAATCTGAAAAAGCCTTACATAAGTCAGAAGAAAAACCTAAAGAAGACATACCTAAAAAGAGAGAAAGTAAACATAAAAAGAAATCATCATCACCAGTTGAAGATAATATTGATCATGTAGTGACAGTAACAACACCACTGCAATCAAAAGTTATTGATAAACCTGTTGAGATTCTAGATATTTCCAAAGAGATGGATACCAAAACGAAACAAACAAAGGAATTAAAGCGTGTTACTAAAATCAATGAGGAAAAATCTCGTGGACCTATAATGATAGAGCCACACACTTTAACTGTTCCTGTCAAAGAAGAGAAACCCAAAAAGAGAGAATACAAACGTAAAAACAAACCACCTGCTACTAAACCTGTTAACAAACTAGACAACCACAACTTTACATCAGTCACACAATCAGAAACAATTAAAGTAGAAAACGTAGATGAACCAAAACGACCCGTCAGAAGCACGAGAGCTAGAAAGAAGCAACTAGAAGGACACCAAGATCCAACAGAAGTACTCGTAGACTCAGAGAAACTCAAACGAACAAGCAAACCTGAAGAACCATCGCCAGAGAAAGAAGTACGGAGAAGTAAGCGTCAGAGAACAGTCAAAGAGAAGGAAGAAAAAAAAGAACCGTCAGTAAAATCTATACTCAAGAAAAGTAGAACGACGCAAGATCAGAGTACGATATACAATTTATCGGGGTCGGGTTCTGAATCGCCTAAGAACTTGAAAAGGCCGAGCGAGTTCGAAGCACCGTTGCCGAAGCGAACGCGCTCGGCGGTGAACGCTAGTATGAGAGCAACACCGGCGAAGACCCAAAAAACATGCTACGTCTTGTTTACTGCGTTCCCGTATGAAGAGGTTAAATCTCAGCTAGAGAAACTAGGTGAGCTTTTTGTATATTTTTTGTTTGTAAAGTATGGTTTGTTCAATAGAGATCCGAGGTTTTATGTTTCGATTTGAGATACAAGATATGTTGCGTGGATGTATAGATAACTAATTACTGATTAAACACGCTACTAGGCTACGCTTATGTAGATAAGCGTGTCTAGTCTACACAAGCGTCTTTAGATAGATAGAAAGACTCTTTGATTGACATTTAACAATTAATTTAACAAAAATTCAAATTAAACAAATTACGCCAAACGACCTCGCGGCAGACCAAGACTGAGATGGCGGGACGACCTAGATTTATTTATAAAAGATTGGTCGTCCATAGCACAGGACAGAGAAAAGTGGAAGGGGGGCAGGCAGGCCTTTGCCCTCAGTGGGACGACGCAGGCTGATAATAATAAAAAAAAATAAAAAGTACAATCATTACAGTAAAGCACAAAAGGTGGTCTTATCGCGAGAGCGATCTCTACCAGACGAGTCTTTCAGCAGCAAACTATGGTTGTATCCGTATCCATCCATAGCTGTGAGTGTGTTATCGAAATATATAACACTCTTGTATATTTATGGGTGTGGGAATACAGGTGATACAGGTGAAACCGCGGGGTGCAACTAGTATATACCACTAGTTGCACCCCGCGGATTCACCCGCGCAGATTTAAATCCCGTTATTCCCACGGGATAAAAAGTAGCCTATGTGTTATTCCAGACTATAATATATCTCTCTGTCAAGTTTCATCCAGATCCGTGCAGCCGGTCCGGCGTGAAATAGTAACATCCATCCATCCATCCGTCCATCCATACTTACAAACTTTCGCGTTTATAATATTATTATGATAAATATATAAATATACAATATTTGTTCGTTTCCAGGTTAGTTTTAGATGTATTTTTCCTCGGACCATAATAATGGAACTTGTCAACAGGTGCAGTAGTAGTGACGGATGTGATGCAATGTACAGTTCTCCTGACGTTACAAATAAAACGTACGTTCAAGTTGCTGTGCGCTGTGGGGCTCGGCAAGCCGATTGTGGGATCGGATTGGGTGCAGGCCTGTGCTGATACTAACATGATTGTTGGTAAGTTGTTTAGCTAAGCTTCATACGGGTGCCAATTCAGTTGTTTAATTCTCCTAACTTAACCTAATTTGACAGCACTAAAAATATTGCTGTATTATAATACTAGTAACGTCCTGCGGTTTCACCCGCGTAGTTTTAAATCCCGGTATTCCCACGGGATTAAAAGTAGCCTATGTGTTATTCCAGACTATAGTATATCTCTGTGCCAATTTTCACCAAGATCCGTTCAGCCGTTCTGGAGTTATAGAGTAACAAACATCAATCCATCCATCCATCCATACATACAAACTTTCGCATTTATAATATTAATTAGGATATTATATTAATAAGTCCCTTTCTAAAAAAAGGGACTTCTTTAAGACCGAAACAACAAGGACGGACAGCTATAATTTTAGAGCTGTCAGATTAGGTTAGTTTAGTATAATAAAACAACAGAATCGACACCATTGACTACATAAATTATAGTAAGATGTGCGTAACCTTAGGTTACGCTCACTTTGGATACGAATTAATTTGCATGTGAGCACGGCCTTAGACTACTATCTTACAGACGATTTGGGATTGTATGTTTATACTAGTTGCACCCCGCGTTTGTCCTCAATAATGTTTTTATTATTATTATTTCCATTCAGATCCGTCGCTGTACATAATAAAGGACCTGGCTGCAGAGACGCGGTTCCGGTTCTCCCTGCAGCGCACTCTCTGCGGGCGGCGGAACTTCCTCGAGGGGTACCGCGTGTCTTCCACGCCGGGAGTGCTTCCGCAGCCGTCCGAGATGAAGTGTAAGCTCACCATCTGGTAGGGTAGTGATAAACAAACATAAGATGGCTAAGATTCAATAATAATATTATTGCTCGCTTATAAAACAGAGGCACTTATAAAAAATGCCTCTTCCTGAGATCTATTGGATCTCAGGAAGAGGCATTTTTTATAAGTTGAGTTTTTTTATTGCATGATAAAACAATATTTTCTAAAAATGAATCCTAGCTAGATCGATTTAACGCCCCCGGAATCCGCTGCATTCTTTTCATGAAAATCGTTGGGGCTTTTTCCGAGATTCAGATTATAAATACACTAGTTGCGCCCCGCGGTTTCACCCGCGCAGATTTAAATCCCGGTATTCCCACGGGATACAAAGTAACCTATGTGCTATTCCAGACTATAATCTATCTCACTACCAAGTTTCATCCAGATCCGTTCAGCCGTTCCGGCGTGAAAGAGTAACAAACATCCATACTTACAAACATTCGCGTTTATAATATTACTAGCTAGTACCCGCGACTTCGTCTGCGTACTTTTAATCTCTTCATCTCTTTTTTTCGCAATAAAAGGTAGCCTATGTTCTTTCTCAGGGTCTAAAGATTGTCTGTGCCAAATTTCATCAAAATCGGTTGAGAGGTTTAAGCGGGAAAGCGTAACAGACAGACAGACAGACAGACAGACAGAGTTACTTTCGCGTTTATAATATTAGTTGGGATAAAGGCTTTGCTGTGCGTTGCCCTACGCGCGAAATTGCAGTCAGTTGTATTTTATTACAAAAAAGTGGTTTTTTGTTTTGTTTTGATTAGTAATGAATAGCGATAAAAAAGAAAAACTTAAAGAAATTGTGCGTAAATATGAATGTATATACAATCCAAAAAGTAAAGACTACAAAAATGTATCGTAGAAAAGTTTATTATGGGAGAAAATTGGAGGTACACTTGAACTATTAGGTCCATATACCTAATCTTCGTGAGACATCGTGCACAACAGCGTCAAAAACAGTAATATGGCTGCTGCAGCCGGACACGGGGCCTGCGTTGCGTTCTCAGCTCAATTGCGTAAGCGTAAGCGTAGACGTATGCGTAACCCGGTGTGACATTGGGTTGCGCCGCAACTACGCGGGTGACTACGACGTTGTTACGTCGTAGTCACGCATACGCATCTGGTCTGCTCCAGCCTTTAAGTTTGTAATTTGAGGCAATTTATGTTCTTGTGGCCAAAGTAGTGCAAAATATTTCGACAGACGTTGCGGACCTGACTGACCTGAAACAGTCCTTAGATTTTTCTGGTAGTTACAAAATAGTGGAGTATGATTTTAATTTTGACGACCTCAGTGACGCAGCGGGCGAGAGTCCACTTGCGACGCAAGAGGTTGCGGGTTCGATTCCCGCCTTGGAACAAATTTGTGTACGATCTGCAGAAATTTGTTCAGTTGGTCTGGGTGTTTTCTATGTATAATAAAAAATAACTATCTATGTATTAAATATATGAATTATCTAGTACCCTTAACACAAGCTTTGTGTAGCTTACTTTGGGGCTAGATGGTGCTGTGTGGATTGTCCATCATTATTTATTTATTTTAATTATTGTTGTTGTTACAGTAATAGTGCAATGCTCCGGCGGGACCTGGCAAGAGGGCGGGCCTCGATGGCTTTGCCTCACTAACGCCGCCGACAAGGCGCTGTGGCCTGATCTCCGCAAACGAGGCGCAATCCTCGTCACCACGGAGCTTATACTGGGAGGTGTGTTGAAGCAACAACTGGATATTGAAGCTAATGCTGTTAAGATACAGTAAGAACCGCTTGCATAGCGACGTGATTTAATAAAACGATCTGATTTAACGAAACAATCATGATAGTGGACTGGAATCGGTTTGGATAGTGATCACTAATCATGCTTCGCTAAGTATGATAACTCATGTATACAGGTTATCACGATTAATGTTTAGCTAAATATGATAAGCGAACTATCAGATTAGTCTATTGACCGGTTTTTGAAAACTCGATCAAACCTAATCAGATAAGTCACTTATCATGACAACTCATGTATACAGCTCATAACGATTAATGTTTAGCTAAACACGATAAGCGAACTATCTCATCATCTCAGTTAGTCTCTGATCATCTGATTAGATACTAACGATCAGTTTCTGAATGCTCGGTCAAACCTCATCGGATACCAAGTTAACCTCTACTACCTCTATACAACTTTATGTAATAGGTAAAGTCGTATTCGTCGGACGAATACGAAGACTGGTGTAAAGATACCACCAGCATTAAAGCCAACGGATACTTCTTACTTAGTCACGCTCTACTAGCTAGTGTCCTTGTTGCGCATGTGGAGTTAGAGCGAGATGAAACGATGATTTCACCGACCACTTTTTATTGCTGATTTAGATTTAATGTTAAGGCGACGAGAACTAATGTACCTCTCGCTCGCCCGTTTCAACATGTTGAAAGATATAAAATCACTAAACTGAGAGAAACACTAAAGTGAGTGGGTGTTCAGCGCAAACCAGCGGAGGCGCGGCGAAAATAGGTATGATGGATAGGACTGAGAATATATCAACTGAATGACGTGCGTTTTTTTTTATTTATTTATTTAAAGGGCTTTGTCGCTGAGTGACCACACTGCCCTATAGTAAAACATCAAAATAAAAATACACATATCAAAACTTAGTCTACGTACTTAACCCTAATTCTGTCAACCTATATAGCATCTTGGCTTGACCCGACAGGGGATTAGCCAAAATGGTATTAACCATACCAACATTCATACATCGCCTTCCAAAACAACTTAGTCTAAATGCATTGTTACGAACACATTCCAGCAAAACATGTTGTACGTCTTCCAATGTACCGCATTCAGCACAGTTCGGTGATGGCACTTTCTTCATCAGAAACGCAAACTTGTTTGCCGGAATGTGCCCGGAACGTAATCTTAAAGCCATCTTTAAACAATATCTATTAATTGAACTATTATCTATCCATGGGTGACGTGCGTTTGAAAATGACATGCCGCCTAACACTAGCGCCGCGCCGCCGTCTTGTATCATGTGGCATGACATTTTCAACCGCAGTCATAGTAAGTTAAGGTTTAATTTGAATTGAGTTTTTCTCAGTATCTATTCATAGTTCGCCGCGGCTCCACTGGTTTGCGCTGGCCCTTAATGATTATGATGTGTTGGTGAAGTGTACATGATCTACTTTGTACCTACTTGTTATTTCGTTTCGCATTTAATTTTGTTTTATATAAGAAGTCGGACGTATTCGCATACTAGCGTGTAAGGTCGCGTTCACAAACGTGTTATTAATAGCTATTTTTAGTTCTAGCGTGAAGGTCCTAGCAACAGCCACGTCCATACTGGCATATGAGCGCTAACATCTGTATACCTAAATTGATGAATGCAAGGCAGTGCATCGTATAGCTCTTTCCATCGTGTGTGACTCTTCATTGTGTGTATTGTTTTTTTACCATATATCTGATGTTATATTAGGCTATCTATCCTACATGATTAGATTGAATAAAATAACGAGAGTTTTGTCAGTTGGGTGGGTGTGAACGAAATATTGAAACCTCTCGCTCACAGACAGGTGTGGACGCGGCCTTATGGCGGTATTGTATATTGTGTAGGTTATGGACTGTTCTTGTCTACTCTTTATGTGTCATTTAGATTATAAGTTAGGATATGATCTGGTTATTTAAAATTAATCGTTTTAAACGAAGCTTTATTTTATAACCATCCATAACAACTTTCACACGTCTTACAGTTTTATAGACCAAAGGTGTGTACATAATGGGACGGGTCAACATACGGGTCAATCAAACCAGTTTATAGTTACCCTTGTCTTGTCGGTAACCTAAACAAAACCCGGTTTTACATATTTAAATATCTCAAAAGAAACGTTTGTCATCTCTTACCTATTGATAGATAATGAAAAACTATGAGGGTTATTTTTAAGCTTTGTTTAAATTTATAAGTTTGTCGTTTATAAGAACAGGGGTATGTTAGAACAGAAAACCCGTCAACCACGTTATGCGCGCACCATGTATCCTTGCATCATTTAAATAAAAAAACGGATTGATGTATCTGAGCCAATCATTTCAAAAAAAAAACCGATGCCTTTACCTGTGCTGAAGTCATTTTATATTGATTAAAATTTTCAGTGTATGGACAATGAGTCAATATCTTCTTAATTTGTAACATAATTCTGTGATTTTTATGTACATGTATTTGTAAAATAAATGATTTATTTGTTTTCAATATGTAGCTCTTTTTGCTTTACCTTTTATGTATTTATTTATTAGGATCGCCAAGAGATAGTACACAAAACTTAATACTGGAGACAAACAAAACAAACATCCTGCCCCATACTCATCCACAAAGGGCAACCACTAGCCTTTGACTTTACATTAGAATAAACAAGTACGCGAAAAGAGCCTGAGGCGCACTTAAAATCCTTTCACCACACTGATTCGAACGAAACAGTGATAACCTCCACAACACTGACGACACTAACTTATTTAGTTTGTTTTTGTTACCTCAATCTTTTTTCATTGTTTTATTTTCATTTTCTTTTTTAACTTCCCTGTTCTGTGTTTCTATAATGTGTGTGTGTTAATAAACGTATTTCATTTCATTTAACACAGGTTTTTCCTAGGGTGGAGATTAGTGAGCTACCACATCGGTCACATGTGACACGAAACTCAAAGCTAATAACTGTATGTACCTAGTATTATACTACTATTTTTTGTCATGTGTGTGTGTACATCTTAAGTTTTTGGAATAAATTATTATTAAAAAAAATAAAAAAAGTGATACGTCAAGAAAAAGAAGAATAGACCGACTGCTGACGATAGGTCGGGCTGGAATCCGTTAGTGCGCGAATGGATTTTATCATTCAAAAATGTATGCGCACGTAATGCGATTGCGAAAACGCACTAACATCGTCAGTTAGTATTCTAACAGAAGTGATGAGCTATTAATGGTGTCTTGTAGTAGTATCAAGGAAAACTAACGAATAATGAGGGTTCCTTAAAAAATATTCTGAGACTGGATTTGGTGTTAGGTAGGTACTATATACGGATATAGCAGGGGACATCTACCTTTGTCTGAGTATGAAAGCTGTAAAGCTGTTTATTTCTTTTGATTACTACCTTCATATTTAAAAAAATACATTTGTGGATAAAAAAAACTATTTCATTTAAGTACATTCATTTATTATTTACAATATAAAATACTGAAAAGCATGAGGCAGCATAAATAAATCATAATACCTAAATGGAAGAGAAGCCATGGAATGTACGCCTTAACCTCATTTAATATTTTTTTATTTATAAAAGTATTTTTTTTTACGACAAAATAATATACATAAACGCAATCTAAATACAATAATTAGGATAATGTCATAGCAAGACACTTGAGAGAGGAGTTGGTCCCAGAAGGGAATGCATACCCATATTATAAAAAAAATTGTGATTTTACTGTATTCACTTAAAATTTAACAAATATAGATATAACAAACCATAAATTAATAGGTATTATTAATATGAAAAAATATATTGGAACCAACAAGCGCATAATAATGTTAGAAATGATTTGGTTTAGATTACTGGCCATAAACTATGGATTATCATTACGTACGCTAATAATCAAAATACTTTTCGTATTTTCACGAATAGTGGTGAATGTAAGAAGTAACAATATAATATAAAACACAATAACCGTAGAACTTTTTGTTAACAACAACTGTTAAGAAAATAGGACCACGTTCAATTAATCTAACCTAAATGAATTACAATTCAAAACATCTTAGGAAATTAAATAAAATCTCTGAATACTTTGTGCCGTTACACATATCTTTCTCTCCTTCTAAAATAAACCGAAAAAAAAGCACAACTTATTATTAAATTCTGTGATAGTTACACATACACAGGGTTAACCTCAGATCTAATTTTTTCATGATAATGGTCTCATCTCAATGGTCTCATGTGGTTTGGATCATAACCAATGAGGTTGGATTTCGATGAGTTTTCAAGATTTTATGTCACCAAATGCGAATTAGCTACCGTTGCTAACTAAGGTAGGTAAGTATCAACAGTTTAAAAAAAACAAAATGTCATAACAAAACATACATTTTAGATACAATGTCAGCTTTTTATAATGCTACCTATCTATATTATAATGTTCTTGAAGTATCCAAGTTCTTCAATATTTTTCTGTAAAAAACATATCTTTTAATAACAGCTACTCCATTAAACTCAAACTAGGTAAAGACAAAATAAAAGTTAAAAATGAAGTATAAATGAAAGTTTTAAGGTAAAGACAAGAGCTAATGTGACTCGCTCGCACGTTTTGACTTGTTAAGGTTAAAATCACTACTCCCATTTTCGAAAAATCGCGAACAACCATTTTGTGTGCAATCACATTGACAACAGTTTAGTAAAAATTTCATTTTGATCGATACATGTTTTCGTACATAAAAATTTGCGTTTGAAGTTTTCGTACATAAGCAAACTTTTGAGTAAGTAAACTTGCATCGATCAAAATGAAATTTTTACCAAACTGTGTGCAATGTTATTGCACACATAATGGTTGTTTGTGATTTTTCAAAATAGTCTACTAATTTTATATCTTTTAAAATGTCGAATCGTGCGAGCTAGAGTAAATTAGGTGTTGTCAACGCCTTAAAGTATTGCTGAACCAGCACTAAGCAATGCTTGGAAACTAGGAATCACCCAGCGCGCTGCGCGAAATATTCACTAATATCTATTTATACCCTAGCTCAAGTATTAAAAGTTATTACTAATATTTAAGGCTTTTTTTTATTCAATTAATTTATTTTAGATCTTATTTAATCCAATTTGTTAGTACACACACAAATAAAAAACTTATTCCGTCTTATTATAAAAATGTGAGTTAGACTAGGCTTAAGCCAGGACTAACTGGTCCGTGGTCTAACTTTGATACCGAAGTTGGTCCCTGCTCTATAGAAAAATCAAAGACTTAGACCAGACGTTATTATAAAACGGAGTTTATCCCCTAAACCACGGTTTAAAGATAAACCCGAACGACCCCTAGTTTAAGTATGGTCTAACTAATAAAAATCTCATTTTGCCAAATTTTATTTGGTCTCCCACATAAGTTTATTCAATAAAACAACTTGTAGCACTGCATTATCCAACATACATTTCAAACTCTAGACTCCGATCTAAATTTGAAATGTCAAAACGCATGGGTTGCCACGAATTTGTCGAGTCCGGATAATGTACGACATGATAATGTACAGCATGATAATGCACAGCACGATAATTGGAAGCCACTCAGGTACCTTATTGGATTCGTTTTATTGGGGTGTACATTATCGGGGTGTGCATTAGCTGGCTGTGCATTATTGACACGTGTAAATAATGTACAGCCAGATATTGTACAGCATGATAATGCACAGCACGATAATGCACAGCACGATAATTGGACGCCAGTTTGGTACCTTCGAAGCTATGCCTCGTTTTCATGTGCGGGTAAAACTAGTAAACGGAAGCACGAAAAAGGGGGAGAAGGAAGAGGGAGGGGAGGGGGGTCCCCCTCTTCCTCCTGGTACCACTCCTATCCTTAGGAAATGCAGCACTCCGGAGAAAAACCGATTAATGTAACCTAACCTCAAAACATTTTAGTCGCTTAATGGCGTAGTAAAGTTAAAATTTGGGTTGGCTTTAATACCTTAAAAAAACAAAAAAAAACCTAACCTACTGGGTTACTTTTGTGACTTAAGTCGACAAAAGTGCCCCTCTGATCTGACACGCACCATTCTTAAGGTAATAAAAAAAACCTAACAACCTACTGGGTTACTTTTGTGACTTAAGTCGACAAGTGCCCCTCATTCTTAAGGTTAACAAAAAAAACCTAACAACCTACTGGGTTATAACCAAACTGATTGATTGAACTGGTACAGTGCAAACGAGGCTCGAGTAGGTACCAAATTGGCTTCCAATTATTGTGTTGTACATTATCGACACGTGCCAATAATGTACGGCCAATAATGCACACCACAATAATGTACACCCCAATAATCCGTGACCACTGGACACGGATTATTGGCTGTACATTATTGGGGTGTGCATTATCGTGTCGTGCATTATTGGCTCCCATGGTGAATCATGGACTATCTCAGGTACTATGTAGTCTTCGACTAAAGTGTCTTTTGTAATACGAAAATGATAAACCTGAGATGATCCTAAGTTTATGAGATAAACCAGGTTTAAGTTGTTTATAATAAGAAAACGTGACTTGAGCTAGGTTTAAACCCAGGTTTAATTTGTTTATAATAAGGCTGATTAGGTTCGTTCATGTTTTGTACCCCATCCCCGGTATTTATCAGGATAAAACTGTATTTGTTCTAAGTTACAAACTGTATTTGTGTTAATTTACAAATTGCATTTGATTAAGTTTTACCTCGATCAGTTTAGGGCGTGATTGAGAAACAAACATCCAAAGTAACATCATTAGTTAGTTACGTACCTACTTTTTTCGTCACTTATATTAGTAACGTACATACGTCCATAGGCTGTGGAATGAGTTACCATCAGAGGTTTTCCCGCCAAGATTTAATATGAAAAGCTTCAAAAAAAATTACAATAAAGTCCTTCAGGGTAGGCAACGCACTGACAACGCCCCTGGTGTTGTTGATGTCTATGGGCGACGGTGACCGCTTACCATCAGGTTGGCCGTTAGCCCTTTTGTCTATCTTTTACATAAATAAACGCACACGTACACCTACGCTTCAGGATCTCTCTTCATCAGCGCCAGGTCAGCCGTCACCATATCTTTGACGAGCTCTTCGAACGTGACGCGTGGGACCCAGCCGAGTTTCTCCTTTGCTTTGGTCGCGTCTCCCAACAAAAGGTCCTGAAACAAAATCAAAGTTAAACCCCGTTCTATAAGCTTTTGCTTTTTTGAACTTTTTTGTAAATACATACTTATATAAAAATAACACCCAGATAGAGAACAAAAAAAAATGTTTGTTGGTGGGAATCGAACCCACGGCCTACGGTGCAGAAGGCAGAGCTGACCAACTGAGCTGTGAAGGCTGTCAAAAGGATAAAGCCGTATGTTTGATGCCTGTTCTACTAGGCTTGGTCGGGTGGAACTGGCGTGGCGCCTAGATTCATTTAGCATTTAGACGTTTTGATCTTTGTGATATAACAAAAAACTTTCAGCACAAGTTCAGGAATTAACTTATAACAGGCAACCAACTTGTTACGTCAGTTAAAAGTATCAGAAAATCCATCCACTAGGCAAATATTTTCCAGTATCATACTTTCGTGACTTCGCTTTTGATACATGTATAGATCAAAAACAAGATTTATTAAAAAAAAAACCCGACTGCCCGAACTAAAAGTATTTTTTTATAACAAAACTCTTAATAGCTTCGAAACGGCTTCATCGAGTTTAATGCGTTTTTATTAAGGATTCGTATATCCCGAGAGAAGGTTTTATGATATACCTAGCTGGTACCCGCGACTTCGTCTGCGTACTTTTAATCTCTTCATCTCTTTTTTTCGCAATAAAAGGTAGCCTATGTCCTTTCTCAGGGTCTAAAGATTGTCTGTGCCAAATTTCAGCAAAATCGGCTGAGAGGTTTAAGCGGGAAAGCGTAACAGACAGACAGACAGACAGAGTTACTTTCGCATTTATAATATTAGTTAGGATTTTATATCACTCATGACCTAGGTTGCTAACCTAGGTGACTCAACGAACTTTGCGTTTTAATTTTCTCTGAAGGACTTTAAATCAAAAACGAATACATATATTAATTGAAAACACTCTATCACTCTCTTGATTTTGATACCCATATTGCTATGATTGCGAAAATACATATATTTTTAATGTGAGAGAATATCGTTCCTGCTTTCCTTCCCACGTCACATTTTGTTTTTTTTTTATTCTTAGGACACTCGGGAAGTTGCGACGAATCTTTTGATACCAGAATCATCGAAATTCAAAATCCAGCCGTTTGGTTGCTACGTGGTACTAAAGGAACTATCGAAGGATGGATACATACATGGATAGATACACGCCAAACACATTACCCTCGGCACTCAGATAAAGGTCATTCTTTAGTCTGTCTGGCACAAGGTCCACGACGATATGTCTAGTCAAAATAACTCGTGCAATCGAACAAAATAACTCGTGCAATTCATTAGGTAATGCATTGACATCTTCAAGATACCTAGCTATCATCTCATCCGCGAATAAAACAAACAATATTTCTAAAACAGCTATACCAAAGTACATTCCGTAAACAATTTTGCTGTACCTGTCCGTTCTGTCTTTTTTAATCATTTTTATTTTTTTAACCGACTACAAAAAGGAGGTTCTCAATCCAACTTTTTTTTTCATTTTTATTACCTAACTTGTTACCGAGTTTTTTTTTCACCCGCGCAGTTTTAAATCCCGGTACTCCCACGGGATAAAAAGCAGCCTATGTGCTACTCCAGACTATAATCTATCTCTCTGCCAAGTTTCATCCAGATCCGTTCAGCCGTTCCGGCGGGAAAGAGTAAGAAACATCCATCCATACTCACAAACTTTCGCGTTTATAATATTAGTAGGATTTTCCAGTGCATTTGAAGTAGTTTTTTTTCTCAAGAGTATTTTTTCATAAATCTAGACACTCACCACTTCTGTCTGCCTGAAGTACTTCGGGTTCACTTTAACCAGCAGCTGGTCCGTGGCCGCATCATGCCCCGTCTCCTCGACTCCAGCTCCCTTCCACGTGACCTGTCTCCCCACGCACGCGAACGCCTTCTCGACGAATTCACGTACGCTGTGCGTTTCCCCCGTTGCTACTACGAAATCCTCCGGCTCTTCTTGCTGCAGCATTAGCCACATTGCCTGAAATATTAATGATTTTTGGCCTGTTATTCGAGGCTCCAGAACGGCGGTAGATTCACCTCGTTTAAGACGTTTTAAATTATCAGTGATTGTACTGAATAAAGGCAATCAATCCATCTTTTCTTTGTAACATATTGACTAATTAACAAAATCATCAAAATTCACCCGCGCAGATTTAAATCTCGGTATTCCCACGGGATAAAAAGTAGCCTATGTGTTATTCTCTCTGCCAAGTTTCATCCAGATCCGTTCAGCCGTTCCGGCGTTCGCGTTTATAATTAGTAGTAGGATTATAATCGGGCCGCTGGCCTTTCTATAGGTGTATAAACTAAACATCACTACATAGTATAAAACAAAGTCGCTTTCCCTGTCCCTATATCCCTATGTATGCTTAAATCTTTAAAACTACGCAACGGATTTTGATGCGGTTTTTTTTATAGATAGAGTGATTCAAGAGGAAGGTTTATATGTATAATACATGCATGATATGTGCACCCGTGCGAAGCAGGGGCGCGCGGGCGGGGCGCTAAATAAATAACCTCAACATAATCCTTGGCGTGTCCCCAATCCCTTTTACTGTCGAGCGTGCCCAGTTCGATGTGAGTCATGAGGCCGAGCGTTATCTTGGCGACGCCGCGCGTTATCTTCCGCGTGACGAAGTTCTCGCCGCGACGGGGGCTCTCGTGGTTGAAGAGGAGACCGTTGCAGGCAAACATGCCGTAAGCCTCGCGGTAGTTCACCACTATCCAATAGCCGTAGAGTTTGGCACACGCTGGGAATAAACATACGCAACTCTTTTAAAAAAACGACTTCAAATACACAAGTTGCTGTGTTTCGGTCTGAAGAAAGAAAGAAAGGAGAAAAAAAATTATAGATATCATAAGTCGTTTTATTCTTAAAAAACAAACCGAAACACAGCAACTTGTGTATTTGAAGTTCAAATACATAAGTTGCTGTGTTTCGGTTTGAAGAAATAAAGAAAGTAGAAGTAATAACAAAGAAGAGTGTGTTCGTCGGTGTATTTACAGGCACATACGGCTTAACATCTGTATGCCTCAAGTTGATGGACGCAGGCAGTGCATCGTAGGGCACGTTCCTATCGTGCGTGACTACGAGGTAGTGCTTTGTTATAGGTGATGGTTACCACATAACATCAGGTGAGCCAATTGCGTGTTCCAACAGCAAGTTGTATAAAAAAGACATTGTGGTAGTTTTCACGTCATTTAAAAAGAACAGTGGAGGGGATGTTTTAGCGCATAGAAAAACTCGCACCATCACACACCTCTCCCTCCTTCCAGCGTTCTTTTTACGTGATGCGACGTACTTACATCTAATTGTACCATGCCTTGCATTCTCCATAATATATCTAATACCTTTACTTTAACGAGCAATTATTGTAACTTCTTTATAATCTGAATCTCAGACGGTTTTAACGATTTTCATGAAATTTAGTATGCATGGTTTCCGGGGCGATCAATCAATCTAGCTTGGATTCAGCAACCTGGCAAAGCCGGGTAACACAATATTAATTAATTAACTCATACATACCATAGATTTGTCTTAGTTTTAGGCCTTGATAGTGCTGTGTGGAAAGTCCACCAGTAAGTATATCTGCAATCGGCTTCTTAGCCTTAATAAGACTCTTTTCTGAGAGAATGCAGTTGGGGTGTTGTTCCAGCGAAGCCACACCGTTTTGTTTAAAAAGCTGGTTAGGCTCTCTGGTCTAGGTTCAGTATTTGCCATCTCTTTAGGCGGTTCACATTGTCTTGGGTGTTGAGTAGATTTTTTGCTCGGTCGTTTGTGTGGGTTTCGAGTCTTTGCTTGTACTTTATTATTAGTATTTATTAATACATACCATAAGGTGACCTCGGGTAGAACGGCGTCTTCTCAGTCTGTGGTACTTCCACCACCTTTCCATACAGCTCCGAAGTAGACGCCTGGTATATCTTAGTTTCTTTCTCCAAACCAGCCACCCTGACTGCTTCTAGTAACCTGAGGGTGCCGATAGCATCTACTTGGGCTGTGTACTCGCTTAGTTCGAAAGAGATTTTCACGTGCGATTGAGCTCCTAAATTGTAGATTTCCTTAGGTCGTACCTGTGAAGAAAGTCAATTTATTTAAAATAATAATTTATCACAGATCAGAAAGGTGAGTGATGATCAATATAAAATTTGCTAGCATATTTTTATCTTGGACTAGTTGCGCCCGCGGTTTCACCCGCGCAGATTTACATCCCGGTATTCCCACGGGATAAAAAATAGCCTATGTGTTATTCCGGACTATAATGTATCTCTCTGCCAAGTTTAATTCAGATCCGTTCAGCCGTTTCGGCGTGAAAGAGTAACAAACATCCATCCATGCATCCATCCTTACTTACAAACTTTCGCGTTTATAATATTAGTAGGACTACATATTTGAAAATCGAATTTCAGCGCATTTTTCAACGCTTATTTTTACGATTTTCAATTATGATTACCACAAGACCATAAGTTTTATTCTGTAGTAACAGGCCAACACCAATTCGTTCCTTACCTACCTACGGAACGTCAGTTTTTCTTCACTATCACTACATAGTATAAAACAAAGTCGCTTTCTCTTTTTTTTACATAGTGCTGTGTGAATTGTCCAGCATTATTTATTTATTTATTTATTTCTCTGTCCCTATATCCCCATGTCCCTGTCCCTATGTATGCTTAAATCTTTTAAACCACGCAACGGATTTTTTTTAATAGATAGAGTGATTCAAGAGGAAGGTTTATATGTATAATACATGCATGATATGTGCACCCGTGCGAAGCAGGGGCGCGCGGGTGGATCGGTAGTTTTTGTATAAATGCAAGGAACATAGGACCATCTAATCCAGTGTTCGCCGTCTTATAAGCAAAGAAATAAGCATAAAATGTGCGTATCGCATATCTATCCCGTCTCATTATCTGTCGGAATTCATGAAAGCTAATTGTCCACTATTTGGACTGTTTGGTTAAACGATTTGCATGTATAAAGATGGTTAAAGTGGATTCACGTCGATGACACATACCTATCACAGATTAAGCACAAAATATTATAAATGACATCATTTATGATAGTCTATCTACATTTCCGTTTGAGTAGATAGAAATAGGGCACATCCTAGAAGGATATGCTTTATCAGGTAATGCATATGATTATATACAGAGATAACAACTCAACCTCAGGTAGGCTATTTACATCAAATCATTTACTTTCATACAAGTTTTTTTTTATTCGAACCTACAACCTTACGATCTGAAGGCAGGACACTACACAACCAGTGTGCTATCCTAGTTTTTTTTTAAAGATAGGTACCAACATCACCACATAGTATAAAACAAAGTTGCTTTCTCTGTCCCTATATTCCTATGTATGCTTAAATCTTTAAAACTACGCAATGGATTTTGATGCTGGTTTTTTAATAGATAGAGTGATTCAAGAGAAAGGTTTATATGTATAATACATGCATGATATAGTAGAAAAACAATGTGCACTCGTGCGAAGCAGGGGCGCGCGGGCGGATCGCTAGTTAACAATAAGACTATGTATATTCATTTCAGCCCAGTGTCAGCCACTGCTGGGTATAGGCCTCTTTCATTATCTGCCAGCCTCTTTTGTCCTCTCCGTGCTAACCTTGCTTATTAAAATTAATGTACAGTTTGTGTAGTTCTGTCAACTATGTAAATAGTCTATACAGCCTACATAGCTCTGTTGGTAGTAGCTCTGCCTTCTGCTCCGTAGGTCGTGGGTTCGATTCCCACCATGAACAAACATTTGTGTGATGAATACAGATGTTTGTTATCTGTCTGGATATATTATAAGTATGTTTTTACAAAAAAAAATATATAAGTAGTATATCAGCTATCTGGTTCCCATATCACAAGCATAAGCTTAGTTTGGGGCTAGATAGTGCTGTGTGGAAAGTCCACCAATATTTATTTAATATTTTGACTTGTGTAATTCAACAGCTTTCACAGCTCAGTTGATAGTAGCTCTACCTACTGTGCTGGAGGCCATGGGTGCAATCCCCATCAAACCAAGCCTGTATCACTAAACATGACTGCAATGTTAGTGCTCTGAACAATTGAAGCGAGATCGCCCCTAACACATAATGGACCACCTCACAGTCTAAATGTGGATACAGGAGTCCAATACAAGTAACAAGTAGTGCTCTGAAGGGAAGTAAGTTTTTGTTTAAAAAAACCTGTTGGTTTTTCCCCTTCGAATTAAATAAATAATCTAGTTACAATTCTTGGAAAAGTTTTGTTTACTTACCCGACTAATAATGCTAATAAGACAGGTGGTGTCAGTCAGGTCTCCATAGTGCAAATGCATGTGGCCTCCGGTGTGGCAGGCGGGCTGCCCATACAGGTGTTGAATACGACCAGTGTTAAATGAAGAAGACCGCCGGAGAATGCCATGGACTTCATAGCCTTTCTCTATTAGAAACTCGGCAAGGTAAGAACCATCCTAGAAAAAACATATTTGTTAGTAAGTACACTCAATCAAATCTAGCAGGTAAAATAAATATTGTATTCAGAAATTTTTACAGCTAGTTTGTTTCAGAATCATTTTATTTATCAGCCAGCCTTCATCTACAAGTTGGTACACTTCATCAACAAGTATGTAAACGGAGCCATTTAAGTGTCAAAAAACTAAAATTAACATTGATTAAGTTCGTATAGATAGGTACCTGTCCAGTTATCCCGGTGATGAGTGCCACTTTATTGTTAGTTGAATTACTATGGTTCATACTAGATCCTTCGCCGGACATTTTGAGAGATAATTATTTTAGTTTTTCAAAGAAACACGTCCGTAATACAAGCCGGCTTACGCTGGCACTGGCTGTCACTCGCTGATAAGCTTATCATTTCATTTCACATTACGCTACAAAGTACGATAAGAACGAAAACTTCTCCGAATCGGTCAGCCAGCGATCGCCGATCGCTGGTTAGTTGAGCCGCGCGCACGCGGTCCAAGCGCGGTCTTCTACACCATACAAATACGCGCAATTTTAAAAGAGGGTAAAGTAATTGATTTCTGACATAAAAAAAACACGGAACTGTTGAAAACACAGCGAAGAGAATGTAAAACTACGAGAAGAGGCGGGACTTAATATAGAGCCAATGAGAGCCAATGAATGGGATCCTTTTACATGGCACTTTAATACCAACACAACGAATATGTACGTCAAACAACAACAGTTTCACCAACCTATAAGTGCTGCGCGATGGCACTCGCTTTTATATCGATATCGATAAAATATGCGAGATCGAAATCGAGGTTTTTTTGTAATCCATTTATTGACTGAATCCACGTTTAAGTACAACCTAGGTCCTGAAGTCCTAGGTTGAACTTAAATATGGATCTGATATGAAATAAAAAGCTTTTTGCATTAGTACATATAATTTTTGTACCTAAACCTATTCATTTTATGAATTTGTTTTTTCATTTATTATAATGTTTATGACGGACATAGTGAGCTATACAAATAACTACGTAAGACTTATCGATAAAAAATTCTTTGACACAAAAGAATGTAAAGTAAATAAACTAAACTTTGACAGTTTGACATACAGACAGACGTCAGTCTAGACAACACCAACCGAGATGTGTCAGCTCGAGTTGATAATTTCTTCTGAGATAATTTCTAAGCCGAGGTGACTTTTTTTTGGCATTTTCGAGTTTGTCATAACATAGAGTTGGATGGAGGAACAAATAAGTATGTAAAAAGTAATTTGTAAAGGGTTGGCTATAGCTACACTTGTACCTGAGTAGAGGGTTGGGGATAGAGAAGCTGCAAATAGGGGTAGGTGGCAAGATCTTCCCTTGAGTCCTTTTTTCTTGCAAATGAAACAAACGAACTACTTCACTTTTTCAGGTAAATTGCTAGTTAGGTTAGGGTTTTTTAAAGTGATGAAAATTGGTAATAATATTTCATCTCCAAGAAAAAAGACTCAAGGGAAGGAATTCCCGTTAGGTTAGGGTTATTTTTTAAAAAAGTGAAGAAATTTAAAGTAATTTATTTTCATTTCCTAGAAAAAAGGACTCAAGGGAAAGACTTGCCAGCTAACCCCACATGCATCCCCAACCCTCAACTCAGGTACAAGGGTAGCTATAGTTTAACCTTTGTAAAGCCCGCCCGCCCCACATTTTCGCGAGAACGAATGCCAGAAAAACAAGAAAAATAATGTGGAACCTCGTTTGACATGTTTTTATCGCATTCTCGCGAGAATGTGGAACGGGCTTAAAATTTAACATTTTCGTTCTGAGTTGTGTAACTCGAGTCAACTTGAGTTACCTGAATTTCAACTCGAGTTAACTTGAGTTGGAGTTTATCCCGAGTTGGCACATCACTACGTCCAACGGCCATACAATACGCTGGGATCCAATAATGCGCGGCATGATAATGTACACCCCAATAATGCACACCCATTAATTACTCAGGTTCAGAAACAATGAAAATAATAATAATAATTACTCAAGTTTAGAAACAATGATAATTTTAGTAAACAAAGAAATGTCATGATATGTTTTTGTCATAATGACGAGACAGGGATAGAAATATGGAGTAATCTGCTCTAAACTTATGTCAAAACAATGTTTCTATTATGATTACACCTTTGTTTACAATTTACAAAAATTTTCTTTGTTTCTGAACCAGCGTATCGCAAGTTAGGTCTTTTTTTATTATAAAATTGGGTTCCAGTTATCGTGCTGTACATTTTCATGTCGTACAATAACCGGACTCAGTGCAATCAATTAAAAAGAAGAAGAAAAAAAAAGGTTTTATTTGGATTATTTTATTCTTGGATGAAGCTAAGATTTTTTTGAATTGGTTGGTTAGCAAAAAACTAAAAAGATTATATTTTTCAAAGTTTTTAGGTGTTTATCAAGATTGTTGACCATTTTGCTACTACCAAACAGAAACAAACCTTGCTTCGTTCGTCAGTCTTCGTTTATAACGTAATTTGCAGTTATCAATGCCCGACATAAAGATAACGCCGTTAGGGGCAGGCCAGGATGTAGGCAGGAGCTGCATCCTTCTTTCCATGGGAGGTAAAAACATAATGCTGGACTGTGGAATGCATATGGGGTACAATGATGAAAGAAGATTTCCGGACTTTTCATACATAGTCCCTGAAGGCCCCATCACCAGCCAGATCGACTGCGTAATTATATCTCACTTCCACCTCGACCACTGCGGTGCCTTACCCTACATGTCCGAAATGGTCGGCTACACTGGCCCTATCTACATGACCCACCCTACAAAAGCCATTGCGCCTATTCTCCTTGAAGACATGAGAAAAGTCGCAGTTGAAAGAAAAGGAGAGTCCAACTTCTTCACTTCCCAGATGATAAAGGATTGCATAAAAAAAGTCACAGCTGTAACTCTTCACCAGTCAGTGATGGTGGACAATGATTTAGAAATAAAGGCTTACTATGCCGGCCATGTTCTTGGGGCTGCCATGTTTTGGATTAAAGTGGGGTCTCAATCAGTAGTATACACTGGAGATTACAACATGACACCGGATAGGCATTTGGGTGCAGCATGGATAGACAAATGCAGGCCAGATCTACTCATCACAGAATCAACCTATGCTACAACAATAAGGGACTCCAAGCGCTGCCGTGAGAGAGACTTCCTCAAGAAAGTTCATGAATGTGTTGAAAAAGGAGGCAAAGTGCTTATTCCAGTCTTTGCCCTTGGAAGAGCACAGGAGCTCTGCATTCTTCTAGAAACTTACTGGGAAAGAATGAATTTGAAATTCCCAGTTTACTTTGCTTTAGGTTTGACAGAGAAGGCAAACAATTACTATAAAATGTTCATCACATGGACGAATCAGAAGATAAGAAAAACTTTTGTACAGAGAAACATGTTTGATTTCAAACACATAAAACCATTTGATAAGTCCTACATTGACAATCCAGGAGCTATGGTGGTGTTTGCTACACCAGGGATGTTGCATGCTGGCTTATCACTAAACATCTTCAAGAAATGGGCCCCATACGAGCAGAACATGGTCATTATGCCAGGTTTCTGTGTCCAAGGAACTGTTGGCCACAAAATTCTTAACGGTGCTAAGAAAGTGGAATTTGAGAACCGTCAAGTAGTAGAAGTTAAAATGGCTGTAGAGTACATGTCATTCTCTGCTCATGCAGATGCTAAAGGTATAATGCAGCTCATACAGTATTGTGAGCCTAAGAATGTGTTGCTTGTCCATGGTGAAGCTCAAAAGATGGAGTTTTTGAAGGATAAAATTGAAAAAGAATTCAAAATCAGCTGCTATATGCCTGCCAATGGTGAAACTTGTACTATCAACACTCCTATTAAGATTCCTATTGATGTGTCCTTGAGGCTATTGAAAGCTGAAGCTGTGAGGTACAATGCATTGCCCCCTGATCCAAAGAGGCGTAGAGTTGTGAATGGCATTCTATGTGTGAAGGATAATAGACTTTCCTTGCTTGATATTGATGAGGTTTGTGATGAAATAGGCATCAATAGACATATCATAAGGTTCACAAGCACTGTACGCTTCGAAGATCCTGGCCCAGCTCTCAAAACAGCTGAAAAACTGAAGGGTTTACTGTCAGAGAAATTAGAAGGCTGGACAATAACCATATCTGAGGGGAATATATCGGTAGAATCTGTTCTGATAAAGGTAGAAGGTGATGATGCCAGCACTAAAAACATCTACGTTTCTTGGACTAACCAAGATGAAGACTTGGGTAGTTATATTTTAGGATTACTTCAATCTATGGTCCAGTGAGGAAATACAATGTCTTTCTTTTGCTCGGAAGAGAGGCCAACTGTTTTTTAGATTCTAAGTTTCTCTGGGTGCAAACAACTAAAAACTAAATGCACATTCCAGTCTTGATAATAATGTTTAGATTGTAAGGAAATTGTTGAATTTGTGAACAAATATTTTAATAAATAAGTTAATTTTATCTAGTTTCTTAGTTACACCATGTGATGTCTATATTACACTTTCCCTGAAACCATAAATGTTGGAGGTGGTTGTATTTAGTCAAGTTTTTCAATTCTGCTCCATCATGAAGTCCTTGCTTCTGTAAAAAAAATGTTACTACAATTAATAGGTAGGTATACCTACATTTTATCAAATCCTAAGTAGCATTAAATTGTAGTAACCTACATAATGGTGGGCTGGGCACTTGACCTCGCGAAGTTATAGATAGAAAAAAGAGATAAAAGTTATATAGATAAGATGAGGAGTTTTGATAATTAATAGTTCTCGAGTGTGTTGCACTGATTGTTGTGATTAGCTATTGCTTTAAATATATCCTAGAAATGGTTTTATTCATTTTTTTATGTTGAGCACTACAATCTAAATCTTCAAAATTCGTTTTATCAAACGTCCTGCTTCAACGTCTTAAATTGTCGCTTACCATCAGGTGAGATTGTAGCCAAAGGACGGTTTATTCAGTATAAAAAATGCTTCAAGGTGATTGTGGAGTCCGCGCCACCACTGAAGTCTTAGGTACGTCAAAAGCGGGAGCCAAATATGTTAAAATTTTATTACTAAGCACTGATCTGTATTGAACAAGTACCTTATAGAGGTCAGTGCTAAATGAAAATAGACTTCAGAGTTCTGAAAAATGCGATGGCAGCGCCCGCCGCGTCTTTCGGACTTCAGTGGTGGCGCGGGCGGACTTTAGAGAAGCGTTTGTTCCTGCTTATTTTTTTCCTTCAAGCTTCATCGGTCTTTGCTAATTGCTAACTGATCGTCGTAAGTTGAGGGAACTTTCCGTACTGCGGTAGGCACTATCGGCACTTGGAGCGGCCTAGAAACTCCGTTACCACACAGTTACTAAATACCTACTAACTTCTTAGTTAGCCTTAGTAACGAAAATACTGAGGGTGCCTACCATAGGAGGTGGAAACAGTCTTCTAAAATCTCCCCTGTGCAAGAACTCTCTGTGGGCTCTCAGAAGGCTACTCCTGAGCTTTGCATCCATGCACGGCTTGCAAAGGCCGCATATGACGTCATCACATTGGTCGTTGCAGGTAGTGCTACACTCTTGGCTCCAGACTGCGATGTTCTTCTGGGCTGCTATCATGTCTTTGGTTTTTTGATCTCTGAAAAATAGAGAAAATGGTACCTTTTGTGTCAATGGCAGACTCATAATATGAGGGATAATAAAATAAAACAATAAATAAATAATGCTGGACAATCCACACAGCACTATCTAGCCCCAAAGTAAGCTATTCAAAGCTTGTGTTATGGGTACTAGATAACTGATATATTTAATACATTATATACTAACATAGATAGATATTTTTTTTTATTATACATAGAGAACACCCAGACCTACGGAACAAATTTCTGCAGATCGTACACAAATTGTTCCGAGGCGGGAATCGAACCCGCAACCTCTTGCGTCGCAGGCGGACTCTCGCCCGCTGCGCCACAGACGTCGTAAAAAAATTTTTAACCTACCTACCTATTATTTTTGTGGTATGGACCATGAAAACGATACATAGGCCTTTGAGCGATGGGTCTTTGTAAACTTATTATAAATAAATAAATAAATAAATAAAAATTTAAACTAGGGCGAAAGTCTAGGTATATACCTACATAGGTAGGTATATACTTAGACTCGGAAATAGGTACCTACCTAAGTAGGTATATACCTACTAATGTAAGTACCTATTTCCGAATATGCCGATTCAGAAGGGTGCAATGCGTGCTCAAAGAAACAGACGGTCGTAAAAACATCTTTTGATCCAGCTCAAGGGGATGTTTTGTTTTTAGTTTGTGCTTTTTCCTATAAACTCGTGAGCATTCTCTTACTCATCACGTGATGCTGATCATTTAAAATAAAATGGTTGTCACGCTGACCCTAAACCCTAAAAAACCCTAAAAACTTTTCGCTTGCACAATAAAGCGTTCTCGAAGAGTTTTTTAAGTTGACTAAGTGGGAGAATTTCTAAGACGAACGCATTTGAACCTCCACCATTTTATCCATAGAATCAAAGGATTCCTACCTCTCCTGCACCTGGATTCCAACACCAGTAATTCCGAACAGGCTGTACAGCACTTGTTCGTACAGTAGCTGGTTAGGCGGGAAGTGCGCTGAGCTCAGATTCGGAGACATGTTGGCTTCCAGTAGGTAGACCCTGAAGTTTTCGTCGAGGACCAGGTCGAAGCGCATCATTTCGAAGAAGTTTTCTTGGGAAGGGTATTGTTTTAGCTGGAATATAGAGTTTATCATTATTTAATGTATTCAATTCCATGTTTTTCTTTTAAGGTGTACAATAAAGTATTTTCATTCATTCATTCATTCATTCCACATAAATTATATTCAATTCCAATAATGGTACCTAGGTAGGTCTCCATCATAAGAAAATTTCGATTCAAATATAGATAGGTAGGTAACCTAGTTAGGTAGGTTACAGCCTACATTTGATTTAACATAACCTAAATAGATAAACATAGGATTAGCGTAAACATTTACAGCCCGCTAATGATGTTTAGCAGTTTTTTTTGTGCAAGACTTTCTTGTGTCACTATTTCTTTCGAAACAGACTGGTGAAAGGGTTCTATGATTTTTAAGAGTGTGACATACCCAGGCAGGTATAGGTATGTTGTTGAACTTTTTGGGCTCTACTTATGCTGGTTTCCTAACGACAATTTTCTTCACCGACGACGTTAATCATGATTACAGGGTAAGGTGCTATGCTACTTACAGCATCAACAATGTGATGTTCCTTCTTCAGAATAATGTCAGCAATAGCTTTCTGAACTTCCTCCCACATTTTACTCGTGTCCTTTCCCTGTAAAACAAATGAAATTATAGCCTGTTTCAGGAATAATACGAGATTACTCTCGACCTAATAATGTCGACAATTATGTCTTAAAATAACACGAAGCCTGTGGGCAAAGGACTCAGCGTTTTGCTCAATTGCTTTTAGGATTGAAACAATACTATTAGGTACTTCATTTTTTTAGAAAACCTTGGGTTGGGCTTGACTTTTTCTGAAATTAGATCTACAAGTAAACTGAAGTAAATTATACACCTAAACCTGTGTAGAATTATATAATGTTAATTTTACGTCACAAAATCTACGATACGTATTTCTTACTAGTATAGTATTCTTTTATCTGTGTCTTAGCTAAGTAAACACTACGTACCTGATTTCTATCTTGGTTATTTTAATTTGGACCTATTAAAATTGATTCTGGGTTACCTACATAATAATATTAAAACTATCTACACAACAATTACCCGTAGACCTTCGTAGCACTGCTACGAAATACTGTGTCGTGCAGATTGGATATATGTTTGCCTATGTTTTGATTATTTTAGTAACCTGCTCGTACATTCTAAATCCTAAACAAAACAAAAACTACTAATTGTTTTTCAAAACTACTACATAGGCTCTTATGTTTACTCATTTTTAATTAATTATAGCACAGTGCAGGCATTCGACGTCCTTATCTTTTCGGCTAGTTTAGCTCTAGGGAAATAGCGCAAATATTCTACATAGCAAGCGTTCTATATAAACAACGGTATATTCTGTGGGATAAGGTTCCACCCACACATGCTGTGGCATCTGAAGAAGGCACAATGAGGCCAATTTCCTTTGTTACATGAAATACCCAAAAAAGTGGTAATTGCTCAGGTACAGATAGGATATTTATGGTATGGATGGATACCGTACCTTCCGCCACTGGAAATTATTGAGGACTAGTTGCGCCCGCGGTTTCACCCGCGCATATTTACATCCCGGTATTCCCACGGGATAAAAAGTAGCCTATGTGCTATTCCAGACTATATTCTATCTCTCTGCCAAGTTTCATCTAAATCCGTTCAGCCGTTCCGGCGTGAAAGAGTAACGAACATCCATCCATCCATCTACTATACTTACAGACTTTCGCGTTTATAATAGTAGTAGGATTGAAGAGCCTAGTCACTTAAGTGGCTGATTGACATCCGTCAATATTTGTTCTCGGTGGGGGTATCCTTCCTGTAAATGTTCACTTTGACATTATCAGAGACACTGACCTTGGACTGCGCGTACAAATCGAAGGCATCCTTCATGCTAGCCCCCAGAGCTAGGTATGGATGCGACAGCGACGGTACTTCCCAGGTCGGCAGGTAGTCATCCCCAATCACATACTTGTCTAGATTCTTAGAGTCGAACGGGTAGTATTTCACGGGGCAGTACCTGTAGGTGAATTAAAAAGAATTATTTAAGAGAAATGCAAAAGAGTATTTTATTAATTCCCGATCCCGATGCCTAAATCACAAATTAAATCTATTTTTAGAATGTATTCAAGGAAAACTACAAGTTTACTTGACCAGGAAGTCTTGGAAGATAATAAAGTTCTAAATTAAAAAGATAATCTCAGCCGAGTACCTACCTCTTCTTAATTTTGATATAATAAATATTGGTGGGCTTTCCACACAGCACTATAATATCTAACCCCAAGCTAAGCCAAAGCTTGTAATGTGGGAACCAGATAGCAGATATAGTACATAATATACTTTTTTTGTGAATACATAACACCCAGACAGAGAACAAACATCTATGTTCATCACACAAAATGTTTGTTCTCAATGGGAATCGAACCCACGGCCTACGGCGCAGAAGGCAGAGCTACTACCAACTGAGCTATGAAGGCTGTCAATTAATCAATATCACAGTTTTATCTAATTTTTCGTTTATTGAATTAAAACTGAAATACCTGAATAATACGTCGCCTTTGTACCAATAAACCCGCAAGGGGTTGACCGACGTCACCACCACGTACACGCCAATATCGAACTTATGCCCATCCACCAAGAACGGTTTTTGCACGTACTCCTGCACGAAACTTTCTCCACTCGCCAAGTCTATTTCACTCACGTTCTTCAAATAAACACCTCTGTGCTGATTGTGCTTCTCCAAGAACAAAGCGTTTTTATTCTCAGATGCATATTTCAAAAAATCTTCTTTACTTATCGGCAATTTGAAAGCTCTGGGTATGTATTTAGAGTCTGAAGTCGCCAGATCGACTTTGTTCGTTATGTAGCCGGTACCAGGGAAGTGATTGACTCTTTGGTGCGACTTCAATCTATGCAGGCTTGGGTAGAGCGCCCGGAAAGGGTAATCATGAGACCATAGCAAGTTCCATGGTGTTCCGTTGGTAGATTTCTCGTATCCCAGTCTGTCCAGGACTATGTGAACGTGTTTGAGGAGTCCATTCTTGTTGTTTACATCGTTGTAGGCGGAGTAGACCCAGTACTTTCTTTTTTCGTAATCTTTGGTTCGGTTCTGTGCGTTTATTATCTCTAGCAAGATTCCAAGTGAGACACCAATGATGCATACCATTAAAAATATGTTGACGCCTTTATCTGGGCTTTTGCCGATGCTGCCGGTATCTCTTTCTAGTAATTTCTTGTCTGAATTTTCTTTGGGATTTTCGTGTGATACATTTTCGTTTTCATCTGTTTGTTTGATTTTCTGAAATGAGAACTAAGGGTTAATCCTACTAAGTAATATTATAAATGCGTAAGTTTGTAAATATGGATGGATGGATGAATGGATGGATGTTTGTTACTCTATAACTCCAGAACGGCTGAACGGATCTTGGTGAAAATTGGCACAGAGATATTAATATAGTCTGGAATAACACATAGGCTACTTTTTGTCCCGTGGGAATATCGGGATTTGAAACTACGAGGGTGAAACCGCAGGGCGCTACAGTAAACTAAATAGTGGTTCGCCCCGAATCGAGATTTCGTAATGCGATCCGAACGCTCGAAATTTTTTAGTATGTGGGTAGTCAGAGGCAAGTGCAAACTTTGTGTTTGCTTATGCTTTTTACTTATGCCTGCCATAAAAAGTTCTAATCACTTACCGTGTTTTCACTCTCCTCCATTTCGTGTCAATTCACTTTCACATAGAAATCCTAAGAAACTATTGTTTATTTTTCCGCAAAACAAATACATCTGCGCACGAGCATGTATGTACAAAACACACCATTCAATGAGTTAACTGGTTCTCATGGTTCTGCTGATGGTGCTAAAGTGAGATGGAACATAGCGTTAACTTATAAGTGTGAAAGAGAAAGCATGCACTTTCTAAAACATGTTAAACCAGTACTAGTTGGCTTTTAAGGTCATATCAACATAAAAAAGATTCACAAAGAAGGTGGTCATATGTAGATATCGGTACTTGTAAGTAGGTACTCTATATTGTTATACCTAGTAGGTAATGGCGATGCAATGCAGCTGTGGTTTCCAAGATGTAGCGTCCGTCTTTTGACGATTTTGACGACTGTTATAAAGCGGATGTACCTACCAGGACTGTAATAATATAATTAAGATGGATGGATTTAGGAATCGTTCTCATCCTGGAATTGTATGGAGGAGACCTTTGCCAGCAATGGACTTTTCAGGTGGATGATGATGAATGAATGAAAATTCTTTATTGTAAACCAAAATGTACAAAAAAAAGAACACTTAAAAATAAAATATAAAGTAGTAGGTACAATGGGCGGTCTTATCGCTGGAAGCGATTTTTTCCAGACAACATTTGGATGGAGAGGATTGTTAAAATATGGAAGATTGGTTGCAGGATGATGATATTTAAAGCCGAACTATTTTTTAATAAGGATTGAAAATAACCTGCTTAAGTTAGCTATATATATATAAATAGTATATTGCGATTTTTTTAATTGGGAATTGTGTTTTTTTTTACATTTAGATTTTTCAAAATGTCGAATCGTGCGAGCGAGTAGAGTGTCGAGTAGAGAGCGAATTTGTCGTCGCGTAAACGTAGCGTCTTGGCCCTAATTGTCTCTCGCACATTAAGTTAGTAACTGGTGGTGAAATAGGCTCCTAAGCGGTTAGCATTCCAATGTGCCCACGTCAACCTCAATTGCACACAACATAACCAACATTCACATGACGTACTGCCAAGGCATGCCAGTATAAATGCGCCAAACATCACCCCTGGCCATTCATGACAAAACCGCACTGATCGGTATTATACAATGGAGATCAGTGCAAAACCGGCACCGCGTGTTCTTAAAAACAAATGACGGTCGACTTTACTGTGACATAATGAGTAAAAAGTATTTAATTCATTCCGCTTGCAAGATTGTCGATCACAAGGAGGCGCATAAAGTCGCAGCACAGAGTACTTTGCAGGCCGTTTTATTTACCCCTTGGGCGAAATGGAGCGAAGAATAAGACTAGATGTCGTCAAGAATACTTCGTTCACTAATGCACTACTTTTTCTTCTTGTCGTATCACTAGTAAATATCCTATATTATAAATGCGAAAGTTTGTAAGATGGATGGATGGATGGATGGATGTTAACTCCAGAACGGCTGAACGGATCTTGGTGAAAATTGGCACAGAGATATAATATAGCCTGGAATAACACATAGGCTACTTTTATCCCGTGGGTATTCCCACGGGATAAAAGTAGCCTATGTGTGTGCCGGGATTTAAAACTACGCGGGTGAAACCGCAGGGCGCTACTAGTACATAATAAACATGAAAGGATTTTAAAAACGCCTCGGCTCCTTCCGAGCACACATGTTATAGAATTTTTTAGATACGTCATGCTTTGCTTACAATGTTTTCCTTCACTGTTAGGGTGTAGGTACTGACACTGTGCACATTTTTCGACGGAAAAACTCATTGGTGCACAACTGCTTTTGAACCAATTACCTTTGGATCCGAAGGCGGGACCGCTTTATACACAAGGTACTACGCGAGGGTAGCCGCGAGCGGCAACTAGTTAGTTATTCTTATTCTTGTATTGAAAAGGCTTTTTGTAACGCCACCTGCAAATTATGCCTTGTAAGCATTGTTGTACTAACCTGAATATTCGTTGTGTGGGTGGAATTCAGGCGAAAACTCATTTCCGATTCTCCACTTTTGTTTTATTCCTGGAAAGTGTGAAAGTACTTTCTACCTAGATTCTATGTCAGGACTATCATAACTTCGTTTTAGGGTTTTGTTAACCTGAAAATGAAACTTTATAGGGCCACTAGTTGCGCCCCGCGGTTTTACCCGCGCAGATTCAAATCCCGGTATTCCCACGGGATAAAAAGTAACCTATGTGCTATTCCAGGCTATAATCTATCTCTCTGTCAAGTTTCAACCAAATCCGTTCAGCCGTTCCGACGTGAAAGAGTAATAAACATCCATTCATCCATCCTACTATCCTACTAATAGGTATTAGTAGGATAGAAACCTATTAGAAACGCGAAAGTTTGTAAGTATGGATGGATGTTTATTACTCAATTACTCCAGAACGGCAGAACGGATCTAGATGAAATTTGGCATAGAGATAGATTATAGTCTGGAATAGCACATGAGTTTTTATCCCGTGGGAATTCCGGGATTTAAAACAACGCGGGTGAAACCGCGGGGCGCTACTGGTCCATCCATACTTACAAACATTCGAATTAGTATCGAATCTTTGTTCCAAAAGTAGATTCATTCAAAGCAAATTCATTTTCACCCGCAGGTGAATGACCTCTGATAATATAGGCACTCTAAGTAGTAGGCAAAGATGTATTGAGCAGGCCAATTCGCAGTACAGAAATCCATTATAAAAGTAAATATCTTAGCATCTAAATGCGAATAATAGAAACATGATAAGGCTCTGAAGTGTAGGCTAAGTGGATAAGTTAATATTTGCAAAGTTTACCTGTACTTGGTATTACTTTAGATTGACTACCATCTAGAAGAAAGTTATAAATAGACTGACAGCTAGTGATTTATATTTTACATCATACACCTATGCTGAAGCAGAAGCAACGATTCTGGTTTTTGCCCTACGTTTCTAGAATACAAGTACCTATAGTACATACGCGTCACGCAAGAAAAACGCTGGAAAGAGGAGGAGGGGTGTGATGGCGCGATATTTTGTATGCGCAAACACGACCCCTCCACTGTTTTCCAGCGTTCTTTTTGGTTGACGCGACCTGGAACTGGTTACGTCTCGGTGTTTACGTGTTAGTTGAATTAAGATCGGTCATATTTTGTATACTACTTGCTAATAGAACAAGCCGGTGGTGCATCCGATGTTTAGCCATATTAAACCATATTTATATCAATACCTTCAATCAATTAGGTATCTCCGAAAGGTTAACGCTTTATGACAAATGGGTTGGTTATTTTTTTTTATTTATGTTTTTTATAGTCCATCACAAAATTGTGCGAAAATCTTAAAAGTCCGGCCCAGAATATCCGATCATTTATTGCATGACGTCAGAACTTGACCACTGACTCCTAGACTATAAAGTTCGTCTTTCGTTAAGGAATAGGTCAGGTTAAGGACGGCGTGACTTTCTTCGGTCGACATTATTACAAAGGACTTGAGTTCAACATTCTTTGATAGGTAAGACAGTCAGCGTCACAAGTTGATTAACAAAATATGTTTCAACCTAAATTTTTAGATAATAGTGGGCTGGGGGTATTCAATTATCAGCTTTTTACAATCCGGTCTATTATTTGTGTTGGAATAAACCGAAATCTAAAACAGTTTAGAATTTTATACTTTTTTTATCGACTGCGCCTGGGCAGAGTCGTGAAGCTGGTTTAGTTAGAATTTACAATAAAAACAAGAATGAAATGCAAGATGCCAATTATCGTTACAGGCCTTGGCTTAGTTTAGGTACCGAGGTGAAGACTCCTCTGCAGAGCAAAGCGTGTTTACTTATGCGTTCAAAAACCATCTGTTTATTACATAAGACATATTATTTACTACGCCGGAAGATGGGCCTCAAGGAATTTGAATAAATTCAAATTCCTTGGTGGGCCTGGTGACATGTTAGCAGGTTTTAAATTAAAACCTTTTTGGGCACCGTTTTACAAAATTTATGTTTGTTTTTATATTTGTAAGTTCTTGACTAGTAAGCTTAACCCCAGGTTTCTAAAAGGCCGATCAACAGTAATCCGCTGTCAAGTCACTTGCTATCTCTATCTAATTTGAAATAAAAGCTGAAATAGCAAGTGACTTGACAGCCGATTAGTGTTGATCGGCCTTTCAGAAACCGGGGATAAGTGAGAGAAATAAAAAAATTAATAATGACTAGTAATGGCCGCTTATCACTAAAACGAGCAGTGAATTGTAAGTGGCAGTAGCCACAATAGTGGCATTATCTCCGAAACTGTTTACTGTCGCAGCAGACAGGCTGGCGGGCGCCGCGGCCGCGCCGGTACTCGGAGGCGGTGAGGTAAGCAGTACCCAATGAACATCCCTTACATAAATACTAGTTAAATTAAATTAAATTAAATTGTTTATTGCAGTAACTTAATCTATGTTTACATTTTATGGGTTTGAGATCTCCTTTTAAGTAAATGTATACCTGTGTTAGGAGATCCCGCTCTCCCGTAATAATTATATTAAAGACTAAGTACCTATCTGAAAAGTATGTTATAATAATGTTTATCCTAAATTTAAAATAGGTAAACGATAAAAGATTCAGGTCTTATCTTAAAGTACAAAATTAACTTTATTTTTATATTACTGTGTTCTTTTTTTTTCTGTAAATTTTGGTGTACAATAAAGAATTTTTCATTCATTCATTAACTATTCTTTGAAAATTGGGTATTAGTGAGTATGTGTGTATGCTAGTTGACCCAGATCACATGAAAGACAGTCAATCTAAAGTACAAATACCCTGACAGGATAGCAAGCGAATATGAATAATGGAATTGGACAAAATTACTAAAAAATATTCGGACTACAAAATATTATAAAGTTCTTTATATTGAATAAAAAACTACGATAATACAACAATATTGGTGCTACCTACCTAATTTGACAAAGGAATAGAAGCCATAATGAAACAAACAAATTTTAAGCCCGTCTGAGGTAGGGATAAGAACTTTAGCTGTCAACTATAATAGTATAGGGTCGTGCCTCATGCGTAACCCCATATGCATCCTTAAAAAGAATCATGTGAGTACCTATGAGATCTGAGGGTTTATGGTGATCAAAGTCGTGAAGTTGGTCCTTAATCTATATATTACAAGCTTACAATTTAACCGACCAAATTTTTTTTCTTTTTCCTAGCTAGTTATTCTACTAATATTCTAAGTCAATCAGCTGCATATCTTTCCTAGAATTCTTAAATATAATAAACTAGCTGCGCCCCGCGGTTCTACCCGCGTAGTTTCAAATTCCGGTATTCCCACGGCAAACGTAGCCTATGTGCAGCGCATCAGCAACACCCCTGGTGTTGTGAGTGTCCATGGGCGACGGTGACCACTTCCCATCAGGTGGCCCGTATGCTCGTCTGCCTGCTTTGGCATAAAAAAAAAAAAAAAAAAAAAAAAATGTGCTATTGCAGACTATAATCTATATGCCAAATTTCATCAAGATCCGTTCGAGTTATTGAGTAACAAACATCCATCTCTCCATCCATACTTACAAACTTTCGCGTTTGTAATATTAGTATGATATAATTTGGAACCCAAAGTATTTGATTACCACAGCTACATACCACTGGCAGCCGGCGGCGTCTAGTTGTCTAGAGCCGTCATCGATCGCACGCATCCCATGCCTTCCTGGGAGCTGCGGATCCTAACTTCTACAGCAATACAGGGTAGAAAACCAGCGTTGCTGTCATTCGGTGATTCAGTTTGATAGGACCTACCTAGTCTTTCTTGTTTTTAGTTGAAATGTATTTATTTGCCTGAATTATGGTAAAATATAGTCTTATGTCTAATTGGTCTCACACACTTCGTGGATGACCAAAATGCAACATTATTACGTTGTAATAATGTTTTGATTATATCAACTTTTTTGTCTGCGTTCATATTTTCTGGTATACCGGTTCCCTCGATACCGGCTCAACCTAGTAAGCAGACTACCGATTCTAAAATCATAATAATTCGTGATGTACCGACGACGTCGTGAGGATCGGGGAATCGGAAGATGGAGAGATCCTAGAATCGTTCTTCTGGGAAATGTGTTAGCTACTATGTCCAGAAACGGACTTCTCCAGTCTGATGATAATGGTGTTGATGATGACTTTTAGTTTCTTGCTTTATTCGTGTTTGAGCTCAGTATAGCTCGTCCTGGAAATGTATGTTAGCAGTTTACGTCCAGCAGTGGACTTCTTCAGCAGGCTGATCACGTAACTTTTGTTGCAATCAAAATCCGGTTGCATCTGTCCATTTTGGCAGTTTTTCAATCACGTACGTAATAGCTTCGATTGCAAACAGAAACGGATTATAATCCCATCTTTGACAAGGAACTATTGCAACAAGATGTATACCTAATGTTGATGTAAATATCATGAAATAGTGATCACGACTGTTTCAATCGAAATGAGCTACGATTACATTGCAATTTGTATTTGCTTGTGATCGGCCTGCTGGTTGGCGCTGATGATAATGATGATGACTACAACTTTGCCGGTGCGCTATTCACGTTTGACACCCTGTATTTGATTCGGAGTTTGTGTGCTGCGTCGGGAACGGACACCGCGCGTCAGACCGGCGCCGGAGGGGAGCTCCGGGTGAAAGTGCCTTGCTAGGTACATGTACTCGGCAGGGGTCTATTCCTACGTGATTCCTACTAATATTATAAACACGAAAGTTTGTATGTATTGTATGTAAGTATGGATGGATGGATGTTTGTTACTCTTTCACGCCGGAATGGCTGAACGGATCTAAATGAAACTTGGCAGAGAGATAGATTATAGTCTTGAATAGCACATAGGCTACTTTTATACCGTGGGAATACCGGGATTTAAATCTGAGTGGGTGAAACCGCGGGGCGCGCGCAACTAGTTGTTTCATAATTCATTCTGACGTTCTCTCTGACAGTTAAATCGTATTTTAATACGTAAAATAGTTTATCACATAAAAATTTGTGTAGAAGTTCTTATGACATTTATGAAAAATTCCATCCGCAGGTTATCTTGAAGAGATTGCTCACAGCGATAAGACCCCCGTGTCGCACGGGGGCCTTATCGCAGGGATTGTGCTTCTTTTTCTAAAAAAAGAAGCAAAATCCCTCTATACCTAGAGGGAACCACACTCTTCAAACCAAAACCCCTTTGTACTAGGTACTAAACACTAGGTTCTCTCAGCAAAACAGAGGGGTTTTGCTGAGAAAACCTAGTGTCCCACAGAACACTGCTGTTTTTTATGCATTAGCGTGTGCACGGGAAAAGGCGCAAATCTGAACAAATAGACAGTCAAACATTTTCTTGTTTACATGTTCTAATGGAACAAGATTTGTTGCTTGGTTTGCATAATAGATGATATATCTATTATAATATAACCTACTTGTTTTTTCGTCTTAAACAATTTTGTATGATTTTCTTTGTTTATTTGAAGGTGAAACTTTATAACAAACGACTTTGTAAAGCTATGAGGGTGAATGACACTTTGATAGCTGGCTTTCTAATGCTTTGAGAATAGAACATTCGATTTTCAAATTTATCAAAGTCGAAGTTACGCCCAGCCGTCTATAAAATAAATTGAGGTTTATAAACCTTTATTTCTCATACAGAATTACAATAATTCACTTACATGATATATAAATTGTTGGTTGCACCCCAGTCTGCGCTTTGGTAGGTATTGTGTTTGGTAATTTTATAAGCTAGTGTGGCGTAAATGAGAGAGAGAGAGAGGTAGCGAGATGGAAATAGCTCTTGAGCCTTTGAGCACAGAACTTCACAGAAGAAAGATCCTAATATCCTACTAATATTATAAACGTGAAAGTTTGTAAGTATGGATGGATGGATGGATGTTTGTTACTCTTTCACGCCGGAATACATTATAGTCTGGAATAACACATAGGCTATTTTTATCCCGTGGGAATACCGAGATTTAAACCTGCGCGGGTGAAACCGCGGGGCGAAACTAGTACCTAATATATTCATGTACCTACATACTGTTTATCTTTTTTAATGTGCTTTGGGTAATTATAATATTATACGGAACCTGAAAAATCTAATAATATGGGCTCTGTAGGCAAATAAATAAAAGTTTTCGTTACTATTATAAATACCAACATCATACGAATTTCAGGGTCAGACCAAATTGATGTTAGAAAAATGTGATTTTTATTTTCATTTAATTAAAAAGACATCACCAAGTTCTAATGGTATTCCGGAATATCATTCCCAATGCGGGGTGTATAATTAATTTTGGGTGAACGGTGTCCTTTCGACAGTGCTAGGTACTTAGGTACACTATTTTATAAAATTCCTGGCAATTTGATATATGGACGGTAAATAACACACTCGCCCGTAAATCCTACTAATATTATAAACTTGAAAGTTTGTAAGTATGGATAGATGTTTGTTACTCTTTCACGCCGGAACGGCTGAACGAATCTGGATGAAACTTGGCAGAGAGATACATTATAGTCTGGAATAACACATAGGCTACTTTTTATGCCGTGGGAATACCGGGATTTAAAACTGCGCGGGTGAAACCGCGGGGCGCAACTAGTATGTGCTACTTTTGAACTTACACTCGACAGACGTTCGTCCTCGCTGCCGGTTGTTCATCATCTGTATATCTCATCATCCTCATCATCCTCATCATCGTCATCATCTGGATTGTGGTAGGTCTTCTGTTATTTAAGAAAAGAAAAGAAGATGAAGAAGAAGAATTATCAGCAAGTAATATAAAAAAACTTCCCCCATAAAATGTCCATTAAATATTAAACCATACAGGGTGGCCAAAAGTCGTGGATCAAACGGGATAAAATGGGGTCATCAGCTTCAAAATATTTGTTTTACGGGAGGTCTGGACCTCCAGTCAAAATCCTCCAATCAAAATAAATTATATAAGTAGTAGATTTTTTTGAATCTCAATAAGAATTAGTAAAAAAAGTAAATTTTCTCATAAAAACAAAATAAATGATAACACTGCAAATTATAACCCTAAGGACCTCCCGTTATTGATGTCCCTATTCCATGTAACCCTTAGTTGCAATCTATTGTATAAAGTGAGGTCAAAATAACTTACTTCTGGGTGACAAAAAATATGTTTTTACCCGAGTGCCGAGATGCCAGTAGACTGCATAGTGATATATTCTTCAATAATGTCCCATCAAAATATAACCATGGTTATACAAACTAAAATAATTTATAAACGATTCATTACGTGAGCGGAGTAATGGGAATTCATTATCGTTCCATCAGATTACATCAAATATGCATGTAAATTACCAAACTATTTCCCTATGAAATGTATACCTACCTGCCCTACTTTAGATACTGTTTGTTCTCCGAATAAAAAAATGCTGGATGACCAGCATTGCCTCATAGGTTACCACTTAACATCAGGTGGGCCATCTGCTTGTTTCATCAGTCGGTTGTATAAAAAAAAGGGGGACCAGCAGTATCTCCTGAGTAGGTACGGACACCGATCCGCCTGCCAAGCACGGTGACTACCAGAAGTCTACTTGACATGCTGGGCCCGTACCACAATCTCTTGAAGCATTCTTATTTCAATATTACTTTACTTCACTTCACTATCACTACATAGTATATAACAAAGTCGCTTTCTCTGTCCCTATGTATGCTTAAATCTTTAGAACTACGCAACGGATTTTGATGCAGTTTTTTTAATAGATAGAATGATTCAAGAGAAAGGTTTATATGTATAATACATGCATGATATAGTAGAAAAAAAATGTGCACCCGTGCGAAGACAGGGCGCGCGGGCCGGTCGCTAGTTTTGATCATAAAGCTGACTCTATCCAATTGACATAAGACACTGACATAAAAGTGATATTGAAATAAGAATGCTTCAAGAGATGGTGGCACGGGCCCTGATTCCTCGTAGAGCACCAACAGAATTTGCGAATTTGGATAGAGCCTAAAGCTCCAATTTACATTTTTTTGCTTCGTCTTCTTGTCGTGTCACTAGTTTCTTTTGAAACAGTGTGGTGAAAGGATTTTAAGTGCACCTCAAGAGGCTCTTCGAGCACTTGACACGTGATATAGAACTTTTAGGTTTTTACAACATGCCGGTTTCCTCACGATGTTTTCCTTCAGCGTTTGAGAGTACTGGCTTTGTGCACAAAAATTTTTGAACAGAAAAACTCATTGGTGCACGACCGGTTTTGAACCTACAACCTTAGGATCGGAAGGCGGGGCCGCTACCACTGGACCACTAGTGCTCTCTATTTGCTAGATGCCTGCCATGTTACGCCAACACAAATCTTATCTCGAAATGATAGTCTTAGTGCAGTACACTAGATAGGTAAATTGATGCCATCACTTTATTTGTTCAATAAAGGTGTTATTAATTAGCCAAGCGCACGAATTCCATGAGTTTCATGCTGCTTTTATCAATAAATAATTAAAAACTTCTACGGTTTCGGGGTTGGTTTATTACGATTGACCTAATTAATAATAAAATAATTGGTAATAATTATGAAAAAGTTGATTTTATTAATTATAATTATAATAATTATTATAATACAGTTTACAATAATTACAAGCGATCACCAAACGTGGTGAAAGAAAACGGCATAGTATTAAATTATTTAGTTGAGTGTGCGAGCGGAGCCGGGCGGTGTCGCAGTCTGCGCCTGCGCCGCGCGACCGCGTCGGTCCCCATACTTACTTATACGTTACTGGAGATAGGAAATACTCTCGATTATACAAACAATACATAGGAAGATAAGATTAACAATAGATAGTAGACAACACTTATATCGAAGGTTCAAAATATATACGCGAGGCAGTCACAGGCTAGAGAGAAGCGAGCGACGCGCGGCCGGCGCCGGGGGGCGCCCGTAGCCGCGCGCCCCCGCGCGCACACCCCCACTCATTCATTTATGTATTCATTCGATTTAGGATATAGTCTTTCGAACGCGAGGAACAAAACGTTACACAAGTCGAGAATATCATTTATAATCGATTCGGACGAAATCGGATTCGAGAGCGGCGGAAGCGAGCTGTGAGCGGGCGGCAGCGGGGCGCGGGGCTAGGGGCAGTCGCACTCCTCGACCACCATCTCGGGCAGGTCGCGCTTGATGATGTTCGAGTCGGCGCCGAAGTAGATCAGCGACAGCGCGGAGAAGCGCGTCGGCGCGCAGCACGCCGCGCGCTCCGGCCGGGCCGCCTCCACCATCTGCGAGTGGTAGCTCAGCAGCGGGCTGCACGCGCCGCGGCAGTAGTTGGCGTAGTAGCCCTCCGGCGCCACGATCCAGTCGTCCCAGCCGAGCGCGCGGAACGACACGTAGTACGTCTGTCGGCAGCAGCGGCCGTGCTCCGCCGCGTCGCAGTCCAGCGCGCGGCGGCGGCGCGACGCGCGCGCCCGCAGCCGCAGCCGCAGCAGCGGGCGCGCCGCCTGCCCGCCGCCCAGCCGCAGCCGCACGCGCCCCGCGCACCCGCTGCAGTCCAGCAGCAGGCGCAGCGGCGCGCGCGCGCCCGACGCGGCCCACGCGCGCGCCGCGCCCGTCACGTCCAGCCGCTGCCAGCCTGACGCGCCCGACACGCGCGCCGCGCCCGCCAGCGGGCCCACCGTCGAATTATCGACCACCTGCAAGCGAACAAACCTCGTCCATTACCAGCATTCCTTAATAGTAGTTTCCAGAAGTTGGATAGCATTGTGTTGTTTCTGACCGTGAACGCCCACAGCGTGTAGCGCAGCCGGCGCGCGCGCGGCGTCTCGGCGCGCACCATCAGCTCCGCGGAGGCGACGGCGAGCCCCGTGCCCTGCTCCTCCGCCTCCTGCCCGAGTCTGAACTCGATCAGACGCTGCCCGTTCAGCGTCTCTCCTGCAGACGAAATAACGCTCAGGCTGTGTCTAAATACAAGCAGACGTAGTTAATAACTCAGAGGTTACTCGAGCCGTATCCTGCCTATCTCGAAAGACTTATCCAAGTAACCGTCCTATACCTCCTATTCCTATATAACTAAAAGTTTTTGTCTACCTACCTATTGTAAACTTGAAATGACCCATCTCAAGCGCAGCGTCTGCAATAGAAGAGGAATGGGAAGGGCGCAGACAGAGTGCAAGCAGTTTTCGTCCATGGCTGTGGGCTACACTGGCCTTAGCGGAGTGAACGATCGGCTTCAGGGTTGCTCGATCATCCAGACCGTGTCGGGTTCGCGCTTGCTGCGAGCACACCTGCTTATTATTTTTTATACATTCTATAGGGTTTTTGGATATATTATAAACATCGATTAAGATGATATAAATATTGCAGCTGCTGACGCTTCTAAGCTTGCCAATTTAGCTATAGGGCAGGGAAACCCCTATGAAACGAGTAGGAATACTGTTGATCCATCGTCGGCGATCGCTGGAACATTCTTACGTCACGTCTTCCCTGGATCCTCTCATCTGGATCACCCCTGATCCTGAAACAATAACAAACTACGTGACAGTTATGACATCTATACGTTAAAACCTGTAGGTACCTAGCGCTCAGAATTTATGACGAGTACAATTTAGAGAAACATGTCGAAATCATAGTTGGGATATATGTAATTACCTATTAAATACATCATAGGTATACCGTGGGTTACCTATGATATATTGGGTGAGCAACAAATTTGAAATATAATAATGGCCCAAAAATATTATTCCTGGACATCTATCAAATTATGCTTATCGCTGGATCAGATAAATTTGGTTAAAGAGAGAGATTGCTGTCGTGTTATATTGATAAAAACTATTCGTAATACATAAAAACATGTCCTATATTATAATAGGTATTTAAGACCTTAGAGTGCAATGTCCAGCTTTTAATTCTTTGGCAGGCGTTTTAATTATGTTGTTAGGCCTCATAAAGTATCCAGGCACTGTGCCAAAATACTAGTCCTTGAATTAAAACAGGCCTAAAAACTGAGTGCTTATATTTTCGAGAAAGTTTCACTTGCACGTACTTAGTTAAATTAATTCTAAATAACTTTTTTGCAAAAAAAAAACAGCTTTAAATACACCCAAAAACATAAAATAAAAAGAAGCTTTTTAAAAAACAAAACTTTATCTATGTTTTGTGTGTGTGTCTCCAGCTTCCTCATATTGAAAATGTAATTTCTATAAATGCCAATATTTAAAGCATAATTAGTGCACTCATAGATTTGAATCATAATTTAGCTGCCAAATAAACAACGATGCTATAAGCTTATAATAGTGTGTAAGCTGGAGTAACATGTCTCCAGCTGCCTCAGTCAGTGTGGGCAAACGGCTAATGATAGAGATATATAGTAAACGCAAGGATTTAGTACCAAACGAATTAGCGAGGTACCAAAAATTTCAGGTCTGTAGCTCGGAAACTCTTCGAGTTATAAGACTTGATCAACGTGTAAGCTGGAGTAACGATACGTGAAAAAGCATATGCTCGTTCTCTGGAATGGCTGGAGCTAGCAGGTTGCTTTAAGTCTCCAGATTTAGTACCAAACGAATTAGCGAGGTACCAAATATTTGAAGTGTTTCTGTTCAAAACTCTATGAGTTACAAGCTTTTCCAGCTTTTTTTGTTTGTCCAACTTGCACATGTTGGATCTCAGCAACCACAATAGGTACAGACTCGGTTGATGTCTCTGAACCGAGCTATGAATTAGTGCACTCGGTACCAAAAATTTGGAATCTCTAGGACAAGCAGTTCTGTTGTAATCAGCAAAATAACATCCAAGGAATTTGAATACAGACAGATATATTCAAATTCCTTGATTGCATCAGTAGGTACGAGTGTGACGCATTCGCTGTAGTGACAGAGATAGAGCTACTATCAACTGAAGGCTGGTCGAAATGGAACTATCTGGTATTCTGTAACTCATCATAATATTAGTTATTTTGCTGATTACAACAGAACTGCTTGTCCTAGAGATTCCAAATTTTTGGTACCGAGTGCACTAATTCATAGCTCGGTTCAGAGACATCAACCGAGTCTGTACCTATTGTGGTTGCTGAGATCCAACATGTGCAAGTTGGACAAACAAAAAAAGCTGGAAAAGCTTGTAACTCATAGAGTTTTGAACAGAAACACTTCAAATATTTGGTACCTCGCTAATTCGTTTGGTACTAAATCTGGAGACTTAAAGCAACCTGCTAGCTCCAGCCATTCCAGAGAACGAGCATATGCTTTTTCACGTATCGTTACTCCAGCTTACACGTTGATCAAGTCTTATAACTCGAAGAGTTTCCGAGCTACAGACCTGAAATTTTTGGTACCTCGCTAATTCGTTTGGTACTAAATCCTTGCGTTTACTATATATCTCTATCATTAGCCGTTTGCCCACACTGACTGAGGCAGCTGGAGACATGTTACTCCAGCTTACACACTATTATAAGCTTATAGCATCGTTGTTTATTTGGCAGCTAAATTATGATTCAAATCTATGAGTGCACTAATTATGCTTTAAATATTGGCATTTATAGAAATTACATTTTCAATATGAGGAAGCTGGAGACACACACACCTATGTTTTTTATCAATATTTGAAAAGCGCTATTTAAAATCTTTTTCGATGACATTTATATGGGACCACCTGTGATAAAATCAAACAAAATATTTCTTTATATTCGCCGAGTAATCGCGTAGCAAACAAAATCAAAATGATCCTTCCCTCTTTTGAAGGTGCTACTTTACTGTTATTAGATAATCATAATAGTACCTACACTAATATGTCTGTGAAAAAATATACTCTTCAGTGTCAGGGGCATCATCCAAACAAAATGAGAGGCACAATATTATCATTATTGATGTACTTGAATAATTACTTGTATATTATTTAATGACGTCATAACCACCCTAGTCAAACGAGTTCGCCTGCCTGGCAAGTCGCGCCCTCATTCTACGAAAAGAGCTATTACAGATATCAATCTTGTTCTTTCGCAATAAAGCATGCATGAATGTTTGCTATGTACTGTAAAGGTGGGCTCTCATTGTGTTTTATGATAAGTGGGTCATGCCTTTACTTGAATTTTTGACGTTCTTCTGACTTCTGATCTTTATAACTGTTAAAACGTTGGCAGGGGATGGATACCTACCGTGGAAGAGTTTTACAGTCATACAACTTTTTTCCAAAGTTAAATAATTTTTCTTTTATCATATAAAAAACGTAATATAAAGGAGACTGTTTTTTTTTGGTCCAAAATATAATAAAAAAATAAATAAAAGTATGACCCCAAGGCCCAAGTTAGTTTGAATGATCATCTCAAATACAATATTTTTTGTATGGAATCAAAAAAATTGTCCTACAAAAATCTAGATATAAGCAAATAATTAGTAACCAGTCAGTCCTTCTTTACAGCTCTCCGTTTATAACTTCCAGGAGATCCTATAAACTTCAGGTTCGATTCTGTTGTGTCTTTGCACACATAGTAACTTCAAATCGATCGTCAATCAACAACGGTTTCATGCCTGGGGACCGCAGATTTTTTTTGGACCAGGGCTCATAGTCACAAAATCATTGTGCATCAAAGTGCAACAATGTTTTATAAAAAATATTGCATTCGCTTCGTCTTATATAAGTAACATAATGAATGTAGCTGAAAGCCAATAACGGATTTTCATTTTAAAAGTTAACTAATAATATAAAACGACTATCACTAAATTAATTGATAGCATAGGTACTAATAAAATGACTGTATTGAAAGTGAAGAAAGAAAGAGCACCGGTGGTCTAGTGGGAGTGACCTCGCCTTCCGATCGTAAGGTCGCAGGTTCGAATCCGGTCGTGCACCAATGGATTTTTCTATCGAAAAATTTATGTGCGCAATGCCAGTGCTCTTAAACGGTGAAGGAAAACATCGTGAGGAAACCAGTTATAGTATTCTAACAGCGGCGATGGGCTTGCAACCTGTCACGTATGGAATACTAACTACTGCAAAATGTGGGTATGTGCCAAATGTAATGTTTGGACGTACCTCTGACTACCCCCCTTAGACATCATCAAAGAATCTTGAATTAGTACCTACTTGGTATTGGGAGATCTGAAGGGATATCTACCGTGTCTGGGGATCAAAGTCGTGAAGCTGTTTCTGTTCTGAAAGTGTGTGTATTGAGTGTGAATGTATGAATTTATATCTACGAAAATAAGTTTAGTATTATTATTTAATTTAGTATGTTTGGCCTCTCCTGATTACACTAGTCTCATAAGAGTCTATTAGGGTACATTAGTCTCTAAGAGTTATTGACCACATGGTTAGTCTATTACCTATTGCCTTGGTAGTTGAATTATTTAACGGGCACGGATCGACCGGCCCACACATATGTGCACTTATGCAACAATCTATGTCAGCATTCTTGACTGCCGAGGCTTTTGTACAAAGTCAACGCCAAAAATATTTACGACTTTATAAAATAAAACTTTACAGAAACTTACTCATTAATAAAATTTTTGATTGTTATAGACAACTGCTTAAAGATGACAACAAAAATTATTAGGTCATCATCATTATATAACAAGAAGATTTATTAAAAAATAAAAAAAAACCGAGTGCCCGAACTAAAAGTATGTAGGTAGGTAAATATGATAATGTTTTAAATTTGGTACTTTTTAATATTGAAATCATTTCTTCTGTCTTGACGAATGATAAAAATGTAATGATCGGAGGCTCGTGTACCTATGTCCTAGCAGTTTACTGACGCCTGTGGTTTTATAACTCATTTTGATCACTTTGGGGTTACCAGCAATCACATTCTTTTTACAAAACTCTTAATATCTTCGAAACGGCTTCATTGATTTTGATGCGGTTTTTTCTAAACGATTTGTATGACCATAGAGAAGGTTTTATGATATATTTTAGTATCACTCATGGCCTAGTTCACTAAAGTGACTTAACGAATTTTGCGTTCTGGTTTTGTCTTTCAGGGTGTACTTTAAATCAAAAACTAATACATTATTTGAAAACACTTTATCACTCTCTTGATTTTGATATCCATATTGCTATGATAGCTAAAAGATTTTTTTTTAATGTGAGAGAATATCGCTCCTACTTTCCTTCCCACGTGACTTTTTGGGTTTATTTTATTCTAAGGACACTTGGGAAGTTGCGACGAATCTTTTGATACCAGAACCATCAAAATCCATCTAGCCGTTTGGTTGCTACGTGGTAATAAAGGAAATATCGAAGGAAGGATACATAAATACATACATGGATAGATACACGCCAAACACATAACCCTCGGCACTCGGGTAAAAAGGATCATACAAAAAACGCTAACTCCCGGTTTCTGGAAGCCCGATCAACACTAATCGGCTGTCAAGTCACTTGCTATTTCTATATCTGATTTGAAGTAAAAGCTGAAATAGCAAGTGACTTGACAGCTGATTAGTGTTGATCGAGCTTTCAGAAACCGGGGATAAGAATACCAAACAGTAAGTTTCTTGTCTGTTCTTCTAGGCTTTGGTTGCGAGGATTTGGCGGTAGATTCCCAAATTTAGAAGACGTTTCATCGTGATCCTTGTCGTTGTACTGAATAAAGACCGTTATGATTTTGGTTCAAATGGGGTAAGCCCGCTCAATGGTGGCTTGTGTTGAATTAATTAAATGGATCGGCCGGACACATGCACTCATGCACCAATCGATACCAGTTTTCTTGACCACATACTTGAAGCTATTATGGGAAATCTATTGTAATTATTAAAGGTTTAACATTTGCGATAGGATGAGGCAAAAAGGTCCTCTCCATCACCTCGCATGATTTGCAGCAACCACACGTAATACAGATGATCTTTAGAACTCAAAAAAATACATAAAATACAAAATAATTTATCATCACTACATAGTAAAACAAAGTCGCTTTCTCTGTCCCTATATCCCTATGTATGCTTAAATCTTTAAAACTACGCAACGGATTTTGATGCTGTTTTTTTTAATAGATAGAGTGATTCAAGAGGAAGGTTTATTTGTATAATACATACATGATATAGTATAAAAACAATATGCACCCGTGCGAAGCAGGGGCGCGCGGGCGGGTCGCTAGTTTCCATACAAATATGTGTGTAGACTATAAAATAGCAGACTCGCTGTCATATTTTAGTTTGAAAACTGTGTTACAGAAGACAGTGCATTCTCCCTACAATGTTTACACATTTTTTTTATTTTGTACTCAAAAACTACGAAATTGAATTGTTAATTTAATAAAATAAATTGGTAGGTGTTGAAACATTGCTAGCTTTCGTACTTATATATACTTTTGATATACAAAAACTTGTATAGATCAAAAAGATATTTTTGCTGAAATGTTGAAAAGTGCAAGCGAGAAGTAGACGGGTGTTTCATAAATACATTTTCTGTTGTAATTCCAACGGTATTTTTTATGTGGAATATAAACTATGTACTGGTTTTTCAAAAGAGCGATATATCATTTTTGTGGGATCGATATTTATGTGCCCAGAAACGTCCACTTATTCAGGCTTACTTAAAGACAAAGACTACTAAGAGTTGTATCTACGTGCCATCAAAGACAAGCCTGGTTCTTAAAATGCAATTGAGATTATCCGCTCTGAAGAGACGCAAAGATCAGTAAGCTTAAATCGTTCTGTGTAACCTTACAAATAAAGAGCTTCACGACTTGGATCCCGAGGCACGGTAGATATCCTCTCAGATGTATTTCAATTGGAACTTAATCTTGAATCTTAGTATTATGAGTGGCAAGTATCATCGCCGCTGTAAGAATACATAGTGGTTGTTTTCTTCTTTTTCTTTCTTCTTTTTATGGCTCCTGTCATAGACAATCTTGCCAATGTCAAGTGATTCAGAGATTATACTCTTTGTAGTTATGTTTCTAGTCACGTCAGTCCAAAGTCGAGTCAGTCAATTGTTTTGAAGAAAATAGTGGCGGTTGCTTCAAACATTTGAAACATACAGGGTTTTCTTCACAGTTTGATATTTACCGTGTACGTCAAGATCGTGGAAAAGTTTTTTATGACACTGGCACTGGCAATGTTTTGGTACCTGTCTGTCATCTTAAAAACATGTGATTGCAAAAACTGACCTTTAAAAGTTATGTAGGGCACTCGATTAGATCATATGGACATTTTCAAACAAAACAAATATTTCCAAATTTAAGGCAAAATGTATGTATTCAATAAAACCACACTTTGAAACGGCTTAAAACTAGGTGACTCATAGATGCCAGTTTCACGCTACCAACGCCGAGAAGAACAGGCAACAAACTCGGCTTGGTATCTACCGCTCTTTTGTATGATCCTCGTTACAATGTTATATTGACTATATAACACACTAACCCCTGGTTTCTGAAAGCTCAATCAACATTAATCGGCTGTCAAGTCACTTGCTATTTCAGTTTTTACTTCAAATTATATAGAGATAGCAAGTGACTTGACAGCCGATTAGTGTTGATCGAGCTTTCGGAAACCAGCGGTAAGTAAGCATATCAGAAAAAGGAGAAGTAAACAAACACATCTAAAACCAGATGATCTAAAGGGATGTCTACCGTACGGAAGCTTTTTTGCGTTGTAAGTGATTTTACCTCAAACTTTAAGTGATAAACCTAATCGTCTTTGCATGCCATCCTTCTGATACACCAATAAAAAACTTTGGCTGCAGAAATTAAACTTTTTTACGAACATTTTATTACACGCCGTCAATTGCAGGTGAAATATAAAAACATGAACGTAACATAAAAGTAGGTACTATAAACTAGAAAACTACAATCAAATCAAAAACATCAAACATTGGTGCACAAGGTCTACTAAACATAAGGGGTCTTACTACAAAACGTAGCGTAGTAAAGTAGCCTATGTGCTATTCCAGAATATAATCTATCTCTGTGCCAAGTTTCACCCAAATCCGTTCAGCCGTTCCGGCGTGAAAGAGTAACAAACATCCTTTCATCCATCCATCCATACTTACAAATTTTAGCGTTTATATTAGTAGTAGGATTAGCTCCACACTAGTGTTTTGGTAGTGAAAATGCCCACGTAAATGAGGCTTAGCTCGTGATCGAAGTGAGCTCGCATCCCCTAGGTGATACTCCCCGTGGTTTATTAGTTTACAGAATAGAACTACTGCCCTTACAAACCCACGGCATGAAAAACTATGACCTGGCCCCGTTACGGCTATCGTCTTGTACAGTCATTTCCATAAGTGAAACAGAAAAGTCTAGATTATGTTTAGCGAGCGAATTATGCCTGGCTATAAAACATGTAACAAAACGAACGTAGAACTGAAACTCTTAGATGAAACTTTGCTCAATGCGCAGGGACAGTGGCAGCGATATGCGCGAAAGGCAACGCGTGCGGAAACGCGAGAGAGAGCGAGAAAGAAACAGCGTTGACGTTTGCGTTGCCACGGACATGAGCTGAGTATAAACGAATTGTATCCGTCCACAGCTTTTTTATACAACTAGCTGATGGAACAAGTAAACGTCTCACCTGATGTTAAGTTGTAACCGTCATCTATAACAAACCATAGCATCGTAGGTCACGTGGTCTACGATGCTCTGCGTCCGTCAACTTGAGGCATGCTTAAGTCTCAGTTGTGCCTGTAATTTCACTGGCCACTACACTCTTCAAATGAAACACAGCGTTGCTGCTTGGCTGCAGAAAAAGGCGTGGTACTTCCCCGCGAGTCTTTCCCAATGAGCTACGAGAACTTCGCGTTTATTTCAGTTCTATGGCGAAGGTTGATAGTGCTGCCACAGATTATACATACATCGCAGTCGCGTGCCTGAACGGTGTGATAAAATTATTGTATAATTTAATAATGAATCTAAGTATGTTGTACACGACTTAAATCGTGCAAAAATGCACTTTGCATAATAGCTTTTTATTTATTAGGATTTAGATTACTTAGCTTTTATTTTTAATGCAGGCAAGTATAAATTCGACTTATCGACGCGACGCGTGACCCGAGGGCTGGTGAGTATCTGGCTCAGCGTATCAGCATTGCCATTCAGCGTGGCAATGCAGCCAGTGTCTTGGGTACGCTTCCGACTGGCACTGATTTGGATCAGTTGAGCTATCTATAGATCGTTTGCAATGGTCTGCAGATAGCTCAACTGTTTCATATGTATTTTGTATATTTTGTACATTTTGTAAATAATTGTATCTATTAGTTGTAATTTTCTTTGTCAATAAAGGTTATTAGACAAAAAAAAAGTAATTATTATTAAATTTAACTTTACTCTTTTTATGAAAAAATAAAACAAACAGCGGGTCCACCTGATGTTAAGCCGTAACCATATAACTAAGGGTATATTAAGGGTAGTATTAAATGTTTACCTAGTATTACATTGATAACATATTAAAATTAAAAAAAAATATTTCTCGGTTGAGCAATCTATAGATCGTTAGCAACGGTCTGCAGATAGCTCAACTTTTTCATATTTATTTTGTATATTTTGTAAATAAACCAGTTTTTTAGTAATTGTAATATTCTACATATCATTGGAATTGATTATAAAAAAGGAATATTAGCCACTTCATACTAAGCGATGTGAATACATACATACAAAGTCAGGTTTATAGTCATGTATCTATTTCCATAATTTTCCATTTCTTTTTATAGCCTAATAAGGCAATTATCTATTGCGGTCAGTACACAGTTATTGATATTTTAACTAGCCTTTATTGCCTAATAATAAGGTAGATAAGCGATACTTTCTTAAGTATCAATTAATTTACATTAAGAGTCATTATCAGGGTCACCGATTGTTCATAGGCTAACTCAAATGAAATGTTAAAAAGCTTATCTGTAAAGTTGTTTCGACTAAACCAATTTAGATGAAACTTGAAATAAATCTAGTTTGTTGTCCGCAGCAAAGACACGGGAGGAAGCCAGTGTAAAATATTTTGTTTGATATAGCTACTGGTAAAACTATTCACATACGTAAGTTTGTATGAGCTAGTAACCAAGTCTCATGGCGACGCTTAGAGCTCTTTTCTATCAGTCATACAACGTGCCTTGGTAATGAAATAAACAAGAAAATCATGATAAAACAAAAAGTGCTGTTTTAAAATATGCGGTATTTTAAGGTTTCACAAATTCCTATTCTGGACCAGACTTTAATTTATTGCAAGTAATATTATGGAAAAATAAGAAACTATATTAGCTTACCTTTTCAAACAGGAAAATTGTGATCGCGCGTTGTACGTAAAAAGTTTCCAGGCGACATGGCGCGGCCTCTTTCAGTGAAAGCAGCCGGTGGACTGGGAAATTCGGGAAACCCCTCGCCTTATATACCTTTACCCGCACGGATGATTCAGATTGGGGAATTCAGGGTTGGCCAACATTCCTTGGGCATGTATTCGTAGATAACCCGTTCTTCACTTAAGTAGTAGAGCTCTTTGTGAAGGGCTCGTCCGGGGAAGTACTACCACCACGCCTTTTTCTGCCGCCAAGCAGCAACGCTGTGTTTCGGTTTGAAGAGTGTGGTCGCCGGTGTAATTATAGGCACATGAGGCTTAACATCTGTATGCCTCAAGTTGATGGACGCAGGGCAGTGCATCGTAGGGCACGTTCCTATTGTGCGTGACCTACGGGGCAATGTTTTGTTTATAGGTGGTGGTTACCACTTAACATCAGGTGGACCATCTGCTTGTTCCATCAGCTAGTTGTATAAAAAAAAAAAAAACTTGAATTAGTGAGCTTGTTTAGCAATAATAGTTTGTTTCAATGATACTAGTGTTTAACGAGTATCATTGTTACGAATCAATATCAATACATAGTATAAAACAAAGTCGCTTTCTCTGTCCCTATATCCCTATGTCCTTATGTATGCTTAAATCTTTAAAACTACGCAACGGATTTTGATACGTTTTTTTAATAGATACAGTGATTCAAGAGGTATGTATAATACATGCATGATATAGTAGAAAAACAATGTGCACCCGTGCGAAGCAGGGCGCGCGGGCGGGTCTAGTTATCTAATAACTTAGAAGTAATCATTGCATCAAGATCTTTTGAAAATGGTAAGAGATATAAAATAATTTTGATCTAACAAGTTCGAGGCATTACGTACACGTCGTTTGACAAATCATTATTCGTTGCCGACAAGTTCTGAATAGCAGAGGAGGCCATACTTTGTATTAAATTATCCAATTCTTTCACAATAAATTAATTTTCTTAAGAAATTTCATTTTGTTAAAAAAAGTTTAGTTTCATAAGTCCTTAGTTTGTACAGTACATTATAATAATTGTTAATGTATGTTATTAAAAGAACTATTGAAGACAAGAACTGTTATTTTTACATCATTAAGACCTTAAAAAAATATTTAAATAACAAAATACAAACGTTACAATGTGAAGAGCCATCCTTAACTTTAAATTAGTACATGTTTCTTAGACTTTTTTTATGTGTGTATTTGTAAAATAAAAACCATTTCATAAATAAAGTTAACGATGCTAGAGTTTGGAAGAATTTTGCTTTATTTAAATGAGCTAAATGAAATCATAAATAAAGACCCAGTCTTAGCATACCTAATATTTTACTAATAATTAACAGGCTTGCAAGTCAACTAATTTTGGTCTTTAATTAACAAAATTAACATAAGAAACGAAATGTTTTCTTTTTGTGATTAGCTAGTATTTTATGTACACAGGTCGCATAAATTTCGTGTTAATCCTAATTTCAATGAAGGAAATAGATTATAAATAGAATATGTCTGATTTAAGAGTGGCCCAAAGACTAGTTTACATGCGTGCAGTACATGCCTTCAGCTTCCAATGTAGTTAAGTTTGATGGCATCAATGTAAATGTAAAATGATATTTGCAAGTTAAGTGGCAAAGCTAAACATACAAAACCAGCTGACGGAACAAGCAGATGGCCCACCTGATGTTAAGTGGTACCCATCATCTATTAGGTGATTCACAAAGAATTGCCTCGTAAGCCACGCACGATAGGAACGTGCGCTACGTGCACTGCCCTGCGTCCATCAACTTGAGGCATGCTGATGTTAAGCCTCATATGTGCCTGTTATTACACCACACCTTCAAGCCTAAACACAGTGTTGCTGCTTGGCGGCAGAAAAAGGCGTGGTGGTAGTGCTTCTCCGGACGAGGTCTTCACAAAGAGCTCTACTACTCTTAACGTTAATAATGAGCCTAAGCAAAGCACCACAAATCGACCACAAATAGACCAACAAATCACGTTACGCATATCAGAAACGTGCATGTTAAGCGGTATTCTCCCACCCTTTAAACACAGCAACGCTGCTTGGCGGCATAAACACGTACGATGGTAGTACCCCTGACCAGCCCTTTACTACCACTACACTACTACACTACCAGCTCTACCACTACTAAGACCTATTTAAATCATTCCTATTTCCATCACTATGGGATAGCAGATAAAATAAAAATGGCAGCTGGCAGTCCGGGAATAAAACAGGCGGCCTAAGTACGACATCGTTACACTATTTTATTATCTTGTTCCAATTTTATTGATGTGATATCCAAAGCATAACAAGCTTTTTTTTATGAATATAATCTTCATTTTCATTGAAGGCTAGTTGAAATTGGATGTACAGATTATAAAAGTCTTAGAGGTATGACTGAATTAATTCAAGTTCGAAGGCCTTCGTAGACGCGTAGGCGCGTAGCGGTAGCTCGTAGAGGCTGCGTAGCCTATTATTAATGTACTCTCCTACATTCGACTTTCAAGAAATACCTAGGTAACTGGGTACAAAAACTGTTATAAGTATCAAATTTCTTCTAACTAGCTTCTGCTTCGTTTGTGGAGTTCCTGGTAAAAATAGCCAAAATAGTCTTTATTCAGTTCCATTGAGGCATTTGAGGCATAAAAATTTAAAAAAAACATACATGTAAATAAAAGACAACCTGCATGACTTTGTGGTCATTTCGTTCTCGAACTTTGTTTCACGCTGTTACAAAGGATGCGAAATTATGCAAAAAGATCCGAAATTAGGCGCAACGATGAGAAAGAAAGCGAAATGATGCAAAAGGATGCGAAAGCATGCGAAAAGATGCGAAAGATTTCAAAGTATGCGGAATGATGCTTATTTATAGAATAGGAAGTGTGTTTTAAATATGTACGGACAGCCTACGTAGCTCAGTGGGTAGTAGCTCTGCCTTCTGCGCCGTAGGTCGTGGGTTCGGAATCGAACAAACATTTGTGTGATGAACGTACATGTTTGTTCTCTGTCTGGATGTTATCTAATATTATAAGTATGTATTCACAAAAAAAAGTATATAAGTAGTAAATATATGTGGCTATCTGCAGGCCTATTGGCTATCTTTTACAGTGACCGTGACTAACTGGCTTCGGTTGTACACCGAACTTTGATGACAACTGAGAATTTCATAACATTGGTATTGCCTATCACATTGAGTGGATATCAAGTAACGGTGATTTACGGTGGGCGTGAACCGGGTTCCGGTGCTCTTCGCCACGCTTGAACATTCATTCATTCATTCACGACGATGTCATCGAATATTATACGGCTAAGTTTAGTAATACTTTTTGATTATTACAGTACTATATTTTAGGATATATTTTGTTTTAGGCGGTTTATTTTTACTGACGTAAGTACCTAAGGTTTGGCGGTAAATTCAAATTCATTTTATTTCAATGTATCGAGCGAGTGTACCTATTACTACTTTGTGAATTGTGTTTATCAAGTTCGTTTGTGTAAAAATATTGCTACATAAATCTACAATTAAAGGCAAGTAAGTATGTAAGAATTATAAATTTGAAATATTTTTTCTATATGCGGCGATATACTTACTAAATATCTGTAATCAAAATATGTGTAATCTGCCACTTATTGAATTCTTAACAAATTAAACAAGCAGATGGCCCACCTGATGTTAAGTGGTAAACATCACAAAGCAATGCCTCGTAAGTCACGCACGAAAGGAACGCGCCCTACCATGCACTGCCTTGCGTCCATCAGCTTGAGGCAAGGTACATGTGCCTGTAATAATGGTACCTACTATGATATGGAATTGTAAATAAAGTATTATAATATTAGATTTTATAGAACAAAATAAATAAATATATAATATTTTACTTACTACATGCATGTTTTTTGTTTTTTTTACATTCTCAATTTGTTCCAAAAGTACCCAACAAAGACACAGATATAACATTCAAATAGTAGGTAGGTACATAGATAAACTTTAAGCCTAAATATTTTTTTTATAAAATATAAAGTAGAATATGAATTCTATTCAATTATTAGGTACCTATGTACCTATAAAACTAGCGCAGGCGGTGTCTCTCAATAATAAGAGCACGTCGTTTTCGCTCGTCTTCAGCATATCCCAACAAAATAAGACGTGCCATACCTACCTACTTAACAACAAACACAAATCTCAACAACAGTCACCACTTTTACGAATTAAAATACCTATAACGGCTTCGGTGCCTATCAATAATATTCATTAAACACTGCCTCGGAGTAGTGTCTTTGACGAATAGGTAATGATCATCAATTTGTTGTCCACTATGCGTAGACAATCGCAATCTCTAGTCAAAATAGTGTTACGGTGACTAACAAATTGGGGTCGGTGACTATCGTCAATATCAAGTGCTCATGACGTCATTCTAGTTAGACACTGAAGATAGCCAATACGAAACCAGCTGTTTGACAGCCGATTGTTGAACACTTTGGCGAGTGATCTTCACTAGGAGATATCCACCGAGATAGCCAATAGGCCTGCTGGTTCCCATATCACAAGCATAAGCTTAGTTTGGGGCTAGATACAGTTACTATCACCTTGGCTGAATTAGGTTACGCGTGGTACTTCCCTGCACGAACTAATTCACAAAAAGCTTTAGATTAGCCGATTACATACGTTTATTATTTATAGAACTTTATTGTAACTTTGATCTCTATCAATGACCTCGTGTATTGTAATATCCAAGACAATCATCATTGTAACGGTATTGATCAGTGATTGCTATTGACAAGATAATATATGACGACGGTCACAGCTCAGTTGGTAGTAGCTCTGCCTTCTGCGCTATGTAGGCCGTGGGTTCGATCCCCACCGAAAAAAAAACATTTTGAGATGAACTTCGATGTTTGTTCTCTAGGTGTAATAATATATTAGTAAGTTTTTTTATTCAAGTGTTATACTCGCTGCAGCTATCTGGTTCCCATTACTAGCCCTTATTTTAGTAAATAGTGCTGTGTGGATTTTTTTTATATAACTAGCTAATGAAACAAGCATATGGCCCACCTGATGTTAAGTGGTAATCATAACCTATCACAAAGCATTGCCTCGTAAGTCACGCACGACAGGTACGTGCCCTACGATGCACTGCCCTGAGTCCATCAACTTGAGGCATACAGTTAGTCCACCAATGCTTATTTATTTATTAGATAGATTAAGACTATTGAAATACCGCAACTATGTGAGCCGCTATGCTTTTAAATCATCATTATCATCAACATGAATAAGTCCACTGCTGGACATTATCCTCCATATTTTTTCTAAAAGAAAAGAGAAGAAATCTGAACGAGATCGCTTACAGCAATAATACCGCTCATTATACTATAGTAGCTTTAGTTATGTCAAATTATGTTATGTTGCTTTTCTTTTGGTACACGGTTTAGGGTTTATTAAACATAGTTTTCCATCTGTATATCCTTTTTTTTTTGTTAAACAGTGAGGTGCTCGGCCGGATTCAAACCCACTAGACTACTATTTATGTATATTATTTCAAGTATGATTATGTAATGTGACACAGAGCTAGAAAACATACACTCATTTATATGGAAGTAAATAATTTTGTATTTTATATCAAAATAATATAAAGCCAATTGGGTCTATATTTCAAAAATCGCCGACAATCTTATATTAGAGCTCGGTAAAGTTCATGAGTTTTCTTAGATATTTTCTTTGATATCTTATTCATGAAGTTTTGCTATCTAATGTTTGGATACTATTCATACTAATGCACATAAATTGGTGAAAATAGACGAAGGAGACAAAATAAAATTGGTTGTAATGTTTTTTCACCACATTTCTCTGTAAATACCTACAAGCCTGACCCCGGTTTCCGAAAGCTCTATCAACACTAATCGGCTGTCAAGTAACTTGCTATATCTATAATGAATTGAAGTAATAGATGAAATAGCAAGTAACTTGACAGTCGATTATAGGCTTGAAGCCGAGGTGTGTCACTACCACAGAAAGAGTTTTCTCTGTTCCGTGGTCACTACATAGTGTATTTGTGTATCTACTAGTTGCGCCTCGCAGTTTCACCCGCGCAGATTAAACTCCCGGTATTCCCACGAGATAAAAAGTAGCCTATGTGCTATTTCAGACTATAATAAATCTCTCTGCCAAGTTTCATCCAGTTCCGTTCAGCCGTTCCGGCGTGAAAGAGTAACAAACATCAAACCATCCATCCAAACTCACAAACTTTCGTGTATAGTAGTGGATTCCTACCCTTGAATGGGATTATTGCGAAAAGTCAAAAGGCATTTCATCTATTCAGTGAATAGCCACATTAGCGATATTCATTGCAAAAAATAGGAGTGTGCATACGATGGAATCAAGCCTCCTCCCACGTAGCGATCTTCCCAATTTGCCGAGACTACGGCCGGTCGTTCGCAGTGCGTCTCAATCAATGTCTGGCACCCACCCAGGCAAACCCTTGTCGTGCCATCTTCATTATCTGCGTGAAAATAGTGCCTACATTTTTTATTAGCTCTACTTGTGTTATTCCATTAAAGAGAAATGTCTACAAGTGCTATGCTATGCAATTTCTATCCTTTACTACATATATTATATATTTTTAGTATTTATTTAAATATATATTTTTTATACTACAGCGCGAGAGTTGAATTACCTCGAAACGACATTAATTTGATCTAACCAGGAGCCTTATTCACTATGACAATAAGAGATTCCAAGGAGATTCCTTGCCCCAAACCGTGAAACGTCAAATCTTGAATTTGGGCTTTATTCTTTATGACATAGGAGATACTTTGCCCTGACCGTATGACACCGGCTGCCTTGTCTTAGCCGTGATCGCGCTGCAAATGGTCATAGTGCATAAGGCTCCTGTCTACAAAAATCACTTGTGATAGCGGAATCCGTAAGTTTTTGATTTGGCATGATTAGTTTTCTGTCATTTTACGAAGCAACAAAGCATATTCATTTTAATTCGCGGCATATTGAATCCCAATCGTATAGTTCCATCACCATACTTTATTTACTTTAGGTACCTTTATTTAACGAGGCGTCGTCTGCCTAAGGTTTTGACTTTTGTCAGTACCAAAGAATTCTCATGTAACTTTTATATATTATTTATTAATTATTTTTATTACTATGGTACCTACTACTACTGTTAGTAACTACTGTTGGTAACAATAAACAAAACACAGTCATGTTTGAGTTGAGTTGTATAAAGTGGTTGTTCTGTGCATCATCATATCTTTGTCAGTTTTTATTTGGCCGCCAGTTCGGCGCCAGTTATTTCATTACCCGCTGTCTTCCATGCGTTCTGTTGACACAGCATTGTATCCACAAACTTTACCACAATACGCTATGGTGTTGGTATTTTAACCACTCTTTACTTAACATACAATGTAGGAAAATGATACAGATTTTATGACACCCCTAAAGATATTACCTTAGTAGAATTTGATTACATCAATCAAATTAAATTGATTTGATTGATTTTAATGCACATCCCACCCGGATAATAATGTTTTAATTATTATTTGTATCCTTCACTATCTGCCAGCCTCTTTTCCTGTGTCTTGTGCGTTTCTTGTCCAGGTATTTCCTGCCTCGCCCTTAGGGCCGCCCTTTAGCCTTTGCCCAGCAGCGGAATGAAATAGACTACAGAAAAAAAACTATTATTCACTAGCGGTACCCGCGACTTCGTCTGCGTACTTTTATTTTGAATATTATGCAATAAAAGGTAGCCTATGTTCTTTCTCAGGGTCTAAAGATTGTCTGTGCCAAATTTCATCAAAATCGGTTGAGAGGTTTAAGCGGGAAAGCGTAACAGACAGACAGACAGACAGACAGACAGACAGAGTTACTTTCGCATTTATAATATTAGTTGGGATTACATAAAGCTGTGATACCTTCCGTTGTCTGGGGAAGCACTACCGTCATGCATTTCTACCGCCAAGCAAACGTTGCTGTGTTTTGGTTTGAAGAGTGTGGTTGCTGGTGAAGTTACTGGTAGGTACATGAGACCAACTGTATTATCAAGATGATCGACGTATGGTAGTGCATCCTAGGGCACGTTTCTATCGTACGTAACTTACGAGGCAACGCTTTGTTATAGGTGATGGTTACCATTTAACCTACATCTGCTTGTGCCATCAGCTTAAATACAAAAAAAATATGTCACTGCGTTGTGTTGCTAGGAATTATTAAATTATATTTTCTCGTTCTTCATGGTACCATTTTTTTTGAAAACCATCGTCTTTTATTTTTTGCTGATTAGAACCTTATTCTTGAAAGGTTCTGGTTTTCTCTGTTCCGTTGCGCCGACATTTTGCATTCAGTCACGAGATGTCACTTCTCAAAAACATACCGATATGTACTTACCCGTGTACTTACCTGGATATGACCGCCACTTTTGACCGAATAAAAGTGAAATGCTGCTTCAAACGACAACCACGGAAGTATGGAAAGTGTCGTGTTGCATTAGGCCTGCATTTTTTCCAAATTCTGTGACAGCCAAATTTTGTGATAAAAAACATCTTCACTACATAGTATAAAACAAAGTCGCTTTCTCTGTCCCTATATATCCCTATGTCCCCATGTCCCTATGTATGCTTAAATCTTTAAAAATACGCAACGGATTTTGATGCGGTTTTTGTAATAGATAGAATGATTCAAGAGGAAGGTTTATATGTATAATACATGCATGATATGTGCACCCGTGCGAAGCAGGGGCGCGTGGGCGGGACGCTAGTATCATAAAAAAGTGTTTTCTTCCTCGACCTTAGCGAACAAGTAGTATCTCTTATTTTGATCACCTAATGAATCAGAATTATCTTATATGATATGTGTTATCGTTGGAAAGGGTAATAAGCAAAGAACTTTTTAAAAGAAAGTTAAATTCAAAATGGCTTTTAGTTTTTTTTATTAAATTAAGAATTTATCACTTTTTAAAACAGTTCAAATCTAATCAAATATTTTATTTTGTAAGAATTTTAGGTACATGGTAAATAAAGGTCTTCATAAAATTCTAAGTATCACAGAAGTTAAACAGATTAACGACTTTGAAAGCTCAGAACTATTTTTTTAAAGGGAATTCGTCGTATTACATCCACAAAAAAAAGTTTGCACCATTAAACATAAGATATTGGGTTATTTAAAAACTAAAATTTGAATGTATTGCAAATTCATTTTCAAGATATTGAGGTGGGTTCTTTACCAAGAATACGTTATAAATAAAATAAAACAATTGCTACGTTTATGTACCATTAAATATTTTATTACGTTTATAAAATATAAATAGTACCTATACAATAACTACAACATTTCTCACTACTAAAATACAAATACATTCAGCGATGCAATTTTGTAAGCGTACCTACATACGAACACAACTTTTGTATTTATTACATAAAAAACTGTTCAATATCAAAAAATTGGGCGCAAATTCAGATAAATATTCAGAATATAGGTGTACCATGCTTACAATAATTTTGGGTCAAAGTTCCCAGAAGTAAAGCAAATATGTACCTACTTCTTTACCATATAAATATTAATAAATTACTTATTTTTCTACGTCTACATGAACAACTCTACATTTTCAACAAAACAAATACAAAACATATATTTATTTATTTATTTTTTATAACAATGTTGTGTGTAGGGGAAGCAGGGGTAATGGCGATCGTGTCAAGTAATACCGCTCACTCCAATAACTTTTTAAATAAGGTGCTTTAAAAAACAGCGAACACGCTGCAGCGCAGGGGTTGAGAGGAGACACTTGAGCAGACAGTCTTTAAACCTCAAAACTAACTTAGGACAAATGAAAAAACAATTAGAGCATTTTTCTCTCAGGTGATCGGCATTCCCCCATCTTCCTCTATACAATATTTACATCTTGAAACAAAGTGTGAAAAACTGTGTATCCTAAGTTGCCGGGAAAAATTAAAACCATGAAAATCGGTCCAGCCGTTCTTGAGTTATATAACTTCGAACAAAGCCGACTTTATTTAAGATAATTATTAAAAAAAACTGAAACAGCTTCACGACTTTGATCCCCAGGTACGGTAGATATCCCTTCAGATCTCCCAGTACCAAGTAGGTACTAATTCAAGATTCTTTGAGGATGTCTAAGGGGGGTAGTCAGAGGTACGTCCAAACATTACATTTGGCACATACCCACATTTTGCAGTAGTTAGTATTCCATACGTGACAGGTTGCAAGCCCATCGCCGCTGTTAGAATACTAACTGGTTTCCTCACGATGTTTTCCTTCACCGTTTAAGAGCACTGGCATTGCGCACATAAATTTTTGATAGAAAAATCCATTGGTGCACGACCGGATTCGAACCTGCGACCTTACGATCGGAAGGCGGGGTCACTCCCACTAGACCACCGGTGCTCTCATAATTATTAAGATTATACGATTATAGACATCAAGTATATAGATTATCAGACATTTATTAAAATTTTACTAATTAACGACTATACTACGGTTAAAATTAATTAAATATCTTGAATGCACTTAAATTAAATGCGACATTGTTGTGTAAACAATTACACATATATTTTAGCTTGTTTCAGACTAACGACGGGTTCACTATCATTTTATAAACTCATTCCCTTTTTCCGAACACAATTTGCAACAGTATTAACAAACCCTTATCGCCCAAAACTTTCTAGGTGTTTCAATCAATCCAATATTGATATTGTGTTGAATAAAATCTGAAGCGCTATTCTGTAGACAACAAAATTAAGGCGAGATACACCTAGTGGATCGGCACTCACTTCACGAGCTACGCTTCTCTCACGTTCGCATTTTCACCGCTAAAATAATATGCAAGTGGCGCTGCGCTAGTGATGTATTGTGTGATTGTATTACAGAATGCCAAAATCGAACATTCATCGTGGATTTCGCGGTCTTTCGGTGAGTGTTCTTGACAGAAAAGCACTTTTCTGAATAGCAACCCTATAGATTAACGTTTATTGTCATTTACAGATTTAATTCGTTGTTCAATTTTTTATCAAAAATATTAGGCAAAAATATTAGGGACCCATATACATGGTGTATGGCGCGGACATGGCTCGGGCGGCTTCCTATTTCATACAATATGCACGGTATCGTTGCTCGGACATCTGACGTGCTAACTGTAATTTCATACATTTTGTATGAAATTAGAATGAAATAGGAAGCTACCCGCGCCTCGTCCGCGCCATACGCCATTTAGATGAGACCCGCGTCTTAGGTTCAGTTAGGCAGATTGCTAATGACAATAAACCTAAGCTATGATTTCCCGTAAGCGGTGAACCTTACATAACTGTAATAGGGAAGGGGGATAGCCCCAGACAGCGGGTACCCCCGGACACTTTGACGCGCCATCTATAAGTGTGTTTATTTGTTTTTGCGGTGCGCGTCCACCGCATCAGCATCGCTGCGTACGGAGCGGACGGATTTGTTGCTTTGTATTGATTTTTAAGGTACAGCGTGCACTCGATCGGCATTTCAGCGCTAGAGGTCGGTATTTCTGCTGATGACGTCATCCGCAGTGAACGCGCCGTTCGGAATTGCTTTGAAAATACCGATACTGCCGATGCAAAATCCAGATGCAGTGGACGCACCCCATCGGCATTTTGTAAATACCGACGCTTCGTCCGCTCCGTACGTAGTGATGCTGATGCGGTGGACGCGTAACTTAAGTATGCGTTAACACCTCGTATTTGAAGTGTCCGGGGTACCCGCCGTCCAGGGCTACCCCCCCTTCCCCTACTGCGGAGAGGTGGCACACATTCACAGTTTCAACTTGACGCCAAGAGTGGCGTCAAGTTGAAACTGCCCTTTTTGCTAATACAGTTCGGATAAGGTTCACAAGCTACACACGCTACGAAAATCGCTACGATCAAACTATAACTTATTCGTGAAAACCTTATGGCTTTAACGTTTCATTATCTTTTATGTTATTTAAGTTATATTAAGCTGTTGGTTTTCCAATAAATAAATAATTAACGCCTTCAAATGACGCTTTTTCTACGACCTTGTGCCAACTTGAACTATAACGTTGGCTTGCGTATATTTTTAGGCAGTAATCTCACTGAGTGTCTCGGTCTTGGATAATATTTTATACTTGGCGTACCGCGTGGCACTTACTTGCTTGGCTCGTCTTGTTCGGATAGATTTAAACTAATATCTAGAACGATCGGTAATAATACTTTCACCACACGGCTTCCAAAGAAACTAGAGACACGACAAGAAGAAGGAGCGTAGCAATAGCTTAGAAGACGCGTTAAGATATAGTTCATATTATGTAGTGTTATTTTTTATGTGCAACAAAGTTCAATCCATCAATGATGAATTCCAAGTAGTAATGTTAGCGATAGGTAGCATGTGTGGCCGGGGAAGCAGAGCTATCTACACAGTCCGCGAGGCGTAGGGCCGCAGTGTGCCCGGCCGACAGATAGTGAACCCGTCGACGGAAGGTCACGGCAGCTCCTTCACCATTATGCAGAGCGCGTGGTGCGGAGGCGGGATTCTGGAAACATTCAATAAAATTAAATTACCGTCAGTAATAGTGCGCGTCACGCAAAAAGAACGCCGGAAGGGGGGGTGTGATCCTCTGTTTTCCAGGGTTCTTTTTGATTGAGGCGACCTATACACGACTTTTATTCCCCAGTCCTTACTCCCCAAACATTTATAACCGGCTTCAAAAAAAAAATATCTGTCTCAAGTACGCAGGGCAGTGCATCGTAGACACGTTCCTATCGTGCGTGACATACGTGGCAATGCTTTGCTACAGGAGATTGTTACCCTTCAACATCAGGTGGTCCATCTGCTTGTTCCATCAGCTAGTTGTATAAAAAAAGCACGCAAGGCGTAGTACTTCCCCAGACGACCGGGGATAATAAAAAAGAAGAAAAAGAGTAGTAGAGCTCTGTTTACTACTTATTTCAATGAGAGCACAGAACTTGTAGGTACCTGAAGATCGGTTGTCCGTGTTCATTCTTATAGTCTTCGTAGCACACTCTCTTCAGCTCCTTCATGCCGAGAGAGCGGCAGATGCGTTGCGAGTAATGCCCAGTCGCGTCCACTTTGAACAGCTGGAAAGAAAACCTGAATGTTATTGGGAGAATGGTGGCCGATGAAAGACACAACCAGATTACGCTGTTTCTAACTGGCTTCATAATAAGAGATTCTCAAGGTTCTAATTTTTTTTGTTTGTGACCTTTGAACTTTCGACTTGGTTAACCAATTTTTATTATTCTTTTTTTATTTGAAAGCTGGAGCATCCCGTGTGCTTCCATTTTTCAAATTGAGTCAGTGACGAGTAATGTTTGAGATTTATCACTGCATTTGAAGTCGTTTTTTTCTTGAAACTTATTCATATTTTTTCTTGGTGCAATTTGATTTTGGTTCTGGAATGCTTGCTCCAAATTGTAGTCACGCCCAAGAACCTCAGGATCGGTAGATCTTTCAATTTTTATCTTTTAACTAGCGACCCGTCCGCGCGCCCCTGCTTCGCACGGGTGCACATTGCTTTTCTACTATATCATGCATGTATTATATATATAAACCTTTCTCTTGAATCACTCTATCTATTGAAAAAAACCGCACCAAAATCCGTTGCGTAGTTTTAAAGAATTAAGCATACATAGGGAAATAGGGACAGAGAAAGCGACTTTGTTTTATACTATGTAGTGATAGTGATACCTCATTCCTTTTCCCCAATGCACCGGAGTATATTTAAACGATGGACTTATTATAAAGTATACCCTAAATCCTTGTTGCCTAGCCAGCTCCAAGCTCCGTGTGATCAGCTCCTTAGCGAGGCCGCGCCCGCGCGCCGCCGCATCCACAGAAACTATGCGGCACTCCAGCAGGGCGTCCACCTGGAAACAACAATTATTCACTTAACCTCTAAAAATCCTGTGAATAGTGTAACACCCGGATTTCCGAACACAGGCTTGAGTCCGAGTATTTTTTATTTAATAAAAATAATAATGGCTCTTTTCATTTTTACAACGCTGGCTGACTCGAGCTGTTACTATCAAGTGTCCAAAATAAGTTAGAATTAAATTACATAAATTATAATACTCGGTTTTGTACACACGGATACAAAGCAAGGTACACAAAGCCAACTCTTAACTCTAAACCTCAAAATTTTATCTTCTTCTTCTTCCTGCCCTTATCCCACTTCATTTGGGGTCGGCACAGGGTTTTTTCTCGCCACTTTCCTCTATCATCCGTCATCTCAGTAGTCACTCCTTTCTTTCCCATGTCTCCAATCTTTCACACAATCCATCCATCTTTTCTTTGGCCTGCCTCTACTACTTAATCCATCCACATTCATCCTTAACACTCTTTTCGTTACATGACATTCATCCCTTCTCATAACATGCCCATACCACGCTAACCTATCATTATAACCTATCATTCAAACAAATTAAAAAACAAATAAAGCATTTTTCTCTCAGGTGAACGGCATTCGCCCGTCTTCATCTACTCAAAAAAATATAAGTAGTAACGTAATGCGTGTCCGTGTGAACCAAGGTTGCAGATCTTAAGAAAATAGCCTTTTGTAATGAATATCTTACATTGCAAGTCCTGAAGATATCCAGATCGCGGCTGACGGTGTAGAGTATGTTGAATATCTTGTGGTAATTTGGGTCGTTGCAAGTCTGGACGTTCTGGAGTGCCGTCTCGGTGTCGCCGGGTCATAACACCCCATTCAATGCCACCCCCACAATCTGCAACACAAGTGGGAATTTCGCAGTGAAGTTATTTTACCTGGCTCCGTTTTTTGGTCGAAAGTAGAAATTTGATTCGTGGAGTATCGGGAGATTTATGGTCTTTATATTACTGTAAATAAATTTTAATAAGAAAACTGTATTAGTTATTAGTATATAAATGTACTAGCGACCCGCCCGCGCGCCCCTGCTTCGCACGGGTGCACATATCATGCATGTATTCCAGCTATTTTAGCTCCTCTTCCGTTGCATATTACATTTTTTTTTATTAATAACTAGTCAAGTGGTGCTCTCTGACAAGTAAGGGTCTGAGACTATTTAAATCTTTAAAACTACGCATCGGAATTTGATGCAGTTTTTTTAATAGATAGAAGGATTCACGAGGAAGGTTTATATGTATAATACATGCATGATATGTGCACCCGTGCGAAGCAGGGGCGCGCGGGCGGATCGTTAGTTACCAATAAAGCATTGCCTCGTACGTCTATCAGGCCCTGCCTTGTCTAACGGCAATGCACCTAGTTACAGGCGCTCACCTGATCGTTTTGCATTGCAGCGATGGAGTATCCATTGGCCATGGTGGCTAAGCACAGCTCCTCCAGCTCCGCGTGGGGTTCCCCGCGCTTGCAGAGATTCACTGCCTTGTTCAGCGGCTCGTCGGCGAAGAAGTTGTCACGGAGGTGCTGGATCACGGCTTGCGACATCAGCGGGGAGATGATCACGAAGCGAGCCGATGCTGGGAATACGAATTTACAAATGTTCGATACAAATGTTTTTATTATTTCCAAAAAGATCATAAAATATTAACGATGAAAATCTCCTTGGGAGTAAACCAATACTTGTTATAGGTCCTATAACGAGTATTTGTTTAAAAAAAAAACAATAAAGAGCAAGAGCGAGATTTCGTGTAGAAGATCTCGCTCTTGCTTTGGTCTAATAACAACAGATTATTTCAAAAGCATTAGAAACATTTGATTAAAGTGGATGAAATATTGAAACTGGTAAGTTAACAGGAAAAGGTGAGTTGTGTAGTAAAAGAAATTCTGTTTACGTGTTGTGTGTGCGATTAATTTATATAATAATATACGATAATTATCGGAAGTCTACTGAGAACACCTTTTTTTGGGAACACTTTTGGGAAAATAAACGATTATTATTTTAAGTCTAGGTTAGTAATACCTCAGTCAGTTATTATTTGCGTGTCACCGAACAAAGTGAAAGAAGCCTCACTTATCATTCTAGATAGAATACGCATAACGCACACGACATATGCCAAGCCTCTTCCCTATTTATTTTGGTACCAAAATTAAGTATGGGTTTAATCAAATTCAAAGGTTTTGAGTAATATATCGCTAACTGAAGTATCACAGTCGCAGAAGAACCCGTCTTCTATTTTCTATTCCTAAAATCAACAATCAACCGGGTTTTAAAACCGCACCTTGGATCGCTGAGATGATACTAAATATGCATAGCTTTCATAGAACAAATACGTAAGTACCTAATGAAAAATATCTAATATCACGAATGAGTTTAATAAAGTACCGAGCGAATGGTTCGAAATAAGCATAAAGCCGACAAGCCCTCGCCTTAGCCGGGAAATATCGATTGAGCCGTTAAAAGCAATCCGCTTGTGAAACTTATAGATATTAACATAACATACAGAACAAATTCAAATCTCCACGTAAACAGGCACCTCTTCTAAATTTCATGAGTCCACATGATCCAACGGTTGCCGAATATTTTTGAACTAACGGTGAAGCGTGTAGTTTGTATCGATCAATGCTACTCGTAGTTTTAAAGATTTTAGTGTAAGGTCAAGCAGGTGGCGTTTTAAAATTAGTTATAGTGCACGTTACGCAAAAAGAACGCCGGAAGGAGGGGGAGGGGGTGTGACGCCGCGAGTATTTTGTATGCTTAAACACATCCCGTCCACAGTTTTCCAGCGTTCTTTTTGGTTGACGCGCACTATACCTTTAGTCTTCGTCAGCCCTTCGTATCGAGGTTATAAATGCATTAGAGATATTCATCGAGTAATATCCAGTAAGGCAGTTCAAGGTTCGATTCCAAAAAAATTCAATGAAAATTCTAGTTAAAACGCTTATCCTCTTTTTGAGCAAACTGAATAGGTATTGATCCTTTCTATTGCCTTATCTGGATGGTGAAGGTCGATCCGACCCGGGTATTTACGCTGCGGTCCGGGTGTGAGATAAACGTTTTATTGTCGAGACGAAAGTGAACACGATCTATGCGAAATCTGAGAAGATTTCTTTCAGAATACAAAAACACGGCTTTATGTGTGAGGGTTTTTTTTTACAGCAAAAGTTAAGGACCTGTCAGTCATTAATTGCCCATCATGGCCCATGGTTCTACACCAATAGTTTTTTTTATTGCCATCTTAAAAGTTACTATTAAGAACTTCTCTTCTCTTGATGAACCCACTTAGAAACGCACTTTAGCTAAAATAGCTTGGGTAAATTAAAGTCACATAGACGGTTTCAATGTATGGCGTGAGGTATCTGTACTAGTATAGTATTCTCTTATCTGTGATACTATTCACAAACACTATCTACTCGTAGTTTGTTATTTACGGTACACTACCAAAGTAGGTCAAGTCGTCCATCAGGACTACAAACAAGAGAGAATCTACACAGCTATGCTACAAGCTAGCACTACAGTACATTATGTTCTACATAGAATGGAATCTCTGTGAGGAAGATAATTAATCAACTTCCGAGCTAACGTTCTGCGAGAACGGAGCGTACGACAAATTAAATTATTTATGGAGATGGCAATAAACTAGCTTTCAACCTTTGCTTGGCTCGGATAACCTATATGCGATTGCTAACCTATGAGATGGTTTTTTTACAACTAGTTTATGGAACAAGCTTTGGTAGCTTTCTTCTTCTTCTTCCTTCTTTTTATGGCTCCTGTCATAGACAATCTTGCCAATGTCAAGTGATTCAGAGATTATACTCTTTGTAGTTATGTTTCTAGTCACGTCAGTCCAAAGTCGAGTCAGTCAATTGTTTTGAAGAAAATGGTGGCGGTTTCTTCAAAACATTTGAAACATTTTCGGTCAAATCACGATATCACATAATACACTTTCATTTCAAATGCTTACACTTTGTGCTAAGACCACAAGTAATGTTGGTTAAAATACCACCAAAATTACACAACACAACTCAAAATAACACTAGAAAAAGAATTAAAATTAAAATGCTATGTTGCTTCGTTAGATGACAGGAAACGAAACCTTTGGTAGCTTTGGTAAATAAATACATTTTTTAAATGACTTGCAAATGAACATACCGAATCTATCAAATTTTGTTAATAGAATATTAAATCTTACGCTGCTATAAATAAAGTTCTAGATTGAAAATTCTGTTGGAGTACTTACGCTCTTCGTTTTCGGGGTTGTGCATGATGGCGCAGGACAATTCTTCAGTATCTGAAAAAAAGTAGAAGTAGGTTAAAAAAATAAGTAATTGATTCTTGTCGATAATATTTTATGAGCTCAGTTTAATGTAGTAAGTTCTTAAAGTACTTTCAACTCTTAGTGTTCTTTTTAGGAACAGAAAACAGTTTGTACATTAAGGCTCCGGTGACAGCGGCTCGCAATTTCGAGGTGCGATTGGCTATTATTTCATTTTATTTCATTTGGGGGGGGGGGGGGTTGTTTGAAAGAATAACTCTAAAGTGACACGCATAAATACTGTTGGGACACAAATAATACAATAATATAAGGGAAACATGCCCGAATCAGAAATCATTTTGGTATTAGTATGTTTGGTATTACGTTTACCTAATACCAAAATGATTTCTGACTCAAGCACATTTCCCTTATATTATTGTATTATTTGTGTTCGAACAGTATTTATGCGTGTCACTTTAGAGTTATTCTTTCAAACAACCTCCCCGAAATGAAATAAAATGAAATAATAGCCAATCGCACCTCGAAATTGCCAGCCGCTGTCGCCGGACCCTTAAATATGTTTCCCAACTCCCAGGACCTTGTTATATAGGTTTTGTTCTCCCCGGGGGAAAGGGAGGAGGGTTGAATTCCCCACTACGCGATATTACAGACCATTAGGCAGACATTTTTGACAAAGCCTTTTCGATTGGTACTGAAACGGAGCTGGATATTCGAGGTATTTAGAAAAAAGGTCGGAAAAATTGCCTTGAATTATTGAACCTAGGGGAAATATGACATTTTGAATTCCCGTAGTATCGAGCCACGTCGCTTAAATACAAGCATGACTTGTATTTTGTTGAATAAATTAGGTCGGTAGGCAGTAATTTCAACCAATACAGCGAGAGAAAAATACCTACGGATAAAATGCTACGAGGTGCTACGGCGCTACGACGTAGCTGCCTACGACTTTAAAATAACTTCTATCAAATAGGTCGTAAACTCGATGTTTACTTATTTATAAAAGTCCTAGTATTTTGGAGTATTTCTATCTCTCAGAACCGTACTTAATTATTAACTAGCTGCCGCTCGCGGCTTCGCTCGCGTATGAACGATGATTAAAACCGTTTTCCCTTCATTGATTTTGTTCATGTTATATTCCCCGTTTCGGTGTTTTTATGGATAAAAAGTATCACATATAACTCAGGCTACGGTCTACCTAATATTTTCTCTAAGTTTTACCCCAACCCGTTCAATGGTTTTGAGCTACAAACATCCAAACATCGTAACATTCGCTTAGTAAAATAAATAAAAGGAGTCATCATTATCAAATGATTTATTTATTTAATTAGAACGGTAATATGATGACTTATTTTATAAATACGTACCTACCTATTATGTATATTAGTTTTAGGAACAATAACATAGTAAAATGATAGTATTGGTACAAGTATTAGCAAAAACTTCTGATAACGGTATCAAAAGTTTTTGCTAATACTTGTACCAATATATAGCGACTTATTAGACCAAATACGAAAGTCACCCTAAGCGAGCCAAACATAAATATCAACAACGATAGCATCAACAAAATAACAACCCCACTACTTACGAATACAATCAAAACGCAACTCTATTCCACTTATCCGAAGATTACTTTTACAGTGTGAAAACATGAGATGAAGAGTCCACGTTCATAGGAAAAGCTGTTCATGGCTTTGAGCATAGAATTACTTTTCGAATGGTATATGGAAAGCTCGACTACCTGTAGTTTATTTATCGATTGCAAAGGACATGCGCTTCTGATATCGTCATTTAAGAAATAGGTCGAATAAGAAATGATTTTCTTATAAGCTACTAAAATGTAATCGCTTATTTCATCAACACTATACTCATGCAAGAAATATAGAACGTAGTATTTAAATTCCTTGCTTATATATGTTCGTAACATTGCATTAAGATTAGGTTGTTTTGGAAGGCATCCTTGTTGTTTCGGTCTTTTAGAAAGGGACGGAAATATTTGTAGTACTGTCAAATTAGGAAAACCAAACTATTATTCAAATTCCTTGAACTACACAACAGAATTGACACCAATATCACACACATTCTATAAAAAACTAAGCTAAGGTCAAAGTAAAAAGGTATTTATCCAGTTAATTCACAAGGATCACTGTGTTCCATGTAACCAACCCTAGTAGAACAGGCAACGAACGCTTGGTTACTACCGGTCTTTTGTATGATTCTTGTTAAATAATAATTTACATGAACACCTATCTCCTCTCTTTTCTTCCACTGTCTTTTTTATATTCAGTCCTGTCCATCCAAAGGTTGCCCGGAAGAGATCAATGTTAGCCATAAGACCGCCCATTGTATTACTACAATTGTTCGTTTTTAAGTAAATGTGCTGCAATAAAGTTGGTCTGGGTATTTTCTATGTATAATAAAAAATATCTATCTATGTAAGTATAATATAATGTATTAATTATATCAGTCATCTAGTACCCATAACACAAGCTTTGAGTAGCTTACTTTGGGGCTAGATGGTGCAGTGTGGATTGTCCAGCATTATTTATTTATTTAAAAGAGTTATCTATCTATCCATCTATCTAACATGGACAGTTGGACAATACTAGCAATCTCTTGTCCGATATTTAAATCAAAGCTCAAGCGACGGCAGACGACGTCAACGTATAAGAGCATTATACTTTTAAATTCAATAGCTTCAAGAGGTTCAATCGACGCTGAATACGAAAGAGATCTTCAGTGTATAAAAGGATTGTACCAGAAAGCAGTCATTTATATATATATTATATAGTAACTCTTAAGGCGTTGACAACACCTGAATTTCCTCTCGCTCGCACGATTCGTCATTTTGAAAGATATAAAATCACAAATCCTAATTTTGAAAAATCGCAAACAACCATTTTGTGAGCAATCACATTGCACACAGTTTGGTAATAAAATAATTTTGATCGACGCATGTTTTCCTACTCAAAAGTTTGCTGAAGTACGAAAACTAGAAAGTAAACTTTTAAGTAGGAAAACTTGTTTGCGATTTTTCGAAAATGGGTTCAGTTATTTTATATTCTTCAATAAATCAAAACGTGCGAGTGAGTCACATTAGCTCTTGTCTTCACCTTAAAATAAAAGTCTCTCTGGGGCTTTCCTTGGTCATTAGGTATTTACACTACACTGTACCTGTCTCGTAGTGTATAAAGTAAGTAAATATAGCGATAATATTTAAGGCTTTACGATAAAATTTATTGCGGCCATCTAAAAAATTCCTTACAAAGGCTTAGATTATTAAAAATTTACGCTATTTCATCAAATAATCTCAGAAAGATACGATTTCCCAGCAATAGAACATTAGAAATAAACTGAACAGAAAATGGACAAAATAACGATTGAACGATAAACGAAGTCATTAACTATGTAGGTATAATACGACCGTTTTTAGAGAATGACTCAATAATAATGATCTTAATGATCGCCGTATGGCATCTACTCATGAAGATGAAGGACACGCTCACTGCCTACCAAAACAAGCAATAGAACTGGGTAGGGACCACAGACTAATAAGGATGCTAACGGTTGGGACACAATACATTTTTATAAGATGCGGAGTAGTTATTACAAAGTACGAAATTCACAATAGGTACTGTCACAAACAGTGGTTGAACTACCCCGGCTACCAAACAATAACCAATAATGAACCAACTTTCTTCGTGAAACTTAAACAATGACCGAAACCTTGCTAAAAGCTCCTTAAATAGAAAGCTGACGTGACGGTCAGCGAGCTTGTTAAATCAATAAACAATCAAGGCTCAATTAATTACTCTAAAACAAATTCGAATTCCCACGAATTACAGCAACCCTTAGCTTGAACTTACAACTGTTAACATGATACTTAGGTATCGTTCTGATTTTAAGGTATATTTCTAATGGATATTACTACGCATTTAAGGAAAAATTGTGGTAAGACTTACCAAGGCTGTCGCCCACGGTGGTTCGAAACGAACTGATAACGGCCGGGCGCCTTGCCGCCCCTCGCCAGATGTGCGCAGACGAAATGGATGCTGCGTGGACGGACCTGTTGATATCTACTATGCATGTAGTGCATTTTTAGCTACGCTTTGAGCTTTAGAAGATTCGAGATTTGACACTTTGAAAGTAATAGTAAATGTACTTTTGGCGAATGGTCATATTACATCTATTCATCACACAATGGTTTGTTTTCGGCAGGTATCGAACCCACGGCCTACAGCATGGAAGGCAGAGCTAGTACTAACTGAGCTGTGAGTTTATTCTGTTTATTCAAAATTTAAATAATCTATTTCCATTCTTGGCACCAGCGATCTGGGAAAGTTCATAAAAACGTGTACAGACCAGAGGGCTTATGTGGGGCTTAGCATGAGTTTTGTGCGACGAGGATCGTAATGGTAATCGTTACGGTCGTCGTCGCACTAAACTCATGTTAAGCCTTCTTAATTCATTGAAAACAGGAACGCTATCAAATCACCCCAATCCCCTAATAAAGACTGGCGCCAGACAAATCCTCACGTACATCGTTGTATCGAACAATTGATGAAATTATCCTCATAGTAGGGGAAGCAGGGGTAATGGCGCTCGTCGGGTAATACCTACCGCTCACCCCGATAACTTGTAAAATACGGTGCCTTGAAACACAGCGAGCACGCTGCAACGCAGTGGTTGTGACGCTTGAGCAGGCAGCATTTCTAAACTTCAAAATTAAATAATAATATATATAATAATGATATATATAATACCTAATAATATATATAATAATAATATAATTCTTTTTACAAACGAAACCGTAAATAGAGCATTTTTCCCTCAGGTGAATGGCATTCCCCCGTCTTCCTCATAGAGACCTCATAGAGGCGACTAAAGGGGACGCGAGACCCGATGGCTGGTGAGTTTCTGGCTCAGCGCATCAGCTTTGCCATTCAGCGTGGCAATACGCCAGTGTCTTGGGGACGCTTCAATTAAGCTAATGAAAATTCGAATACCGATGCTATTAGTGTTTTCTATGTATAATAAAAAAATATATATCTATGTAAGTATATAATGTATTAAACATATCAGTCATCTAGTACCCATAACACAAGCTTTAAAGCTTACTTTGGGGCTAGATGGTGCTGTGTGGATTGTCCAGCATTTATTTATTTATTAGATGCCGATGGTAATAGCGATGTGAAGAGCCGCCATAACATCCAGACAGAGAACAAACGCCTATGTAAAAAGCTCATAGATACGACGCGTTGTTCGAGTCAAAGCTCCTGACTATAGAGCGTCGCCGCAAAGTTGCCAACCTGTCGGTATTCTATAGGATACATTTCAATGAGTTCGCGTCTGAACTCCACAGCTTGATCCCCTCATCCCCATTCTACCATCGGACCACCAGACGTACGGAAACGAGGCATCCATTCATGGTTGACATACCAACTGCCCGCACCAAGCGCTTTGCTTCTTCGTTCATCATGCGCACAGCCAATGAATGGAATTCCTTACCGGCGTCTTTTTTCCGAAGGCCTACAATTTGGATGCTTTCAAGAGGAGTTGAACAGGTATTTTCTAGGTAAACGTGCCACATCGTCGACCGCATCATCACTTAACATCAGGTGAGATTGCGGTCAAACGTTTTTACCTATAAGTTGTAATAAAAAATGTTCAGCACACAAATGCTTGTACTCGTACTGAAGTCGCACTATGTACCTACTGATCATAATAATCTTGCCGCTGGTTTCTGAAAGCTCGATCAAAGCTTAATCGGCTGTCAAGTCACTTGCTATTCCCGATTTTACTTCAAATTAGATAGAGATAGCAAGTGACTTGTCAGCCGGTTTAGCTTTGATCGAGCTTTCAGAAACCGGCGGTTGGAGTATTAGAAATTTTGGTAAAATTTGTATAAACTTATACCTGGCTAGCAGGTATGCTGGAACAAATAAGTATTTTTTATGTTGTTAAAACCTAAGGTACCTACATAAAAAAAACTACACAAATTATATTCAGATTCGGCATTTATTTCAAAGTAAAATAGTTTATTTAGCACTCAAATTTTCTTCCTAACCTAATATTTTGTACATTAACTAAATGCAAACAAACTATAACTACTTTCAGTACATAAATTGTTTCTAAAATATTCTTACATCCTAGCGTCCGTGTACGGCTTTGTACATGTATGTGCAAATAATAATATAATTTATTAAGTTTTTGTCGCATAGAAAAGATTTATAGCAAAAGCCTCTTATGTGAGTACATGAGTATTACATGAGCACCGGTGGTCTAGTGGAAGTGACCGCGCCTTCCGATCGTAAGGTCACAGGTTCGAATCCAATCGTGCACCAATGGATTTTTCTATCTAAAAATTTATGTGAGCAATGCCAGTGCTCTAAAACGGTGAAGGAAAACATCGTAAGGAAACCAGTTAATATTCTAACAGCGGCGATGGGCTTGCAACCTGTCACGTATGGAATACGAACTACTGCTAAATGTGGGTATGTGCCAAATGTAATGTTTGGACGTACCTCTAGACTACCCCCTTAGCTATCCTCAAAGAATCTTGAGTTAGTACTTGGTACTGAGAGATCTGAAGGGATATCTCGTGCCTGGGGATCAAAGTCGTGAAGCTGGTTTTTTCTTAGTATTACTACTACATTTTAAATAATAAAATATTATAGATAAGGTCTTCTTACTATACCTATCCAGGGTGTAGAAAACTTCTGCCAAACCTTCAAGCCATTCTTCTTGATATACTATAAAGGATGATTCACGCTACAGCGTGACGCGACCGGGCCGTGCCCCGTACGGGCCCCGTCCGCCGCGCGCCGGCCGGGCCAGTCATTCATGTTACCCGTTCACCGTGCCCGGGCTGTTAGGGTGTATTATTTGCACGAGTAGTGTGGTTTTGTTAGGGCCGGAACGTGCCGGCGACGGGAAACAATACCCACCGACATTTCAACGACGACATTGGCACGGCCGCGCCACGTTCTGGCATGTATTACTTCATACCATAATGTTTCAACGTGCCCCGGACGGGGCCCGTACGGGGCACGGCCCGTTCGCGACACGTTGTAGCGTGAATATCCTTAACACGCTACGATCGAAAAAAATAAAAACTTATATTTTCTTACAATAGAATCTACCGAGGGGTTTTCTCTTTATCCCTCCTCCTTTCAGGTTCTCAATTCTTTATGTTTTACCTCATAACTTGGAACTGGGTTGGCCGATTTTGATTATTCTTTTTTTAATCGAAATCTGGTGCTCTGCATGTGGTCCGATTTAAATGAGTCAAATCTAGATTTTGAGTTATAGTAGTATGAGTTTATTTTCCAGTGCATTTGAAGTAGGTTTTTCTTTAGAGTTAGTTAAAATCCACTATTGTGGGGATGAAGTCCTTTTATAAAATATACTATATATTTGTAGTTTAGGTATATAGCGGAACCCATTTTGAAACTCATAATCTGATTAGGTATCCATTTAACAATACAGTATTTGGGTCATAATATGGACCACAAGTTTTCGGGAGCTGTTTTGAGACACCTTATACTAATATTTATTAATCTAAACAAAATATTGGCTAAGAACATTTAAGATAACTAATTAATATTTCTACAATTTCGTACAAGCAAAACATCTTAGATTATAATATCACTTGCTTTTAAATTACATTGACTATATTGGGTAGTTTTTAAAACATAGGAATTGTTTTAAGCTAAAATATTTACAATAGTCAGGACTAAGGCACTTTCAATGTATATTTTTAAATCTGTTGTCATCTTTCGATTATTTTATAGTAAAAAAGCATGTTACTGCTTATAACCATTTTTACCAAATCGCAGAACTACTCATTTCCACTAGTATCATTTCATTGGCTCCGACTACTTTCACTCCTCCTTAGAAATCTCTAATAATCTTGAGTATTTCGCGCCTAGGAATTAAAGGCTGTTATTTTTCTTTGCATAAAGCTCTCGTCTCTTACTAAAAAAGGTTTATGGAATAATTTTACTTTAAAAATACTTCTATCGATAATATAGTTGGTCCAATAGGTTGAGATTCAAAATGTTGGTCACTATCCAACATTTGAAATAATTGAAAGAATATAGACCACGGTGTTGGTAAAAGTATTCGTCACTCTCAGACTTACGTGTTGATTATTTTAGATACCTAATAGTAGCCTAATATATTAAATATTTAGGTAGTTTTTAGATCATATTTACTAAAAAAAATATGTCTTTTGCCAGCCCGACAATCTACTAGCATAGTATCGATAGCGATGACTCATTTTTGCCGACTGCTATTGCTTTTAATCTGCTTTTAATATATTTTCTCGTAGTCACGGTATAAAGTATAGATGCAACTCTTGATTAAATCGGGTTTATATCGAGGTCCTTAAATCTCTTGCGTCGCTCAGGGTTCTACCACTAGAATCAAACTCCCTACGGTCGTGATTCAGTCGTTAGAATCCGTCACTTGCTCGTGATTCATCTATGGCCGTCGCTTTAAATCCGTCCTTTATTCACTGATTGCATAATATACTATTTAAGTTCGCCTTTGTGACACTACCAGTAAGTACTAGTAGTTGGTTTTACCAAGCGTATCAACTCGCCTTGAGCTTTTAGAAAATTAATCTCTACCTAGTTTCTGGCTCAATATTAATCGCGACCATACCATTATCATCATTTATAGTAATCATGAACTTTTCTATTTCATTTGATTTCAAGTTCATTTGCGTATCATTTTCTATCTGTCTTTTAAATTGTGTTTGTGTGTCTGTTTGGATATGTGTGTGTTCAGTGTTTGATATTACAGGTATTATATTCGCTGGGGTTTGTATTCTGTGGGTGTGTGTGTATGATTCAACGTCTGTTTGTATGTCTCGTTGTATGTCTGGTTGTATGTGTGATTGTGTGTCTAATTGTATGTCTGTTTCGTCTACTTTATTTGTTATATCCTTCATAGTTCCGTCTTCGGTGAAGTGTACTGGGTAGTGTTTCTTCAGCTCATTTTTCAGCCGAAACCGCGCACCGCAGACTGAGCAACTGAAAACATTGGATTGGATATAACAATAAACAAAACTGTAAAGACACTGACACACGTGCTTATTTTTGAGCAAAAAACATGCTGTTTTCGAGCCTTGCTCAATAAAAGCACGTGTGAACAGGTTGTGCTGGTAATCAACCGACGTACGACCAAATAAGCATGCTTATATGTTTATTTCGTCGTACGTCGGTTGATTTTTGAGCATGCTCAAAATAAGCATGCTTATTTTTGAGCACGTGTGTCAGTACCATTAAGCATGAAAGTATGGATGGCACTATTATAGTTCAGCAGTGATTTGAATAAAAAATTATAAAAATAAAATACTAACTCGTAAATGTTCTGTCCGAGATGCGAGCGAGTATGCTTGACGAGATCGTTGCTCTGAGTGAAAGCGCGCTGACAGTATCGGCATTTGTACGGTTTCTCGCCCGTGTGTATCCTCTGGTGACGTTTCAAATGGTCCTTGCACGTAAACCTGTTCAGGTAATAAACAATTTTACATGTTGAAAAGTGCGTGAGAGAAGTACTGTTTAGTGGCCGATAGGGAATTCTACGAATTTGGCAATGGTGTCAATTCTGTTGTCTAATTATCCTAACTTAACCTAATTTGACAGCACTAAAAATATTGCCATCCCTTTCTAAAAGACTGAAACAACAAGGACGGGTATAGTTTTAGTGCTGTCAGATTAGGTTAGTTTAGGATAATGCAACAACAGAATCGACACCAATGTCATGTTTTTATAGACTTCAAACTAAAAGGTGTATTTCAATTAGCATAGTTGTAACCATCACCTATACTCTTATACTCTCTCAACACACTCTACAACTCTCTCTTATCGTGTTACTAGTTTATTGTGAAACAGTGTGGCGAAAGGATTTAAAGTGCGCCTCGGGGGGGCTTCTTTCGAGCACTTGACACATGTTATAGAACTTTTTAGGTTCTATGACATGCCGGTTTCCTCACAATGTTTTCCTTCACCGTTAAGAGCACTGACATTGCGCACATAAATTTTTTGATAGGAAAAATCCATTGGGTCACGACCGGATTCGAAGCCACGACCTTACGACCGGAAGGCGGGGTCACTCCCTCTAGACCACCGGTGATCACACCTATAACAAAGCGTGTTACGTCGTAAGTCACGCACTATAAGAACGTGCCCTACGATCACTCTTCAAAGCGGAACAGTAAATATCATAGGAATCCTATTTACCTACTAACGTACACATTACATTATTTTCAGTTAAGTATGTACTTTTTTTTCTTTACCTACTGTTATTGTCATGTCATCTACCTACATAGAGGAAGACGGGGGAATGCCGATCACCTGAGAGAAAAATCCTCTATTTGTTTTTTCATTTGTCTTATGTTAGTTTTGAGGTTTAGACTCTGCCTGCTCAAGCGTCGCAACCCCTGCGCTGCAGCGTGCTCGCTGTTTTCAAGGCACCTTATTTAATAAGTTATTGGAGTGAGCGGTATTACCCGAAACGATCGTCATTACCCCTGCTTCCCCTACTGTTCATTGTTTCTCTATTTTTCCATCCATAATTTGGGTAAAATAAAAAAGTTTTCTTTCTTTCTAGCAATCAACGCTGTTGGCGGCAGAAGAAGCTGCGGTAATGTGGTGATAATGGTTACCTCATAAGACAAGTGTCGCAGCCGAAAGGTCGCTGGCCCGTGTGTATCATGCTGTGTTTCTTGAGCGAGGTGGGCTTAGTAAAGGTGGCGCCACACTGGTCGCACTCGTACGGGTGTGCGCCTGTGTGCGTCTCTACGTGGGCTGTCATTTGACCTGCAACATAAACCTAATGTCAGTGTTCATTTCACATTTTTGACGACCTCTGTGGTGCAGCGGGCGCAAGTCCGCCTGCGATGCGAGAGGTTGCGGGTTCGATTCCCGCCTCGGAACAAATTTGTGTACGATCTGCAGAAATTTGTTCGGTTTGTCTGGGTGTTTTCTATGTATAATAAAAATATCTATCTATGTAAGTAAGTACATAGTATTAAATATATCAGTCATCTAGTACCCATACAACAAGCTTTAAGAAGCTTACTTTGGGGCTAGATGGTGCTGTGCGGATTGTCCGCCATTATTTTTTATTTTAAGAGTAGTAGAGCTCTTTGTGTAGGGCTCGTCCGGGGAAGTACTACCACCACTTTTTCTACCGCCAAGTAGCAACGCTGTAATTCGGTTGGAAAAGTGTGGTCGCCGGTGTAATTACAGGCACATGAGGCTTAACATCTGTATGCCTGAAGTTGATAGACGCAGGGCAGTGCATCGTAGGGCACGTTCCTATCGTGCGTGCCATGCGAGGCATGGCTTTGTTATAGGTGATGGTTACCACTTAACATCAGGTGGGCCATCTCCTTTTTCCATCAGCTAGTTGTATAAAAACGACGACCGTAGGTAGGTACTTATGATGATTAGAATCCTGAGCGACGCGCGTGATTATAGGCCCTCGATATAAATCCGTTTTATTCAAGAGTTGCATACTATACTTTATTTATACCATGGCTACGAGATCGATTTCGAAATCCTTACAACGTGTATGTCGTTGACGCATTATCGCAAACGATACTTCCAACCAATATGGCTTTATATTCATTCAATATTCTGTACATTATCATGTATTATGTTTTGTATTATTTCTGTATTATATTCACATTTTGTCAAAGAACATGGTAATAATCGATTACTGGCGCGAGAATTGTAATAAGCTTATTATTTGAAGCATAAGTTGATTTTCGTCAATAATCGGTTCCTGGTCAGGAATTGATACATCCACCCTAGCTTCTTCACGATGTATTCCTTCACCGTTAAGAGCACTGGCATGCCAACGCAATACATTTTTCGATGTTTACCTTTAGTGCAGAAAGTCTTAGGGCACAGTTTACAAGCGTGAGGCTTCAATCCTGAATGCCGCAGCATGTGTTGTCGCAAGTTGGAGCTGTTTGCAAACCCTCGGCCGCATTCCGAGCAGAGGTAAGGTGTCTCTCCCGTGTGCGTGCGGATGTGATCCTTCAGACTACACACTTGGGTAAACGCTGAAACAAACATTTTTCATCATCGATTTACCCTCTTATTTCCCTGGGGAAGCCTGCACCAGCATCAGCGAGCTGCTGGCTTTCCTGGAGGACATCGGGTGGCTGAACTAGCATCCACCACCCGACACGCAAAAAGGGCCCATTTGCGGCCTACTTGCGGAAACCAGTCCGCTCACCAAGTACCAAGTACCCTCTTATTTCATACCTCATATTGATTTACGCTCCATTAGCTTCGAAGACTGATAAGCCCGTTGCTCTCTTTTCGTTTATCACGCATGATGGACCACCTTAGAGTCTAAATGCGGATGCAGGAGTCCAATACACATCTTTTTTTGTTGGCATGAAATTGTGTGGCTGGTGCACATTGTTTTTCTACTATATCATGCATGACTGCATGTATAATACATGAACCTTCCTCTTGAATCACTTTGTCTATTAAACCGCATCAAAATCCGTTGCATAGTTTTAAAGTTTTAGCATGCGTCGCTTTCTCTGTCCCTGTGTCCCTAACATAGGGACAGAGAAAGTGACTTTGTTTTATACTATGTAGTGATTATACCTACATGTTGTAACAATTATTATAACAAATAATATACACCATTAATATCTTATATCTTTCAACAAACCAAATTTGCAGTTTCGAGTTATATGGCTTTAATCCTACTACTATTATAAACGCGAAAGTTTGTAGGTATGGATGGATGTTTGGTACTCTTTCACGACAGAATGGCTGAACAGATCTGGATGGAACTTGGCAGAGAGATAGATTATAGTCTGGTTATAGTCTGGAATAGCACATACGCTACTATTTATCCCATGGGAATACCGGGATTTAAATCTGCGCAGGTGAAACCGTGGGGTGCAAATAGTGTAAAAATAAAAACAAAAGCATAAATGTGTAGATAGTTTAGTGAGCCTAGGGTTAAAATAGGTTTAATTTCAAAATGTATGAAGTAACCTTACAATCTTGGTCCAGTTCAGGAACCTACCTTTATTACAGAAAGGACAGACTTTTGGTTTCTGCTCCGCATGAGTCTTCATATGAATCTTTAGCTGATCAGATCTAGAATAACTTCTAGAACATGTTGTACATTTGAATGGCCGATCCTGAACATGTATTTTCAAGTGCCGTTTTACCAATGGTTTTGTCAGAAACTCCTTCCCACAAATATCACATGAGAATCTTTGTAGTACTTGTTTATGTTTTTTCTGATGCAGTGCAAGAGATCTAGAGTTGTTGTAAATCTTATCACATTCGTTGCATGGGTAGGATACAGATTTTTCTTGAATTTGCTCATCAATTTCTTCTTTTTTTATTGTAGAGCCGTTATGGGTTGTGATGTGCTGCAGAAGCTGAGCTTCATCTGTAAATAACTCCCCACATATTTGGCATCTGCTAAGATCATGTTTTAATATATGTTTCTGAAGTGACTCTTCTTGTTGGAACTGTTTCTTGCAATATTCACATGTGTATTGTGATGTGTGAAGCTCTAAATGTTTGAGATATTTCTTCTCTTTTGTGTAGCGTTTGTCACATGTCAGGCATGTGTAAGTTTTCTTACTATCTTTATTTCTAACAGGTATTTCATCTGGCTCTGACTTAAGGTCATTATCAAATGGGAATTCATTATAAGTGTCCAAGTAGTTGTGATCAATTTCTACTTTAATTTCCTGTTTCACCTGCTCTTGAAGAATGATTTTAAACTGCTCTTCTGCTCTTGCTGCCTGACTACGGAATGTGTATGTTATTTGCAGCACCTTGATGCACTCTTCGCAGAGATTTTGCGGTAGACCGTCATCATTTTTTACCTGAAACCAAACATAGCAACCTGCCACTAGTGTTTGATGTCAAACAAACTTATTATTTTGTAGGTCAAACATAATGACGGGGTCGTTATTCGGCAGATTTAATTGACTACTTACTTGTATCGCGGCGCATTCCAACAGTAGCTGTACTAATTGTATATTACTGTTCTCGTCAATGTTCACTGCTTCGTACAAGTGAATTAAACGAACATTACTCTTCATACATGTTCTACAAGAAGAATTTATGTCCAGCATTTTGTGTGAACCACTGTGCATTTATTTATTCTTGTGTGCAAACCACCATATGTTTTTTGACGTACTATTTTATTTATCTTTATTTTTTTCGTATTGTAAATAAAACACAAATTATCTCAAATTTATTTGCACCTGCACAAATCAAATCGCTCGCACAAATAGTTATTGTATACTCTTTGAAATGGAGTGATGTCAGCATAGATGTCATGTCAGCATCCCATCTCAGCACCCCATCCCTACTAGTCTGTGGTGATGTCCAGTGATGTCTGTCAGTCAAGTCAAAGAGTTGACAGGATTGACAGGAGCCATGAGTGCGTTTCAAGTGCGGTTATTGTACAACATGATAATGGACAGCACGATAATGTACAGCACGATAATTGGAAGCCAATTTGGTACTAATTAAATTTCTAATTCGTGGTGGGGGAATGAGATCTGCACGGACGTCCCGCAATGGGGTGTATTGTGCATTGTCCCCCTGCTAACCTCACCCCAGCCAGCCCAACTCCTTAAAATAGCGGAGAAGGACCCTGGGTCGGTGGCAGCAGTGTTTGAGCATCCCTGGTGACAATTCGGATGCAGATGAGAAAGACCCGATCAGCTTCTGCAGTCCAGTTTTGGATCTGACTTCGCTAGTTGCGGAGCAGTGCAGTATCACATGCTCCACCGTTTCTTTTTCCTGAAGACATCCACGACATAGGTCGCTGTCTGTCGCTCCGATCTTAAGAAGATGGTAGTTGAGGTCGCAGTGGCCCGTGATGATTCCGACCATCAGCTTTAGGTCCTCGCGTCTCAGCTTTAACAGGATGGTTGTCAAGTGCCTGTTTGTGGCTGAAAGTATTGTCTTTGTATGTTTGCAGTCTGATCTGCGCTCCCATTGCTTTTGATGTTCCTTCTGGGAATGCATCTTCAGGCTATTTTTTATCTCCACCGATGTTGGTTTACATAGGCCTATGTCATTTATGGTCGGTGGCCGTTTCGCACCCTCTCTTGCTAGAGAGTCGGCCTCGTTGTTGCCTGCACATGAGCCGTGACTCTTTGTCCATCTTATTTTAACACTGTGAGTGTCAGATAGATTTTGAAGCGCAATGTGGCACTGTGCAAGGGAAGCTGATCTTGTGTGAGATCTTCTCAATGCGTTAATTAGTGCTGCGCTGTCTGTTGTGAAAATAATTGTTGTCTGTTCGTTTGCAGTGGCTGCAGCCGTCCTAGACTTTACTGATGAGAGCATTTCTTCTGTTGCCAGAAGAAGCCCAAGGGTTTCTGCCTGAAGGGCGGTCGTTGATTTACTGAGAGGTTGCGCTCGGGAGATCCCTGTTTCAGGACAGTAGAAGCCACAACCCGCCCCTTGTTTTTGCTTCGAGCCATCAGTGAAGACGTGAATGACGTTGGGGGCCGGGTTCGGATCCTTAGTCTTTTCTCCATTTTCTAGTTGGTACTTTTTGTTCACGATGTATGTTGTGGCTATCCTGTCGGTGCCGTTTCGGGCCTCCGGGATGGCCTGGATAGCCTTGTCCAGAATCCTGCCGTGAGCTGTTATCTTTCCACTGCCATTCCATTGGTTTGTGGATTTTATTCTTAATGCTGCTGCCATCGCCTCTTGTTGTATATAAATATGAAGGGGCGTTAGGCCTAGTATTATGTCCAACGCTGCTGATGGCGTGGATTTTGAGCAGCCGCTGATCAGGGAGCACGCGAGCCTTTGTACCTGTTGCAGCTTGTTGATTGTTGTGACTAAGTTTGTTCTTGGCCACCATACCACGGCGCCATAGGTTAGTACTGGCCGAACCATGACAGTGTACATCCACAGGCAAAGCTTGGGTTTTAGTCCCCAATCCTTGCCGACGGCGCGTCGGCACTGCCATAGCACATTTGTGGCTTTCGTCGTGATATGTTCTAGTTGTTTACCCCATAGGAGTTTGCTGTCTAGCCATATTCCGAGATATTTGACCTCCTTGCTGAGGGTTAGTTTTGTTCCAAACAGAGATGGTAGGTTCAGATTCGGCAGCTTCAGCTTGCGAGTGAAGAGTACAAGTTCTGTTTTACTGGGGTTCACCGTTAGGCTGTGAGCATGACACCATGACTCCACAATTCGTAGTGCTCTTTGCATTTTTTCGCATAGGGTTGATTCAAAGAGCCCCGATATCATGATTGCCAGATCGTCAGCGTAGCCGATTGTGTGTAGCCCATCCTTATTTAGGGAGTCTAATAGTTCGTCAGCTACAAGTACCCACAGCAAGGGGGATAGTACTCCCCCTTGTGGGCAACCCTTTGTGACCAGGCATCTTGTGATTTCTGAGCGTTCTGTGAGGGCTGCTCTGTTCGATAGCATTTTGTTGATCCACTCGTTTAGGTTGTCCTCGACACCTTGTTTCCTCAGGCCTCTTTCGATGCTCGGGAAGGTTGTTTTGTCAAAAGCGCCTTCTATGTCAATAAATGCTATAAGACATGATTGCTTGCTTTCCAGCGCGCTTTCTATCTTATGTACTACATTGTGAAGTGCTGTTTCCGTTGATTTGCCTGACTGATAGGCATGTTGATTTTTGTTTATCGGATTTTTGATCAGTGGTCCACTGCGTATGTGTCGATCACATAGCCTTTCCAGAGTCTTTAGTAGAAACGAGCTCAGACTGATGGGCCGGAACGATTTAGGTTGAGTGTAGTCTGACTTGCCTGGCTTTGGAAGAAAGACTACCTTGACTTCCCTCCATGCTTGAGGAATGTATTTCCAGGCAATGCAGCTCCTAAAGATGGACGTAAGCATTGCCTCGATTTTGGTGAGATTCCATTGTAGGAGAGCAGGGAAGATGCCATCTGTGCCAGCCGCTTTGTAGGGCTCAAAGATTTTAACGGCCCATAAAAGTGCCTCCTCTGTGACGATGGCTTCGGCTAGTTCCCAGTCTTCAGCTTTAGGGGTGTGGCCTTCGCTGTCAGTTTCCCAGCTTGTGTTCTCATTAAGATTGCAATCTGGGAAGTGCGTTTTTAGCAAAAGCTCAAATTGTTCTTTGTCTGTTGTCGTATAAGAACCATCAGGCCTCTTAAGAGTGCCTAGTTTTATTTTGGCGTCACTAGACAGTATTTTGCTTAGGCGTGCCGTTTCACTCTGGGATGCGATGGAGCTGCTGTATTTTCTCCATGAGTTGTTTCGGCTTTGTCTTATTTCATGCTTAAGTTGCTGTCTTACTATTCTATAGTCCGCCCAGTCTTTTTCATTGTCGGTGTTCATCGCCCTGTTGAAGTGGTGGCGAACTTTCTTTCTCAGTTTGGTAAGGGTGTTATTCCACCATCTGTCTTTGCGATGCATTATTTTATTACTTTCCGTTACGAGAGGACAGGCTCTTTCGTAACTGGTGGTCATGCTGTTAACCAGTGATGCCAGCACTGTTTCTATTTCCGATGGATTTAGTAACGTTTTGCGTTCAGTCTCTTTTAGCTCCTTTAGGGATGCGTCCATTGTTTCCACATAGAGGCTTGAGTCTGTTTTTTTGGGGTTTCGGTATTTGCGGGGGATCATTTCACCTGTCTTCAAGCTGAATCTGATCCGCCTATGGTCCGCACACGATGCTTCTTGTGTAGCTACGTGCCAGTCGTTTATTAGTTCTGCGATATTTTCTGTGGCAAGTGTGACGTCTACTATAGTCCTAGCCCATGACGTCACAAATGTTGGCTCCGTCACAAATGTTGGCTCCGTCACAAATGTTGGCTCCGTTTGGTACTTTACTACAAAAAAAAAACCTAACAACCTCACTGAAAAAGTAGCAGTGGACACGGATTATTGGGGTGTACATTATTGGACTTTCTTGTATTCAAATTCCTTGTATATAATTTGTAGTAATTGTAGTTATAAGTACAAAGTCTTTGATACAAGGTATACAAGCTTAGAGTTATAAAATATGCTCTAAGTATACAAGGTATACAAGTAACAGTTTTACATTACATTCTCTTTGGTGGAAGAAACCAAAGAGTATACAATAACTACGTATTACGTAGTTATTGTATACTCTTGTCTCTTTGACTACAAAGAATATACAAATTAAATCTTGGATGGTTTTACATTCTCTTTGCTTGGATGAGTAAATAAATAAAAATAAATAAAATCTGTTTTAACAGTGTAAATAAAATGGATGATATAGTTTTTATTGGTGACTGGACTAAGGATAGAGTTTTAGGATCGGGGAGCTTCGGTGTTGTAGTACTTTGGAAACACAAAAGAACCGATGAAAAACTCGCCATCAAAACGTGCAAATGGGGCGATGAGCTCACAACAAAGCATAGAGAAAGATGGTCGAAGGAAGTGGAAATGCTTCAAAGCTGTCGCAACCCAAATATAGTGGGAACAAAAGAATTGCCGCCGGAGTTTGTAAATGGCTTACAGCGCGCTAATCCGTCAGGCCTGCCGATACTTTGTATGGAATACTGCAGCGGAGGTGACCTGCGACAGATTCTCAACAAACCAGAATCTTGCGCTGGCTTAAAAGAACAACAAGCAAGACAAATTCTAAACGATATTAGAAATGCTATGCAATTCCTTCACCAAAACAGAATCACTCATCGTGACCTCAAACCGGAAAATGTTGTGATGTGCCTTCTTGACAAAACTGGGCAAATGAATGCACAGGCTTCACAAGTAGCTTATAAACTTATAGATCTCGGATATGCCAAAGAAATTGACTCAAACTCAATCTGTGCCAGTTTTGTTGGAACATTGCAATATCTGGCCCCAGAAATTCTTTACAGCAAAACCTACAGCAATTCTGTAGACTTTTGGTCATTAGGTCTCCTTGCGTTTGAGATAATTTGTGGAAAGAGACCATTCTTACCATTTATGGCTCCTGTTCAATGGATGCCACATGTGAAAAAGAAGACACACTCAAATATTTGTGTGTATGAAACTTTCCATGAAGACATAGAATACTCTGATGAAATTTTCCCAGAAAACCACATATCTAAGCCATTCAAAGAATTAATTGAAGAGTGGCTAAGGACAGCTATGGAATGGGACCCTAAGCTAAGAGGAAGAGATACTCCATTAAGAGTTACTTTTGATTTACCAGCAGAAGCCAGAGATAAACCTGGTGATGTTGTAATTTTTGATCGACTGGAAGATATATTGCAGAAAAAAATCATCAAAATATTTTCTGTGGCTTCTTTTGCTGAACTAGCATACACCATCGATAATACAACAACGGTGTCTACTCTTAAATCTTTGATCCAAAGAGACACAAACATCACAGCTTATGAACAGATTTTGATATCACAACTAAATTATGTAGAGTTACAAAATAATGATCAACTTGTCAAATACTGGAATGGAAATAATGATATCATGCTGTTCCTATTCAGCAGAACTGCCTTCATGGCAGACAGTGTAGAGCCCATTGTACCAAAGTCTGTTCAAAGATGCTTGGAGCACCCAAAGGCTCTTTACAACTTCAAAAATAGCCAAAACTTGTATCAAAATGGCCTTTATTTTGTCCAGCATCAAATGGAACTATTTGACTCACTTATAAAAGGTATGTTTGTTAGAGCAGAATCTTTGAAATATGAAGGAAATCAACTACTTTTGAAACACAATTCAGTGGATAAGGGTATCGGCAACTTGCTAGCTCAATATGAAATCCTAAAAAAGATGAAAGAAACTGGCCAGAAACATATCACTGATCTAAGAGAAAATGCTACGGGAACCAACTTGCTGGGTGGTTTTGACAAGATATTCAAGGATTCTGAAGATTTAAATGATAAAATCTGTAAGCTAAAAAGTGCTTGGTCCCAAGTAACTGTTAGACTGCAATCAGCCACGAGAAGGTGTAACGAACCCATATCAGCTGATCTCAACAATTTTGTAGCTAAATATAACTACACAACTGTTTATACTAATGCATACAAAGTCTTTCTATTTTACAGGAAGAGTATTAATGAAATGAGAGGAAAAGAAAGGCAATGTCATGATATTATGAAAGTATGCTATGACTGTCTCAAACTCAGAAGCAAGATTCTGACTGAGATTAAACACCAACCCTTTGTACTGAAACTGGTGGATTTGAGCACTGAATATGCCAAAATAGGCGACATAGTCAAAAACGCGTTTGACCACACTGAAAAATTGACAGTAGATTTGGCAAATTTAATTGAAGAGCTTACAAATTGCACATGGACTACAATAAGTGTGGTTGTAAAAGATGCTGATAGCTTATCTGATCTCCCTTATAGCTTGGTGTCTTATGAGAAAAAAGACTTTAAGATAGGAGAGTCTGTGTCCAATCACTGCATCAAAATGGCGAACAAAGTTGTGGAAGATGATACCCTCAAATCTCTGATTGAAGACAGTTTGCAAATAAGGAAAAATCATGTGAATTTAACTGAGAAATTGAATTCGCAAAAAGAGCTGTTAAACAAATCACTGCTTGATTTTAGCTTTTTACATGAAGATTAGTGTACTTCAGAGATGACCAAGTCAATTCGTACTGTGAACTGGTTGTTGGCAACACTTTGTAGGATTTATGTTTGTAGGTATGAAGACAAAGTTGAGCAACTTTAATTCATGTTGTCTTAAACTGCCCCTTCCAACTCATGGGTCCATTTGTTGTTTTCTAATAGCTGCCTAAAATCGGAACGGTCTCTGTTCCGATTTTAAGCGAGACATGTGCATAAAATACTAATTTATGATATTTATAAGTAATCCCTGATGGTACATAATGCCTTTTAGACCTAGTTTTAAATGTACTTACTATTGTAGGTATGTTTTTTATCTGTCTTGTCCTAATAATACAATTTGTATGAAGGACTTGCATGGTGCTTTCAGAATTTTCGAATTAGTTATATTAACATGTGGTGTTGTTATTTGTTTTTGGATGTGGCTACTAAAAATACCTTGATATTAAAAGTGCCAATATATCTTAGTTTAAGTATTCTAACCATTCAAGTTTTATGAATTTTACTAATATAGCTTTAAATCTTGGTTTTTGTGTTCTAGTCAAAATTATTATTGGAATAAACTCAATTTACGTTATAATATTGTTTCAAATTTAATTTCAATTAATTTTGGTAAGGTCTATGCACTGGTGCAAATATGACTGGTAGGTGGAAAGGTATAGGTCATAACCAAGGTACTTACCTACCTAATATCATTGTAAATACTTATTAAGTAGGTAGGTATGTTTATATTCATAAATGTAAAACAGCTACTTAAAATTAATGCATCCCGTGAACTGGTCCAGCCATTGTTTGAAATTGTTCATCATTTTGTTCAGTTTCTTGACATTGGCTGGAGTTTGAAGGTATTCTTCGGGAGCAAATCTTGGCTCGGGACTGCCGCTCACGTGAAGCCAGATGGCTAGCACAGCATCTTCAACGCTCGCAACAGATCTTCGACATAGTCTCGCCGATGTCACACAAGAGGCAACCAGTGCTCTCATGCTTCCCACAGAAACTGTACTAGGTCTCTTTTTTCGCGCCGCTAAAAAGTAGCCTCTTAAAAGGGTTTCTGCGGAAAAGTTTAAAGAAACGTCAATCCCGGCAACTAAGTCGATATACGACGCCAATTCCTTGTGTTTCACTTCAAGTGTTTGCATTTCTTCAGTGGTACTTTCGACTGGATCAAGTGCACGTTCTAAGATGAAGTCGATAATATCGTCCGTGTAATCGCAGGCATCGCCGCGGCAAACTGTACCGAACACACTGGCGACGTTGTCTAATAAAACAATTTTCTTGAAATCCATCCCTTGAGCCCACACGGCACTGCGGAGTTTTGCTTTAGCCGTTTCGGTAGTAACACTACTACTCTCTACAGCAGCTAAAACACCACTCGTTTGTTTTTGACTGTAAATGTGCAGCGGTAATGGCATAACGCAAACTCCTCCAGAACTTCCTAGAAGGGATGTGGAAACTGAAGCGTTGCAGGTTCCTAAGGAAATTGATCGATCTGCTATTTTAGCGGCATCTGTCATGAGTTTTCCGACGTAGCCTGTGTCGTATCCAGCCGCCAAAACATGGACAATGTCTGAATCTGTAATCATGCTTGATTTTACACTGCATAGGCTGATTAAAAGATTGATTTTGAGATGCATGAAGCAGTTGAGAGGGCAAATACTGACACCGATGCTCGAAGCGAGGCAGTAGATGAACTTCCATGGTATGCTATCGCAAGCTAGGTACAAATCCTCAATATCCTTCAATACCGGAGAAGTGATTGAAGTCAGCGGTGGACTTATTTCTTCCAAAGACCAGACGGTTGTTAACTTCTTCAGCACGACTGCGTGTATAGAATATGTTAAACCAAGCGATAACTTTGGTATCAAGTCGTCAGTAATAGCGAAATTCTTCGAAAAACATTGATTACTCATTTTAAACATTGCTGTGACTTGTTCACCACACCTTCTGAAACCACTGTTTTCAAACAGAATGCTTCTACAAATATAACATTTAGGAGGAGCTTTTGGTATATAGCGTAATACAACTTCGCTGCCTTCACACTCTTCTGGGCAGCACCATACGGTGTGATGGACGTAACTCATCGGTTTCGATATTGAAATCAGGATGCCTTCAAATAACACTAAACCGCAGTATCTTTGTTTTTTACTCTGAACTAACAGCTTTGATAAACTTTGTAATCTTATCAAAGCGACACATTGGTCTTGCTGAACATTTCTGTGGCGCTCTCCCGTGCTGGATTGTAGACATGCAAACAAAATCTCACTGCACATTCGCTGCCACTTCAATGGCTCTTGAAGTAGGAACGTGCCGACGTCTGCAAATACATCTAACAAGTCCATGATGTCAATATTCAGAAGGTATTGAAGCGGTGGAAACTTGTTGACGGTTTTCTCATTTAAGTGCTCTTCTGAAAATCTTTCGCATTCATGTTTCATATCCGCTAAATGGCGCCTTTTATCTAAATATAGCAATAACTGGCATTGCAGCTCCATTGCTTTATTTAAAGTAGTAATTAGGTAAGGTACGTCGGTATGTAGCTACTTATGTAGCTTTGTATTTAGCAAAAACAAACTGTAGGCTTCTGTACTGTAGGTCGTACAGCGTGCAAGTAGGTACTACTACGGTATTTAACTTTAGGTTATGTACTTAGGTACCTACCTACCTAGGTATTACGTTCATACGTTTCCCGCCAATTTTTTAACTGCTTGATTAGCGATGTACAGTGACGGTAGTTAAATATTCTTCACCTTAGAGCCGGTTTTTGCTTGCACACGATTGCAAGGATCAATTTTTATTGTACCAACATAATCCCAGTGAAGTTTGCTATTAGGAAGAAACAGTTCTGCTAACATCTAAATAAATGTGACGTTTGCAATCCAATAAGGTTTTGCTTGTGTGCATCACTCACAAGACGAGAGCATAGACCCCTTTCCAAATTATTCGGCAGTGATTTGCTAGAGCCTCCTTGGTCCTTTCATCTCTATTGTCTCATAAATAGCATATTGATAAACAAGGGGCTAAAATGATCTATTATAATTAACGAGATAGTTTTACTACGGAGCTTGGAGTGAGGTGGTAATTAGATAGAACAGTTATAACGGGTTTTTGCGCCCGTGTATTAGGTACACTGTATTTTTAACTACGATTGAATAATAAATAATAATAATAAATAATGATGGACAATCCACACAGACCAATCTAGCCCCAAAGTAAGCTATTCAAAGCTTGTGTTATGGGTACTAGATAACTGATATATTTAATACATTATATACTTACATAGATAGGTATTTTTTATTATACATAGAAAACACCCAGACCATCGGAACAAATTTCTGCAGATCGTACACAAATTTGCTCCACGGCGGGAATCGAACCCGCTACCTCTTGCGTCGCAGGCAGGCTCTCGCCCGCTGCGCCACAGAGGTCGTCGAGTGATAGAATAGTGAATAGAATAGAATAGAAAATTGTTTATTTTATCTCATAATTGATTGCGAGCAAATAAAATAATTAAATAACTACAGTATTTTTCTGTTGTAAAAATTAAATATATTACGGTCAACAATTCAATTTGCAAGTAGAGAAATAGGTATTTAAAAGTTTTCGTGAAAATTACAAAAAATCTTTTTTCCCCAAGTTGAAAAAACGCAATTTCATCCCCGCTTTGGTACGCTACTATGACGGTATTTTTAAGTAAGAGGAGTGAAAAATAATCTTGTTGACAAAATAAACAGTCAAACATCATTGATCTGTGATTTTGAACTTTGACTACGAAAAGATAAAACATTATTTTCTCTAACTCAGTGTATTGTGACTATCTAGTTTCAAAAGGTAATATATGTACTCGTGATACGTTGAATGAATCAAGTTGAAATCTGACGAAGATTTTCGAACCATCGCTGTACCTACATAGTGTTTGTTTAAATAAGGTTTGGTGTCAAAGTAGGGTGGATACCTATGTTGTAGATAATACCTACATGTACCAATGAGGTATCTACCTATCTATTTAGTAAAAAAATTTGTTCGGAAGGGACATCAAAAAATATTGTGCAATTGAATCTTTGCGACACTGAAAATTGCTGGGGCCTTCCTACACAACACGGCATTTAGGCGACCCACGCTTTGCTAAAGGACAAACATTGACTCCTTAGGAAGGTCAAAAAGCAATCAAAAACCGGCGACTGGCTTTGGGTACGGAATTAGAATCGACCTATCGATCTACTATTCAAAATAGTACATTATTATAATTACCTACCTATGTAGGTAGATAAGGTAGGTAGGTACCTACCTACAGTTTACAACCCAATGACATAAGCAGAACCTTGTTCATTCATTGTAACCGTACAATTACGTAGTAAAGTGCCGCATTAAAGAAATACCTATAGGTAGAATTTTTTGGGCACGAAGTAGGCAGGCAATTTTTATCGCATCAATTCGAAAAGAGTCGTTCTTAGCTCTTCTCGTAAACATGAAACGAAATAGCATTTCTCTCACCTTCAATGTAAGTAGATATTTTACCTCCATAGGGAGAAAAAGTGATTTGAATTTGGAATGTGCTTATTACTATGTAAAAGCTTGTAAAAGTTCCAATAACCAAAGAGATCAATAACACCGTACTGAACAAGATAACAAAACGCGTTACCAATAAAATAAATCACAAGAACAAGTAAAAAAATGAAATAGGTAGGTACCTAATATGAAAAAATACGCCAGTCGCGCATTCCACCTTTGTTCACTTAAAATTGTTTGCTTAAATTATTTTTATTTTAGCTCTATAGTGCGAAGGAATGAGCTTCCTACTTTTGGCTACTGTATCGACCCTATGTAGGCATTTCTGATAATGCTGGAAATGATCTGACCGGTCACGATCAGGTCTGGTCACCAAATATATTTTGAGTGAGACGTAATTGCTTCGACTAGTCGATGGCTTACGATAATCAGCCGCCGCCATCTCATTTCTCAGTGCATACCTGGAACATATTGTAACTTGTAAGCAAAGTTCTCTGCAACTGTACATGAACGGAGCAGGGCAAGTGGGCGGAGTGAGCGTATTTGAGATATCCATGCGCGGGCGTGCGTGGGGAGTCTGCCCTGTCATGTCAGTGCGTCGGCACTCGGCACTCGCGGCTCAGTGCACTGCCGAGCCGCGCCATGCCCGAGCACGACGCGTACCAGCTGCGGCCGCGGGCCGCGCGCAGCCGCGAGCCCCGCGCGCGCCGCACCACGCAACCCCTCAGCAAGTACAGGAGAAAAACCGCTAACGCACGCGAACGCAGTCGCATGCGGGAGATAAACCTAGCCTTTGAAACTCTGAGGCGAGCCGTCCCCGCAGCCGCCATCACGGGAACTCCGGTCCCTTGCGAGAAGCTCACCAAGATCACGACTCTGCGACTCGCGATGAAGTACATCACGGCTCTATCCTCGGCGTTGCGGGAACCCAGCTCTGATTGCGAGTCGAGGCCGGAGCGATGGTCGTCGCCACTCTGCTCGGAGCTGTCAGAATTTTCAGCGGAGCTGGATCAGGAGACTCCGTCTGAGTTCGCTGAGGATTCACTGTCACCCTTCGATTCCTTCTTCGCAGAGTTCGACTGCGACTACGTAGACAGGACTTTTGAGTGACTTTGCGTGTTTGTGAGTTGTGATTGTGTTGAACTTGTTCATTAAATTAGGTATTAATTCAGCAATTGCCATACTAATATTAGGTTTATGAGATAGACTATTTTTGAAGTTTATTTATTACTTTTTTAATAAAGTTTAATTGTTATCGTTTTTATTCGTACCATTGTAATATCGCTTTTCCTCGCTCTATTTTTTTTAAAGCGAAACCCTTGTGTTAGTAGTCTAACTAGGTATAATTATGTACTTTATCGAACTACCCACCACACCTACTTAGTTACTATCCATTGTTCTATGCATTTTTATTTCTGCCCACTGGTGCGGAATGATGTCGATTAAACAAATGCCGACGGAAGCGTGGGCTTGTCAATTTATTGCCAAGGGATCCCGTGCCGTGGCTCAAGACATCGCAAGATTTTAAGACTCCGGTGACAGCGGCTCGCAATTTCGAGGTGCGATTGTCTATTATTTCATTTTATTTCATTTCGGGGAGGTTGTTTGAAAGAATAACTCTAAAGTGACACGCATAAATACTGTTCGAACACAAATAATACAATAATATAAGGGAAACATGCCCGAATCAGAAATCATTTTGGTATTAGTATGTTTGGTCTTATGTTTACCTAATACCAAAATGATTTCTGACTCAAGCACATTTCCCTTATATTATTGTATTATTTGTGTTCAAACAGTATTTATGCGTGTTTCTTTAGAGTTATTCTCTCAAACAACCTCCCCGAAATGAAATAAAATGAAATAATAGCCAATCGCACCTCGAAATTGCGAGCCGCTGTCACCGGACTCTTAAGTGGAACCATGTCGCTTTCAGAGGCCTACTTTTCACAACAAGATTTATTACAAAAATTAAGCAAATTTAAAGCAGTCCTCCTAAAAAGATTTTATTATAAAACAGTCCTGCATTTGTGCAGCGTTTTCGAAATTAAGGTATCAGCCTTAGTTAGGTAAAGGTGTCTCACACTGTAGCCCGCTAACTAATTCAGATTTGGTAACAACTGGTAAGTTCCTACTGGGAGTTTTGGTACCTGGATGGCTGGTTCTCCTCCACTACTCGTTTCTCACGGTCATTTTTACCTCGCACAAGTTAGTTGTGGAACGAACTTCCCCTTGCGGTTTTCCCTCGGAGTTACGACATGGGTGTCGGTGACCACTTTTCATCAGGTGGCACGAATGCTCGTCTGCCAGCTTTGGCATAAAAAACACCTATTGATCTCTAATAAAAGATGGCTTAGAAGTATACATCGTCAATTTCAACGAATTAAAGTGACATCATCAATCTTTAATCAATAAAATGAATAATTGGTAATGGTCACCATCATGACGTCACTGAGTTCTGATAATTTGTGTGAAGTCATTGATCTTTACTGTGGATAAGGTTGACAGCTGTCAGTTGATAACGATTCTCCCTAGCTAGGGATGAAAGTAATTACCTACTTTCAACCCGCTCCTCAGGCAACTTTAGACCTACTTTCTGAATAAATGATTGCCTAAAATTTAACTCAGATTTGAGGTAATCACTACATAGTATAAAGCAAAGAAGCTTTCTCTGTCCCTATATCCCATGTCCCTGTGTATGCTTAAATCTTTAAAACTACGCAACGGATTTTGATGCGGTTTTTTTTAATAAATAGAGTGATTCAAGAGGAAGGTTTACATGCGTGATATGTGCACCCGTGCGAAGCATGGGCGCGCGGGCGGATCGCTAGTATTGTACTAATTCAATTTGAGAACTTAGGTCGACTTTCTTTCGCACAGTAGACCCACCGGCCTACATTGCCCACGCGCATGCCATTGTCTCGACTTGCTGTACCTATTGCCATGAAGACGAATGCTATTACATTTTGTTACGGATCATTTATTTCGAGTTAATCGATTTATTGATCCGTTGGTTGAAGTACTTCCTTGATTGGATTTAAACTTAGATTTACCTTACAAAGATATTCCTTTGTTTGTTTCTCTCCAGAGCTTCTGCAGGAGTTTGTAGCAATTTATGATTTAATGGCTATTTCTGTACAATACGGTCGGTGACGACAGTCATGAGAATCCAAAATGAATCACTTTGAAACTAAATAGCATAATCTTAGTAATAGCTTATTATCTAGCCAGTAGTCCACAAGACCAAGCCTAGAAGAATACCTAAATACATTATGAACAGACGTGGAAATCGAACCCACATCTCTTGTGTCTCAGACAGCCGTCGACTGAACCAAAGTCGTGAGTCGAGTTGAAAATTCCAGTTTTGGAATTAGTTTTGTTTTTCTTAGCTGAGTTCATTTGAGTTCACTCTCAAAAAGGGCTAACAATGACAAACAAGCGATGAAATTTTAAAAAAGTTTTCCAGTTTTTCAACGATTTGTTTCGATGGCTTGCAACCTGTCACTGGAATACCAACCCTGCGTACGTGGGTAGGTGTATATGCCAAATGTGGTGTTGGACTTACCTCTGACTACCCCATCGTCAAAGAAGTACATGGTACAAAGAGATCCGAGAGGATATCAATATCTACCGTCCCCGGTGATCAAAGTATTCAACTCTAAGTTATTTAAATTAATGTAAATTACATACCCGTGCAATTATCTCTAGAATCGTCCAGTGACTTCTTGAGCAAAAATGCCAAACTTATGCAACGGACATGTAATGCAATAAAGAACCAAGTGGTCTCGGGCGCATGCCCAATTCTGCGAATGGATTGCTTTCTTACCAAATATGGAACTCATGACAGTTCACATGAATTATGTGATATTATGTGTGTGATTAAATGACAGACTGACAGTGGTCTTACAATCGCATAATAATATTTTGGTGAAGTTGTATTGCATGATACCGTTCAAGCTCAAGCGACTTTAGACGTTGTATGGTTTTGATTAAACTATTGCTTGCCAAATTGAGAGTGCGATTACCTTATTTGGTAACCAAACCTGGGTTGGATCACTTTGGGAGTGACTGTCAATCAGAGAGATATCTACTTACCTAAAACGTATGCGCTGGTACTATGATATACCAACATATCTTAGCCACACCAAAGATGCCTTTTCCTCCGTATGGAGGAAAAGTGCGTAATTACATTAAAAGTGAGCGAAATGCTATTTTACTCACTGTTCACGAGGAGCAAACCAACTCTTTTCGAACTGATGTGATAAAAAAGCATTTACTTATTACCCGCCTAGGTACCTACCTACATCTCTACATAAGTTTACTAGGTACCTAAGTACCTCCAAAGCTAGGTACCTAGGTATGACATAATTTTATGATCGTGCTCTATCTCAAGAGATGTCGTGATACCCATAAAGTAGACCAGATTTATTACAATTTATGACCAATTTACCTGTGACATTACTATTACTTCAACCTCGTTGTATGATGTGAGACATTGTTTTATCAACATTACCACTAGGTATAAAGATCTTCGTATCACGATGGAGACCCCAGCCAAAGTAGCTACACACTTACTTAGGTACCTAAAACCCTGAGGTTAGGCTCGATAAGCGACGAAAGTAAATGGACTTTGTAAAGTTCTTTGTAAAGTTTCTGGTTTGTAAAGTTCAAATACCTAGGAAGACCTACTCACCTGTAATGTGTGATCTAGCCCTGACTAATTTTATTTAGTTTTATTCGCAATAAATAAATAAAGATTTGAGGATATTTCGCATCGTGTTATCGATTGAAAATAATAGTACATTAGGTATAAAACAAGGGCCTAAAATTACCCATTGCGAGGTAGGTAACAACAACGACCCTCATTTCAACGTATTGAGACCAAACCGTCACCAATTCTTTTTAGTAGAGAAAAATTCTAGATCGGCATTCTTACCTCCGGTTTCTGAAATCTCGATCAACACTAATCAAGGCTGTCAAGTCACTTGCTATTTCAGCTTTTACTTCAAATTAGATAGAGATTGCAAGTGACTTGACAGCCGATTAGTGATGATCGCGCTTTCAGAAACCGGGGTCAGACTCACATTTTTGCAAGCAAGTGACAGAAATTAAAAAAAAACATAATTGCTTTTATTTATGCTAATATATTTTTTAAGTAGGGTACTCAAAAAATTCCATGTGTTAGTTACTTGGCAATTAGCTCAAGTGAGTCATTAAAGGAAAAAATAGCTTGCAATCAAATCAAGTTGGAAACAAGTTGACTGACACGAATCACGTTTACCTAGAAAATAAGCTAAATTCTGATGAGGACTCTAACCTTGTATTAACCTACCTATTATGTATACATGTACCTAGGTAGAAATATAAATAATAAAATATTTATAGATGAACATAAACGATCGAATAAGTAAGTACACACCTATCAACTTGTAAAATTATAATGAACTAGTTGCGCTACGCGGTTTCACCCGCGCAGATTTAAATCCCGGTATTCCCACGGGATAAAAAGTAAGTAGCAACAGCAACACTCACGCAATAACTATAACAACAGCACTCATCTCAATATTCAATAGAGAAATTCTAGATCGGCATTCTCAGACTTACGCATTTTCGCAAGCAAGACGAAAATTTAAAAATACACACTCAATAAAGTCTAGGGAACAAGGGTATTTTAGTGTATATTTTTAATTCTACATTTTTTCGTCCTAGATGTTATACATAAATAGAAGCCTAATTTATTCTTGATTTCAGTAATGTAATTAAATAAAAACCGTGGAAGTAAGAGAAACGAAAATAGTGCCTTAACAAAAAATGAAGGTTTAGTAAGAGAAACGAAAATAGTGCCTATTATAAACCGAAAAAAACAATTTTCTGTAAATAACCAAACCATCTGACGCTTATGTGAAAATTAAATGAAAAAACTAACTTTGCAGCTGTTTAATAATCCGTTGGACCTCCCAGGGCATTAGCCACGGCCCTACATCGGCGTGGCATGCTGAGTATTAAGTTATCAATGGTCACCTGTCGAATAAGGCTCCATATTCTGGAAAGATGAGAAAAAAGTCCTGTGTTCAAATTTTGAGGAAGATCACTGAAAGCTCTTCTCCCGAGCAAGTCCCATGCATGTTCAATCGGATTGAGATCGGCGGACTGCGCAGGCCACTCTAACACCGTGATATTGTGCTCGCTGAACACATTCATCACCTGCCTCGCGGTGTGTGCGCGTGCATTATCTTGCATGAACACGAAATCTTGGCCGAACTGCTGGTGGTGAGGGATGACCATAGGGTGCACAACCTGCTCAATGTATTGCTCTGCATTTAAATTGCCTCGTCGGAAAACAGAACACGTGCCCACTGATTGTCGGTCCATCGCAAACGTGCGTTAGCCCACAATAAACGACGCCGATTTCCACGTCGCAAAGCTGGAACTCTTAATGGCCTGCGATGCATGGAGATTGACTTCATGTAATCTTCTCCTGGCAGTTTGGTCACTGATAACCACTTGGTGCTGGGACTGGAGTCTTCCTACCAACTGGCGAGCTGTAATCTGGGGCTGCCTTCTTGCAGCATTCTGCAGAAATCGATCTTGTCTCTGGGTAGTGCCCTGTATCTTCCTAGGTGACGTTCGGCTACATCTCCTGTAGCCCTGTACCGTGCCCATAATCGGCAAATTACGCTTGGCTGTGTGTTAACAGCGTCCGCAATATAGCGTTGACTGCGGCCAGCTTCCAACATACCCACAGCCCTCAGCATCTCTTCCCGCGTTAAATGACGACGTGACATAACGTCTAACGTCTCAAAAGTTTCTAAAAAGTTGGTGGTAATGGTTTTTCACAAGAAAAAAAAAACGATACTAAACAAAAATCACTCAACACTTTATGCTAGCAAACCCCTTGCTCTGCGAACAAGTTAGGTTTTCCCTCCATAATTTGAAAAGCTTTTGCTTTTTTGTTATAATTTTTTGAATTTCGAACAAATTATTTAATCCTCTTTCAGCCTACATTTATAAATTTTACTTTTTTTTACGAATTTTCACAAATATATTGAAGTATTATGCTTGTTCCCTAGACTTTGTTGAGTAGTGTAGTAGATTGTATCATAAGGGAGCGAAATCATATTTTTACGGCGAGGGCGCTTTTTTGGATCCAGAGCGAAGTGAAGGATTCTAGAGTAGAATCCCGAGCTTAGCGAGGGATTCTTTAGTAGAATCCTGAACGTAGCGAGGGATTCAAAGTACGTCGCCCGAGCCAAAAATATATTTTGCTCCCGAGTGGTACTAATAAAATATGAGGTGCCTTTTATTTTCTCATAGTTGGTGATGAAAAGTACCCTACTTTTCACTTTTTTTTTAAAAGGCACCTCATATTTTATTAGTTTTGGCTAAGTACTAGAAGGAGGCCAAAAACACAGATTCTGAAAAATTGTTGGCGCCTCTTGCATTTCTCCATTCAATAAAATTACCATAGGCTTTCTTATATTTCTCCCGGGGCTTTGCAGGTAATATAATTATTATCCATTACATTTCTTGCGTCAGTTCTAATACTTTCAGGAGTTAATTCTAATACTCTCACTGTCACTTGATGAACTGATTTTTCAAAACAAACCCATGAATTTCTAACAATCCGTAAAAATTTACGAAAACGCGGGCTGTATTTCGCGCCTTTTTAAATTGATTTCTTTTTTTTTACTAAGCCGGCATGGTGCCTATGGGCCGTCGTACCAGCCAGTCTTTATTCAAACAATATTTACGTTCGATTTCTTTGGCGCTGAACACTGAAGATGTTCCAAATTCAAAAAGTGCGCGGGAAAGTTAATTCCGGCGCACTTATTTAAATAAGTGCCCCGGAATTAACTTTCCCACGCACTTATAGTTTCTTATAGAAAACACCACCTTTGGGTGCACATAAAGGCGAACCAAGTCGGTCTTTTCGAACAGATGTGATGAAAAAAATGTTTTTTTCACCATAGAGCGAGAAATGAAACTTTTCGCCCGCTTTAAGTGAAAAATATTTTTTGATGTCTAGCAACACACATAAGCAAAACCTGACAAAAAAGTACTATCTGAATAGACGGGGTGCTTGCGTGCGTGGATATTATGGTAGGATACCTAAATTAATAGATGTAACTTGGTGGATAAGAGGGAATGCTAGCTGTAGGTATATTAGGTATACCGCAAGGTCACAGTTTCTGACATCAGCGCCTGCAGCGGATCGAGTGCGACATTTTTGAGGCTGCTGTGCAAATCGCGCGGGCGAGCCGTGGGCAGATCGCGTTTTTGAGACAAAAATAACTGGTTATGGGTGATTGCAACGAATTTACTGGTGGTTCTGTAGATAAAACTCTATTTAACAAATTCAAATTCTTTATTAAAAAATAGAATAACCTAACAGACAATTTCTAATGCGTTATTCTATGTAGGTAACTATAACTAATTAAAGCTAAGCATTTATTTTATTAACAACATAAAACAAAAAACAAAACAACATACTGAGATCAAAATATAAAATTATGTAGGTACGTTAAAACTAAAATAAATCTTAAAAATACAAATTAAATTTAAATTATAAGAAAAGTAACGTATCTAAACAATATAAGAATCAATAACAAGTGGGTATTTAAAAATCTAAAACATGTACAAACACACTTATGTTCTTATGTTTTTAAAGCAACCGAGTGATCTCTTAATTTCGGTACCTATAAATAGCCATATAGCTTAGCTGTTCTGTGTAGCATAGCATTGCTTGAGCCTTCTGATAGACAAATCTATCGCATCATAAAAGTAAGTTTCCTTAAAGAAAACATTTAATTTTTGGCAGGCATACCTTCGTTCGTGTCGTTGATGGCAAGGCCCCGTCTATGGTCACCGAAGCTTTGTGTTCATCCTATTGGCTACGGCTGCGCCAGTATGTTTCTATAACAGATAAATGTGATTGTCAAACAATATTAAAACGTGAATGTTTTGAAGCAAATGGAGAAGCACCTTGCGTACGCACAGCTATAATACCTACCACCGTTTTGAATAAAAGTTATGACGCTGCGAAGGAACCCTGAAAATCTTTATGTAGGTAGGTACCTTTTATTTTGGCCGTACGCACAGTCTCCGAATTTGGGTAACAAATGCGGATGAGCTCGTGTGGTCCTGTAGCGCATTTGCAACTTATTTTGGCAACAAGAATACTTCCACGCCTCGGCCGCAAGTACAAGTTACGGCGGTTATCTGCCTACGTAAATCATGCCAGTAACCCGATACTGTATGGACATTATTTAAATTGATAATTCTGCGTTGCACCGCATTCCTTGGGGCACGGCAATAATCCTTTAGCATAGCATCCCCTAGCAAACTTACTATAAAAATAATTTTCTAATAGGTTACAGTGACATTCATTTGACAGAAAATTCAAACGGATTTTACGTAGTATTCAAATTCCTTGGATTTTACCACTTCGGAGTTACTTATCTAATAGCGCTGCTTATCTTGACAGCCTACGTAGCTCAGTTGGTAGTAACTCTGCCTTCTGCGCCGTAGGTCGTGGGTTCGATTCCCACCGTGAACAAACATTTGTGTGATGAACATAAATGTTTGTTCTCTGTCTGGGTGTTATATAATATTATAAGTATGTATTTACAAAAAAAAAGTATTATAAGTAGTATATCAGCTATCTGGTTCCCATATTACAAGCAATAAGCTTAGTTTGGGGCTAGATAGTGCTGTGTGAAAAGTCCACCAATTTATTATTTATTATTATTATTATTATCTATGTCTATGCTTGAGACTCGACTCAAACTCAACTGTTTCTGAATACGGGCCTGACACGTTCATATCATCGTGATGACGCGTGCGAGGATGCTTTGTGAGAGATGGTTGATCTTATCAACAAGAAGAAGATATAAAAAAAAGATGATCGTTTAGAAAATCACCTACTTGTCATTTAGAAGGGTCAAGTCATGCAAGATCTTATTTTGAACCAACAAAACAGACAAAAACGCAGCGAGATAATAACGGTTATGTTTGTTTACCTAAGCTTCCATAAAAGCTGAACGTTTGCAGTGAATAAAGTGTCGCTTGTACAGAGTTGTTTTAGCGGTAGAATCCACAGAATTGTATCCTAAAGTCCAACGGAACATGCGAGTCCGCGACTCGGTCTAGTCTGCAGAGCCACCCATCCACACGCGTTCCCTGAGTCGCCATTACAACATCCACTGGCTCTCCATAGACGGATTATTATCCGTCGGATTCCGTCCGGAAGTTTCGATTCCCCAGGGGCAAAATGTCCTTTTTTACGCTGCCCACCCAAAGGGAGTAGCATGGAATGTCGGGCTCTCCGTGTCGACAGACAGCATACCGATAAAAACCTTTCTGGGTGGGCAGCGTAAAAAAAGACATTTTGTCCCGGGGAATCGAAACTTCCGGACGGAATCTCACGGATAATAATCCGTCTATGGAGAGCCAGTGGATGTTTTAATGGCGACTCAGGGAACGCGTGGGGATGGGTGGCTCTGCGGACACAATTCAAGTTGTGTGCAATAATTTATACCTACTAAAAAGTTTGCTATTTTTTTGGTACTCTAGTAGCAAATACATATACCTAAGTACCAAAAAAAATTGCTTAACTTTTGGAACTGGCGGTAGATAAGACGTTTCAGAGTGATCCTTGTGATTTTACTGAGTAACGACCGATTTGATTTTGATGTCTAGACTTACCTACACAGCACAGCACATGAACGCGATATATCTTTGATTTTTGAATTAGAGCGGTAATAAATAATGATGATTCTGCTACCGATTCGGTTGCTTTTTTCTGAATCCACAAGACTGTGAATGCTTCACAGAAAAAGAAAGACGAAAAAGACTAGTTGCAGCCCTGCTATATGCGGACCAATACGGACTTGATAGTAATGCAGCCAGTTCATATTTAGCGCCATATAAACATAAACATAAACATAAACATAATTTATTTTCTTATAAGTTGCTCACATTTTGTAACTTATAATATAGCATAATGATAGTTACTTAAGAAGCTATATAAAACTACAAGTATATAAATTCAACTTGGTGATGGTAAGTTCAAAAGGCAGTTTTACACGGGCTATAAAATGAGTAGGTACAGTTACAAATTTCGTACCCTCCGTACTAGATTTAACTGTGTTACGGCAGGGTACTTACTTTGGCGTGTTTCATTTTGACGTATTTAAACAAGAAAATGCATAGAAGTGGACGATAGTTAGGTAGGTACATTTGAATATTATACTAAACTATATACTATTATACTAAGGGTATAGAAAAAAAAAAAAAGACAAAGAACAGATATAAACGTGAATGTAAAAATATTTGCAAAAATAATGAAAATAGTATAATTCTAGATCTTAAGCTAATTTTTAGTAGGTAAGTAATCAGGAAATTAGTTAGTGAGGTAAGTAATTTAAGTATTATCATTGTGTCTATTTAGTTATGGCTAGAAGATTTTCGGTTTGTAGATAGTCTAGTTCAAGCAAAAAAGTTTCAAGAGTTCTTGCGCAATTAAATTTCGATTTATTTCTTAGAAGTTTTTTTTTGTTAATCCGATTATAGAGAAATGGCGCCAGAAAAGAGAAAAAACGATGAGCAAAAGATGTTCTGTATAAAGGGACTGTAAAAGTTTCATGGGCTCTTCTACTATCAACGTTATCTTCACGTCCTGGAAATTTGTGTTGTTTCAAGATAATTGTTTTAATAAATAACTGGCGAACATTTAATACTTTAATCTCATTGTAGAGTTCAGTGGTCGGAAACCTGAATGGCTTAAAAAAAAGAACTTTTAGGATTGACCGCTGAGTTCTTTCAATTCTTAACATATTGGTCTTTGTTGTACCACCCCATGCAGAGATTCCAGTTTACAGAGCAGCAGCGGTATGGAAACGGTATCAAAAGCCTTGGCCAGATCAAGGAATACTCCAACACATTTAAGTTCTTTATCCATATTATTTGTAATTTCAGTTACAAGGCATTCGATAGCGTCAGAAGTAGAGCGTTTGCTTCTAAATCCAAATTGGTTTTCAGAAAGTAGCTCGTGTTTTTCCAAAAATTGTACAAGGCGGTAATTTAGCACTTTCTCCAGGATTTTAGTTAGAGTCGGTAGTAAAGATATGGGGCGATAATTAGTGACTTGATCTTGTTCCCCTCCCTTAAAAATTGGTACTACCACGGAATCTTTCAGTACTCTAGGGAATATTCCAGTTGCGAGGCAGCTATTACAAATGTACACCAATGGTTCACCGAGAATATCAATATCATCATATCATATCGGGCTAGGTTCGGTCGAAAACACTGTTGGAAATCTTGATTGTCGGCCTAATTGGATAGCAGATATTTTTATTCGTTGATTTGGTACACATACACCTACCTACTACCTACCTACCGTAGTTTTCAATAAATAGCAACGTCCGTGTACATTTATTTACACTTTGAATCCGAATCCATGCCATCACAATATATATTTTTAATTACGAATGTATAAAACAGCTAAGGGTTACTGAAAACGCTATTGAGTAATTTTTTTAATAGGTGATGCTCCGAAATAAATTCCTGAAATTCAACATTAACTTTTTTACAATTCAGTAGATAGAAATTGTTATAGATAAGACACGAATATTTTTAAATACCAAAAGTTTCACCACCCCTGCACCAGGCTACTGTAAAAAATGTTCAACTGAAAAAGTGTCACACAAGTCACTCAGCGGGTGGCGCCTAGTAGGGTGTCTAGTTAGCAGTGGTTAGGTCTAGGTCTAGTACTTAGGTAAGTAGTACCTACTACGAACTAGTGTGAGAATTCTGTAACCCTCACCTACATACCTACTTCTAAAGTGAGTTGTGACTACTGCGCTTCAATGTGCACTTATCTTTATAAACTTTTTATTTTGTTTTTGCAAAGGCATGTCAGTTGGTTATATATTTGTTTATTCATATACCTATTATTGCAAAAGTAGGTACCTACATTAGGAAGGTTGAATGATAATGAATTTCCTACCACCTACTACGTGAAATATTTTTGATTTTGACGCAATGTATTTATTCAGTTGAATCACAAGCATCACTTTAGACAGAAGCAGATGGCCCACCTGATGTTAAGTAGTAACCATCACCTCCAAAGCATTGGCTCGTAGGTACCTACGTAAGTCACGCACGATGAGAACGTGCCCTGCTTTACACTGCCCAGCGCCCTAACCTGAGGCCGCCCTAACCTGCCTGTAATTACACCGGCAACCACATTCTTCAAACAGAATCACAGCGTTGCTGCTTGGCGGCAGAAAAAGGCGGCGTGGTCGTACCTACTTCCCCGGACGAGCCCTTCAAAAAGAGCGCTACACTCTTAAAAATATAATATGCCAGATTTGAAGATGGAGTACCTGCCTAGGTAGTGATTATCAGCCTGTCAGTAGACTAGCAAGATCATGCCAATCCTTTTTGTTGAGATAAGATAAGATAAGATACGTCACCGGTCATTGACAATCTATGCTGATATGGATTTAAATATAATATTCCCACGCCTCTACAATCAAAATCTGATAGTGTTTAATAAACTAGACAACTCTAGATGCATGCATATGCATTATAATATAAATACAGCAGGCTGATCGTGTAACTTTTGTTACATTCAAAATCCGGTTGCATATGTCAATTTTGGCAGATTTGCGATGGTAAAACTGCCAAAATTGACATATGCAACCGGATTTTGAATGCAACAAAAGTTACGTGATCAAGGGGCAGATCTACGTAAACATGTGTATGAAGTTTTAAATGTAAAACGAGGAATATCCCAAGAAGTCTAGATAAAATGAATGTAAATTATAACGAGTCAAAAAATACCGCAACACTTGTCTAAACATTCTATCATCATCAGCCCAAATAAGTCCACTGCTGGGCATAAGGCTCCCCTATTTGTTTGCAGGAAGAACGGTTCGGAGCCCTTTCCATCCACAGACCTGTCGTCACGTCACTCTGCCGCGATGCCGGGTAGTAGGGCGTCCCACGCTTTGTTTTCCTTTTCGTGGTCGCCATTCGAGAACACTAATAGGTAAACATTACTTGCAAACAATGTAAGGTTTGTCCCGCGGTGCGGAATCGAACATGCACTACTTAGTTACTAAAATCTTGCAGATCATGAAAATGCAGCATATATACCACCATCCCCTTTCCATCATAGAACGAAGTAGACGTACCCACGGCCCAGTTCCACTCTTATCTGGTTAATTTAACCCATTCGTACTAAGTTTTGCCATCTTTGCGAACCGCTATGGAGTGGAACTTATTGTCGTCGTCTGTTTTTCCTGATTGCTACAATTCGGGGGTATCTTCTAGAACGTTCTGTTCCATCGTCGGCTACATCGTCGCTTACCACCAGGCAGGATCGTAGCCAAAGAACGTTCTATAAATATAAAAAAAAACGCAAACCTGACCTGTAGTTAGCCATCTGAACTGCTGATTTGGTCATGATGAGACACCAAGTCATACAAATACAAGACAAAAAACGTGATACTTGTCAAACCTAGCGTTTATGGTTGCGCTTGCGCTCATTTTTGTCAGCTTTTATAGAGCAACACAAAAAGAATTATGGTCGTGAGCTTTTGCACGTGTCTATAGTAGACATAATAAGACTTTATTTGTAAACTTGACACTTATACTCAAGGTACAAGGTTCAAAATAGCGAAACTTTGCTGTGAAAATTGGTTTAAAATCAGTGCTCACCTGACATTGTCGTATTAGGAATGGTGAGTGATGGATTGTGAAAGGGGCCTAGACCTGTCAAGACACGGAGCAGAACTGAAACAGAACATGGTTAGAACTCATATTTTTTGTTGTTTATCCATGAATGGGCTTCGCAAATGACACCATAACATAAAACTTTTCGAATTGTGTATAGGTAGGTCTAATATCGAGTGGGTTATTTTATCGTCAAGTACCTACCTACCTAGCTACTTGAGTATGTTTTTGTCGCGTTTTGCCTTGACCTGTAACCCTTAGGTCACTTGCGAATCGGTCGACCTCAAAACTGTGACACGGCCTTGCTATCGTAACTCACTTACCTGTAGCTGTACCTTTACGTGCAGACTGTACAGCAAGTCTTGTTTTGTTTTTCTAATCCCTACTATATAATATTATAAATGCGAAAGTAACTCTGTCTGTCTGTCTGTTACGCTTTCCCGCTTAAACCTCTCAACCGATTTTGATGAAATTTGGCACAGACAATCTTTAGACCCTGAGAAAGGACATAGAGGCTACCTTTTATTGCATAATATTCAAATTAAAAGTACGCAGACGAAGTCGCGGGTACCAGCTAGTATTAAATAAAATAAAATCATCGTCTAAAGGCATTTTTGTCATGTTTAGCCCTCGTTTTTAATGGAGACTCGATGAACGCCTCTATCGGGCGTGCTGAAAAGTTACGAGTCGCTATACAAAACGGCCAGATGATTACGGAAAACAAAAGCCAAAAACAAAACTTAGAATTACAGAAATTACACAAAGCCAAAGAAAAACGCTTATCACATTATCATCCTCATTTAATTTTTATCTGCTTGTTCCATCAGTATGGAGTAAGAAAAACACCGTACTAAGAAAAGACACGAATGCACACCACGCACTGGAAGACGAAGCATGTGACGCTCTCCTATCCGATAGACCGACATCGACATGGCGACAACTTGAAGACCGCGGGAAGTCGGTGGATGGAGAGGGCTCAGAACCCTTCTTCCAGGAAATGTATAGGGGCCTATGACACGGGGGCAATTTCCCGCTCGGAGAATAACTTTTGTTTACGGACAAAAGACATTACTATACCCCCCTTAGACATCCTGAGAGATCAGAAGGGATATCTACCGTGCCTAGGGATCAAAGTCGTGAAGCTTTTTTAGTTTATTTTTATAAAATCTTTGTAATTTACGCCGTGATAAGATAATAATTTAGCTAATAGGCATAGATGACAGTCCTAAGGGAACTCAGAGGAAAATAGCAATACTTATTAGGTATTTCAATCGCATGCACGCTCAGACACTACACACGGATACGCATCGCTTGTGACCTTGCCTTAAGGGTCGTTTTTCTTTGGCTCTATGTTGTTTGATGTACCAGATATAGGTTCAACATTAATTCAATACAAAAGACATGAACGCGCATCACGTGCTACGAAAAGTGGCGAGGGTCTACGAAATAGTTAGTACTCCACATACATGTATGTATGTACGCGAGTAGTAAAATCACGCCTATTTCCCATAGGGGTAGGCAGACTCTACTCACTCTAACTCACACTACAGTTATGTTATTATTCTAGTGGTACAGTTTAGTTTTGTTATTCAGATTTTTGACAAATTGTATTTTCTAATTACACATTTTGTAATCGAGAATTATCGAATATCAAACTCTGAAATAAACAATAATTGAGCGCTCTCGCAACCTTCGCGCTCGTATAGCAGATTTCGCAGATATCAAACTTATCTAAGTAAATATGTTATCTAAAATTTTTCTTACACCCTGCATACCAATACTCTTAGTTTCATTCTCTTTTTTTCGTGTCACTAAGTAGTACCTACCTTTGAAACAGTGCAGTGTGCTGAAAGGATCTTAAGTGTGCCTTAACTAGACTCCTTTGAGCACGTGACACAAGTTTTAGAACTTTTTAGATTCTACGACATTGCCACGATGCATGATCGCGATGTTTTCCTGCACAGTTTGAGAGTCCCTATATATCTATTGGCACTGCAATGACTTAGACATTCTTGAACAGAAAAACTCAAACACGACAATTTTGAACCCACGACCTGAGAGGCGGGGCCACTAGGCCTACCACAAATCCACTAAGCCCTCTCATATTTCATTGAAGCTTTCATTCCTGATGATAATTCTTGGATATGTTTTATGGTGAAACGACGCGTGACGAGGTCTCGCTTGCTTACAATACAGTCTATCCTAGCCGTTATGTAAATGTCACAAACTATAATGAGCAGGTGAATACGCTGATACAATCCGTGACTCACCTACATTTTTTTTTTTTTTTATTCTTAAACTCTAATATCTAGTACAGTTTTCATATAATATTGTACCCTATAAACCTCTAGTGGTTTGTGTGGGTACTCACACTCGTATGAAATACGGAGTTTAAACAAGCACTTTTTCAATATAGGTGCCACGAAACTATCGAAATCAACCGCTAATATAAAATATCGTCCATACGCTATGGCCATTTACATAATCTACCTACTTAGCAAACAGTAGCCGAGAGAGCCTTATAAGGCACGGTGGTCCTTCGAAACGTTTAATTTGCACTTTGTTCGATCACTGACGGCACCTCTACGACTCCGAGTGATGTAATGCCGTATATACGGCACCTCCAGAGCTTCTGCCTCTGCCTCAGAGCCGCTGGCGCCGCAGAGGTATCTGCTTAACAGTACTACTAATTCTGTTGGGTAGGTCCCCATTTATTTAAAATAAGTGATTTTTAATCTCTAAGAATCCACAACTTCTACCGCACGGTAGAAGTTGTCGATTCTTAAAATTCTTTAAACACTTCGTTCAAATGCAAATATGTTCGACCCACCCCGGCTTTTCACGGGCATAAACCTTCCTCTTGAATTACCATTCACTAATTATAAAAAAATACACATTAAATTCGTTGGAAGCGACTCTGTACCAAACAACTCCATGGACCCGCTGGGAAAGTTTAAAATGTCGTGGACCCGTTGGGAATCAATGAACTTTTATTTTTTGAGAACAATAGAACCATGGACCTTTGGGAATAAGCCGTTTTAAACTCTAAGTGATTTACCTATAAGACCTAGTGTGTGGTCTTCTCTACACAAACAATGAAACCTACGCAATGGCTTTCTGCTCATCTGCTGTGGTTTTGGCACTAAGTATGCATAGTTCAAAATAAGGTTTTGTTTTGGCACTAGGTATAGTTCAAAATACCTAAGTGCAAAACATTTTAACTAGGTCATAAAAATCAATCAATGCTAGCACGATCATGACACGCCTGTATCCACGCATGAGAATGATGTTGATTCTCCATATAAAGGATGGAGCCACCTTATCTAACACAGTATCACACATAGCTTTGATATTATCTCTCAAAGCAAAACCACCATTATAGTAATGAGCGTAAGGTAGAGCAAAGCATTGGATTTGATATGACACGTGGTGTAATGTAATCGTCCAACTTTGGAGTCAGTCGGCATTAAAGTTATACGTAAGTTACGCTTTACTCAAGAAGTTTCAAGCACACCTAAATCAAATTCGTTAACTATTGACTTGCTATTTTTGGTCTCGCTCTAGAAGTACCTAATAAGCAATGGAAAAAAGAGAGATAAATGTTATCTAACCGAAAATAAATAAATTTTGAGGGATTGTTTTAATTCTTCACTTCTAGAAGGATTTTATTTAATATTCCAATGGACACTCATCCATTTAAGAGTTAGATCTCTTTGTGAGTGGCTTGTCCAGGGAAGTACTTACCTCCCGCCAGGCTAATTTCTGCCGCCACGCAGCATTGATGTGTTTCGGTTTGAAGTTGATGGCTTGTTGATTGTTGTTGGCAGTGCATCGTGAGCACGGCACGGTACATAAGGAGTGACTTGAGAGGCACTGCTTCATTATAGGTGATGGTAACGCCTTAACTTCAGGTGGGCAGTCAGCTTGTACCATCAGCAAGTAGTAAAAAACATTGATGTGGATTGACGTCCTGTTTGTTTCGTTAACTTTGTGTAAGTTTTGTGGCAGAGAAGCATGCATTGTCACTTCACTACATAGTTGGTATAAAACAAAGTCGCTTTCTCTGTCCCTATGTCCCTATGTATGCTTAAATCTTTAAAACTACGCAACGGATTTTGATGCGGTTTTTTTAACAGATAGAGTGATTCAAGAGGAGGGTTTATATGTATAATACATGCATGATATAATAGAAAAACAATGTGCACCCGTGCGAAGCAGGGGCGCGCGGGCGGGTCGCTAGTTCAAATATATGGTTTTTTGATAAGCTTACTTCTTAGATATAGATAAGGTAGGTACATAATTTTTATATAAATAAATAAACAATGCTGGACAATCCACACAGCATCATCTAGCCCCAAAGTAAGCTACTCAAAGCTTGTGTTATGGGTACTAAATGACTGATAATTATATTTAATACATTATTTAATTACATAGATATTTTTTTCATAGATATCCAGATAGATTCTTCAGATCAGATCTAAGTAAGATAAAATGTAGTAGAATTTGTCTACAATGTCATAAGCCTATAGTGTTGGAATCAATTAAGTAAAAAAAATATCAATTAGTGGCTATGATGGTGAATGAATGTACCTAGGTACTACAAAATATTTATAAATTCGCTAGATAGCTTGCTAACTAAAATTTTATCTCAAAGGTATAAGACTGAAAACTCAACAATATAAATCTCCTGGATTTATGTGTAGCAAAGCAAAACTATTCAAAAAATCATAGCAAAAACTACGACAGCAATATCTAAGAACGTATTTAATTGGTAATTTACCATATTTTCTTGAGTTTCATTGATATTAGAACTTCATTCGCGTTTTTAGAACATGCTTGGCGCTTGATTCAAGCAATCAGTCGGATTTCATTTCCTGTTTCTGTAGGAGTTGGACTAATTGATAGTTTTCTATCTCACATTGTACTTAGCTAGAAACTTTTTTCTTCAATCAATACACACACCTACTTAGGTCAAAGATAAGAGTGTGTAGGTATAGGTTTTATTGTACATTGTTAAATGTACATTTTTTATTTAATTTATCTTGTTCCGTGTAACTTGCAAGCTAGCCTTGCTGTGGAAAGTTCACCAACTTATACCTAGGTATAATAATGAAATCTTTATTTTAAACAACTTTTTATGTATTTTACTTACCTAAGTACATACTTTAACTTTTTTATAAACATCGACCTACTTAAAATACTGGTTATTTATTTATTCTAGTACCTACCTACTGTTGGAATGTCTTGTAGACATAGTTCGTGGGTGATCATACTACTACTATTCATTAGTTACTAGCGACCCGCCGCCCGCGCGCCCCTGCTTCGCCGGGTGCACATATCAAGCATGTATTAAACATAAAAACCTTCTTCTTGAATCACCCTATTTATTATAAAAAAACTGCATCAAAATCCGTTGCGTAGTTTTAAAGATTTAAGCATACATAGGGACATGGGGAGATAGGGATATAGGGACAGAGAAAGCGACTTCGTTTTATACTACCTACCTATGTAGTGATTAAATAATCGTCAAAGTCGGAAGGAATGCCCCGCATGTTAGTTCCCACGTTTTTTGTCTCCCATTAAATAATTAGAGGATTGATGATACAAAATACGTAGTAGGTATAACCCGTGCCATTATAGACACAATTTTAAATTACTCGCACACAAACTATTGTTTCTGTGCGTACCTAGTCACACAAACTTTTTTAAACATTTTTTATCAGTGAAACTAACGTAACTTTTTACTGGATGGACCGATTTTCTTGTGGTCTCAAATAATGCCTAGTTTTTGAGTTAGGTATAGTAGAATGAGTGAATCTGAAGTCGGTTTTCCTTGAAAGGGTTATAATTATCAGGCGTAGAAGAGTATTTCTCAAACAAAATATACGTAACGAAAAAGGCCTTTTTCGTAACTTTTCATCCTTAAGGGTCCGGCGACAGCGGCTCGCAATTTCGAGGTGCGATTGGCTATTATTTCATTTTATTTCATTTCGGGGAGGTTGTTTGAAAGAATAACTCTAAAGTGACACGCATAAATACTGTTCGAACACAAATAAAACAATAATATAAGGGAAATGTGCTTGAGTCAGAAATCATTTTGGTATTAGGTAAACGTAAGACCAAACATACTAATACCAAAATTATTTCTGATTTGGGCATGTTTCCCTTATATTATTGTATTGTTTGTGTAAAAAAATATTACTTCAAATTTCTTAAAAAAAAAATAACCATAACCTAATGAGAATTCCTTCCCTTGAGTCTTTTTGTCATAGACATGAAATATTACTACCAATTTTCTTCATATAAAAAAAAACCCTAACCTAACTAGTAACTTACCTGAAAAATTAAAGTATTTTTTTTCTTTTCCTAGAAAAAAGGACTCAAGGGGAAGACTTGCCATCTACCCCCACTTGCATCCCCCCTATCCCCAACCCTCAACTCAGGTACAAGGATTGCTATAGCCAACCCGGGCACGTTCCTATTGTGCGTGACCTACGGGGCAATGTTTTGTTTATAGGTGATGGTTACCACTTAACATCAGGTGGGCCATCTGCTTGTTCCATCAACTAGTTGTATAAAAAAAATTAAGTCCTATAGACGCGGCGCGGCGCGTCGCTGCCATCGCAGTACTTAGTAATTAAAATGTATAATAATTTGCTAATTTAGTTCTCGTTTTTGCCTTTAGACTTCATTGGTGGAACGGCCTCTAGGTACCTACAGACAGACTGTCACAAGAGCAACATTTCTCAGCATGCCTGATAGCCCCTATCGGTTTGCAAACAAAACCGCTGGAAAATTAAATAGGTAGGTAGGTACTACAGAAAACCAAAAAAAAACTTGAAGTACTTATTTCCGCCTTTTAAAGCACTAAATAATAGCAATAAGAATAATAAAATTATGTATGGATGGCATAACCACTTGGAATATCGAAGCTACCTACTCATACATTTCACTCGAACTGGATATCCTGACCTCGGCGTGAATCATGCGACCTGCCTGAGTTAGACCACGTATACTGTGCATTATGCCAGTAGTTCATAAACGTAGTAGGTACAGTACAGCTGGACCGAAAAGAGTAGAAAATAATAGAGGCGCCACTTTCTATACATTTTCGACGCTCACTTACATGCAGTCCTGCTCGCACGTATGCGAATCATCCGCATGTCAAATTAGTTCCGTTTCTACTCTTTCTGGTCGGACGTTAGCTACCTTCTTCTAGGGCGTAATTTGACACGCCTTGTCATGTAAGCTGCTTGGTGAATCATCCACAAGGAATCGGTATAATACTCTGACGAGAGATCATCCATTTCGCCATGGGCCAAGCTATACGAGAGTCTAGGCCAAGGAATTTGAATACCTATATTCCTTGGTCTAAGTCTAGGCCATTGGCTCTCAGCCACGCGGACCACCCGCACCGCGGTGGTCTCATTGATTGAAAATAGAAAATCAAATCAGAAAAAATTAATTGCTTCTAATAAAATAATTACAATTAATGCAAGTACATTGAATTTTTTTGAACCTTTTTAATAAACTATTACTACTACTACTACTTAATAGGTAAGAGAGATGGCAGAGGGCCCACTTGATGTTAAGCGGCAACCATCACCTATACCAAAGCATTGCCTCGTAAGTCACGCACGATAGAAACAGCAACGTTGTTTGGCGACAGAAAAAGGCGTGGTGGTCTACTCACCTAGTACGTCCTTGGGAAGTACTAGGTGTACTTCCCAAGGACGAGCCCTTCACAAGGAGTTCTACTAGTCTTGTGTTCTTCTTTTTCTTTCTTCTTTTTATGGCTCCTGTTATAGACAATCTTGCCAATGTCAAGTGATTCAGAGATTATACTCTTTGTAGTTATGTTTCTAGTCACGTCAGTCCAAAGTCGAGTCAGTCAATTGTTTTGAAGAAAATGGTGGCGGTTTCTTCAAAAAATTTGAAACATTTTCAGTCAAATCACGATATGATCACATAATACACTTTCATTTCAAATGCTTACACTTTGTGCTAAGACCACAAGTAATGTTAGTTAAAATACCACCAAAATTACACAGCACAACTCAAAATAACACTAGAAAAACAATTAAAATGAAAATGCTATGTTGCTTCGTAAGATTACAGGAAATGAATAATCAGTCTTGTGTTCATTATGTAGTAAAATTAAACAAGTTCACAGTTGACATAGCTTTCCAGCACCGGCGCGGCGCCGCCAGTCAGTTACATTACACCACAGATCTCATCTGCAACTGCAAGCATTTTTGGCGGCAACAATAACGTGACTGCCATAACGGGTGTCATTTTATACCTCTTCAGCTTTTGAGCCAGATTTTTTACCTTATATACTTTACATAATCACTCGTTATGGAAGATAAGTGTCTATTGTTGCCTAAAATAAGCTAATTAAATTATAACCGTCAAGAGATCAGACTTATACGGTAACTTTAAGAATGTACGAGGTGGTCGATTTGCTCCCCTTTTTGGGATATCTACGTGAATTAATCTCTGTTGCCTTACTTGCCATATGTATCAGAGTTGGTGTTTTGCGTGTTATAAGATAGCAGAGCTATCTTACTTTGGTCACAGATAAAAGAATACTATACTATTCATAACAAATGTACATTTTTTAGGGCATTAGGTTAGTGTCTACTGTCTAGATTCTATAACCTACCTAAATACCTACTACCAACATGGTTTACTTTAAAAAACTAGCGCAAAGTAACGTAAGTACTTAGGTACGACTCTACGATTAGGTTACTTCCACCTACACAATGTAGGTTAGTAAATTGTACTTTTACTAGTTAGGTACCTACGATAAAAGAGGCTAAAAAGCCGCGACAAAAAGAAATAAAAATATTAAATTGCAAAACGTATCGTGAACTTTGATAAAATTAATTGCATTACACCCTGACACAGACAATTTGCGCCTAAAGCTTATCGCCATAAAGGTAAGAAGAGAGGACCGGTCGCGCCTTTTATAGAAGGCTTTTTGGCTTTCGAAAACATTTGCAGATATCGCCCTTCGCTCGCATCGTCCGTCCCTCACTTATAATGATGCACCTACCTACCTAGGTACCTACTTACTTACTTGCCGTGTTTGCCATAGCCTACTTCACGATTTTAGAGTTTTAAACCTGCGAGAATGTAGTACACAATCTATTTTTAAATCATTGTATGTATGTAGAAAAATAAGACATTTCATTGTACAACTATAGTAAAAATGAATATAATATATTATATTATATGGATGGATAGATGTTTGTTACTCTTTCACGCCGGAACGTCTGAACAGATCTGGATAAAACTTGGCAGACAGATAATTATAGTCTGGAATAGCACATAGACTACTTTTTATCCCATGGGAATACTGGGATTTTAATCTGCGCAGGTGAAACCGCGGGGCCAAACTAGTATTTTAAAGTAGGTAGTTTACCAGATACTTTAGGTACCTCGGTTCTAGTTCTAGCTACATACAGCCATGCAGAAGTTTTTTATATTTTATTTGTTGAGCTATGTACGACCTTGTGATTTGATATGAATGAGTTGTAGACCTATCAAAACCATTTTAAAACTACATACCTACACATTTTTTTTATTAGTAATTTTCTTTTGGGACACTTAAAAACTTTACTATGTATATAAACAGTAACATATGTATAATATAACTAAACAGTTGCAAACAGTTGGCAGCACTTCCACGCTCGCTCGCTCAGTCCCAAAGAGTATAACACTAATAACTACCTATTCACTCACTCCACCCACACACACACTCACTCATGTTTTGTTTTCATTTTCTTCAGTTTTTTAGAGTAGGTACAAGAAAAGAAAACTGGGACCGCGTTTGGTGACTTATCACAGAAACCGATAGTCTAATACTTTTATAGCTATAATAGCATGACGTAGTTGTCGTAACAACATTATTATCACTTCAACTCCATTCCAGTTTATTCAATTATTCCAAAATGTTTAGTGAAATTGCACGGAAATGGGTGGTCTCGATTAATATTTTAGTGTGTGCTATTTACCTGGGCCAGAGGTATATGGATGTCCGGTTATCTTCAGAGTCCCTTCTGCAACATATGTTAGTTCTAGAGAAGGAGAATATTGTGGGAGTTGGCAGTCTGCAGCCTAAAGTGGCTCTAGGTTACGGAGGATGTCACGATCTTTTCGTAAACGCCACCGCCCTTTTGGACTTCCGGGCGCTAAAGGGAAAACCGGAACATTTTAATGAAATTACAAGTAAAGACGAAATGTTGCAAAGTTTCACATATTTCTTTCAACATGGTGCTGCTGCTGAGTATGTGTCAACTTTAAAGCAATATTTTTCATTAAATTATTATTTATCTAAAGGTACAATCTAATCACACTGAAAAGTATTCAGAATTTAACTTAAATTTTCTTTAATTTCAGGAGGTTTATGTCGAACTCAGAACTTTACAAAGATCTTATTGAACATGCCTTACAATTAACTGATACAAGATGGGCTATCGGTGGGAATGCTCCTCTTATGGCTAAGCGATTCAATACTGAAGGTTGGAATGTGCTCTTTGCTGCTAAAATGAGCAAGAAACTAAAGGAACTTATTCCATCAGACATTAAAATAGTTGGTGATGAGGCCAATGAGGAGGTAAAGGATGATATTCACATGATACTAGAGTACAAAGCTGATGAAGAGTTTGGAGAGTACAAAGCACCAAGGGCGAACAGGTACATCATCCATAATGACAAGAATAATCCCCTGTTGAGCTCTTTGGAGAAGTTTGGAGAAAGCTTGCCACAGTTCAAACCTAACTTACTAGTCATAAGTGGATTACAAATGATGGATAACTTTCCATTTAAAAGGAATGGAGTTGGTAAGTTTTTATAAAAATGAAGTGTTACAGAAATAAATTATTAGCAAATAGATGTTTATCTTTATTTATTCTTTCAGATCTCAGAGAGGAAAGACTGGACTTAGTCAAAGTGCAAATACTTAACCAACCAGAAAACACATTAGTCCATTTTGAAATGGCCAGTTATGTTGACATAGAGTTACTCCTACACTTGACCAACAAAGTGTTGCCTTATGTTGACTCTATTGGTATGAATGAACAGGAACTGGCAAACTTGCACAGTGTCTTAGAATATGGAGAAGTGAGTATTGTGGCTGATTCTAACCCAAGAGTAGCCATGGCTTTGGATCTCATGCGATTAATATTCACAAAGACAAGACAGCTGAATCAGGAGCATGGTAGTGAAAGGAACTTGACCCGTATACATGTCCACACATTAGCATACCAAGCTATTCTGACAGTGAAAGATTCAAACTGGAAACGAACCAGAGCGGCAACCGCTAAAGCTTCTTTAACTGCTCACAGATATGTTTGTGACAATCCCAAAGTAGAGCTCGACCACTGCAAGCTTCTTCTCGATGGAAGCTTTGCTGTGACACGAAATGAAACTGATAGCAGGAGGGTGTACTTTGACTCTACAGAACCCATTGCTTGTTGGGATGAGCAGGTAAATGAGCAAGATGTGGAGATCTGTGTAGCACCAGTCTTGGTGTGTAAAGAGGCACGTCTGACTGCTGGAGCTGGGGATAATATCTCTGCTGCTGGACTTGTGTTACAAGTAGAGATATGAACAAAGTTTGAAGTGGAATGTTGTAATGATCTTATTTATCAATTTAGTCATTTTACTTTGCCAAGAGCTTTCTTTGTGCACTAATTTTTCAAGTAAAAGCAATAATTTATTTTAGTTTTGACATAATAATATAAGCTTATTAGTTAATTATAATAATGACCAATTATGGTATTCCTATGGAACATTCCTAAATATTTAATCTTTTGAAACTTTTACTTTGTTGCTTGATAATAAAAATGTACTTAGTTAGGTATGACTTGTTTATTGAATCTTACTAATAAAGTAGTAGTAGTTAAATACAAGATGCATTCATGCAATCAGAGACTTACCAGTTACAGAACTGAATACTTACTCAGAATACAAACAGAAGCTATTTAAATTAAAACAAAAAGATTCTTTCTATGCTTATTAAACCAAAAAATATAATACAAGTAGAAGCTTGTGAATGAGATATAAGTAGTTATTTCTGTAAAGCTTTGCACTTAATAAATAATTTATTTAGAACATATCACACCAAAATTTACTGTGCCAGATAAATAAGTGTTAGAGCTATAACTGGGGACTTGTAAATTAAATAAACCCGACTACTAATAACTATACCTACAAGACTAAACCATCAAGTTTGTACAGTATTGAAATAACAAATCAGCAAACACTAAATAAGCCAGACTAATTGTACTAGAGACTAGACCATCAAGCTTGGACAGTACTAAATTAACAAAACAGCAAACAGAAAACAACTTATAATAAATGCTTAAAAGTAGTAGCCCTATCAACTAACGAACATTCCTACAATCTAACCACATAGGTACTTGAGTACTTTAAAAATAGATAAAATACAATAGTTTTAATGTATGTTTCTAATAAATTCAGCCTTAGAATAACCAAATATCTAACAGTTATTCACTCATCACTATCATCAAAACGAATCTTTTTGTTGGGAGGTGTAGCGTTTGTGTTGTTGTGATCAAACAAGCCACCTCTAACAAATCTCTTCGCAACTGGTAGATTGACAGTAGGCCTCTTGTCCCTGTCCTTTACTTGTTGCCACTTTAACATCATTGCTTTAATTCGCTGCAGCTCGCCTTTAATTGGGTGCTTCGTAGGGTCTATGCCTTGGATGCGCAAGTTTACCCAATGTAGCGAATTCAAAGTGAACGCCAGAAGCAAATCCAGTTCAATCCGCGCCGCCAGAGGCAGTTTTTCGTACTGCGCTTTCAATGGCAGTAGTTGATCCAATACTTGCTGGACGCCCATCAAATCTTCCTTCAAATTATCACATTTACTCACAAAGTCACTGTCGTTCGACAAGTCGCCGTACTTCAATTCCCAATCCATTATGGAGCAGGTATCAATAAAATAGAAAATAGTTAGTTTTACTGACTTCTTGGTTTCAATTTAGTATATTTTAATAAATGCTTGAATGAAAACCACGTTTTAGTGATTGATTGAAATGAAAATAATTAATTTCATCAGTTGTGGACTTGTGGCTGACTGACAGAGACGGCCATTTTCTTTCTTATTTTGGCATTGAATTTTGTTTGACAAACGCATGTGTCATGTCAAGAAGTTAGGTCCATTTCACTGATCTAACCATTCCACTTTTGTTCTGTTTTTTGGTAGGTATCTTAGAGCATTTATAATGGAGATGTTAACGCAAGGCGTACCCCTCTGCCGGCCATAAGACGCGATTTGGCCATGCACGTTATATAAAACTACTTCACTCATCACCGCGGCCATTAGTTGTCGTTTCGTGTCGCGAAGTAGTGCTCAGTAAAAATGGTGAATTGTGCGGTATTTCGGTGTAAAAGGAGATCAGAGACATCAAACTTTAGGGAACACGGTATTTCCTATAACAAGTAAGTGATATTTTAGTCAATTGGTTTTGTAATTACGTTTAATGGAATACCAGTTACGACAGTTTTAATACGACGCCATCGTCTTGGTAGGAGGTGTCGGTGAATTTATATTCCTTGGTAGAAGGCGTAGTGTGGGGACTAGTTGAGCGAAATCGATTGAATGAATGATGGAATGAACGTAAAATTAGAATAAAATGCGATGTGTTTTTTGTACCCATATTTAACCGATTTAAAAAAGGAGGTTCAGTATTGGACTCTACAAAAACTGTCTCTGTCATTCTGCCTTCAATACGTCGCTTTATGGAGCTCCCTTAAAATATTAGTTGTGCTGTGTCGTTGGTTTATTGCTATTTTCTTTGTACTTTATGAACGCAGAATCGTATAAACGTGATTTTTGTATAGCTGTAGTATGTTAGCTGGAGAGGGACATGGGCTACTTTTTTATCGTCGCCACAATTTTTCATCACCTTTCCCCGTCATACCAATCATCATCATCAGCCTATGTAAGTCCACTGCTGGACACATCATACCAATAAAGAAACAAAATATTTATCTAAAAATGCATTCATGAAAGACTACTTACTTGAAAGATTACTTACTACTTGCGAAAATAGAATATAGCTTAAAGTTACTCAACAACAGTGTAGCTTTTCTATTTGTAAAATAATTTTTAAAATCGTTTCAGTAGTTTTAGAGATTACGCTCTACAAACTCTTAATAAAATATTTTTTACAAAAAAAAACCGACTCCAAAACTGCTATCCAATTTGTTATGAAAAATACACTAAAAAGTTAAAAATAATTGCATTATGGATTTATATTTCAATCTACTTACAAATAGGTATCCATTTTTTCAACAAATCTTATAATTTTATTATTATGACATTATACAATTACTGATATTTTTGGAGTCGGTGCCAGCACTCTATTTACTTAGTAATACCTACTAGGCTAGACAGGTACACGTTTGTTAATCTTGGCTAAAAAAAGGAAAAGTATATGATTTTGAACCACCCTGATTTCATTCATATGAAATCATTCATTTTGTCGGTCTTTTTACAACCCATCACTAGTTTTTTGTGTTAGTGTGTAACTAAACAAAAGTGTAACAACAGTAATTCTTTAGTTGTGTTATTGTTTTTGTGTTGGTGTACAGCTTTTACTTGCGTGTGCGTTTATAGGGACGCTTAATTTTTCTGCATTAGTATGCGTGATTATGTAAATGTGTTGTGTACCGTACTACCTCGCCTCCCGCGAAAACCGGCAGAAAGATTTTAGTACTAAAAGTAGCGCTTGGCAACTCCCGTTATAAATGCTCTAAGGTAGGTATAGATATATATATATATATGTAGGTATAAACTGTTTTGACGACCTCTGTGGCGCAGCGGGCGAGAGCCTGCCTGCGACGCAAGAGGTTGCGGGTTCGATTCCCGCCTTGGAACAAATTTGTGTACGATCTGCAGAAATTTGTTCCGATGGTCTGGGTGTTTTCTATGTATAATAAAAAAATATCTATCTATGTAAGCATATAATGTATTAAATATATCAGTTATCTAGTACCCATAACACAAGCTTTGAATAGCTTACTTTGGGGCTAGATAGTGCTGTGTGGATTGTCCAGCATTATTTATTTATTTATTTAAACATAATAACTGTCATGCCTAAAAATAATGAAACCAAAGGCGTTTCGCATTTGTCAGGCCACGGACGGAACATAGTTAGAGATCTTTATATTATCAATCATACAGTGATCATACATTTAAGCGCCTGCCATCTAGCGGTAAGTAGTTCAGTGATGTTTTACTTTATTTTTTTGTCTAAGGCTCGTCTGTACAGAGGTGGTACAGAGCAAGGAATTTGAATACAACTACATATATTCCTTGGTCCATACATAGCTCAAAGAGTATACAAAAACTACGTAAATAGCTAAGGAGAGCTAAGGTTATGCAATAGTAACCATACCAAGTTTAAGAAAATGGTAACGGTTGGTTTCTTCAAAACCATACGCGGCACGTAAGTCCAAGCGTAAGTCGACCGCTGACCGTTAATGCGCAGAAGTCGAAAATAAGGTATCCCTCGGCATACCTACGCGCGCGCTCATTGGCCCATACATAGTATGCGCAGTATCCCCTCCGAGGAATTTGAATAGACATCGAATTCCTTGATCCCCTCCACCACGTTTCGTTCACCCACCGGTCAACTTATATGCCGCGTATTTTAAATAATGTACTCTTTGTTCAAAACATTGAAATCTATGTTCTCGAGAACAAAAATATCTAAATTCCTTTGATTCCTTGGGATTTTCACGATTTTTACGTCACGCAAAAAGAACGCCGGAAGGAGGTGGTGATGGCGCGAGTATTTTGTATGCTCAAATAACTGCCCTACGAGGTTAATGGCGCAAATAAAATACATCCCAAGGATTATAGCTAAAACCAAGGGATAAAACTAAATGTACTAGTATTCAAATTCCTTGATACATCCTCTCCACTGTTTTCCAGCGTAGTTTTTGGTTGAGCGTTTGATTACCTACGTAGATCCTCCTCTTCCACTATGTTACATCATAAGGTTACTACAATAAAAAGTATTGGTGTTTTATTAATTTTATTTCTAAGAGGAAATACATCAGGGACTCTAATCCTTTGTAATCTGTTAGCATTAAATGTACTTAGACATTATTCTACATTGGTAGGCATTATAACTTGTTCAATAAATTTTTGGGGATTATAAGGTCATATTAAAATTATTTATAAAGTTACTAGTCATCCAAGTACTCAAATGGTTCTGGGGGTTCGGGTTCTTTTTCTTCTTCTGTTTTCGGGCCGAAGGCTGCTACAGGCTCTACAAGGACCTGTTCAACATCGCCAGAATGGTTCAGCATGACAATGCCACCAATAGTTATTTCTTTCAATGGATTAAACCCTGATCCTTCAACGACGGTAATGTTCTTGAGCTGCTGTCTCATAACCCTGGCGGGATTGCTCAGTATTTCGAAGGTAGGCTCTGGTTCCTTCTTCTCCTTGGTTTCTTTTTCCTCACCCTCTTTTTCATCTTTCTTTCCATCCTTGGATGTCGCTGCTTCCTTATCTTTATCATACTTTCCATGGAAGGTGATATTCAAGTTAGGTGTTTTAGAAGGTTTCTTTTCTTCTTCATCAACATCCATTTTCGAAGTCGTTGAGGATGTAATGCTGCTGCTAGCAGATCCGTCAGTTCCATGTGCCTTCCTGCGAGCTTTAGCCGCGGCGATGGAGAGTACAGCAGTGGTGACACGCTCCCTTTCCTCGCGTTTCTTTTCCTCCAAAGGAGCGGGATACGCATAAAGAGAAGGCTTAGAGTTAGACTTAATGTCTAGCTGGGGCATCTTCAGGTCGCTATTCAGAGCGATCAGGCAGGTAGGCGTAAAGGCCAGTGACAGGCAGTGCGCCAGAGGGAACCAGTACCAATACTGAGTAAACACCAGCATGCCGACAACGGCAAGCATGTTCATGTGTCCTGTTCGGTTCTGTAGAGAAACCGTCACGTTGCGACCGCCAGCATCAATTATTCCTTGAGCCATTATAGCGCCAAACTTCGCCATAACATCTTCATGTTTGTTTGAGATCACCTGAGAGTAAAGTTGTCGGAAGTACGTGACCTTGGGGCAAAGTGCTTCTGTCTGTTGGATGAGAATCATGGCGGATGCAATCAACGCTCCTTGCCGCACGAAGTTGACTGGATCGAATTTAACCATCGGTTCTAGCAGGCCAATGGCCTCGCGGTTTCCGGTTCCAGCGCACGCGATACCTAGAGCCATGGCCGCACCATATCTCACATGAGGATTGTAGGATTCTGCCAGTAGAGATACCACTGAAGGGCATTGTTCTGGTGTTCTGAATAGAAGAAATCCAAGAGCGGTGACAGCCGCGCGACGAACGTCATCGTTGACGTCAGAAACCGCGACGTGTAGCAGGGTTCTGATGGAGTCATTATTTCCAGTGCCGCAGTACGCAGTAGCGATGGTGTAGCACCCAGCGCGTCGCAGTAGTGGATCCTTGTCTCTCAATAGTTGCTGCACGAGGGCATCGGCCTCTTCCAGCCGACCATACATGGTGAATGAGATACCAACTGCTAATCCTCGCAAGATCTTCTCATGCTGGGTTTCTTGGGCATACGCCACCATGTCTTCAATCGCGGCAGCATGCTTTGATCCGAGCATGACCATTCCCATTGCGATTCCGGCAGCTTCACCAGTAACAGCATCATCTTGATACAAGTTGAATTTAAGCTGTTCATAAACATCTTGTCTATGGGTACCCATTGCAGCTAATCCCAGACCAAGACATCCTCCATGGCGCACCATTTCATTCTGAGCATCTTTTAGTTGAGTTAAAAGATAGTCAATGATATTAGCGCCATGGTTGGCATGGATCAGGCCGAGTGCATAGAGACCACCACCTTCCGAATATCCTGAAGATGGTCCTGCTTCTTTAGGCAAATAAGATTGCATGAGAGCTAAGGATTCACCCTCGTGACCTCTGTGAATGACTCCAAGAGAAGCTGTTACTGTCAGTTTAGCCCAGTTGGTGGCACGAGCTAGCCACTCCAGATTATCTCTCAAGAACTGATCACTGGTGGTCCCTGCATGCATAAATGCATTAGCTATGACTGTGGCTGTATGACAGATTGAAACTCTGATAGCATCTTTGGTGTTTTTAAGAATAAGCATATCAGCATGATTCGATCTGATCAAGAACTGGAGCTGCAATCCTATAGAAACATCTCCACCTAGAATAGATATTAGTTTTTCCACCCTCTTTTGGTGTTCTTTTTCTTCATCGTTCAAGCTGTCAATATCTCTCTCAGTTTTTGCTTCTTCACTTGTGGCTGGTGGTTGATCAACCTCCATGCCAGAAGCTTCAGGGAAAGGACCACCCTGAGGTTGGGGCTTTCCTCCAAGGGCAGAAGGAATAGGGGCTGTACTTCTGAGTGCTTGTAAAACTCTTCCTAAGAACTGCTGTGTAGCTGAATCATACAAATCAAAACCAATTTGATATGCCATGAGAACTGACTCTTGTGGTCCATGTGTAAGTTTATCAAGGATTTCGGCAACTGAGAGGGGGTCTTCAAGGAAGATCAGGCACTGACACATGTTGACATAGTCTGGGATGTTCAGGTTCCTATAGAGACCTACCAGGGATCTCAGGACAGTGCTGCGGAAGCCCTTGTTTTGAAGTAGGCTCATTGCAACAGTGAAGGCATAGATAAGCAGCCCTGAAACAAAGAAATACCTATGTTATTTAATCACAAAACTATGCTGTTTCTGCAGTAAAAGGGTGCATGATTTTAATAAAAAAAAATGTTACTTATTTGTGGTTTTTAACTCGACTTTTATTTTGGTACTTACTGGTATTTAAATTTTTTACATAACGAAATTTATTAAAACCAAGGTTGGTAATGGTTTACATCCAAGTTACAGGAAAAAAAGAAGTTTTGCTTGATCTCAGTGTAATGCTGAACTATATAAACAAATGCTGTTTTATTAAATAAATATAAACAAATATTGGTGGACATTCCACATAGCACTATATCACCCCAAACTACAAGCACTTCCCATATCACAAGCATTTGCTTGTGATATGGGAACGGGATAGCTGATTTACTACTTAAATACTTTTTTCTTTGTAAATACATACTTATCATTACAAAATACTAGATGATAACATCATGAATTTTCAATAACTTTAATAATGTTTGTAATGTAGTAGTAATGTTTTATTTCTCTGTAATCTTGTAACTAATATTCACTTTCAATACCTCAATAAAAAGCTGAAAAAATGGACATGTTTTTAAAATAATCTGCACGCCAAATGTATTAGCATATTTTTTTTAATCGTCATTCTTTTGGATCTAGTTAAAAAATACATTGAAAATTCATGATGTTTCCGTCTAGTATTTCGTAATGGTGACTACATATATACATAAGTTTTTGTGTTGTTGAAGAACGCATGTTATGTCTTCTTAATAAAACATAAATAAAAATTTGATTATAACAAATAGTTTTTTTTAAATATTCTTTTAACCCCCTAACCTCTATTAGTTGATAAAAAACTTCAATATTTTTTTTCTCAGAAATGGTTCACTTTCGCACTAGAACATTATGGTCTAATTCAACAGAAATAACCTCCTCCACAACCTCCTAGCAGGAATAGGTCGAATAACCAGTAACCCTGTATAACACCCAGACATAGAACAAACATCTATGTTCATCACACAAAATGTTTGTTACGCTACTAGCTAGCTACTACCGACTGAGCTGTGAAGGCTGTCTGTTTTGTAAAGGTATTATTATTATTGTTACAATGACAAAGCACTTACCAGCTATATCATCAGATTTCATTATAGATTCCTCAAAGATGTCCATTCGACGGGTCTCCAGCGCCAAGCCCAAAGCTTGTCTGTACTGGCCGTCGTCCAAGCATCTCTGAAACATCCGGTTCACGATAGCCTCCAAACGAGGGTCGATGGCCTCTGCAGAGCAGTCCACGAACAGAGCCTTCCTCTTCTGTGTATAGAAATCGATAGCTTTCGCAATCGTGGTATCGACATACTCATTCCTGGCGTTCACGTCAAATAAGTCGCCAGCTCCGAGAGCGTACGTCAATGAATCTTCAAACGCTCCCAGGTGGTAGTACACCTTACTAGCAACTAAAGCAGCCAACTGGTGTTGTGAAAATATCTTATCTTCGTGCAGTATCTCAATCTTTTCGATAGACTCTGATATTTCGGGCCAGAATTCGTTGACTATGTTGTCCAACCTCTTCAACGCAAACTCCTTCACTTCGGATATTGGCTCGTCCAGCAGGGATATTATCCCCGCGGCTGATGTGATATTCATCTTGATTATCTTTTTACTGTTCTTGAGTTTTTAATAAATCTCTTTCTTTCTCTGTAATGGAAATTATTTTGTTGAACGAAACGATTACACACAAAAATATACGCACAGCAGCAGCACAGACGAAAATGAGATGAATTGACACTTTTCTGTATACCATAGACAACAAAAAATCTTTTGTCATGGTGTTTCTTGCGTATTTATTGTATACTCTGATGGTGTTTTTTTTTGTTTTGCTGGATACGTATGTACATCTTCGAGAAGATGTACATACATGTACTTTTTTTGCACTAAATGAGGAATATCTTTTGATGATGTGATTATTTTTAGTAGATCTCAAGGGATATCTACCGTGCCTGAGAATCAGTCGTGAAGCTGTTTCAGTTTTTCAGTTAATATAGATATTCGCAATGAGTATACATCAAAGACCTTATACCTATAACTAGACTGTGCGCCAAGGCGCAAGAACCGGTCCGCGTGAGAGGGCTCCTGGTGGGAGTGTGTCCCTTTCTAATGAGGTGACCATGAATAACCAAACAGAACACGGGACAAATTGCTTGTACGATTGCGTATCCTAACATATTGATGACCTGACTATTTACGCTACCATATTTATACAGGGTTACAGGAAAAATCGTGCTAGATCCGTGAAGGGCGTGGAGTACCCATCATTTCTGACTTATTTCACTATGAAACACCCTACCCTAAACTTAACCCTTTTCGAGATATTCGACTTTTAATTTTTTTATTGAAAATTGCCGATTTTTAGGTTACTAAATTTATTTTTGTTTATTTTGTGTATCTTATTATTATTATTATTGCATTTTTACATGTGTAATAAGATGCTTTAGGACGTCTATCATTAAAATAGTGCATAAGTTAATTGAATAGACCGTAGTAGACAAGTGAAAGTTAAGAAATAAAAAAAATATTAGAAAGTTTATTTTTCTCTAAGGGATTACTAAAAAAAATATTATGGCAATTGTTCGGCAGATGTTTTTTAAAATATCTACGTTTCATCAGCTATCTAACGAGGTATAATAATCTAGGGTTTTATTCAAATGCATTGAAAAAAATTTAGTTTTATAGGCGACAGTGGAGAAGAAAATTTATACCTAGCCCTAAAAAGTAAAATAAAATAATAGGTAAGCATGAAATGTCATTTATTAAAGATTTTCACACAACTTTTTCTTATTCTACAGTTCATGTTCAACATGGCCGCCTCTATTTCTGATACATTGTCGCATCCTTCTACGGAGACCAGTCTTTACTACTCCAGTGGTTAACGTGGTCCTCATTTTATTGGCTGCATCCACAATCCTTTCTCGTAAGTCTTCCACAGACGAAACTGGATTCGGCTCGCTGTACACAAGACTTTTCATGCACCCCCACACGTGAAAATCCATGGGCGTTAGGTCCGGACTTCTTGCTGGCCATGGCAACGGTCCACCTCGTCCTATCCATTTGTTTGGATAATTTGTGTCCAGCCAGTCTCTGACACTTCTCCTGAAATGGGCAGGGCAGCCATCGTGTTGGAACCACATGTCCCTGATCAGGTTGAGTGGCAGATCATCCAGCAAATCACTTAAGTCTGCTCTCAGGAAATTTTCGTAGCTTTCCCCATTTAGATTATCCGGGAGAAAGTAAGGTCCAATCAAATGATTGGAGATAATGCCCATCCACACATTCACGCTGAATCTTCGTTGGGACCCCTTCACTCTTTTCTTATTGGGATTCCTTAGCTCTTTTGGGGCCCAGTAATGGGCGTTGTGATAGTTAGTTATGCCATCTTTATCAAATTTGGACTCATCCGTCCACAAGATATTTCTTAGAAAATCTGGGTCTTCTACGTCAGCATTTAGCATAAATCTGCAAAAGTCCAATCTTCTCGCGGGGTCTCCTTCTTCAATAACGTGTACCGGCGTGTAATGGTACGGGTATAGGCCAGCAGTATGCACTGTAAACCACACTCTCCATTGCGAAAGTCCCAGATCACGGGCAACAATATTAGTGGAAGTAGTCGGATCCGCTCGAAAGCGTTGCACTATCTCATTGTCCTGTTCTTCGTCATCAATTCGTGGTCTTCCCATGTCTGTATTTCGTCTCAAAACAGAGCCAGTTTCTCGAAGTCTTCGATAGACTCTGTCAAAAACGGCCACATCCGGCACTCGACGACCGGGGTAGCGAGTTATGTATTCGTTGCGAGCTTGCGCAGACACACAATCGCAGTATCCGTAACAAATAAGCATATCAGCATATTCCTCAGGTGTGTAGGACGTCATCTTCAACACTTCCGTATCACAGGTACAAATCAGAGTCCGGTTAGCAAGCACAGTAGTCACAAATCAGAAGAAATAGTCCAGAATCACAGCCAAGTCGAGAAAAAGAGCAAAACGATATCACATCTACTATGTACGAAGCACAAAAGCAGACTGACAACCAAAACTGTTGTACCCCCTGTTGTATCCCAGCCCTAACCGGTCTCTACACATTTTTTCTTTCATTCGCACTTACATAAATCATCACTTGTCTCGCTCGCACGGTGCGTCTTAACTTGAAGGACAATAGGCGCGGGACCGTTAAAACTGCTACCTGGAGCGTCCCAACTACTTTTTTTCCACGAAATGTAATACAAACCCTAGATTGTTATACCTCGTTAGATAGCTGATGAAACGTAGATATTTTAAAAAACATCTGCCGAACCATTGCCATAATATTTTTTTTAGATATCCCTTAGAGAAAAATAAACTTTCTAATATTTTTTTTTATTTCTTAACTTTCACTTGTCTACTACGGTCTATTCAATTAACTTATGCACTATTTTAATGATAGACGTCCTAAAGCATCTTATTACACATGTAAAAATGCAATAATAATAATAATAAGATACACAAAATAAACAAAAATAAATTTAGTAGCCTAAAAATCGGCAATTTTCAATAAAAAAATTAAAAGTCGAATATCTCGAAAAGGGTTAAGTTTAGGGTAGGGTGTTTCATAGTGAAATAAGTCAGAAATGATGGGTACTCCACGCCCTTCACGGATCTAGCACGATTTTTCCTGTAACCCTGTATAAGTAAAAAAAATTACCAAAAGATCTCTTGTGTATATTTTTTTGGAATCAACATCACTTTCCCTACACGTGGGTTAAGGGTCGGAAATACTTTTTTCTTTCCTTTATAATAGGTAAGTATCATCATTCTGACCTACCGTTAATTTGGCAAAAACCTAACAACATTCGCTCCTTACAGACGTAGTTAAAAAAAAGCTAGGTTTGTCAAATGTGAGATATCACCATAATAGCATATTTATTATTATTAAACCAGTAAAATAGAGGAGGTCAAAATATAAACCTGATGCAATATTCTGGAATTAATTTTTATTGAATTTGTTTTATACATTGCTGGACAATACTGTTTTACGCAATTTTTGTTTTAATGTAGCCTTATCTACTACATACTTGAGGGTTAGACTTCCCTTAGCTTCTAAGTCTTAAATTTAAGAATTTTTTCAACCAACACACTTTCAGGCGTTGTTGTAACACTTTCACATCTCGACGTAATTTCTTTTTACGTGGCGTGTCAGTAGTTGCAGCGGATTCTGTTTGTGTACAAACACTTTCCGTAATGGTAATCTCCTTTATGGCACTTTCTTGCAGTTTTGCCTTTTTTGGTGCTGGTCCTCTACCTCTTCTATAGGTACCTACAGATATTGCGTAGAACATGCACTGTTTTTTTGTAGGGCATGACCTGTAAAGATATTTGAATATAATGGGACACGGAAGGTAGGTAGACAAGAGTAGACTGGAGCAGAGTAGTGCAGATGAGAGGTTCTATTTATTTATTTAAACGTATGCCAGAATATAAATAATAGGCGAAACAAAATTTAAACAAGTACTGATCTTTACTAGTACACCTACTTAACTTTAAATTAAATATTACCTTAAAAATTCAAACAAACCAAAACTAAAAATTCAATTTACCACGTCGGCTCAGTAAAACTATGTGTAAAAGGCATCGCAAAATTTGAATTTTCAAGTTTATTGTTAATGCGCGGACACACTCGGATGATTTATTCTTACCTTAGGAAATATTGACGGGATAGCATCAGGTTTCAGCATTTTACTAGTATATCCAGGAATAAAGTCGTCACATTGAAAATGCGCACTGCAAACAACAGACGACTGAGTTTTTTCCAGGTACTTTATTTTCCAACTACAATTTCTAGTTTTCGTTCTTTGGAAATCTACAATACAAGAATTACTTATTAACAACAAACGTCATCGTCTCAAACTCAAAGAACGCGTTAAGAAACACTTTTTTTCACCGAAATCTCCAATTTATGACAGTCGAGTTGAGTCGAGACGTATCAACCTACCTACTACTAGGTACGAGATTGTAAAAAAAACTTTGATCAACAAAACTCATGGTTACCCTTGAACATAATTGTTGTTTTTACTTACCCATGGAAAGAAAAGCGGCTACCGGGATAAGACTCATTTTTGCACCCCGTCACACAACAAGAATTCACCATTTTTCATTAAAATTAACAGGTTTTATGAAAATTTACACTATCACAAATCGAAGCACGAGAATCATCCAAACAACCACATGAGCAAACCGCCATCTGCATTTGGTATTACCAGCCCCAAACATTTAATTACTACTCTTACATACTCAGTGTTATTGGATAATTTATGAAATACAACGAATTGATGATTATTTATACGTACTTTATGAACTAGAAATATTTAATAAAGTTTCAAAGATTATAAACGTTCGTTTTGGTAATTCATAAAAAAGCAAAACGTATGTACTTTATTGTACCATTTCTACCAAACCGGTAGGTTAGTTGAGCTGGCAAGACGTCAGACAAGGACACACTCCCAGCAGGAGCCCTCTCACGAGGACCGTTTTTAGCTCGCTACCGCTTTTAAGGAAATAGCTACCCTATACGTAAGATGATAAATCTCATTTTAGCTAATCAAAATTTTTTTGTGCACAGTCTAGTTATAGGTATAAGGTCTTTGGTATACATAGTATGCATACTCATTGCATCCAATCAAGGTATGCATGTAATATATACATACCTCTTTGATATCTTGATTGTTTGATACATACAGGGTTGGCTAAAATCGTGGATCAAATGAAACAGGGTGATTATTTGTAATGAAAAATACCTGCGGCAGAGCTCTCATTTAATCTGAGAAGTTACAACTATTTTAGTGTTTTTGAAGAAAATACCAGAAATTTGTAATTGCTTTGAGTAAAATGAGAACTTAGTTTACAACAATGAATGGTGTTTAGTTGCTTCTAGGGAATGTATCAATACTGCAAAAGTGCTTTTATGATAGTGGGTACCATGATTGATGAGTATTGGCACTTTTTCCAATTGCTTGCTTCTCATCAAACGAAACAGGTCGTTTGATCCACGAATTATTGCCCACCAAAAAAAATGTGAGGTCAGTGATATTTAGCATCCACTAGTCTGTGGGTACAGTTGCCGCGACCGCTAAGGGTTAAGTACATTTGAAACCACAGTCATTTTTAGGGTTAGCATACGTTCGGAGACTAGCACCGAGTCGAGATTTTAGTGTAAATCTATTATGATGTGGTGTTGAAAAGTTAAATAATTCAACAACACCTCTATATCTATTGGTATAACTAACCAGTTACTAGTTAGTTTATTACGCCTACTGATACATAAACCAGTGGCAGGCAAAGCCTGTACAAAAGAGTGTACAAAAGAGCCTGTGTGTACAAAAGAGAAAAAAGTTGAAACATTTTGGCAAAGAGTATACAATAAATACGTAAGACATTTTGGATCCAAACCAAAACATGAGCTGAGTTGTCATGTCGCTGTCAAACTCGCATACGCACACGCACGCGCTGTAGTGTAGGTACACAACAAGTCAAGTCAACCAAACCAACCACCCTGACGCAACAAGGAACAATAAAAATGTTCTATGGTTTGTATGGCAAATAATGGCGGCTGTTCATTGGTTTCATTCAATCAGTAGGCTCTCGTTCTTTCACAACTCACTCTCTTCTTCGTCTGCCTTGTTTGCTTGTAGCTTCCACTCGTATTTTGTTTGTTTTTGTAAATTTCTAGCAGATTTATCAATAATTTCGTCCATAAATGTGAAACGTTATTATGTGTGATCGTTATTGTTCAGTGAACGTAATATTAAACGGCAGCGATGCCACGAAAAAACTATTATAACGTGCGAAATTATAAAGATCAGACGAGCAGTAAAATTTTAGAAAAAGGAAGTCTAGTTTCTATGGATGATGCTCGGTAAGCATTGAATTAGATATTTTAGTAGATACAAGCAAGGAACAAACAACATGCATCGCCTTGAGAAGTGATTTTAGAGATTTACTGAAGGTAAATATTGAATATTTGTGTAATAGTGAGGTACCTAAGGTAATTATCGATAAGTGTGTGTCAGACATTTCTTTTTAGGCTAAATATCTCATTATACGTGCACATGAGGCTACATACACAGTCTTACATCATGGGCATTCCGCGGTGGCTAAAAGTAATCACGTATTTCTTTTTTTTTATTAAATTTGTCCATACTAAATTCACAAATTCATGATTATCGGGTTAAATTATTATATATCTGTTGCAGATACTACCAAAGTGAAAAATCCATGCTAAAGATGAAAAGATTAGTACCTACTTCCGATATTAGTTGAACCCTTGGTCACATACCTACTATGGTAACAGTTATGGGTTTGATGACATGCCTTATAAGAACTGCGACACTGTGAAAGTAAATTTATTTTTCTATTTTGCCCGCATATTTATTATTATTATTAGGTACTTACTTATTTAGAAAAAAAACCATGCTAAAAATGACAATAACTGGGAGTTGCAAAGAGCATATTATAAGTTTGTACTGTTAAAATATAGTACAAGTAATAATGTCTTTTGAACTTATGCTCTAAGTACATAGTTCTTAAAAAAACGACTAAAAATTAATAAAAATACTTTTTTACAGAATATAATTATCAAGCCCACCGACATTGTCCGTCCTGCTAATACTAAACTTGTAATAAATGAATAATACCCATTCATTTTATGAATTTGTTTTTTCATTGTACAAAAATTATATGTAATAATGCAAAAAGCTTGTGATTTCATATCAGATCCATATTTAAGTCAAACCTAGGACTTCAGGATCTATGTTGTACTTAAACGTGAATTCAGTCAATAAATGGATTACAAAAAGAAGCTCGTTTTCGATCTCGCATATGAAATGAAAAAATGAAAAATGAAAAATATTTTATTTCTGTAACCATTATAAGTAAAAAATTTTACAGTGTTGAGGCCCTCTTATAAGTATGTAATACTTGTGTTAGGGAGCCTCGCTCTTCCATATCCATATGGTTACAAATAAAATTGTAAAAATGTTACCCACTTGTTTACATTCTGTACCTACTATGTTTAAATTTTACATTTCTAAGTGTTTGCAAACCTAGATAGAAAATAATTTAAAAGTATGCTATCGTTTATCGGGTTCCTAAAATAGATATGTAGTGACTATTTATAAAAACAAAAAATTATAGTTTATTATTATAAGGTGAGTAAATTAACTGTGCGTATTGTCACTAGATAGGGTAATGTCGATAATGTAATATTATGTGAGGTTATTGTGTAAATGTAGTAGTTATGTATGTGTATAAATATAGTAGATAGGTGTAGATGTGTTTAGATTATTGCAAGGGTTTTAAATTTGTAAAGTATAGTTTATTAGTAGACAAAGTACATAGGTTAGTTTAAATAGCTTTTAGTTAATAACGATCTTAGGTTATATAAATTAGGAGCGCTTCAATCTCCTCATATGGTTTTATTAGTAACCATCCAGTTAAAGTAGTTTTACATTCATAGTAAAGTTTAGGGTAGATATCCAAAACTTTGTTAATAGAATTGTAAAGGTGTGCTGATTGATTAGCGTATTGTTTCATAGCAAATGAAGTTTTAGAGGCATAGATTTTAACAGCTTTATCTTTCCTTCTTCGAGTCAATGTTTTAGGGTCAAAAATATTAGCATATTTTATCGATATCAATATAAAAGCGAGGGCCATCGCGCAACACTATTTACGCTGATAGGTTGGTAAAACTTGTTGTTTGACGTACATATTCGTTCTGTTGGTATTGAAGAGCCATGTAAATGGATCCCATTGGCTCTGTACTAAGTCTCGCCACCTCTCGTAGTTTACATCCTCTTTGGCCAACACACACAACACACGTCCACCACACACACATTCCTTCTGCGCAGCAAAGCAAACATCTGTTGGCGATTTATTTGAAAAAGCAATTTACCTCTTAATTTTACACAATGTTAGACCTTTTCAGCATCTTCAGTAAAGGAGGTATAGTTCTATGGTGCTTCCAGAGTACGGGTGAGATGTTCTCACCCTCCGTAAATACTCTGATTCGTAGTGTTATTTTGCAAGTGAGTACCTATTTCATCGTATTGGAAGCCTGAGTGTGACTTGATTAATTTAATTTGTGCGTCAGACAAGTGGAAATCCCCCGTGTCATAAGTATTCAACCATACTTAAATATTTTCCCTAGAAACTGTTTCGATGTCCTTTCATAGATTGCTCAAGGTGATACTCTAAAAGGGGCCTGTTTTCTGTTTCAGGAGCGTACAGGGAACAACACTCATAATCATAACGCGTTGACGTTGCAATACAAGCTGGACAATGAGTTTGAGCTGGTATTTGTGGTTGCATACCAGCGTATACTACAGTTATCATATATTGATAAGTTCCTTAACGATGTACACTTGGAGTTTAGGGATAAGTACAAGAATGAGCTCACAGGAGGCAATCAAATGGTGGATTTTGATTTCATGAAGACATTCAATCGTGTTCTGAGGGATGCCGAAGAATGGGGTTAGTTTTTTTTATATTAAATAAAACTAATGAAATTCATGAAACTACATGACAATTGACGACGAATGACGACCTCTGTGGTGCAGCGGGCGAGAGTCCGCCTGCGACGCAAGAGGTTGCGGGTTCGATTCCCGCCTCCGAACAAATTTGTGTACGATCTGCAGAAATTTGTTCCATAGGTCTGGGTGTTTTCTATATATATAATAAAATATATCTATCTATGTATGTATATAATGTATTAAATATATCTTTCATCAAGCACCCATAACACAAGCTTTGAGTAGCTTACTTTGGGGCTAGATGGTGCTGTGTGGATTGTCCAGCATTATTTATTTATTTAATCTGATTTCCTCATCTTGATTGAAATATGTTTTACTATTCCTACATTTGTGTAATAACAAATTATGTAAACCATGCATTTTATTACATAATGCGGTTTCAAAAGTAATTATCTACTTTAATTACAGGCAAGTTACAAGCTAAGATTCCAAAAAGAATGAAAACATTTGAAGACTCCCTTAAGTCAAAAAAGACTGTATCATCTATGATTGAGCGTAAGGGAGAGGAGAAAGGAAAGAAGTCAGGTGAGTAAAACTTTCTGAAAACAAGGTGTATTAACTTGTATAATCATTGGTCATGGATTTAAGTTCCGTTGCTTATGGGCTCAAACTTAATCCCTTTATTTTTTACCAGCTTACACACATGGTTCTTCTGTGGACTACTTATTAGCTTTAACAATTTTTGTAGAAGATAGTAATTACTAATACTAATTATTAATAATAAATAAATTTAGCAGTATACAATTTAGTACTTTAACACACCCTACAGCAGGATGCTCGACGACCTCTGTGGCGCAGCGGGCGAGAGCCTGCCTGCGACGCAAGAGGTTGCGGGTTCGATTCCCGCCTTGGAACAAATTTGTGTACGATCTGCAGAAATTTGTTCCGATGGTCTGGGTGTTTTCTATGTATAATAAAAAATATCTATCTATGTAAGTATATAATGTATTAAATATATCAGTTATCTAGTACCCATAACACAAGCTTTGAATAGCTTACTTTGGGGCTAGATAGTGCTGTGTGGATTGTCCAGCATTATTATTATTATTATTATATTATTATCTTATTCCCCAACAAATTAAGCACTTTGCACTCACTTGAAGGGTATAAAATATCAGCATGCAGAGAGAGCAATATTGCAATGCATTTAACATCAGATGGGCCATCTCCTTGTTTCATCAGCAAGTAGTAAAACAATCAATGTCTGCAGGGTCTGCACGGTGTATGTCTTGAGCATGATAAGAATGCTATTTTTTTCAGTGAAAATAGTAGAAAACAAGAGCTTGACCAACGGCTCAGTGGAAGAGGCCCCGGAGGTGGAGGACGATGTGATCGCTGCGAACCGCGCTCGCCTCGCGCAGAAACTGTCTTCTAAGACCAAGAAGGAACCCAAGTAAGTGGAACTTGTATGCTTAAAAGATTTAAGAAGCCTGCTGAACCAATAGCCTGCTTCTGCCGCCATGCAGCGTTGCTGTTTGGTTTGAAGTGAGTGGTTAAGGCGTTGACAACACCTAATGTACCTCTCGCTCGCACGATTCCACATTTTTAAAGATATAAAATCACTAATCCCAATTTTGAAAAATCGCAAACAACCATTTTGTGTGCAATCACATTGCACACAGTTTGGTAAAATTTCATTTTGATTGATGCATGTTTTCCTACTCAAAAGTTTGCTTGAGTACGAAAACTAAAAAAAGCAAACTTTTAAGTAGGAAAACTTGTATCGATCAGAATGATTTTTTTACTAAAATGTGTGCGCAAGGTGATTGCACACAAAATGGTTGTTTGCGATTTTCGGAAAATGGGTTTAATGATTTTATATCTTTCAACATGTCAAAACGTGCGAGCGATAGTCACATTAGCTCTTGTCTTCGTCTTAAACTTAAAAAAAAACAGGCACATGAGGCTTAACATTTTAATGTTTCAAGCAGACAGAGCCAAGACTTGGGGCTCATCTTACCTGAAAAGACAGTCTATTTAAATTATAATAAGGACAGTCTACTTACTAAACTATAATAAAAGTGAGAGATCTACAACAGATCAAAAAACAACTATGTAAATGAAAATTTTGTTCATAACCATGATCAATTCAGAAGATAATAATGGTAATGTGGTAAATGGTTATTTCTCTTTTTTGTGTGTATCAGTTGGGCAAATAAATGCGCTATCTATCTGTATATGTAATGTTTACAGGAAATCCCCTAAAAGTCCGAAGGTGGTGGAAAAGGAACGCGTGAAACAACCTCGCGTGTGGGAGATGGGAGGCAACTCGCGCGACTTGCCGTCGCTAGACTTCAGCGACGACAAGGACGGAGAGAACCAGACGGAGATCAACCCTGACACACAGGTATGTTCATCTGGTCATCTAACTTTAAACGTATTGATTCACTAAGAGTAGTAGAGCTCTTTGTGAAGGGCTCGTCCGGGGAAGTACTACCACCACGCCTTTTTCTGCCGCCAAGCAGCAACGCTGTGTTTCGGTTTGAAGAGTGTGGTCGCCGGTGTAATTACAGGCACATAAGGCTTAACATCTGTATGCCTCAGGTTGATGGACGCAGGGCAGTGCATCGTAGGGCACGTTCCTATTGTGCGTGACCTACGGGGCAATGTTTTGTTTATAGGTGATGGTTACCACTGAACATCAGGTGGGCCATCTGCTTGTTCCATCAGCTAGTTATATAAAAAAAAAAAACGAATTGAAAAGTATTCTAAGACGCCCTAAGATTTACCTAAGTTTCACGGTGAATCTTAGGTAATCTGATCTAATCTGATTCACCTACTAGGTGAATCTAAATACCACACATAAATGGCGTCAGGCGCGTGCCACTGGTGGCTTCCCATTCCATTCAAATTTCATACAAAATGCATGGAAATAAAGCACAATTTAGGACAAACAGTATATCGTTGCTCGGCCGCAGTTATGACCCGCCCGTTATTACGTATCCCTTCTTCCGCCTTGTCTTCATCAAATAAAAACCGAATGTCACTCAGTCAATCAGCAATGCCGTGGTTTTTACAAATTCCTGTTTTTCAGTTGGTCGGTCAAATGACGGGTGCCATACGAGACCTAGAGGTGGAATCTGAAGAGAGCAGCAGTGAGGAAGAATACGAGGAGGAGAGACAAGCCACTCCCAAGAAATCCGGTGGCATGTTCAGCATTTTCAAAGGTACTAAGGGTTTTTATCGGTAGCTACGAATGACTTATTATTTACCCGTGGATTGGTAGGTTTAATTTACTCAAATGTCATTGTATTATTGGAAGGAAACAGATCGAGGATTATCTGTATTGGATAAGGTTTGGGAATTCGTTCCAATAAATATTTTCTTTATTTGCGGCTAAGTGCTGATGTATGAAATTGTCGTCAATATGTAACATAAATATTTTTTTTTTTTAAATAAATCCTAAAACGCGAAAGTTTGTAAGTATGGATGGATGGATGGATGTTTGTTACTCAATAACTCAAAAACGGCGAAACGTAACTTGATGAAATTTGGTATAGAAATAGATTATCGTCTGGAATAGCATATAGGCTACTTTTTATCCAGTGGGAATACCGGGATTTAAAACTGCGTGGGTGCTGCTAGTTCCTCAAAAATAGTTATTATATGATCTAGGGATTAAGCGCACCGCACCGGTGCGATAATCTAGAACGAGTTTACTGACCCACTTTCTGATTGTAAGTTCATAGATTTTTCTGTTTGAAAACAATGCCAGTGTATTCCAGCTATATTCCAGCAGTTGATGGGTTTGAGGAGATCTGAGGGGGATAAATACCGTGCCTAGGGATCAGAGTCAGCTGGCTACAGTCTTAACTATAATCTATATTGTTTATTCAGGGCTGGTGGGTTCCAAGGCGCTGACTGAGGAGGCAATGCGTCCGGCGCTGGACAAACTGCGCGATGTGCTGATCGGCAAGAATGTTGCTTCGGACATCGCCAACAAGCTGTGCGACTCTGTCTCGACCAAACTCGAGGGGAAGGTAACCTAATCACGTGATACTAACTGGATGATAAAGTATGCCACGTTTTAGATTTTAAGACTTAGTAACAAAATCTCCGATGGAGTTGCAAATTCCAGCTGATAGGATTTGACACTCTTCTAAATTATTTCTGCCCTTACCTCTTGGTACAAAAGTTCCTATCCTATTTTTCATTTTTATTAGCACATTGCATCCACCATTATTAATTTATATTTTTGTCTTTGTGATGAAATGGAAGAGGAAAAAGTCACGGAAACGATTGTAAACTTCTTTCTAAAAAAGAAACTTTGAGAAGCACGTAGTTTCCTTTACCGTTTTCTTAACTTTTGTGTCGTAAATCAAATTAAATTTCAAAAATAACAACAATACATATTCTTCTTTGTTTAAAAGACACCAGAAAACCTTTACGAATTGTTTTACTAAAACATCCGCCACTGTACCTTATAGAGCCGCTAACTAACGAGGATACAAAACAGACCTATATACTAATCTATATTTGCAGGTGCTTGGTACATTCGACAGCGTGGCCAAGACCGTGAAAAGCACACTGACGGAGTCGCTGGTTCAGATCCTGTCGCCGAAGCGGCGCGTGGATATCCTGAGGGATTGCTTGCACGCGAAGTCGCAAGGCGTGCCCTATGTTATGGCGTTTTGTGGGGTCAGTACTAACACGATATTATTACACGATATTTCGGCAAAAAGCCGGTGAAATTTCTTGTTTTAACTCTCGGTCTTATCGGGTTTTAAGCAATTTTGTGATTGAAAGAAAGAAAGAGTCAAAAAACTGAAACAGCTTCACGATTTAGATCCTCATGCACGGTAGATATTCCCTCAGATATCTTAAGTATTAACTCCATATTATTTGAGGATGTCTAAGGGGAGTGCAAGTTAGGATGCCGTGGTCATTGTATTGGATGTTGGCTCTTTAGTTGACCAAATTTGGCACATACCCTCATTTTGCAGTACGAAGTTGATATTCCATACTTTGCAATCGCCGCTGTTATATGAGTTGCGCCCCGCGGTTTCACCCGCGCAGATTTAAATCCCGGTATTCCCACGGGATAAAAGTTGGCCTATATATTCCAGACTATAATCTATCTCTCTGCCAAGTTTCATCCAGATCCGTTCAGCCGTTCCGGCGTGAAAGAGTAACAAACATCTGGACGGATGTTTGTTACTCTTTCACGCCGGAACTTACTTATAAACTTCCGCGTTTATAATATTAGTAGGATTTATTTTGACACAGATTAACTGGAAGAAAATGCTTTCTATCATTCATTTCGCGTGTCATTTTGTTCCGTGCAATATAGAATTTTGCTATAGATTTATTATTAGCGACCCGCCCGCGCGCCCCTGCTTCGCACGGGTGTACATTGTTTTTCTACTATATCATGTATTATACATATAAACCTTCCTCTTGAATCTATTAAAAAAATCCGCATCAAAATCCGTTGCGTAGTTTTAAAGATTTAAGCATACATAGGGATATAGGGACAGAGAAAGCAACTTTGTTTTACATTTATTATACGTGTCAGGTGAACGGCGTCGGCAAATCCACGAACCTCGCGAAGATCTGCTTCTGGCTGATTGAGAACGAGCTGTCGGTGCTGATAGCGGCGTGCGACACGTTCCGCGCCGGCGCCGTCGAGCAGCTGCGGACGCACGCGCGGCATCTCAACGCGCTGCACCCCGCCGCCAGGCACGCCGGCCGGACTATGGTGCAGCTCTATGAGAAGGGATACGGTAAACTACCCGCATTATTTTTAAATTAGGATCCAGCCTTGAACATCGCCGCAAAGTAGCTTGCCTTTCGATATTCTATAGGTTGCATTTTGGAAAATGTGCTCAGGAACTGCACGACTTAATACCACCATCTCCTTTACACCACGTAGACGTCTGGCTCAGTACCACCCGTATCTGATAAATATACCACCCATGAATAGGTGGTGTGGTATATTTACTCATTGCCGCGTCTCTTTCCTGTTCACTACAGTTTAGGCCTCTTCAAGGCAAGAGTGAATAGGTGTCCTTCTACACCGTTCTGCTCTAACGTCGGCTACATCGTCGCTTACCATCAGGTGAGAATGTAGCCAAAGTACGATCAATTAAATAAAAAAAAAATAGATTGTATTTGCATCCGACGATGGAACATGCGGGGAGGAGCTTCGTGCGAGAGCTATGAGAAGGGATACGGTAAACTACCCGCATTTTTTGTTAAGTGTCGATAGTGCTGTGTCGAATGTCCACCAATATTAATAAATTAATATAATTACAGGCAAGGACGCGGCCGGCATAGCGCTGGAGGCGATCCGGTTCGCGAACGAGTCCAAGATAGACGTGGTGCTCATCGACACGGCGGGACGCATGCAGGACAACGAACCGCTCATGCGGGCGCTAGCTAAACTCATCAAGGTAGTTTTAAATCCCGGTATCCGACCTATGGAAATGGTCTCTAATCTAATCTAATAAAAATTGAAATTAAGCACGGTGACATCTCTCGTCGATTCAATTGAATGCAACTTCAGTTATCGAGCAGGACTCTTGATAGTAACAGTCAAACCTGTTAGATGGAGCCACGGTCGCATTAGTACCGTAGTAATAACATGTCAGAGAGTTATTCGTCGTGTGTGATTAGTACTCCGGTGGCGCAGTTGGTAGCGTAGCCCCGTATCAAGGGGATGGTCGCGGGTTCAAATCCCGCTCGGTGAATAACTTTTGGGACATTATAAAATATTTTATGGAAATGGTGACCGACTCAGCATTTCATCTCAATCCCGAGGATTCTAAGTAGTGAAGCTTTTAAAGTTGAAGTCTGAACTAAAGGTTTATTTTCCTAAGAGTAGTAGAGCTCTTTGTGAACGGCTCATCCGGGGAAGCTCTTTATCTGCCGCCTAGAAACGTTGCTATGTTTCGGTTTGAAGAGTGGTCCCCGGTGTAATTACCGCTCATGCGGGCGCTAGCTAAACTCATCAAGGTAGTTTTAAATCCCGGTATCCGACCTATGGAAATGGTCTCTAATCTAATCTAATAAAAATTGAAATTAAGCACGGTGACATCTCTCGTCGATTCAATTGAATGCAACTTCAGTTATCGAGCAGGACTCTTGATAGTAACATTCAAACCTGTTAGATGGAGCCACGGTCGCATTAGTACCGTAGTAATAACATGTCAGAGAGTTATTCGTCGTGTGTGATTAGTACTCCGGTGGCGCAGTTGGTAGCGTAGCCCCGTATCAAGGGGATGGTCGCGGGTTCAAATCCCGCTCGGTGAATAACTTTTGGGACATTATAAAATATTTTATGGAAATGGTGTCCGACTCAGCATATCATCTCAAGGGAGGATTCTAAGTAGTGAAGCTTTTAAAGTTGAAGTCTGAACTTAAAGGTTTATTTTCCTAAGAGTAGTAGAGCTCTTTGTGAAGGGCTCATCCGGGGAAGTACTTTATCTGCCGCCTAGAAGCGTTGCTATGTTTCGGTTTGAAGAGTGTGGTCCCCGGTGTAATTACAGGCACATGAGGCTTAACATCTGTATGCCTCAAGTTGTTGCACGCAGGGCATGGCATCGTAGGGCACGTTCCTGTCGTGCGTGACTTACGAAGCAATGCTTTGTTTCAGGTGATGATGGTTACCACATCAGGTGGGCCATCTGCTTGTTCCATCAGCTAGTTGTATAAAAAAAGCATTATTACAAATGGTTTCAAATATGCTGTTTTTCCAGGTGAACGAGCCAGACATGGTGCTGTTTGTGGGAGAGGCGCTGGTCGGGAACGAAGCGGTGGACCAGCTGGTGAAGTTCAACCAGGCGCTCGCTGATCACAGCGCGTCGCACAACCCGCATGTCATCGACGGGATAGTGCTCACCAAGTTCGACACTATTGATGATAAGGTTAGCTTTCATACATTTAACCTGGTTTCTGAAAGCTCGATCAACACTAATCGTCTGTCAAGTCACTTGCTATCTCTTTCTAATTTGAAGTAAAAGCAGAAATAGCAAGTGACTTGACAGCCGATTAGTGTTGATCGAGCTTTCAGAAACCGGGGGAATACACGTTATTTATACTACTTGCTTAGACCCTTTAAGAGTCGTAGAGCTCTTTGTGAAGGGCTCGTCCGGGGAAGTACTACCACCACGCCTTTTTCTGCCGCCAAGCAGCAACGCTGTGTTTCGGTTTGAACAGTGTGGTCGCCGGTGTAATTACGGGCACATGAGGCTTAACATCTGTACGCCTCAAGTTGATGGACGCAGGGCAGTGCATCGTAGGGCACGTTCCTATTGTGCGTGACCTACGGGGCAATGTTTTGTTTATAGGTGATGGTTACCACTTAACATCAGGTGGGCCATCTGCTTGTTCCATCAGCTAGTTGTATAAAAAACAAAAAGACCCTTATTAATGGTCTTTGAGCGCGTTCATATCCTATCAGAACGATGAGTCTGTTACTGTCTCTTTTCATTGGCATGAAAGTGACAGTGACAAGAATACTATTGAGCCACTATAAAATGGCAGGGATTATGAATATCATCAATACAAGTTTATATCGGTTACGATAAGAAGTACACACTGATAAAGATCAACCTACATAAAGCCCTATTAAAAATACCTTGTTGTTGTGTATGTTTGTATGTGTTTTAAGAGTAGTAGAGCTCTTTGTGAAGGACTCGGCCGGGGAATTACTACCACCACGCCTTTTTCTGCCACCAAGCAGCAACGCTGTGTTTCAGTTTAAAGGGTGTTGTCGCCGGTGTAATTACAGGCACATGAGGCTTAACAATGTATGCCTCAAGTTGATGGACGCAGGGCATCGTAGGCACGTTCCTATCGTGCGTGACTTACGAGGAAATGCTTTATTATAGGTGATGGTAACCCTTAACATCAGGTGGGCCATCTGCTTGTTCCATAAGCTGGTTTAAAAAATACATTGTTTTTGTCCACAGGTGGGCGCGGCCATCTCTATGACGTACATAACCGGCCAGCCGATAGTATTCGTGGGCACCGGACAGACGTACACCGATCTAAAGGCGCTAAACGCGAACGCAGTTGTTCATGCGCTCATGAAGTAGACCGTCTTCTACTCAGACTACTCGCGGTCTTACCTTTTGCATCGCTAACTGCATCAAAGTCAAAGTCAAAATATATTTATTCAATAAAACCACAAGGACCATCTTGAACCGTCTTAAAACTAGGTGACTCTAGTGCCAGTTCCACGCGACCAACACCGAGAAGAACAGGCAACAAACGGCTTGGTATCTATCGCTCGTTTGTATGATCCTCGTTACAATGTAATAAAATGCCTACACTATTGAAGCTATATAATACATTAAGTAATCTAACAGAAAAAGGAAAAGTAAACAGATTCATAAAAGAACACACACTTCAAACTTATAATACTAATGCATAAGTAAGAAGTGTAGTAAGTCAAACAACAATAAAAAATTAAATATTAAATAATCACTACATAGTATAAAACAAAGTCGCTTTCTGTCTCTATATCCCCGTGTCCCTTGTATGCTTAAATCTTTAAAACTACGCAACGGATTTTGATGCGGTTTTTAATACATAGAGTGATTCAAGAGGAAGGTTTATATGTATAATACATGCATGATATGTGCACCCGTGCGAAGCAGGGGCGCGCGGGCGGGTCGCTAGTACTTACATAAAATTACGCCTGTTTACCGCAGGGGTAGGCAGAGACCACGGATTTCCATTTGCTACGAACTTACTCTCTTCCGCTATCCTTGAGTAGCTTATCCCCGTTATGTCTTCGTTTACGTCATTATGAGTTAGCGAAGGTAATCTTAGCATGAAAAGACACCGCGTTTAGCAAGGCCTATGATCGCGAATGTTTGAAGCCTAAGCTAAGCAAAGTTAGCTTAGCTATTTAGAAAACGAGATAAATAAATAACCCTTGGAATGTCATGAAACAGGTCAACCCTTACTTGTGTTTCCATGTTCCATGTGTGTACTTGTGTTGTTTTTCCATCAAGAAATTTAATTTTGACTTTATTTTACTACGTTTCGTTTTCAAATGAGGATCGCTTTCTGTGCGTGCGAGAATTTGTTTGACAGTTGTTTACATCCTAAGAGCATTACGCACTATCGACTGGTCGCTGGGCAACTGTGACTTACAATAGTTTAAATAGGTGTATACACACATTGTCGTCGGTCGCCCGGGCGACTTTGCCTATGTCTTGGTCGCCGAGGAACTGCGTTGCTGGCGACAAGTCGACAGTGCGTAATGGCTCTTAGGGTTCATTATAGTATAATCGGGTTGACTGTATATGTATAATTATTATATGTTGATTAATTCAAAAATGTATTTCTTTATTAGATCACTAACGGATATAAGAATAATATTATTATATACTCAATATCTAGGGCTAAGTAATATTTGAGGTAAAGGTTACAAATATTAAGTGATACAAATAAATAATTATTTTTTCCGATTATTTGTTTTTTTTTTCTGATCGTATTACAGGGATTGTATTATTCGTTTTATTTTATTATATTTTTCTTTGTTTGACGTCAAAGACGAAGCGACCTAAATTGGTGGTATTTTGTTCATCTATTGATAATTATTATTGTGTAGTTTTTATTTCCAGTGTCATATTTTTTTAAATTACGTTTATCAGTGGAAATTCTGTTGCAAAAACAAAAGTAACTAAAATTGTAACAAAAAGGAGGTTCTTATTCTGTTTATGCTAAAATTCAAATGATCGAACAATCAAAAGTAAGCAGTTTTATTTAATTGTGGGTATTTTTACGATAAATTAGGTAAAAAATAATTTTAAGAATGTCAGTCTGAGATTGGCTGCTTTTAATTTGGACTTTAGCGTAAACAGAATTATGTAATAGTAGTTAGCGCTTATTAGAACAGAATTGCTTCCGAAATAGACATGTTTTATGAGCGACAATAATTTAAATACAGTCCTATCGTTCCAAAAGATCATATAAAAAAGCGATAGATACCAAGCCGAGTTTGTTGCCTGTTCTTCTCGGTGTTGGTCGCGTGGAACTGGCACTAGAGTCACCTAGTTTTAAGACGGTTCAAGATGGTCCTTGTGATTTTATTGAATAAACATATTTTGACTTTGACTTCTCTGTTATCCTAATCAACATTGGAATGATTTTGTCACTTATTCTCATAAAATAAGCAATTATTAGACGAAATTTTATATTTTAGTGCCTTTTAAAATAGATTTTACCTACTACATAAATAAATGTTAATATTCTAATAACACATAAGACAATTGGTACATACCTACACAAATTATTGAATTTAATAATCATGTTTCTCAGTAATATAATTTATGGTTTCACGAAAATATATTATATTTGTTTTCTATGTTGTGTTTTATTTATTTATATAGAACCGAAGGATCTCCATGAAATTCACACGGATATCTAATTTTGGATCGTTAAAGTTACGTGACTTATTTTCTAAACCCTCGTAAGTATTTATTGGTATTTTTTAGGTCCATTTCAATACTGCCACACTTAAAATTAACAAATTGAATAGAGTACAGATGAATTGATTAGTGCAGCTGACTGTCCTTAACTATACATAACATTGATTTCAATTTTAACATCCAGACCTTGCCCCTGTTACCCGCAGGACAATTAATGCACTAATTTTAATTACAACACCTACCTAACATTTCAGTTGACCTTTTAATTAACAGCATCCTAATTATATGTAAAGACCGACATTTTGGGATAAACCGCACGAATGGCACATCGCGAGAACGCGTTTTTGGTAAAATTTCAATAATAGTTTTTTTTTCATAAGATTCGGCAAAAACTGAAGATGGAGCCTTTCGATTATATCAAGGCTTTAGTTTTGAATTTCCGTCTGTACAATTGCTGCTGGTGTGCTCCAGTCAGGATAGGTTTGATCCTGGCAGGATATTTCAATGCGATCTTAGCGGTAAGTGCTCAAGTTACTTAGTGCCCTATTTTTTTTTATTGTACGTAAGTACTAAGATATTTTTTTGTTATATACAAAGGTTACACTTGACCCACTTAGTCAAATCAAATTTTAGTCCAGTCGAGATAGACATTTAAATAGAAAAAAATCCGGGGAGCGATTTTTTTTTAACGCCGGGTGGGGGGGGGGGGGGTTGTTGGAAGTATAAATCTCGATTTTCGAACTAATCCCGGTAGAGGGTTCGCCGCCATCTTGTTTTAAAGTTTTTCTGAAATAACTCGTTAATTTTCAACTTTAGAGCAAAAATAGTAATGGCAAAGTTGTTGGAAATTTAATTTCTCACAAGTTTGGTCATGATCATTTTTACGCTAGGATCAATATTTGCAGAGTTATACTATCAAGTTTGTCAAAAAAATCGCAAAGGGTGGAATTTTATTTTCTTTAATTTTTTATTTCTCGCACTTTTCTTACTCCACGATCAATATTTTCGGATTTATTCTCAAATCGGAGCTGAAATTGTTTTTATTTTTCATATATTTTATATTTAAACTTATATTTAGTTATATTTAAATTTATTGTATACCTAACTCTGCAAATATTGATCCTAGCGTAAAAATGATATTAACGAAACTTGTGAGAAATTAAATTTCCAACAACTTTGCCATTGCCATTTTTGCTCTAAAGTTGAAAATTAACGAGTTATTTCAGAAAAACGAAAAAATTGAACCTCTCAAACAAGATGGCGGCGAACCCTCTACCGGGATTAGTTCGAAAATCGAGATTTATACTTCCAACCACCCCCCCGACGTTTTAAAAAAAAATCGCTCCTCGGAATTTTTTCTATTTCAGGCTAGTTTTATGTCTGCCCCGACTGGACTATTTCGCGAATTTTAGAAAAGATAATTTCAAAAAAAAAAACATCTAAGTCGGTACGTACCTTAATCATTATGTAATATCATTACTACTATTATTTATGTATATAAATAAATATGTTATTTTTATGGATTTACTTTTATTTATATAGCTGTTTTAAGCAATAAGTTTCAATCAATTAAGCGGTGGAGTCCCGTCATCCGGCTTGAATGTAGGTACCACTTCGTCTAAGCTACTTGTGTTGCTGACTGTACCTAAACCTTGTTCCAGGCTATTTGCGTGGTAGGAACCGCCAATGGGAGCTTAGTAACAACTCTGATACAAGTGCAGACGAAGATAATGGAGGATCATGTGGTCCAGTCCGTGGTTATGTTCGCTTATATCATTGAAGTGGCGTTCAGCGCTGTCTGCTTGTGTGCCATCTACCGCGTAAGTTGGCATTGGCTTGGGGTCACGTGACTTATTGCATTAAAACATTGCTTAGGACGTTGACAACCGCTAAAGCATTACACCCCCCCTACACACCAACTCCGCCGGACTTTACCCGGCGGGTTTGGTGTTGATGCCCCAAATGGCGGCCTAACCCGCCGGGAAAATCGTTATAAAAAGCTATGAAAATTCATAAAGACCAAGTTTTGAAGAATAGCATTACAAAACTTATCCAAACAAGTTTTGGGTTGGCTATAGCAATCCTTGTACCTGAGTTGAGGGTTGGGGATAGGGGGGATGCAAGTGGGGGTAGATGGCAAGTCTTCCCCTTGAGTCCTTTTTTCTAGGAAATGAAAAAAAATAATTTAATTTTTCAGGTAAGTTACTAGTTAGGTTAGGGTTTTTTTTTATATGAAAAAAATTGGTATTAATATTTCATCTCTATGACAAAAAGACTCAAGGGAAGGAATTCTCATTAGGTTAGGGTTATTTTTTTTTTTTTTAAAGTGAAGAAATTTGAAGAAATTTTTTTTTCATTTCCTAGAAAAAAAGAACTATAGGGAAAGACTTGCCATCTACCCCCACATGCTCAGGTACCAGGGTAGCTATAGTTTAACCCAAGTTGTCCTTCCAAGTTCCATACGACTTTTTAATTACGAAAACTAGTAGGTATATACAAACGTTGCCTAACGAAAAACAGCGTCTAACGCTCTCATTGTTTGCATCATCCTACTAATATTATAAATACGAAAGATTGTAAGCATGGATGGATGGATGGATGTTTGTTACTCTATAACTCCAGAACGGCTGAACGGATCTTGGTGAAAATTGGCACAGATATACATTATAGTCTGGAATAACACATAGGCTATTTTTTATCCCGTGGGAATACCGGGATTTAAAACTACGCGGGTGAAACGGCAGGGCGCTACTAGTTTGTAATATATGGCCCTATAGTTTCCGTTTGTTAATCGTTCGAAAGGTTTTAAGGCGAGGATATCCCAGAACCTCCAACCTCCAAGACTTGCAGCACTTGAACAGTTAGATTTCGTTAGATTTTCTTCTCAGAGATTAAAAATAATTAAATTTAATATTTTTTTTACACAGCGCTAGTAAATATTAATCCCTATCTTTTGATATAACTTTGACATGATTTCAAGAAAAACTCTCTTAGTAATGGATGTTTGAAATATCGATTTAGTGTCATCTTTATGATTTCTTTTTATCGAGTAAATTATCAATATTTACGTTTCTATCTAGCGCTCGAGTACATGTTCAATTTTAAAGTTTCCGTTTTTTTTTCATGTATTTTTTTACATTTTAGTAGATTTACAGCTGTTCAAAAACCGTCTGCGGCACGAGAGGTTGGAGGTTCTGGGATATCCTCGCCTTAAGGCCATAAACTCTATGTAGTTCGTATTCGTAGTGTAGTAACTAGCAGCATTGTTTTGCAGAGAGACTTGGTTCTACTCCGAGTGTACATGTATTACTGCATCACCGCACTGGTTATGTCCATCCTGATCTACTCCATCGTGATATTGGCTATCGACGTGGTCATCCAGGTCACTATCATATGCGGCATAAGTAAGTTGTTTCAGTAATAACCAATTTTTACTCTTCGCAATAGGGTTTTATCATCTCTGTGTTTTCTGAGTTTTGCTTAGTGATCATAGGCTCAAAGAGATTTCAAACGCACTCGATAGAGCATTTATCGTGACGCCATACATAACAGCTGGAAAAACCGCCAATACAATATATTTCTCCCATTGATTGGGTTCAGAACTTCACTTCACTACGGTATCCCTATTTTATGTTTGAGTTGTATGCACATAGGTCCTAAGTTCTATAATAGTTCTGAGTTAATTTCATGTATCTCCTTATATAGACTCTACAGTGGTCTGAAATCAACAATTCGTATATTTTTATTTATTTAATACTATCTCAGAATCGCAGTCCAAAAACCAAAAAAAACATGGAATTCGGTTTATTATACCTATTAATGTTCAGTGTTTCCAGTTTGTGCTGTCAAGCAGATTAACAACTTAATCATAAATAATGTCTATTTCCAGTATTCCAATCCTACGTGCTCCTGCTAGTTAGAAGCGCAATAGTTGAGATAAAATGGGAGAACAAGCGAACCGAGCTGCCAACATTAGTCCTAAGCTCTCTTATCCACGACAAAGAGCCACTGAAAGACCAAATCTCAATCAAAAGCCAGGACTCACACGATCGGGACTCAAAGAACGACCAACACCAAGAGACAGAGGCCATCACCGATACTCATGAAGCCAGAATTGACGTGGAAAAAGAAGAACCAGTGTTAGAGAAAAAAAATGGAAAGAAAGATGTCAAACTTGAGACTGTGAATGAAGAAGCCAACCCGGTTAGCCCGTAAACGTAACCCACATTTACAAGTTTTAGTTATTTCAGACTTTATTTGTATTTTCTTTCGATATCCATGTTTAGGTGAAAATCCCTACCTAAGGATACCTAAACATTTGGACACACAGGGGCATTATTCTCTATGACAATAGGAGATTCCTTGCCCCAAACCGTGAAACGTCAAAACTTGATGTTGTGCTTTATTTTTTATGACATAGGAGATACTTTGCCCTGGCCGTATGACAACGGCTGCCTTGTCATAGCTGTGATCGCGGTGCAAAAATGGTCATAGTGAATAAGGCTCCTGGTCAGTTTGTAGTAGCGCTGCCCACTGCGGCCGTCGGTTCGATCTGCACGCAGAGCAAACATTTATGTAGCGAATATGGAGGTTGTTCTCCGAGTGTTTTAATAAATTACAAATGTATTTAAAAAGTAAACAAGTGTTTTATCAGCTAATCTACGATTCACATAGAATGCGTTATGCTTAGTTTAGAGCTAAATAGAGTTGTGTGGAATGCCTGCTTATTCTATTTTACCAAATATTTATTTATCTGCTACAAATGGGTAAGGACAATGGGAGTGCATTTTGTGCGATTTGCATTTGTGTAGCTATCTCGCTCACGCTATTGATGAGTAAAAGAGAAATCTTTATGAGTAAAATTACATATGGATACATTTATTAAGTAAAGTTTATTTGGTTATAATGACCTCCGATGAAGTCAAAATACTAGGACACTTACAACTACCGACTGCAGAGTAACTTAAATTATCACATCAGTCATTTGCGGCACAAAATTATAATAGTAGATTTTTCTTAACTCAATAATAAAGAATTTTTTAATCATCCAAAAATATTTTTTTTTACTAAAAGATTTGCTTAGCTTAGCTTGAGGTATAGTAATCAAAAATAGTCAATACAAGCAATCATAAATTCTAGTCAGATATTTTTGTGGACGTTTTGGACCAACATTTTTTAAGTATAAATATATCAAGTGATAACTTCTTACAAATAGTAAAAATTATAAAATTTAATCAAACTACTAAGCGCCTACGAAGCTTTTGTTACAAACCCACCACAAAACCTTTGAGATTTCCGTAAGTGTAGACACTATAAAACTAATAAAAAACTATAGAGCGCGTCACGCAAAAAGAACGCCAGAAGGGGGCGGGGGTGTGATGGTGCGAGTATTTTGTGTGCGAAAACACATCCTCTCCACTGTATTCCAGCGTTCTTTTTGGTTGACGCGACCTATATACCTAGACTACCACTTCTTACTACAGTTTAGAAAACTCGGATGATTTAGAAACAGATTTTAGGCCGCATCAAGGCCTAAGACATGGCGAAACGACGACTAGAGCCGTGAGGGCGTAAACGCCACTAGCGGTCACCTAATCGAATGGAGACCTTGAAGAACCTTACATAACTAAGTCGAGGAGATCGATTAGGAATTTTAGATAAATAATAAATGATATTGGTACCAATTCTGTTGTTGAATTTTTCGAACTTTACCTAATTTGACAGCACTAAAAATATTGCCATCCCTTTCTAAAAGACCGCAACGACAAGGACGGCTATAATTTTAGTGCTGTCAGATTAGGTTAGTTTATGGTACTGCAACAATAGAATCGACACCAATAATTTCAAATATTGTTTAAAACTATTTAATATTTAGTTAGTATGTAGTTATTAACAATATATTTATAACAATATAATAATTGTAATGACAATGACAATGAACAATAAATGACAATGAACTACGGTAGAAAAGGTTCGGTTCTACTTATGTATGTCCCCGTTTGTGCTCATAGATAGGGGATTACGCTACGACAGTGAACTACGATAATAATACTACGATAATGATACTAATAATATAATAATACCCGTATGATATGAGTATTTCTCAAACAAAATGTACGTAACGAAAAAGGAAAAGTTACGAAAAAAAAAACTTTTTCGTAACTTTTCCTTCCATAAGTTCCTAGAGTTATGTTATGAATTAGTAAAATTTCGTAACAAATACTTTTTAGTTACGTACATTTTGTTTGAGAAATACTTATATAATTATATATAGGGATATATCGTTATACTCATAAACCAGACGGGAGAAGTTCAATCTAGGTTAATATACTTTTAGTTTTATAATATTTCTCATGTGAGAGCAAAGAGCTATCATTTACACCATTTTAATTTAACAAAGAAAAACAGAAGTGAACTGTAATAATAATCTAACGTTAGTAAGTTTAAGTTTAACGTTAATTTGAAAAATAAAGAATTCTCTCAGTACCTGCATATACCTACGGTATTAATACCGTATATAAAGTAATTTACTTATGATTACTTATTGAGATTCAAATCCCTCATGTCAGCATTTAATCTGCGTCCGGAACCTGCGAACAAAGTCACGTGATCAGAATAGAAGAAAATAAATAAATAAATAATGCTGGACAATCCACACTAGCATCTAGCCCCAAAGTAAGCTACTCAAAGCTTGTGTTATGGGTACTAGATAACTGATATATTTAATACATTATATACTTACATAGATAGATATTTTTTATTATACATTTAAAACACCCAGACCATCGGAACAAATTTCTGCAGATCGTACACAAATTTGTTCCAAGGCGGGAATCGAACCCGCAACCTCTTGCGTCGCAGGCAGGCTCTCGCCCGCTGCGCCACAGAGGTCGTCGATACATTTTTGGCGGAACCCTAGCTGGCGGTTTTGATAAGTTAACCTTGTAGTTTGAATACATGCATTTTAGACTCGGGAGAAAGATCAAATTATAAATGAGAAATAATTATTATAAGTATTGAAAAACATAAATAAATAAATAATGCTGGACAATCCACACAGCACCATCTAGCTCCAAAGTAAGCTACTCAAAGCTTGTGTTATGGTTACTAGGTGACTGATATATTTAATACATTATATACTTACATAGATAGATATTTTTATTATACATAAACACCCAGACCAACGAAACAAATTTCTGCAGATCGTACACAAATTTGTTCCGAGGCGGGAATCGAACCCGCAACCTCTGCGTCGCAGGCGGACTCTCGCCCGCTGCACCACTGAGGTCGTTTAGGACAGACCGCGGAACCCCTTTGACCCTTCCCCTGGGTTGTGCGGACCACCATTTAGGAAACCCTGCTCTAGATGCCAGTTCCACGCAACCAAAGCCTAAAAGAACAGGCAACAAAGGTCTCCTAAGGTCAACCCAAGGTCTCAACGTTTAACAAGGTGGGCCATTTGCTTATTCCATCAGCTAGTTGTATAAAAAATATGTTACCTCGTCCAGCTCCCAGACTCAGCGGTGGGAAGTTATTTTCCGACAACTCAGGCGCCATCGTCCTGCTTTGGAAGTCTGTAAGGATATCATCACACATTAGTCAACGCGCCAATAACCTTTTGTATTTATATTTGTAACTAGCTGATCCCGCGGCTTTGCTCGCGCTCGTTTACTTTGAAAATCTCATACAAACTTTCATCCCCTATTTTATCCCCTTGGGGGTAGAACTGATCAAAATCCTTTCTTAGCGGTTGCCTACGTCATAACATCTACCTGCATGCCAAATTTCAGCCCGATCCGTCCAGTGGTTTGGGCTGTGCGTTGATAGATCACTATGTCAGTCAGTCACCTTTGAGTTATATACATTTAGATTTTATAAGGACTATCCCAAATAAAAACTATGATTATAATCCTTCCATATAGAAAGTCGTTACACTATTTATAACTCAAGAATGAATGGACCAATTTCTATGATTTTTGAGGATTAGTCTTCGTCCGGAATAGGTAAATAAGTATTAAAAATATTGGAAAGTAGACGAAAAAATTAAAACAAACAAGTAAACATTTTCCCATACAAAATGTTCGTAATTGTCAAACATCTGACATTCTTTGATAGGCGGTGCGAAGCGGGGTCAGCTAGTAAAGGAAACTTATAATCTTCCTGGTTTTTTTTTAATATCGTGCCACTAGTTACTTCAAAACAGTGCAGCGTGCTGAAAGGACTTAAGTGACCTTCTTAGTCAGGGAGTCGTTCAAACGCTTCGTTCATTCATTCGTGAGGCTGATATATCTGTCAAAAAATCCTAAAGTACATCCTACTAATATTATATACGCGAAAGTTTGTAAGGATGGATGTTTGTTACTCTTTCACGCCGGAACGGCTGAACGGATCTGGATGAAACTGGGCAGAGATAGATTATAGTATGGAATAGCACACAGGCTACTTTTTATCCCGCTGGAATACCGAGATTCAAATCTGCGCGGGTGAAACTGCGGGGCGCAACTAGTATTTTATACTTACTGATTGTATCGACAGTCGGTTTGCGGATCGGCTTCAGTGTCCTCACGGCTGGTTCTACGACAAACAAATCGCAATATTATTTTAGATGAGTGTTGTTTTTGTTCGCTTTTTTTAGCGCTTCCAAGGAGGTTTGATCGGTCAGCTACTTATTCTCGTAATGTTAAACTCCTTGGTGGAATTCTTATATCTTTTATGGATTAAAAAAAACCATACCAAACCACCCTATCCAAGGCTCTGACTGAAAACCAGCGCGGCTTGGCAAGGTTGGCTACCTAGGTACCAACTTTGCTAAGCAGCAAAAGCTGAGTTAGGGCCTTTTTGGCATACAGTACGTACCTACGCACTACTCTGAACGGGACGGGACTGGCCGCAGACATTGTTTTTCTTTGTGTATGTTTGTATATGTGTGTTATGTTTGTTTCTTTTCTTCTATTGTAATTAATATGTTTTATTGCTACCTAATGTAGTTTCCTGTCCGTTCTTTATTTCTTCATTTCTTTTTTTTTTCTGTATGTACTTATGTGTGTCAAATAAATGTATTTTCTTTCTTTTTTCTTTCTTTTATAAAGAATACGCACGGTGCTATAAAACGAGGTATGTGGTGAGAGTACCTATTTTACCGCATACCCCGTTGTATGGTGCGTAATTTTTAACTTTCGATCAATGTATACAGGCTTCGTAAATGAATTTTTTGATCAAATGTGCTAAAAAATTTTTTTTTTGTAAACACATACTTGTAATATTATATAACACCTATATTCAATTCAAACATCTATGTTCATCAAACAAATGTTTGTTCTCGGTGGGAATCGAATACTTACTGGCCCAAGTACTGTTTAGTGATGCAGTTGGCGTTTCGAATGAGTCGTACAGCGAAGTATCACGTGAATGGCACGACGACGGAGCCTGCAAAATAACAAGTTATAGGTAAGATATAACACATTAGGACAAAATACAAAAAAAAATATTTTTATACTACACATGCTTGGAAAGTACCTTGATACTTTATCAAATTTACGGTAGAAAGTACGTCATTGCATATCGAACAAATATGCGGGGAGAAAACGCATCTGAGCGAGAGAGAAAAGTGTATGAAAATCCATTTCTTACGTGGTTTTTCTTTTTTAATTTTGGGTAAGACTGCGCCGGTAACGTAAATATCAAAAGCCAAAAAGTTTTTACAGTGCGTTTTTATCTCCAAGTTCGCAAAATGACACTGGCCACTAGCTGTGTGTTGGATGGTGTCGGGCTGGCAGTGCGACCCTGCGGCGGCAGGATAAACAATTTGAAAAAGAACATGTGAAAATTGCAGACGCCATTGGCGCCATTTTCAATTTGTGTGTTGTTTGAGGATTCAGTTTTAGTTTTTTATTTTCCTCGTAGGTGTAGTATAAAGCACTATGTATCACTCGAGAAAGTGCGATTCCCGATCTCGGGTGTTTTAAAGCCCTCGCCTACGGCTCGGGCTTCAAACGACACCCTCGACGGTAATCGGTCACTTTCTCCTCTCAGTGAACAATGTACTATTATACAACTAACTGATGGAACAAGCAGCTTTATGTTAAGTGGTAACCATCACCTATAACAAAGCATTGCCTCGTAAGTCACGCATAATAGAAACGTGGCCTACGATGTACTGCTCTGCGTCCATCGACATGTAGATATTTGCCTGTAATTACACCGGCAACCACACTTTTCAAACTGAAACACAGCGTTTCTGCTTGGCGGCAAAAAAAGGGGTGGTAGTACTTATCTGAATAAATTATTTTGTTATTAATTATCACGACTTTGAACACCAAACACGATAGATCCTGCTCCGATCTCTTTAGTACCAATTGCTAACACAAGATTCTTTCGTGGATAGGTTGGTCGGAGATTATCCACATCTTGAAGTTTGTATTCCAAACGTGACGGGTTGCAAGCTCTTCGCCGCTGCTAAATACTATAACCTTATTCAGAATCAGAAATAATTTATTATATAACTGTAGTACAAAAAAAGATCTTATTCCTATGGTTAGGTATGTACAGTTTTAACAGTTTGTCCGTTTCAGACGTACAATAAAAAGGTATTTACATGTATCAATGTATCTACTACTTTAACTTTCATAGTATTCGTAATATTCGTTTAAGTTATAAAATGCATTTGAAACTAACCATTTTCTTAACTTATTTTTGAAAACATTTCCTTTAAGAGTCCGGTGACAGCGGCTCGCAATTTCGAGGTGCGATTGGCTATTATTTCATTTTATTTCATTTTGGGGAGGTTGTTTGAAAAAATAACTCTAGAGAAACACGCATAAATACTGTTCGAACACAAATAATACAATAATATAAGGGAAATGTGCTTGAGTCAGAAATCATTTTGGTATTAGGTAAACGTAAGACCAAACATACTAATACCAAAATGATTTCTGATTCGGGCATGTTTCCCTTATATTATTGTATTATTTGTGTTCGAACAGTATTTATGCGTGTTTCTCTAGAGTTATTTTTTCAAACAACCTCCCCGAAATGAAATAAAATGAAATAATAGCCAATCGCACTTCGAAATTGCGAGCCACTGTCACCGGAGCCTTAAGAGGTTTGATTGGATATTGTTTTGATAACAGCCTTATTGATAACAGCTAATCGTCTCGCTTTAAGGCTATTTATTCATCCTATAAAATAATTAATTCTTAAGTCAAGCAAACCAATCCCAAAATAGGATCACGAGTCATTTGAAGTGATACTTACAGTAGATGGCTGGCGTCGTTCCTCTTTCTTCTTCTCCTTGAAAGTAAGAACCGCCTGAAAATAAAACATTGTTTGAACAAATAACATTCTGTTTTTGATCTAATGCCTCGTTTCTATACATATCTGTATGAACTAATTCGCAGCGCTTGTTCTAATTGTATTTCAAAATGGGGGAATAAGATATGTACTGACTTCCCGCTGTGGGGTGTATTGTGCAATGCCCATCTGCTAGCCTCACCCGAGCCACCCCAACTCTTTATAGTAACGGAGCAGGACTTTGGGTTGATGGCAGCAATGTTCTAGCATCCCGATAGTGATGTGGATGGAAGCAAGATCCGAATCAGCTTTGCAGCGCTGGTTATCAGCACTAGGCTTTGGTTGACGCACGCATTAGCGAGTTGCTGGCCTTTCCAGAGGAAATCGGGCGGCTTGACTAGGATGTTGTACGCAAGCCGCTTGGCGCGCGCTGTCGTACACTCAGAGAGTTGAGTACGGTAGTACTCACGTCAATGTCCATGTCCAGAGGCACGTGCCGGCCGGGCACGGCGGCGACGCCGGCGACGGGGCAGCAGCTGTCTAGGATGGTGTACGCAAGCCGCTTGGCGCGCGCTGTCGTACACTCGGTGGGCTTCTCGCCTGACTCGTGGTGCTGGGAACAGATTATGATTTATTGTAGGGCGAAGAATACCACTAATGTACCGCTCGCTCCCACGTTTCATTTTGAAAGATATAAAATCACTGATGTTATTTATGAAAATCGCAGTCAACCAAGCTTTGTGCACACATTGCACACAGATTATCAAAAATATAATTCTGATCTTAACAGGTATTCAAACTAAAAAGTTTTTATACAAACTTGCGACGTCTCACGTTTGGAATACTAACTACTGCAAAATGTGGTTACGTGCCAAAGCAATGTTTGGACATTTGTCTGACTACCCCCTTAGATGTGCTAAAATAATCTCGTTCGTTCGGGGACATCTACGGTGCCTGGCGAACAAATTCATGAAGTTTACACAATATATTCATTAATTGCTTACACTAGATACTTTATTGTTAAGTGTTAGTAAATATCACATGGACCCTGCATAGGGTATCGCAACATGGAGGATATTGTTTCAGCTTTTCAGTTATAAAAAGTGTGTTACCTCACAACCAAGACTTGGGGTGTACTTGAAAGCGTCCTTCCGCAAAGCAGCCAAAGCGAGCGACTCCTTAGGCAGCCCTTCCCTGGAGTGGTTCTTCAGAGAGTTTATCACGTAGAAGAACAAAGAGTCCAGCTTGTAAACGCGGAACATGGTCTCGTCTTGATCTGAGGAACGAGTTTTAAGTTAACCCCCATACTTCAGTGATCCTTGTGATATTAAATAATTAAAAAATTCAATAAAATAATAAAAATAAAATAAATAATTAATTAAATAAAAATATAATTAAATTAATATAAATTAAATTAAATAATTTTGACTTTCATTACAAAGGTTTTTTTTATATATAAGTAGACATTCGACATAACACTTCTAGCCTACAAATTAAACAAGTAAGTCATCTTACGTCTCTTCTGTCTGGCCCGCGCCTTAGATCTTTAAAACTACGCAATGGTTTTGATGCGGTTATTAAGTGGCCTTTATTGAACTATGTTTATTACAAGTTTCATACAGATTAATTTAGCAAACAATAAATACATAGGTACTGTTGCCTGTTCCTCTAGGCTTAGTAGCAAGGAACTGGCGGTACCTATATTTATCTAGCTTAAAGAAGTTCCAAGGTGGTCCTTGTGTTGTGATTGAATTAAATAAATACTTTTTGAGTTTGTCTAAATTTTATCCTGCACCAGCTGAACCCGCGGCTTGGCTCGCGCTCGTGTATTTTGAAACTTTCATACAAACTTTTATCCCCCATTTTCCTTCCTTATTGGGTGCCCACGTCATAACAGGAATAGGTGTGCGAAATTTCAAGTTTCAAGCCCTAAGGGTTTGGCCTGTGCGTTGTCATCACTCTTTTAGATATAAACAAATAATTCTGGACAATCCACACAGCATCATCTAGCCCCAAAGTAAGCTACTCAAAGCTTGTGTTATGGGTACTAGATGACTGACATATTTAATAAATAAATAAAATAAATAAATAAATAAATAATGCTGGACAATCCACACAGCATCATCTAGCCCCAAAGTAAGCTTGAAAGCTTGTGTTATGGATACTAGATGACTGATATATTTAATACATTATATACTTACACAGATAGATATTTTTTTATTATACATAGAAAACACCCAGACCTATGGAACAAATTTCTGCAGATCATACACAAATTTGTTCCGAGGCGGGAATCGAACCCGCAACCTCTTGCGTCGCAGGCGGACTCTCGCCCGCTGCGCCACTGACGTCGTCAATACATTATATACTTACATAGATAGATATTTTTATATAGATATAGAGGATAGATTAGTGCGAGTTATTTTGTGATCACTTACGCGCTCTGTGGCATAGCTGCATAATAAAGTCTGATACTTCTAGCTGTTTCTCTGGCATCGTGTACATCGGAGGCAGGACCTTAGGACAGGAAATAACATTTTATTATTTGATGGCACAACGGAAGAGTTATCAGCCAACAAAATAACCCAAACAACGTAAGTAGTGTAGAATTACGGGTTCTGGCTGACTTGAATGAATACCGCTCTAATTTGAGCTCTGTGTTTGTATGATAAAGTCTAGAGTTGTTAGTTAAGTGCCTATACCTAACATTCCGACCCAGTAACAGTAGTTGTACACATGATTCACAATATGTTTATTTTAATTCTACTTTATTAGGAACTAGCGACCCGCCCGCGCGCCCCTGCTTAGCACGTGTGCACATTGTTTTTCTACTATAGGTATCATGCATCACTACATAGTATAAAACAAAGTCGCTTTCTCTGTCCCTATATCCCTATGTATGCTTAAATCTTTAAAACTACGCAACGGATTTTGATGCGGTTTTTTTTAATAGATAGAGAGATTCAAGAGGGAGGTTTATATGTATAATACATGCATGATATGTGCACCCATGCGAAGCAGGAGCGCGCGGGCCGGTCGCTAGTGTATTATACATATAAACCTTCCTCTTGAATCACTCGATCTATTAAAAAAATCCGCATCAAAATCCGTTGCGTAGTTTTAAAAATTTAAGCATACATAGGGATATAGGGACAGAGAAAGCGACTTTGTTTTTATTTTTTATTAGCGATGTTGTTTATGTAGTGATAACAAACAATTGATACATTGTAATCTTAATTACTTAATGTTACTAGAGATTGTGTGAGTAGGTAAATGTACAACCCACTATGTTATCCACGGATTACTAAGGATGTATAAGAATAATTGAAGTTGGATGTATGTGAAATGATTTTAATATACACATTCTAAGAAATAGTAGTATTATGTAGGTACCTATTTTATAAATCTGTGTCACTGACCTCTATTGAGGTCAGTGATCTGTGTGCAGGATATTGGATTCTGATAAAATAATAGCAATCTATTATTTTACAATACAGTTGGAATACAGAAGAATACTACAAATATTTATATATAAATTATTATGTCTGTGAATATTCATTCAACAACAAAAAAATAACACAAATTCTTTCTACTTTTTGAAGTGGGGTTATTAAAATAGCGTAACACAAGCACCTAACACAAATCTTATCTGACATCCTGTGTGATCGCAGCAACCTGACCACGACTACTCATTATTCATGTTGATTTTTTATGAACAATTTGATTGTTATCAGCGACCTCATCAGCGAAATTAACACCTAAATCAACGTAAAATGAACCTAAACATTTCTACGAACATTTACTACACAGAGCTCAAATTAGAGTGGCATACCTAGTAAGGGCATACCAAGCCACATAAATTTGGTGATTATTTGGTGCTTATTGAGGACACTCGCCTAGAATTCCGGGATCACATTATCGCAATGTGTAAAAAAGCTAACAGAACTTTGGGCTTCATAATGAGAACAGCGTCTCAGTTCCAGGACGTGAGAATCGCAATTATGCTTTATAACTCTTTTGTTCGTAGTAAACTGGAGTTTAGTGCTAGTGTGGGATCCACGAGAGGCTAAGTATACGGTGATGATTGAACGCATCCAACGTAAATTCGCAAGATATGTGTATAAGAGAATAAATAAATAATGCTGGACAATCCACACAGCACCATCTAGCCCCAAAGTAAGCTACTCAAAGCTTGTGTTATGGGTACTAGATGACTGATATATTTAATACATTATATACTTACATAGATAGATATTTTTTATTATACATAAACACCCAGACCAACGGAATAAATTTCTGCAGATCGTACACAAATTTGTTCCGAGGCGGAAATCGAACCCGCAACCTCTTGCGTCGCAGGCGGACTCTCGCCTGCTGCGCCACTGAGGTCTTCAATGTATGGCTACTACCCGTACCTCTTTCCGTCTTTATTTGTCGCAGGTATGGTTGGCATAGATTCACTCGAATTAAGGCGTAAACTACAACTAGCTATCCACTACTGCCTTATTTTTAAGGAATAAAGTAAACAGTCCAACCATACTAAGCATGATGCCAATATATGTCCCTAACAACTATGTGCGTTGTGGCCGCCGACTGCACCAAGTATTCTCTTGCCACACACCGCGAACTCACCACGCAAATAACGCGCCAACTCTAAGAGCACTAACTCTTTTAAACGCATTTGTACACGAGGTCCAACATGTCGATGTATTTAATGATAAAATACATGTTATCAGTAACAATTTAAGTTTCAAGCTAAGATAGTCAGTGCTTTGGTCTGCGTGCTGTGAGCTTACTATCATTTATGTAATAAATAAATAAATAATAGTGATAGGAAATACCTGTAGTAAGAAAGGACTGCTAGTTACCTTAGTTGATGTATCATTCTGCTTTAGATAATCCACTATGTCTGCCAGAAGTTTCATAAAGTCAGTCTTAGGTTCATCCATGTCGGGGAATTTCAAGCCGAGTTCTGCGCAACCTATCTTGATGTCGGATGCATAGCCGATAGGGATCTTGGCTGAAAAACATAGGTGGGATGACACACAACTCGAACATAATGTAACCATTAGGTAGTCTCTTTAAATCTTTATGGGTAAAAATATAATTATAAACATTCAAAAACAGTGTTTGTCTCTTGTTTCCGCCCTATATTTTACTTCCATAATAAACGATTATCATGCAATAAAATTGTGTGCTTTCAGGGCCCGTACCACCATCTCTTGAAGCATCTTATTTCAATATTACTTTACTTTTTGATCATAAAGTAAACTCTATGCAGTGGATATAAGACATTGACATAAAGTAATATTGAAATAAGATGCTTCAAGAGATGGTGGTACAGGCGGGTCTATAATATAGAGGACTGGCCTCTATATTATAGAAAAAAGATAGCACATTTATTTTATGTAGTTTCTACCATTGCTTGAAATCCCGGTATTCCCATGAGATGAATGGTAGCCTATGTGCTATTCCAGACTATAATCTATTAGACAGCCTACGTAGCTCAGTTGGTAGTAGCTCTGCCTTCTGCGCTGTAGGTTGTGGGTTCGATTCACACTGTGAACAAACATTTGTGTGATGAACATAGATGTTTGTTCTCTGTCTGGGTGTTATATAATATTATAAGTATGTATTTACAAAAAAAAGTATATAAGTAGTATATCAGCTATCTGGTTCCCATATCACAAGCATAAGCTTAGTTTGGGGCTAGATAGTGCTGTGTGGAAAGTCCACCAACATTTATATTTATATTTAACTCTGCCAAGTTTCATCCAGATCCGTTCAGCCATTCTGACGTGAAAGAGTAACATACATCCATCCATCTGTATAATCTATAAATTCTTAAATAATACTCTTTCTCATGAGTTTTTAGGCATAATCTTATATGACTTACGTGGATTGATATTTTCATGTAAGTACTCCATGATCCCATTGCGAATGTTGAAGCGTAGGATGGTAAATTCACCAATAACATACCCATGACTGGACTCACAATATGAGTTCACATCGATGATGTAGATGTCTTCATCGAGAATCTCTGCAGGTATGAAAGAGCTATTAAACATCATGGAATTAAAATTATAATAATAGTGTATCAAAAATAAAACAATGATATAGGTACTAATATAATTATTAAGTTTTTTTTATATCATCTATGTTCATCACACAAATGTTTGTTCATGGTGGGAATAGAACCCACAACCTACAGTGCAGAAGGCAGAGCTACTACCAACAGCTATGTAGGCTAAAATTTAATGTGCAGTTTAATACTGTTTTGATTTAAATTTTGTTCACTCATTAATTTGTTCAATTTTAAAAACAATTATGGTATACTTTGGGCCCTAACACTCATTTGTAAGTTTTTTTGTTATATTCAGCAAGTGTGCACCAACAACATTTCCGGGCATGAAAAGGTAACTAGTTACTTACTGCTGTTGAAAGTGTTCTGCTGTACAAAGTTTTGAATATCTCTCAGCTCTCTTTCAATGGCTTCTTTTACAAGACGCTCTCGATTCTCAATCTCACTAAAGGGCACACCCGTTGATGTAAACTTTTGATCGGCCACATTGTACTTAGCTTTTTCTTCTTTAGCTTTTTTTTCATACTTGGCGCGGACAGACGGGTGTGATGCCTGAAATCCAAAGAATGCTAGTAACCATGGGACGGCCCTTGTTTAGTCGCTTTCATCGTTTCATCATTTCAGAAAATTATAACATAGAACTAAAAAGTTTTACTCGGTTTTAAAATAGGTAGGTACACTAAATTACGCCTCCAATTACCCTCCAAACTGGATCCGCCGCCTGTTGAACTTCGGTCATGTTAGCGTAAGTTACACCGTTTTGCTTTTGTTCTTCTCGAAAATCAATCATGAAATAAAAGTACGCGTTTTTAGGTCCTTTTTTTGGCATTTTGGTTATTCGATTTGACCGACTTCAATATAATTTTAGAATTTAGAAACTGCCTGCCGCCGCCGCTCGCTCGCTCCTCGCTTTACAAAATTACAAAAATTAAAAACTTAAAGCTCAAACAAAAATGCGGAAGCGGTGTACACTTAGAGCATTTAAAACGGGAGATGCCAAGCGCTACTTTTAGTACTAAAATCTTTCTGCCGGTTTTAGCGGGAGGCGGGGTAGTACGGGACAGAACACATTTACATAATCACGCATACTAATGCAGAAAAATTAAGCGTCCCTATAAACGCACACGCAAGTAAAAGCTGTACACCAACACAAAAACAATAACACAATTAAAGAATGACTGTTGTTACACTTTTGTTTAGTTACACACTAACACAAAAAAGTAGTGATGGGTTGTAAAAAGACCGACAAAATGAATGATTTCATATGAATGAAACAGGGTGGTTCAAAATCATATACTTTTCCTTTTTTTAGCCAAGATTAACAAACGTGTACCTACCTGTCTAGCCTAGTAGGTATTACTAAATAAATAGAGTGCTGGCACCGACTCCAAAAATATCAGTAATTGTATAATGTCATAATAATAAAATTATAAGATTTGTTGAAAAAATGGATACCTATTTGTAAGTAGATTGAAATATAAATACATAATGCAATTATTTTTAACTTTTTAGTGTATTTTTCATAACAAATTGGATAGCAGTTTTGGAGTCGGTTTTTTTTTGTAAAAAGTATTTTATTAAGAGTTTGTAGAGCGTAATCTCTGAAACTACTGAAACGATTTTAAAAATTATTTTACAAATAGAAAGCTACACTGTTGTTGAGTAACTTTAAGCTATATTCTATTTTCGCAAGTAGTAAGTAATCTTTCAAGTAAGTAGTCTTTCATGAATGCATTTTTAGATAAATATTTTGTTTCTTTATTGGTATGATGTGTCCAGCAGTGGACTTACATAGGCTGATGATGATGATTGGTATGACGGGGTGAAAAAAATGAAGAGCAGTAGAAGAATAGCGGCTGTTAACAAATGCTCATAGCCCATGTCCCTCTCCAGCTAACATACTACAGCTATACAAAAATCACGTTTATACGATTCTGCGTTCAAAAAGTACAAAGAAAATAGCAATAAACCAACGACACAGCACAACTAAAATTTTAAGGGAGCTCCATGAAGCGACGTATTGAAGGCAGAATGACAGATACAGTTTTTGTAGAGTCCAATACTGAACATCCTTTTTTTAAATCGGTTAAATATGGGTACAAAAAACACATCGCATTTTATTCTAATTTTACGTTCATTCCATCATTCATTCAATCGATTTCGCTCAACTAGTCCCCACACTACGCCTTCTACCAAGGAATATAAATTCACCGACACCTCCTACCATCGTATTAAAACTGTCGTAACTGGTATTCCATTAAATATAAATTAAACGTAATTACAAAAACAATTGACTAAAATATCACTTACTTGTGATAGGAAATACCGTGTTCCCTAAAGTTTGATGTCTCTGATCTCCTTTTACACCGAAATACCGCACAATTCACCATTTTTACTGAGCACTACTTCGCGACACGAAACGACAACTAATGGCCGCGCGGTGATGAGTGAAGTAGTTTTATATAACGTGCATGGCCAAGTCGCGTCTTATGGCCGGCAGAGGGGTACGCCCTGCGTTAACATCTCCAGTTATAAATGCTCTAAGGGTGTACATGTACAACTTGTACAAGCAAAGCAGCAAAGCAAGCGGATGAAACAAACACACACACCAACAATCAACGTGACAACTTGACAATGACATAAAAAAGTACCGTTGAGTATAATGTAGGAACAGTCCTTGCCTTGCTTATTGCCTTGCCTTGCCTAGACTTTAAGGTAGCCCGACGGAGAACTCAAAAACTCCACGGTCAAGACTACGTTCGGGCGACTCGCCACCACTGAAGTCTTACGGCGATTTGTACGAAATTGGGAACTAAATTTTTATTTTTGTAATAGGTAATGAAAATAGAGTTCAGAGTTCTGGTTCTGCAATCGATGGCAATGCCGCGCCGCCGCCGCCGCCGCTTTTATCGGACTTCAGTGGTGGCGAGTACTCTACGTACAAGTAAAAACTACGTAATAAAATGGTTTTCATTTCATATTATCATGTCACACACTTGACAATATTGTACATATCTAAAATATCAAATAGAACGAATCCAAAGAGCAGTCAAGTCGGTTTGCCACAAGCCGTACAGTAGCGTGCTGTTCATTAATTAACGTGCGACGGAGTTATGTAAAAACTATATAGGTCACGCACTTGACAATAATGCACATCTAAAATATCGAGACCCCGATAATTAGTTGTTAGAGCCAAGAACGAATAACCCAAAGAGCACACAAAATTCTTTGGTTCAAGGTCAATGAATCAATGAACGGACATTATCGTGCCTGTGCATTTTTTTTTGTCCGGCTTCTGTCCGTAATCAAGTCCATGTATGTCATGTCATGGTGGTTTGGTGGTAGCCCGACTTCCGATCTTATGGTCGTGGGTTCAAAACCGGTCATGCACCAATGAGATTTCTGTTTAAAAATGTATGTGCATAATGCCAGTACTCAAACGATGAAGGAAAACATCGTGAAGAAACAGGCGTGTTGTGCTCGAAAGGAGACTATATGCGCACTTAAAATCCTTTCACCACACTGTTTCGATAGAAACTAGTGACACGACAAGAAGAAGAAGCCAACTTCGCTAATGTTAAAAAATTTGAACAAAAGAACATAATGGTGGATACACACGTTCGTATATGCTCGACGAGCATGTTTCATCCGAGCATGGATATCTACAAACATGCTCGACCCTGCGTACTGGCTTCGAGCATTTGTCTTGAGACTTGCATGGTACACACGTTCGTACTTGCTCGAGATCGAGCAAGTTTATCGAGCAAGAACGTACGTGTGTACCCACCATTAGTCCATACATTATCATTTTTATAATGGCATGTGGGGGTAAGCCAACTTCGCCAATCTGGCTTGCTTGCTGCTTGACGTTTCTGATTTTGACAGATAACAAAAAGACATTTTAGACGTGCATGCCGTGCTTGGAGATTTTTTTTCCCAGTTGCTTTTTTTCATAAGTAGAGGTACCTAGTGTGTGTGTGTGCGATTTTTCTAAAATAATTACAAATCTGCCTGCTTGGACTGTTCGTTGTTTTATCGAAGTATATGTGAACTGATATTACGCTGCTGTATCAAATCTTCTTCTACCCTTTTAAAAAGGTTTGCTTTTGTCTCTTACTAGATCGTTCGAAAGCAGGGTCCGGTCCTTGTTAGCTGATTTTATCTGGTTTATATCGAGCTGTAGTGATTGCAGCAGATTCATCTCACACCAACAGCACAGTAGGTACTACGTAGGTGTCCCTCACGTGTCTGGGGTGTACGGAGAAAAATTTACAAAGGACTATTGAACCAGACCATCTACATTTAAATTGCCAATATCCGCTCGGTTCCTTGCGGTGTTGGTCTCATTACTGTTATCTAAGTTATTTTGATGCACTTTTTTATGCCGACCACATAACGGTTTTTCTTGACGAATCCACAATACTTACTAGGCAGGTAGGTAGATACTATCACCAAAAGATCTGACTATCCAGTTTGATAATATTTTGCTCTGTGTTTGTATAACACACTTTTTTTTCGTCGAGCAAGCCGGGGGTGACAACAGGTCACTTTACAGAAAAAATCACCCTTGAGGTGTCTAGGTGGATCTTTTGCTGATGGTACTTACCTTTACCTACCTGCTATACTTTAAATGTTGCTCCTATAGGTGTAATAAATAAAGCCCAAAAGATTAAAAATCAGCTTACATATTGCCTTTATCATAGGTACAACTTCACTTAAAAATTGCATGTGCCCCTGTACGAGAAAACCTGTAGATTATTGTGAGGATCAATTACCTATTATTTAAAGAAAAGAATATAAGAACCATAGTTGGATGTGCCGGTGGGTGTATACCATTGCATTGCATGATATTTTAAAGAAAAGAATATAAGAACCATAGTTGGATGTGCCAGTGGGTGTATACCATTGCATTGCATGATATTTTATATAGGTACTTAGTATTTTTCAGAATGGCAATATCCTGCCTATCATCAAGATAAAAATAAATATTGGTGGTAATATATCTTACCAAACTAAACTAATCTAACTAATTAAATCTTACAATAAAATCTGGAAATGCCTTACATTTTTGAGCATTATCTTCTATGTTTACCTACTAACAGAATTGTACCTCAGTTACAGAAAGGCAAATCTTAAAATATATTATTATGCTGTTGAAAGATTATTGAAACTGAAGAAAAATCATTCTGTGCATATTTTTACAAGTAGATTGTTCATAAGTATGACAAGGTACATATTCCCTAACATAAGTCATAATCATCTGTTATCAGGCTGGATGACTGAAGAAGGAGGAATGTTTTTGAGCCCTCAATGTTATCAAATAACCATAATCAGGAACTGCTGAATGAATTGGTGCCTTTCTACCCATTAATGATAATATAAAACAAAACAATGTTGTCTATGCACTTGATACTATCACAATTCCATTGTACCCATATTATCTCAACCACATCATATCTCACATGTGGTCTAATTTTTGAATGGAATTCTATGCGCTAAGAGTTTAAAGTGTGAATTGCAGTAACTAAATATGCTTTAGTGCAATACATATTTTAAATGTGGCTACTTTGACAGAATCAAACAGTGAAACCTGCCAACATTGCTTAAATTTTTCGAATAATCACTATTTTAGTAAAAATAATTTATGGGAACATAGTGTTTTCTTTTAGCATCTGCAATTACAACATAATGTATTTTATCAGATTTTATTATTTTGTTTAAACCTTTGTAGGTCTCTCAATAATCTCAATATAATGTTGTATGATCTATGACAAATCTTTAGGAGACATGCTTGCAAGCTTCTATTAATTAATTATATTATATTCAAAGCATACATACATAAAATCACGCCTATTTCCCATAGGGGTAGGCAGAGACCATGGATTTCCACTTGCTACGATCCTGACATACCTCTTTTGCTTCATTCACTCTCATAACATTCTTCATACAAGCTCGTCGGTTTAGAGTACTCTTGACCTGGCCTTTCTCTAGAACATCTTCTATCTGATCTAGATAGGCATATTCAAAGCCCTCACTTAAGGGTCCGGTGACTGCGGCTCGCAATTTCGAGGTGCGATTGGCTATTATTTCATTTTATTTCATTTTGGGGAGGTTGTTTGAAATAATAACTTTAAAGAAACACGCATAAATACTGTTCGAACACAAATAATACAATAATGTAAGAAAAATGTGCTTGAGTCAGAAATCATTTTGGTATTAGGTAAACGTAAGACCAAACATACTAATACCAAAATGATTTCTGATTCGGGCATGTTTCCCTTATATTATTGTATTATTTGTGTTCGAACAGTATTTATGCGTGTTTCTTTAGAGTTATTTTTTCAAACAATCTCCCCGAAATGAAATAAAATGAAATAATAGCCAATCGCACTTCGAAATTGCGAGCCGCTGTCACCGGAGCCTTAAAAACTGTCATTGAGCTTTTTGGGAGCATGTTAGGAAGCACAGATGCAAACTAAACCAATTCTCTTTACAGAAGCCACGATGCCGTGTGATGCGTAGCGATGCGGCGAGATATGAGGCACTACTCCAATGGTCACATGACATTCAATGATTATTTTATGATGTACCTGACGAAATGGAAGCGTGCGGCGGTCCTACTACTAATTGTGTGGATAGTGGTCACATATCTTGTGATATCGCCGCTCAGGTCAGTTCACATTCGTTTTCTGTGTTAAGTCAATCTATGTTAAGAGTAATAGAGCTCTTTGTGCGAGGCTCATCCGGGGAAAGTACTACCACCATGCAATTTCTGCGCGCCAAGCAGCGTTGCTGTGCTTCGGTGTGATTGCCGGTAAAATTACAGCCCCATGAGGTTTAACATCTGTAACTATGCCTCAAGTTGATGGATGAAGGGCAATGCTTTGTTAGGCACGATACTATCGTACGTGACTTACGAGGCCACGCTTTGTTATGTGCTGGTTACCACTTTGGGCCATCAGCTAGTTGTATAATACAAGAAGAATTCTCTTACTTATTGTACCTACCTACCTATAGCAAGCAAGTTCTCGCGCTGAGAGTGAGAGAGACGAAATGCTGCAGCACTTGAATTTGAAACTGAAGGCTACATTGCGGTGAATGTGCCCAAGAACTACATGACCTCATTCCACCACAGGACAAATAGACGTACGGCTCAATACCATCCATTCCTAGTTAGCATACCACCAATTCGCACGAAGCACTTCGCTTCAACCTTCATTATGCGAACCGCTAAGGAGTGGAACTCGTTACCGTCATCTGTCTTTCCTGACTATTATAACATAAGTCTCTTCAAGGCAAGCGTGAATAGGTGTCTTCTAGATCGTTCTGCTCCACCGTAGGCTACATCGTCGCGTACCATCAGGTGAGATTGTAGTCAAAAGACGGTCTATTTAGTAAAAAAAAAGTCGGCGGTTTTGAAACAAAGGTACTGAATGCGCACATACTAACACCTAGTTCATGTAAATTGTAAACCTTATTTAGTTTTGTTCGACGTAGCTTAATTTACAATTCGGACGGCCAATCTAGGCAAGCGTGAAGTAAACCGTTTGGCTGAAAGGCAAGACACAACACCATAACCGACGACCTAACCTACTCCTCAGTTAAAAGTTTACCCTATGTTATTATGAGTTATCATTGACAGACTCGTATTTCCAAATGCGAAAGCCTAAAATTTTACATTTTATTTACTGTAATTCCAAAGCGGTGATCTTCTATGAAGCTGCATTTCAACATTGTGAAATGTTAAAATCACTGCACGAAGAATGAGTTTCGAAGAACGAGTTTCAATAGCTAAGTGGATGGTTAGGAATCACCAAGTTGGGCCACGTGTAACGGTTTATCATTATATCACTACATAGTATAAAACAAAGTCGCATCCCGCTGTCTGTCCCTATGTATGCTTCTATCTTTAAAACTACGTAACGGATTGTGATGTGGTTTTTTATAATAGACAGAGTGATTAAAGAGGAAGGTTTTATGTACACATACATGTATACACATACATGCGTACTATAGTAGAGAAATACTTTGCAGCCGTGCGAAGTGGGGCGGGTCGCTAGTAATATAATGTAGTTAAAATAGATTGTTCTAGAATTAATTCAGGTATTTTATCTAGATGCAGTGGCAACACAGATGATGCGGCCGTCTTTCAGGAGCGACTGAAACGAGTCTCTTCACAGCTGGACACACTGCGGCAGCAACACAGCAATCTCATCTCACAAATCCGGAGATCCGCTGGGTAAATATTAAATTAGCAAAAGAAAGACATCATCTCATCATCCTACACTATTATAAACGCGAAAGTTTGTAAGTATGGATAGATCGATGTTTGTATGGATGTTTGTTACTCCTTCACGCCGGAACGGCTGAACGGATCTGGATGAAACTTGGCAGAGAGTTAGATTATAGTCTGGAATAGCACATAGGCTAATTTTTATCCCGTGGGAATACCGGGGAATAATCTGCGCGGGTGAAACCGCGGGGCTCCACTAGTAGATAATATATTAATAAATGCTATATTGTACTTACACAAAGAAACAAAAATATACAGAAAACAGAAAAATTAAGGTAACAATGGTTTATTGTAGAGATTATCTGTTTGAGATCATCACAAAGCTAACAACTCTGTGTGTAAAGCTAGGTATAAGCATTTAGCCTCGTTGGTGATTATCTTTTAGCACCATGAATGAGTAAGAATATTACCTATTTTCAGGATGGCTTAAAACAGTTATGAGAGTATAATTAAGCGAAAACGTATTTCTGGATATCGTTGATGAAAGGCTGAAAAACCTTTTTTTTACAACAATAAAACGATAGATAATACTAGTTATCTGAAATAACACGATACATCTATCGTGTTTCATGATAGAGTAGCAGTTTTCTTTGACCAGTAAGTAAAACTCGTAAGTCGAGTTTTCCCAGACATATCGATCGATACTCGTAGCGGAGCTGGTAGGTACGGCGCGGTGTGACACCCCTATCTCTGCTTGAAATTGCCGATTGACATGTACTGTGGTAAACTATAACCGCTATAAACTTGTGACTACTACTGGGTACTTGAGTTGTACTACAAAACGGTGTCTAACTTTAAACAGTGTCTAAAATTAGCGCTGTCTCTGTTTGCCATTACGCAATGGCAAGAGATGTCAAAAGTTTAGGCAGTGTTTAACGTTTGCCTATTTTTTTTGTCGTAAGGCCCAGAATGTCTAACACACGTCACAAAATATCTGCACATGAAACAACTACGGATCTTCACTTCACACACTTCACACTAGCGACTAGTTATTATATGAAAACTTCTTACATACTTTTATAATTTTTGACAAGTTTTTATAAGTAACACATAGTCGCTTACGAGTTTTACTTTGGGAAAACCACTAAGCCATCTTAAAACCGTTTAAAACGATCTAAAACTGCGAATTGTTTTAAATTTGTTCTTAATTAGTTAATTGGTTCTATTTTATGAATATTATTTATTTCATTTGTAAATTGCCAGAGCCAACTTTTTACCGGTTTTTACGGAATGTTGTAAAAAGCTATAAGATAAAGGAGGTTTTATTAATGCGATAACTATTTAGCTCTAGTGTCGCTCAATCAAGCCGAAGACAATTAAAACGTTATCTATGATAGCGTGGCAAACTAGATCGGGTACTTGTTTTTATCTAGTTATAGCATAGTTATAAATAAGCCTATTCAAATCGTTTGTAGGGCAATGTGTACGCTTCTATAAATAAGTCTATAGCGAGGTATCTACATCTACTGGTGCAGTTGTGAAATAAATAAAAAAAAACATTTTTTTTACAAAAGGCTGCTGAAAAAATTCCCCGTCTTCCTATACTTACGGATGTAAATCACAGTCATCATCTCTCATCTCACAATTTACTTCTAGGTTCAACAACCTGAAGGACATAGATGGATCTCTCTTCTTAGACTCGGTTCAAGGACCCATGGAGGAGTATGAAAATCTTAGGAGGCGAATATACTCAAATACCAAAGAACTGTGGTACTTCGTGAACCACGAACTAGGCAAGGTGACTGCTGAAGACTTGAAGTCAGATAAGATACAAACCATTCTGGACCAAGTGGGCGATAGGAAAAGGTTGGTTTTTGCTTGTTTATTTATTTGGTTCCACCCACAAGTGCTTGTTACTAGTAAATTGATTTGATGTATGTTGTATTGTTATTGTTGTATATTATGATGGTTTTGTGATAGCTAGCAATGCGGAGTAGCGTGTTTCATAGTTCCGATTATGTTGTCCCTGAAAAGCTTATCTTGATCAACTGATGGTGAAATAATATAGAAAAGGTTGCTATGGCCACTTGTGATTTAATCACAAAAAACATTGGTACTGAAATTAGACCACATAACTGAGGACTACACTAGCAAAACAATATGAGGATGTGCCAAGTATATTGTTAAAAATACTACTGAAATGACAAAACAATGCTACCTAACTAGGTAGTTTAAAAATAACAACGAAAAACAATATGCAGTTTTTTTTTGTTGGACGCTTTTTTGACGACCCTAATGTTTGGAAACTCATAACTTGTTACTGGGTTGACCGATTTTAGTGATTCTTCTTTTTATCGAAAGCCGCTGCATGTCATCTGCTTGTCACATGTAAATTTGAGTCAGATCTGACGAGTACTTTAACCCAAAGGTTAACTGGAAGAAAATGCTAATTAGCATTAAGTTCGCCTAATGCACTTTATTTATGTGCAATAAAGAATATTCTTATCTTATTTTTTGGGTGATATTAGTATAAGTGTATTTTTTAGTGCATTTGAAGTGGGTTTTCTCTTGAAAGAGATATTTTTTATCTCTTGTCTGAAATGAAAATGTCTCAAATCCCATCATCACCCAGGTCTCTCCTATCGGACCAAGAAAAGCTGACAGATCTAGACGGGTACCAAGACTGGCGGCACATCGAAGCGGCTAACGTCAGCGATCTCGTGCAAAGAAGGCTGCATTATCTGCAGAATCCGGCTGACTGCCAGGAGGCTCGGAAACTCATTTGTAATTTAAATAAGGTACGTCTATTATTATAACGGCCGAATACTCAAACGCAACTCGGATTTGAGAAAAAAATTGAAAAAAAAATTTCAAATTTTTTTTGAAACTGCACCACAGTTTTTAACTATTGCAGTCTCATCGTTACTTTGTAAGTTATGCACTGTACATACTCTTCTGAATAAATATTATTATTATTATTTAAGCACGTATCTTTTTTTTTATTTATTTAAAGGGCTTTGTCGCTGGGCGAAGCACGTCTCATGTGACGCGTTTTTGACGGAATTTCATTAAAAACTGTCAAAAAACCACGACTTGAGACGTGCTCAAATCTGAGTTGCGTTTGAGTATTCGGGTGTAAGCCTGTAATTTCTTGTAATTTGAGCACCGGTGAAGCTGTTTCAGTTTCAGTTTCTTATACCTAAACTATTGCATGCTATGGGGGATAGATAACATAAACCCTGCACTGTATTACCAAGTTACTGTACTGTTACTGTTTATTCGCAATAAAGTGATTATGATTACAACATTTAAAAAATAATCAAAATTTCAACTCATCTATGACAAAAAAAAAGATGGTCAGTACATTCCGCTGATGACTAATTCCTGGGTTTCCGCACATACTTTCTGTCAACTTACCTTCACGATTGAGATGGCATTGCGCACATAAATTCATCCGCCCATCTCCATCTATATTCAAATAACCTCGATTAGATCCTGCTATAATTAGATGAACAAACAAACACCCGCTAAGCGTTTGTCACGATTTGTCAGTTAGCACGTGACGGGTTATTGAACCACTATAATACAGGCCGAGCGATGACAAAATATTTGGTCTCTCTAATATCGAATTCTTTATGCATGTGACGTCATGCGCGCATTGCTTTTATGAGATAATAAAATATAATATAATATTTTAAATAAACAATATTCCCATTCTTCTTAAATGGCGTTTATGCTGTACGTAAGACTTTAAATTAGATGTTGACAGAGTCCTATTATAATAATATATTATAAATCGACGACCTCAGTGGCGCAGCGGGCGAGAGTCCGTCTGCGACGCAAGAGGTTGCTGATTCGATGCCCGCCTCGGAACAAATTTGTGTACGATCTGGTGTTTTCTGTGTATAATAAAAATATCTATCTATGTAAGTATATAATGTATTAAATATCGTTATATCAGTTATCTAGTACCCATAACACAAGCTTTTAATAGCTTACTTTGGGGCTAGATGGTGCTGTGTGGATTGCCCATTGTCCAGCATTATTATCTAAATATATATAACTCAAAGGTGACTGACTGACTGACATAGTGATCTATCAACGCACAGCCCAAACCACTGGACGGATCGGGCTGAAATTTGGCATGCAGGTAGATGTTATGACGTAGGCATCCGCTAAGAAAGGATTTTGATCAATTCTACCCCCAAGGGGATAAAATAGGGGATGAAATGTTGTATGAAACTTTGAATTCCTTGGCGCGAGCAAAGCCACGGGTTCAGCTAGTTATTATAAAAGATGTTTTGAAAATCATGCCTATAAGAGAATTTTCTTTTTATTTAAACTTTGGTATTCGAATCCTTACACATATTTTTGTAGTAACAACCTATATTTGGACCTTGAGTGGGTAATGACAATGGTCCTCGCTACGGTCTACAGAACAGAGCGTTCAGTTGCATAACTAGCCATTTCAAAATTGTATGTCTATGAGTTTAGTGTGTACCAAACATAACGTATCGTACGCATTCTTTTAGAAATATTTATTTTATTACTGAACAATCAAGTTATCGCGTAGGCGAGGAAAGGTCAAATTATACTGATTAGGCTGTAAAAAGTTTCTACATATATTTTACTAGCGACCCGCCCGCGCGCCCCTGCTTCGTACGGGTGCACATTTTTTTTCTACTATATCATGCATGTATTATACATAAAAACCTTCCTCTTGAATCACTTGAATCTATCTATTTAAAAAAACCGCATCAAAATCCGTTGCGTAGTTTTAATGATTTAAGCATACATAGGGAGAAAGCGACAGTTTTATTTATTTTTATGTAGTGATGAGCTCTAACACCAATACGAGTAGTAAATGATCGGAATCGAATTGATTATGAAAAAACTGAAACAGCTTCACGACTTTGATCCCCAGGCACGGTAGATATCCCTTCAGATCTCCCAGTACCAAGTAGGTACTAATTCAAAATTCTTTGAGGATGTCTAAGGGGGGTAGTCAGAGGTACGTCCAAACATTACATTTGGCACATACCGATTGATACCATATTTGATTATTCATACTCTTATATTAGTTTTCCTTGTTATAAGAGTCGAAAAATCGCCAAAACCACCTCATTTTCATTGGTCTAAAGGTGTTAAACCTTACCCTTACCCTAATAGGGATAACATTAGGAGTTGGAGGAGTTGGGCTGGCTACAGATATAGCCAGCACACCCTGACGCACAATGGACCAACCTTGAGTCTAAGTGCGGAAAAAGGAGTCCAGTTACATTAGGGATAACATTATACTTTGCTACTTTTTACTGCCTCGTCACAAAATAATCAAATCTTGTTATTTATAGGTATCATTACATAAATTTTTATAATGTCACTAGTTGCGCCCCGCGGTTTTATCCGCGCAGATTTAATACCCGGTATTCCCACGGAATAAAAAGTAGCCTATGTGCTATTCCAGCCTATAATCCATGTCTCTGCCAAGTTTCATCCAGATCCGTTCAGCCATTCCGGCGTGAAAGAGTACCAAACATCCATCCATCCATACTTATAAACTTTCGCGTTTATAACATTAGTAGGAAGTAGGATTAAATATTATAACCTTATGATACCTTAAAATAGTGCTGTGTGCTACAGCAGCAAAAAGGTCCCGGCTCAGCATTATGCTTCTCTATCTGAAGACAGGTCAGGGCCCGTACCACCATTTCTTGAAGCATTCTTATTTCAATATTACTTTTATGTCAATGTATTATATCAACTGCATAGAGTCGCCTTTATGATCGAAAAGTAAAGTAATATTGAAATAAGAATGCTTCAAGAGATGGTGGTACTGGCCCAGGCTGTTATTCTGCCGATACCTTGGTGACTACTCTTAATGGTAATTATTGTTATTGTATGAATTTATGAATCCATTGTATCCTTAATGACATTTAACAAAATAATTTAATAGGTATAATTTATGATTAAATATGTAGGTAGGTAATTGATTAAATTTATTTCTATTGACTATGTATTTTTATGATAATATTGTTGACTGTCTCTTTTTTTCCTTTGTCTTTTTTTATATGTAAACAAAAATATTGCACGCCTAGTTTTAAGTAAAATACATTGGACATATTTAGATTTTTTTGACATCTTCTCATACATGTATCTATGTATCTAAATATATATAACTCAAAGGTGACTGACTGACTACGTGCGTTAGGTGCGTTGATAGATCACTAGATCACTAGATCTATCAACGCACAGCCAAAACCACTGGACGGATCAGGCTGAAATTTGGCAAGCAGGTAGATGTTATGACGTAGGCATCCACTAAGAACGGATTTTGATCAATTCTATCCCCAAGGGGATAAAATAGGGGATAAATAAATAAATAAATAATAAATAAATAATGCTGGACAATCCACACAGCACTATCTAGCCCCAAAGTAAGCTATTCAAAGCCTGTGTTATGGGTACTAGATAACTGATATATATAATACATTATATACTTACATAGATAGATATTTTTTATTATACATAGAAAACACCCAGACCATTGAAACAAATTTCTGCAGATCGTACACAAATTTGTTCCACGGCGGGAATCGAACCCGCAACCTCTTGCGTCGCAGGCAGGCTCTCGCCCGCTGCACCACAGAGGTCGTCGAAAAAGGTCGGATGAAAGTTTGTATGAAATGTTGAATTCCTTGGCGCGAGCAAAGCCGCGGGTTCAGCTAGTTTATGCAATAAATATACTTTGACTTTGTTTGTTTCAGGGCTGTGGCTTCGGTTGCCAGCTCCACCACATCGTCTACTGCCTGGTGTTCGCGTACGCAACCGAGCGGACGCTCATACTCAACTCCAAAGGATGGCGGTACAACACCAAGGGCTGGGAGTACGTCTTCCATCCAATGTCGGAAACTTGCACCAGCGCTTATAACGATAAAGTGCTCCAGTGGCCAAGTGAGTTTGTGCTCTATCTGTATGCTCGTAAAGCTGAGTTTTGTAACATAATTTCAAAAGGCCACGGCTGTTAGCTCAAACGATATTTTTATGTGGCAGATTGAGTTTTCATTATGATGGAAAAAATAGGGCAAACGAAAATAACAGCACGATTAGAAACATGTTCTTTTAGGCTTGGTTGCGTGAACGCCTAAAGGAGAATGTTTTTTTTTACTATGAGCCCTGGTCCAACAAAAAATTTGCGTTCCCCAGGAATGAACCCATTGTTGATAGACTCATTCATTTGAAGTTACTATGTGTGCAAAGACGCAACAAAATCGAACCTGAAGTTTGTAAGCGCCAAGCGGAGAGCTGCAAAGGACTGCACTGATTACTAATTATTTGCTTATATCTAGATTTCTGCAGGACAGATTTTTTTGATTCTATACAAAAAATATTGTATTTGAGACGATCTTTCAAACCTACCATGGCAGGCTTGGGGTAAAACTTATATTTTTTTAAAATATTTTTTGGACAAAAAAAACATACTCCTTTACCTAATAAATAAATAAATAATAAATACATAATGCTGGACAATCCACACAGCACTATCTAGCCCCAAAGTAAGCTATTCAAAGCTTGTGTTATGGGTACTAGATAACTGATATATTTAATACATTATATGACTTACATAGATAGATATGATACCTACGAGTAGTTTAAATGTTTCAAAGTGATCCTTCACTGAACACTCGGTTCATAATGAGATAATGAAACACTCCTTGTCCTACTAATATTATAAACGCGAATGTTTGTATGTATGGATGGATGGATGTTTGTTACTCTTTCCCGCCGGAACGGCTGAACGGATCCGGATGAAACTTGGCAGAGATATTGATTATAGTCTGGAATAACACATAGGATACTTTTTATCCCATAGGAATACCGGGTGTTGGCAGATATTTAGCATTTTACCGTATTTAGCTGATACATTTTTAGTTCCTAAATAATAATTAATTGTCGCCACAGGAAAGAATAGCACGCGCTATCGTTGCGTTTTGAGCAATGAGTGATATCAGCAATCGTAGGTATAAATGTTTTCCGATCACCGGGGTTTAAATCTGCGCGGGTGAAACCGCGGGGCGCAACTAGTATTTTATAATTAATTTTGTTTCAGTATCATACGACGCGAAGGTGATATCTCTACCGTTCATAGATTCAATATCGCAGAAGCCTAAGTTCCTGCCACTTGCTATACCCAATGACTTAGCGCACAGGTAAGCTTACATAAACAGCTAAATAAATAAATAATGCTGGACAATCCACACAGCATCATCTAGCCCCAAAGTAAGCTACTCAAAGCTTGTGCTATGGGTACTAGATAACTGATATATTTAATACATTATATATACTTACATGGATAGATATTTTTTTATTTATTATACATAGAAAACACCCAGACCGCGGAACAAATTTCTGCAGATCGTACACAAATTTGTTCCGAGGCGGGAATCGAACCCGCAATCTCTGCGTCGCAGGCAGACTCTCGCCCGCTGCGCCACTGAGGTCGTCAGACTTCATGGCTTTGATCCCCAGGCACGTTAGATATCTTCTTAGATCCCTTTTTTCAGTTACTTGACGATGTCTAAGGGGATATAAGTCTAGTAGTAAATATAGTAGTAGTAGTAGTAGTAGGGGTTTCATACGTGACAGGTTGCAAGCTCATCGCCGCTGCTGGGATGCAAAGTATTTCTTGCGATGTTTTCCTTCAACAGTTTTCTTGCCTGTTCTTCTCGGCTTTGGTCGCAAGGAACTGGCACCTAAAATCACAGCTCGTTTCGATGTGATTCTTGAGATTTTAGTGAATAAATACATTTTGACTTTGACTTTGAACAGCAATCATAAATTCCAACCTACGACCGTCATTAGCAGCCTAAAGAAGTCCCCTGTTGAAAATTCTAGGATGAAATTTTTTAGCCTTCTCCATACCATTTAAGAGTAATAGAGCTCTTTGTGTAGGGCTCGTCCGGGGAAGTACTACCACCACGCCTTTAACCGCCGCCAAGTAGCAACGCTGTGTTTCGGTTTGAAGAGTGTGGTCGCCGGTGTAATAACAGGCACATGAGGCTTAACATCTGTATGCCTCAAGTTGATGGACGCAGGGCAGTGCATCGTAGGGCACGTTCCTATCGTACGTGACTTACGAGGCAATGATTTGTTATAGGTAGTGGTTACCACTTAACATCAGGTCGGCCATCTGCTTGTTCCATCAGCAGGTTGTATAAAAAAACAATGACTTCTTACTATGTTAAGTAGATGGTAACAATATAAAAATATTTCAGAATAGTCCGTTTCAACGGCGACCCTTCCTCTTGGTGGGTCGGACAGATGCTGAAGTATATCCTCAAACCGCGGAGCACCATGCAGAAAGCCATCAACGACACCATCGCTAAGATGAACTTCAAGACTCCTATAGTTGGGTGAGTTTTATTTTAATATTCGTCTTTCCACACAGACCCAAACTAAGCCAACATTTGTGAAATGGGAACCAGAAAGCTGATGTACATAGTTTTTTTTTATTTGTAAATACATACTTTTATCGTATAATAACACCCAGACAGAGAAAAAACATAAATAATTGCATTAACCCACTCTCCTCAACTACCAAGGCTGTAAAGTTAGAAGTCAACGATTACAACCTCCCGCTCAATTTTAATTACACAGTATACAGCAAAGACGGTACATGGCTCATAAAATTAATGAATAGGGCAGTAACTGCTTTATCGGTACTCTTATGTTTACGGCACACACGATAAGTGAAGCCTGACCAATCTTGTAATTACGTTAATAAATTTTAGCACCTATTGTTAACCTTTACGAAGTTGCATTGAAATATATTAAACTAGTTGTGCCCCGCAGTTTCACCCGCGCAGATTTAAATCCCGGTATTCTCACGGTATAAAAAAAGCCTATGTGCTATTCCAGAGATAATCTATCTCTCTGCCAAGTTTCATCCAGATCCGTTCAGCCGTTCCGGCGTGAAAAATTAACAAACATCCATCCATCCATCGATACTTACAAACTTTCGCGTTTATAATAGTAGGAGGATGTTTTTTGCCTTGCCACGACTGACCGTTTGGCCATACCTGGTATATAATATACTCATATAAACGTAATTTCCAGTATACACATCAGACGGACAGACAAAGTGGGCACCGAAGCGGCTTTCCACCACATACACGAGTACATGACTCACGTGAAGGATTACTACGACCAGCTCGAGCTCACCAAGACGGTGGATGTGAGAAGGGTTTACCTCGCCACTGATGACGCTAACGTAAGTTTATTTTATTTATTTATTGGAGAACCAACAGCACTTCAATTTACAGACTAAACACTTATATAAACTTAGAGAGCCAATTAGAGGTTCCCACGAGTAGCTATGTAACATACACGATGAGTTGATGTTACATAGCTATGATAGAAATCTAGGTAGTGCAGACTAATAAATTATAGTTATTCAAGTATAAATTCAAATAGGTACATTATTATTGTTGGTTCAAGTAGGTAGGTAAGTTATTAGCAAAACTGAGAATACAAACATTTACTCAGAATATTTATTTTAAAAGGTATGGTTAGGTATTGATAAAATGGATAAGGGCAGGAAGATGATGATGATGGTTAAAATACAGTACAGTTGTACATAGATAACTGTTTATCACTACAAGTGTGTGTGTTCCTTATGATGTGTTTGTACTCAGCTCATGTCCGTGGCAACGCGAACGCCAACGATCTCTCTCTCTTTCCCCCTCCTTTCCCCTTCTCTCCCTATCCCCCTCTCTTCTGTCTTTCGCGCGTTGGCCATGTCGCTGCCCATTTGAGCTAGGTGTAAACGCTGTACTATGTTTAAATTCAATCCGAGCGATATATGGAACGGTGGATGTTGCCTCTTAAAGCCGCTAACACGTTTAGAAGAAAGTCCGCATCGTGAATTTATAAGTGGTTAGGTCCCTAGTATGGACACAGCTTGGACGAATCGTGGAGTGAACAAAAAGCGCTAACGTGACGTGCACGCACGTCGGCAAAAATCCGAGTACGAACTCATGTTCGGTTTGTGCACGCGGTGCGTTCACTCTGATCCATCTCCTACCTGGGGCGGGGCATTGTTCTCTATGATATGGGAGATTCCTTGCCACATACCGTGTGAAGTCACAACGTGATCTTGGTCTTTATTCGTTATGCCATAGGTGATAATTTGCTGTAACCGTGTGACATCGCAACGTGATCTAAACTCAAACGATTGGATTGGTCATAGTGAATAACGTCCCTGCGTATGTGAGTGATGACATGTGACGTTGGTTCGCAGGTGCTGGGCGACGCGCGCAAGAAGTACCCGCAGTACACGTTCGTGGGCGACCCGTCGATCGCGCAGACGGCGGCGACGCACCGGCGCTACACGCCGCTCTCGCTCACCGGCCTGCTGGTCGACCTGCACCTGCTGGCCGCCAGCGACTACCTCGTGTGCACGTTCAGCAGCCAGGTAACTACCGCGCAGGCGGCGGCCGCGCGCTCGCGCTCAGGCCTGCTGGTCGACCTGCACCTGCTGGCCGCCAGCGACTACCTCGTGTGCACGTTCAGCAGCCAGGTAACTTCCGCGCAGGCGGCGGCCGCGCGCTCGCGCTCAGGCCTGCTGGTCGACCTGCACCTGCTGGCCGCCAGCGACTACCTCGTGTGCACGTTCAGCAGCCAGGTAACTACCGCGCAGGCGGCGGCCGCGCGCCCGCGCTTAGGCCTGCTGGTCGACCTGCACCTGCTGGCCGCCAGCGACTACCTCGTGTGCACGTTCAGCAGCCAGGTAACTTCCGCGCAGGCGGCGGCCGCGCGCTCGCGCTCAGGCCTGCTGGTCGACCTGCACCTGCTGGCCGCCAGCGACTACCTCGTGTGCACGTTCAGCAGCCAGGTAACTTCCGCGCAGGCGGCGGCCGCGCGCTCGCGCTCAGGCCTGCTGGTCGACCTGCACCTGCTGGCCGCCAGCGACTACCTCGTGTGCACGTTCAGCAGCCAGGTAACTTCCGCGCAGGCGGCGGCCGCGCGCTCGCGCTCAGGCCTGCTGGTCGACCTGCACCTGCTGGCCGCCAGCGACTACCTCGTGTGCACGTTCAGCAGCCAGGTAACTACCGCGCAGGCGGCGGCCGCGCGCCCGCGCTTAGGCCTGCTGGTCGACCTGCACCTGCTGGCCGCCAGCGACTACCTCGTGTGCACGTTCAGCAGCCAGGTAACTTCCGCGCAGGCGGCGGCCGCGCGCTCGCGCTCAGGCCTGCTGGTCGACCTGCACCTGCTGGCCGCCAGCGACTACCTCGTGTGCACGTTCAGCAGCCAGGTAACTTCCGCGCAGGCGGCGGCCGCGCGCTCGCGCTCAGGCCTGCTGGTCGACCTGCACCTGCTGGCCGCCAGCGACTACCTCGTGTGCACGTTCAGCAGCCAGGTAACTTCCGCGCAGGCGGCGGCCGCGCGCCCGCGCTCAGGCCTGCTGGTCGACCTGCACCTGCTGGCCGCCAGCGACTACCTCGTGTGCACGTTCAGCAGCCAGGTAACTTCCGCGCAGGCGGCGGCCGCGCGCTCGCGCTCAGGCCTGCTGGTCGACCTGCACCTGCTGGCCGCCAGCGACTACCTCGTGTGCACGTTCAGCAGCCAGGTAACTTCCGCGCAGGCGGCGGCCGCGCGCTCGCGCTCAGGCCTGCTGGTCGACCTGCACCTGCTGGCCGCCAGCGACTACCTCGTGTGCACGTTCAGCAGCCAGGTAACTTCCGCGCAGGCGGCGGCCGCGCGCTCGCGCTCAGGCCTGCTGGTCGACCTGCACCTGCTGGCCGCCAGCGACTACCTCGTGTGCACGTTCAGCAGCCAGGTAACTTCCGCGCAGGCGGCGGCCGCGCGCCCGCGCTCAGGCCTGCTGGTCGACCTGCACCTGCTGGCCGCCAGCGACTACCTCGTGTGCACGTTCAGCAGCCAGGTAACTTCCGCGCAGGCGGCGGCCGCGCGCCCGCGCTCAGGCCTGCTGGTCGACCTGCACCTGCTGGCCGCCAGCGACTACCTCGTGTGCACGTTCAGCAGCCAGGTAACTTCCGCGCAGGCGGCGGCCGCGCGCCCGCGCTCAGGCCTGCTGGTCGACCTGCACCTGCTGGCCGCCAGCGACTACCTCGTGTGCACGTTCAGCAGCCAGGTAACTTCCGCGCAGGCGGCGGCCGCGCGCTCGCGCTCAGGCCTGCTGGTCGACCTGCACCTGCTGGCCGCCAGCGACTACCTCGTGTGCACGTTCAGCAGCCAGGTAACTTCCGCGCAGGCGGCGGCCGCGCGCTCGCGCTCAGGCCTGCTGGTCGACCTGCACCTGCTGGCCGCCAGCGACTACCTCGTGTGCACGTTCAGCAGCCAGGTAACTTCCGCGCAGGCGGCGGCCGCGCGCCCGCGCTCAGGCCTGCTGGTCGACCTGCACCTGCTGGCCGCCAGCGACTACCTCGTGTGCACGTTCAGCAGCCAGGTAACTTCCGCGCAGGCGGCGGCCGCGCGCCCGCGCTCAGGCCTGCTGGTCGACCTGCACCTGCTGGCCGCCAGCGACTACCTCGTGTGCACGTTCAGCAGCCAGGTAACTTCCGCGCAGGCGGCGGCCGCGCGCCCGCGCTCAGGCCTGCTGGTCGACCTGCACCTGCTGCTAAAAATATGCTTCTTCTTCTGCATGTCGCGAAAGTATAAATAAATTTTAGAATCAGACCATTAAAGTACGTGATTTTAGTGTCTATATAAAATAGTATTCTCAACCTTATTCCTATACCTTCAAACATCATTTCAGGTTGGCCGGGTAGCGTACGAGATGATGCAGGCGAACCGCGTGGACGCCTCCAACAGTTTCTTCTCATTGGACGATATCTACTACTTCGGGGGACAGAACGCGCACGATAGGGTCGCTGTGATGCCTAATGTCGGCGACAATCATGACATTGCCTTCGATGTAAGTATTATCATTATCCTGCTTCATCATTAGCCTGGGAAGTATACATAACCTAGAGAATTTGTAATTAACTGCGCATTTTATTAAAAAAAATATTTGGTAAACTTATTATGTAGTATATCGAGAGTCTCGCTTTTCCATAATGGGTAGTTTCTTAAGCTGGGTTTATACTTAGCTCATTTCCGTGACAACGCGAACGTCAACTCTCTCTCTCACTCTCTCTTTCGCCTTTCGCGCATTGCCCATGTCGCTGCCCATGTCCCTGCGTCTTTTATATATAATAATAGAAATAATTATATAACTTAATATAATTATTTCTATTATTTCATTTCCTTATCTACCGTGCCTGGAGATCAAAGCCAGTTCAGTATGTTCTTATTGATTTATTGTTTCAGGTGGACGATGAAATAGGTATAGCTGGAAACCACTGGAATGGTTTCGGACGCGGGACCAATAGGAGAACAAATATTGTAAGTAATTTACTGAAGACTAGTCTTGAAAGTATTTCCACCTGCTATTACTATACTTGACACGTTGCAAGTATACAGTAGTAGTACTTGCAACATGTCAAGTTTGGAAAACCATATACAAAATGTATTATTTGAATGTACATGCTTTGCTTAGTTTGTAGGAGATATTACTGCATGGAAAGTCCACCAATAGCTACTTATTTGTTTTATTATACTTTGTTCCTATTTTTTACTATCATAATTCATTAAAGCTAGCCAGAGAACAAACATCTATATTCATTACACAAATGCACGTTGTCTGTGGGAAACAATTTCACAGTACAGTGCAGGCAGGGTTATACGACCAGAAAAGCTATGAGGTTAATAAGGAAAAAAACAGAACAGAAACAGCTTCACGGCTTTGATCCCCAGGCACGGTAGATATCCCTTCAGATCTCCCAGTACCAAGTAGGTACTAACTCAAGATTCTTTGAGGATGTCTAAGGGGGGTAGTCAGAGGTACGTCCAAACATTACATTTGGCACATACCCACATTTTGCAGTAGTTAGTATTCCATACGTGACAGGTTGCAAGCCCATCGCCGCTGTTAGAATACTAATAATTAATAAGTTAATAAGGATGAGTCACAAAATTCATCACACACCTAAAGCACAAAGCTGAGTGTCGACCGATTTTGTTTATCCTAAAATCTGGGCCGACCGAAAGCGAGAGGGGTCGACGACATCGTTAAGGTCGCAAGAAATACCTGGACAAGAGACGCACAGGACAGAAGAGGCTGGCAGATAATGAAGGAGACCCAGCAGTGGGTGACACCAGGTTGAAATTATGATGATGAATCAATACGACCTCTGTGGCGCAGCGGGCGAGAGCCTGCCTGCGACGCAAGAGGTTGCGGGTTCGATTCCCGCCATGGAACAAATTTGTGTACGATCTGCAGAAATTTGTTCCGATGGTCTGGGTGTTTTCTATGTATAATAAAAAAATATCTATCAAAGTAAGTATATAATGTATTAAATATATCAGTTATCTAGTACCCATAACACAAGCTTTGAGTAGCTTACTTTGGGACTAGATAGTGCTGTGTGGATTGTCCAGCATTATTTATTAACAAAAAAAAAAAATATTGTTATTTATTTTTTTCGCCTTTGTTTTTGTGTCACAAAATAACGATTTGATTTGAAAGAAAAAAAAAACATTTTTGAAATAATACATAAACTGAAAAATTTTCAAGTAAAATCAACCCATGTAGTGGTTATTCAGTTCAATTTATGTTTTTTTGGTCAGGATAAATCTTTGGATTGAGGATAAAAAAAAACAGTAACTAATTATCTTGTTTCAGAACGGTCTCATCCCGTGGTACAAAACGGCGGATCATCTTGTGCTGTACCAGTTCCCTGAATACAAGCAAGTGCCATTATACTCTGACACGCGGCAATCCAAGTTATAGTACAAGACCAGCCAACCCAACTAGTGGGCTCTCAATCGGCCCTAGTGAGAGAATTGACCTCGAATTATCCCAGTAGTGGGAATGCCCACTAATGGAATAATGATTCCAACAGTAGGCATACATTTTAATCCAGCAGGAGGTGGAAGCTATGAAAATGATAACCACGTCGTATAACGCCTATAATGGGCATGCCCATTATTCTAATTAGTGGGCAAGATATGCCCATTATTCTAATTAGTGGGCAAGATATGCCCATTATTCTAATTAGTGGGCAAGATATTCAGCCCAGATTGCTATTGCTAGCCATCTTGCGTTACCTCAATTGTGGGCATACCCAGCCCAAACGGGAAAGCTTCAGTATTTAAATTAAAAATAACTGTGTAATAATAACCGGCCTCCGAAAGCTTAGCGTGTGTTTTAGCTGGTACTGGAATGGTTATTGCCACAAGCGATCATCTGTCTATCGGATAGATCAGCGTGAATAGATTCTAACCAATGAGAAACATTCTCATTGGTTATAATCGATATGAAATTGCAATCATACAAAAATGCTTTCTAATCGAATACTAGATGGCGGTGACGTTGTCCGTAAAAGAATTGATCATACACTAATGGTACGCGTCCACCGCGTCCGCATCGCTGCGTACGGAGCAGACGGAGCGTCGGTATTTACAAAATGCCGATGGGGGTGCATCCTCTGCATCCGGATTTTGCATCGGCAGTATCGGTATTTTCAAAGCAATTCCGAATGGCGCGTTCACTGCGGATGACGTCATCAGCGGAAATACCGGCGCGTTCACTGCGGATGACGTCATCCGCAGAAATACCGGTCTCTGGCGCTGAAATGCCGATCCAGTGCACGCTGTACCATACAAATCAATACAAAGCAACAAATCCGTCCGCTCCGTACGCAGCGATGCGGATGCGATGGACGCGTACCTTGATGCAGCATGACAAAAAATGTATACAAACTTAACTAATTTGCACGACCGCGTGTGAGTGTACTACGACATCGTATGGAACGTGACCCTATCATTGTAAGACTATTTTTCCAAACTATATTAGCTTGGGAGATGGACGAAGGCCGCTAAGGAATGGAACTCGTTACCATCGTCTGTCTTTCCTGACCATTATAGTATGAGTCTCTTCAAGGCAAGAGTGAATAGGTGTCTTCTAGACCGTTCTGCTCCACCGTAGGCTACATCGTCGCTTAACATCAGGTGAGATAGTAGTCAAAGGACGGTCTATCCAGTTTAAAAAAAAAAAAGGCGACAACAGAATGGTGGCCAAGGGATGCTCAAAGACCTAGAGGCAGACCACCCGCCCGTTGGTCAAATGACATTGTAGCAAGTGCTGGAAATGGATGGATGAGACTCGCAAGGGACCGGAAAGAGTGGCGTATTAAAGAGGAGGCCTATACTCAGCTGTGGGTGCAAACGGGTTGAAATGATGATGATGATATTAGCTTGCATTTCCTTGAATGCTAAGGCCCTCCGCTCATGGAGCTACTCAAAAATAACTAGTTACAAACTCAAATTACTATTGAGTTGCTTGAGCGTCACCGCACATGCATTCTCGTTGAGGTTCGCCCACGACGCTACTTGTCACTAGTCACCAACTGGTCAGTAACGCGTTGGTGATTGATCACGAAGGAACCGTCGCGTCGTGTGGGTCGCCGCGCTACTGGTTACCAGTTTCTAACATTTCCCCTTGCCAACCGTGTGCTTTTGTGAACAGAAATAATAATAATAATAATGCTGGACAATCCACACAGCACTATCTAGCCCCAAAGTAAGCTATTCAAAGCTTGTGTTATGGGTACTAGATAACTGATATATTTAACACATTATACACTTACTACATAGATAGATATTTTTTATTATACATAGAGAACACCCAGACCATCGGAACAAATTTCTGCAGATCGTACACAAATTTGTTCCAAGGCGGGAATCGAACCCGCAACCTCTTGCGTCGCAGGCAGGCTCTCGCCCGCTGCGCCACAGAGGTCGTCAAACAACAAAAATAACAGAAGTGACTGAAACCTTTCAACTTGAGTCGTGTCGTGTGAGAGGTACAGTTTCTAATTGGTTTGTAATTGTAATTACTGATCAATTCCGTCATTTTTGAGTAGCTCCATAAGCGGAAGCCTACGACTCACTCCCGCCATCTAGGAAACCTTGCGGAAACATTTTTTCATGTTTCACTTTGTTGACCGCCATGTTTGAATGTAGCATAATTTAGTTGAACTTGAACGAGCTAAGCCAAAAGTGCTTCATTTGTTATTAAAGTAGTGTGATAGGATTCGCAAGAGTGTATTAACACGTCATAGTGCAATGTTTTATATAGAAAGTATATGTAACGTTATACTTGTATAGCCCTACAGTGTATGTGAACTTTTGTATCATAGTTTCAAAACATATTTTAATTTGAAAAATTTTAGTTTGTACCTTGGGAAACCTTCCGTTAGCTACTCAAAGCTTCCACACAGTTAGTACATTTTCAGTTGTTTCACGGCATTTCGGTGATATGTTTACCAACTTCACGTCCTTTGCACAAAGTGTGAACAGTAGGAATGAAATTTGTAAAGAAGTGTGAGGAAGGTTTTTCTATAAACTATGACTATGGATTCCATTTTTTTGGGAGCCAATAATGCACAACATGATAATGCACGGGATGATAATGTACACCCCAATAATCCGTGTCCACTGCTACTTTTTCAGCTGGAGTGCGTTAGGTTTTTTTTTTGGAGAAAAGTATCAAATTGGCTTCCAATTATTGTGCTGTACATTATCGTGCTGTACATTATCATGATATACAATAACCGCACTCATTTTTTTTATTGAGTATTGACATTATTGAAAAGAAGAAGGGAAAACTGTCGAAAAGTATGCTCAAGTTCCATTTGGTTTTTGAATTTTATAAATTCGTAGTGAACCTCTTCATATGAATTATTGGCCTAAATAATTAATAATATATTTTAGTCTTAATTTATGTTTACAATGTAATATTTATTAATATTATTTGCTTGTTTCACTGTGTATACGGACAGATAAAATATTTTTGTCACTTCTTTAGACTTGTCAGATGCAAAGACAGAAATATTTTTATCTGACGTTGACGTTATCAGTTGGTGAAACAGGTACTAAGTTATATAATTAGAATAATAAGTTGAGATTAGAGATGGGCGCTTACCCGGTAAAAACCCGAACTTTGGGTTTTTACCCGTTTATACCCATTTTTACCTACCCATTTTGAATGAATTCCGGGTAAAAATTCACATCTTTTTTTGGTCATTTATGTTTTTATTTGTTAGTTTTATTCTGATTTTAATGATCTAATTATCTCTTTTCTGATTATCTGATAAAAAAGTATCATTCTAGCTTATTTTTATTCTGATACTTTGGATTCACACAAAGATAATAAATGAAAGATATGTTTTATAGGTACTATTACTACTATTACTGGGGAAAGCTGACCAATGGGTGGCCACCGCACCACAATTTGATTTTGACAGTGACATTTGTTTGTTTACCTTTTATAACATAGTAGAAAAAACGGTGTATAGACTATATATTTATATATATTATATATATTTATATATATTTTACCCTTCCAAGTTTTACCCACCCGCCCATCTCTAGTTGAGATGTGAAATTATTTGTGACACAAATGTATTTGGCTGTTTATGTTAATCGGTGATATATTATGAATTCTGTAGCCATACACACTGATATAGTTGAGATATTGTTCAGTGTTTTCCGTCATGTTGTTACAAGAAAAAATAACAAGGAATACAAAGTTAGATGGAGAACTAAATTGAATCTATAACGTGGGAAGGAGTAATCAGATGGTGTTGATTATAAAAAATGTGATTGTAATTGATCTGACTATTATATTTAAATAGGCATGGTGATAGTAAAATACCAATAAACTATGGTTCTACAGTATTGGCTTTATTTTTTTTATGTATTGCATATACCATAACTAAGGGACAATAATAATACTGACTAAGGAACAAACAAAGAACTTTGGTTCCTTTCTTCCATGTAGTAATTATTATTATATTGTATACCGTTTAACAAAGTATGGTATGTTATTTAAGGAATAGTTTTCCAAATTAGTCATCCATCATGCCTATTACACTCTTATAATTGGCTTGCTTTTTATGATCTGATAAAATTAATAAATATAATTCAAGATAAAAAATAGTTCTATAAAGTATAATCTTAATATTAGGTACTTGGAGCACGTCAAAGGTGTTAGTCAGAGGTACGTCCAATAATTACATTTGACTTATAAACCCTGAAGTAAACTGTATAATTATTTTATTAAAAATGAATAAATTGATCAACATTTATTTATTTCTAATAGGTTACTAATGTTAATTGAATTATTAAAATATTTAAGTTTTAGTTTTGCTCATTTTTTGTTTATGTTTTGTTGTTACTATAACTTATTTTTTTTAAATAATAAGAACGCATTTAGTTAAAACATTGTACGTGTATATTAAGGCTCTGATGGACGAGCGAGTAAAAACGGCGGTCTTATCGCTCGTCGGTAAAGCTCTAGTCCGTCCGTCGTCGCCATAAGGACTAGAGCTTTACCGATGAGCCATAAGACCGCGGTTTTACTCGCTTGTCGATCGGGCCTTTAGAACTGCCACATTAGACAAGGTTTTAGATTTCTAACAGTTTAAATAAACGAAGAAAAAGTTAAATGTCAAAATAGTAGTAAACAGGCATAGGTCACGTCATTATGGTTTATGAACCACAAAGGAGTAAATACAACAAAAGGGCTATGTTGGCGGAAAGGTTTGTCCTGGATATGATCACGGCCTTTTTATAAATTTTTTAGTGTTTACTACACATAAGAAAGTAACAAAGATTTTTTAAATGTCCTAAAATTTATTATCCGAGTGAGCGCGATTTGAACCCGAGACCTTCAAGGGCCCCGTATCAAGGGGAAGGTCGCGGGTTCAAATCCGGATCGTGAGAAGATCATCCATAAGCACACCTCTCCTGTATTCAGATGTATTAAACATAGTAAAACAATGTATTTTTGTAATATAACATAAAATAGTAGGTATGATTTTCATACGATATTTTGTGAGTTCTTGTGAGTTAGCAACTCTTCGTTTTTTAAAGTAAAATTTGTAGAAGTTGTATTTTGTATAGTACTAATGCATTTAAAAATACATTTTTAATATGAAATTCTTACTAATAACTGGACCGTCAACATTTATTTCAAATCTTCAAATTACAGTTTTGGTAAACTGTTTGAAATTGTAGATAATAATGGTCTCAGACCCCTAGGTTTTATCGAAATAAATAAGGCTTTGTCTATAATTATTATGACAAAGCTGACGTAATTATTAAATATTATCGTCTTCAATCATAATATTATATGTACAGAAAGGGTCCAAGCATGGATCCTTGCGTCGCACCCGGTACTACAATCGTTGACCCCGAATCTAGGTAGTTTGTATTTGTATCAATACAAGATAAGATCACTATTTTAGACATATTTTCTAAACTTGACGAGATCAATCGATTTTGTTCAAATGAAGTGTAAATGTAGTGTCTGTCTGTTCAGATTTTAACGTTTTATCAATAAGCTTCTGATGGTGATGTAACATGGACCTAAACTGTGTATATAGCTCTATATTATATTGTATATAGAAGAAATAATACAAATAAATGTAATGTGATTGATGGTTTTTACTGGTTTTATATTTTTACAACATTAGCAAGTTTCTGGTTTACATTCATAATTGAGTTTATTAGGCTCACGAACGATCTATCTACTGATCTAATATAAATATTTATTTGCAAAAACTTAACCACTTATAAATAACAGACCTATGAAATTAAGAAATGCAAAACGGTCTCACAGTTAGGTACTTTGTTATAATCTTGATGCGAAGAGGTTTCTACCTACTTGTTTTTTGCTATTGGTCATTCAAGACATTTTAAAACGTGAATCCGGTTGTAAACTTTATTGATATGACCCTGAAATGCGTCTGCAATATTTTATAACGAGAGCACGAGAAAATGTGCATGTAGGGCCATGAACCAAGCTTTTGTGGTACCAATATTTTTGGTGCTTCACGAAATTGAACATGTCTTTTTTTTCAAATCTATTGAATCGTCGTGTTTTGCTTGACGTGGAAATTGGTATACACTTGTTTATAGGTTCTAAGTTCGAGCTTCTTAATCGAATCTTTATTTATTGCGATGAGTTTCGTAATTTAATTAGATATTTAAAATGTGTGTTTCGATTAAGAAAGTGGTACTTTTATGCAGGTAAGTTATATTTATTCTTCAATATATGTTTTACATTTTCATTGATGAGTTTTTAGTGTAAAACTTTTGGTAATATAAACAGAGAAGCCGAAGCTTGCTACAAGAATGATTTGCGGTCAATGTTCCGAAAAAAAAACGCATCTGCTTTCACATTGCTGAACATGAAAACAGTGAAGCTTTAAGCTTACCTCAGTTCCTACAGTACTCTTGTTTGTGTATACCTATTTGATCGTAGTGTTTGTGCAACTAGTTGCGCCCCGCGATTTCACCCGCGCAGATTTAAATCCCGGTATTCCCACGGGATAATAAGTAGCCTATGTGCTATTCTAGACTATAATCTATCTCTGTGCCTAGTTTCATCCAGATCCGTTCAGCCGTTCCGGCGTGAAAGAGTAACAAACATCCATCCATCCTAACTTTCGCGTTTATAATAGTAGTAGGATGCTGTGTGTAGGTAGTGCTAGTGTAGTAGCTAGTGTCGTGTACGACCACGAGATACCGGATCTCGTTTAGATCCGCTTTCTGTGTCTCGCTAGCTTCCTAGCCTCGTAAAAAGCGATGGCAGAGAAAGTCACGCCTTACCAGTCAAGTTCAATAACACGTAACAGTACACCTCGAGCTACGAGCGCGCATCGTCCCATCCCAAGTTTCCCGGATTCTCCCGTTATTTTCCGGGTTTTCTAGTTTTCCCGTTTAAATTCTTGTAGTTTTTCTCGCTAAGTGTACATGTGCAGGAACATTGGGTCGAGTGCGGTGGCAGGATGAAGTCTGTTATTATAATTGTTGTCATAAGCTGCGTGTTACCGACTGTACTGCCGGCTAAGTACATACCGAAATGGAAGAAACAGGTGAGGTTTTTTGAATAAGTTATGCCTGTATTGGTCTTGGCGGATTTACATTTGAGGTCTGCATATTTCTTCCAGTAACGTAGCTATGTTATTTTAAATTATGTGAATATCTTAAAGATCTTGGACATTTCTGACTGTACCTACCTCAAGTTAAAATATGGTTTCTTAATATAAGTGGTACCTACCTACCTTAGAGTAATCAAATCTATTTTGGATTTCTTGTCTTATTATTAAGATGATTGTTTTTTGATAATGATCCTTTTGGCGATTCTTGTTAATAAAGTGACTTTGATCGATTGTGAGCAAAACATCGATGCTATGCATGGAGTAGCATTTCTCAAAATTTCTCAGTTAGTCATTATATTTTATGGGTACATAAGAGAGTTGTTTGTTTTAGTAAGCTAGTACATCATTACACAAGAATTCAAGATGTGTGAATTATTGAGCTTGTATTTTAGAACATGATCGTACGTAGGTACTTACTACCTATAGATTTTCAGTTATCAGAATGGCATATTCTTCTTGTCTCCTAGAGTAAAAAGTAAAGGGCTCCTTACGAGCACTTGACACATGTCATAGAGATTTTTAGGTTCTAGTTCTACATCATGCCGGTTTCCAATTTTTTTCAATGGCATATTTAGTTACTGACCTAACCCATTTCTTGTTAACGTGCCTTTTTTTTTACAAAATACTAAATAACTTTATTGACATAAATATGTGGGTACAATTCAATCTGTTCGTTTTCAGAGGAACTTCCTCCCGCGCACTATAAGGTTGTGGAATGCGCTCCCTGCGGATGTTTTCCCTGGAGAATACAGTATGGGGTTCTTTAAAAAAGGCGTATTAAAATATTTAAAGGGTCAGCAACGCGAGTGTGACACATCTAGTGTTACAAACGTCCATAGGCTACGGTGACCGCTTCCCATCAGGTGGGCCGTATGCTTGTTTGCTACCTTGGTAGTATAAAAAAAAAATATATATTGAATCCATAGGCTCCCGAACTAGTTGTATAACACTGTGTTTCAGGAGCCAGTGGCTTCTCCCATAATTTAGAAAACAGAGGTTACCTATGTCTAATAACATGATGCACTTGAACCAGATACTGAAAATCCACCAATCCACCAAATATGCAATTTATTAGGTATTTAAAAAGTGCGTGTTTGTTTTCGCTTCCCGCGGCCCGCTTTCTCGTGCTTTCTCGAGTTTATTAGAAAGTCTCGCTGACTCACGTAGATTATCGTCGCCGGTTTATCCTTAAGGTTTCTTTAGGAGAAACTGGTCCTTTTGATCGAGATTTTGCTCAAGATCAAGGTTACCTCTGTGCCTTTCTGCGAATGGTGCTCAAAATCGTGCCCGGCGAAAACATCACGTCCATCCATCCATCCCACTAAAGCCTCCTTGGTTAGGTATTTTCAATATTTAATAATTTTAATCGATGGCATTCCCACGGGATAAAAGTAGTCTATGTGCTATTATTAGTAGGATACAATTTTGCTTAGTGAATGTACCTACATAATGTTGTACAGTATTAGTATTTGGCAGTGTAATTTTTATTTTATGCGGTTTATGGTCTGGCAGATTTGGCTGATCTTAGGACAAAGACAACAAGGCCGATCAACGATATTCCTGCAAATACTTTTATTTAATCTTGTAGTAGTAGTAGTAGTACCTAGTTGTTTTTTATACCCGTGTAATATTTCAAATTAATTATACCTAGTAGTTGTCTTATTACCCGAGTGCCGAGGGTTATGTAGTCACATAGAAATACAAAGCTTGTTGCAATCCAAGTCCTACTTTCGTTTATTGTTACATAACTGTGATTAGGTCCGAGAAGCACCGAAAGAGTTAAAGAAATCGAAATTGGTTTTGTATGTGACATGCATTATTTATAGCTGACTCACAATAGGACGTTGGAAACAGGTTGCAAAACAGTTCATATAAACATTATCGTCATATCAGTCTGTATCTACATAACCGGCATAGCATTTTGATGTTTATTTTTGTTTTAGTTAAGAAACATTTTTCGGTTTTAGGTTTGGGACATGCTGTTTCACGTTAGGTTTCTTTTTGTATTTTCTCTGAATTAAAAAAAACCTATACAATGTTTTTTTGGCTTTCATCAAGAGGTGTGACATGGATTGAGGATCCATTGCACAGTCATACAGTGTCTCCTCAGAGTAGCCATCATTTGCTGAAGTTGAGCCTGCAGCGGCCTATTCAGATCCGCAATGTTTTATGTAGGTACTAGCGACCCGCCCGCGCGCCCTGCTTCGCACGGGTGCATATATCATGCATGTTTTATACATATAAACCTTCCTCTTGAATCACTCTATCTATTAAAAAAAACCACATCAAAATCCGTTGCGTAGTTTTAAAGATTTAAGCATACATAGGGACATAGGGATATAGGGACAGAGAAAGCGACTTTGTTTTATACTATGTAGTGATAGTGATTCTGTTAAAAGGTGCAAAGTTCAATTCTTCTCTATCAACGATCTTATCTTTTGTCCATCAGGCGTGTTCGCCGGCAGAGCGATCCGAGGACAGCCACTACGTCTGCAACGACAAGGGCGAGCCGAAGTGCCTGAAGGGCTGGCAGGGCGACCTGTGTGATGTTCCCATCTGTAAGAAAGGCTGCGATCCGATTCAGGGTAAGAACAATTTGGGTCACTAAACTTTGAAACGGGATGAAGGTAGAAAAGAAACTGAAGGCTTGGAGAGTAGTACAGCTTTTGTGAAGTGCTTGTCCGGAGAAATACGTCTCTATCACCATGTCTATTTCTACCGCTAAGCTGCGTTGTCATATTTCCGGTTGGAGGGTGTGGTTTCCAGTGAAATTAATGTATTTATCTTACAATTTACAATAACATATCATTTATTTTTACCACAGATGAAACATACAGTACACAAAGTACAGTAGATACCAAATATATGCTCTCCTTCCTTCAAGCCAAGCCACATGTTTTAGTATTCTATTTTTTTTGGACTGCATGAAGGTAGGTGCTTACTTTTCTGTTTACCTACCTAGGTATACTAGACGGTCTAGACTACGATCATAATGAAAGGCAAACATGAACATCGCATACCTAAGTGACTGTTATTTTATTTGTGTACAATGAAAGAGCTTTCTGTGGTTAAGCTAACTTTCTTTGGAGTTGTATTTACATTGGACTAACTACCTATCAGCAACTTAGCTACAGAGAAAGAGTTATTCTTTGTTTATTTGACCCGGAAACGATGTTAATAGATAGATGACGCATCATTCTTATATTAATTTAGGTTCATTTACATGACTAGAAAGTTTATTTTTATTTTCACTTTGCGTTAAATGTAAATCTCCAATCTTACGCCCATTTTTACGGGGATCATTTTACGTAAAAGTTTTTTTACTGAAAATATGCTTACCTGCTTAACTAGTCTTCTTAAGGCGTTGACAACACCTAACATTTCTCTCGCTCGCACGATTCGACATTTTGAAAGATATAAAATTACAAATTCCAATTTTTAAAAATCGCAAACAACTTTTTTGTGTGCAATCACATTGCGCATAGTTTGGTAAAAATTTCATTTTGATTGATGCAAGTTTTCCTACTCAAAAGTTTGCTTGAGTACGAAAACTAGAAAAGCAAACTTGTATCGATGAAAATGATTTTTTTACTAAACTGTGCGCAATGTGATTGCACACAAAATAGTTGTTTGCGATTTTTCGAAAACGGGTTTAGTTATTTTATATCTTTCAACAAGTCAAAACGTGCGAGCGAGAGTCACATTAGCTCTTTTCTTCGTCTTAATTAACCTCTTCATATGCCGGAATTTCAGACACAATAGAAAATGTATTGTCTCGCGTAGCGTACGTAACGTACCCACGGAACAGAGAACTATATATTTCTGTGTTGATACCTACGCGCAGCTACGTTGCGGCTTGTGACAGGTTTAGGTAGAAAAAGTTGCCGAAATCAAAGTGATCTCTGTGATTGTACTGAATAAAGACCTTTTTGATTTTAATTATATTTTTGCTATTCTTCGTTATTTTATATATCCTTCAGATGGACATTTAATTTAATCTTCTTTTCAGGGTACTGCAAACGCCCCGGGGAATGCCGCTGTAAGTTAGGCTTCTACGGCGATAAGTGCAACAAATGCATCGCGATGCCGGGCTGTCTGCACGGCTATTGCAACGTCTCCTTCGAGTGCATCTGCAAAGAGGGCTGGGACGGCATCTTCTGCTCTGAACGTAAGTAGTTACCGAATGTTCGACCCTTTACTTATTAATTTAAGCGAGAATTCGATTTTTTTCAATTATTTAATTATGACCATAGTTTATATTTTAATTATACATGAAAAAACGTGTTAATTTTTATTTAAAACATTACTTGTTTAATGGATCGGGTTTGTATAAATCGTGCCTGAAATAAGCGACTTTTATTTATTTATAACCTCCCCAGCAACTTGTCGCTCCGACTGCCACGCGACGCGCGGTTACTGCGAGCAGCCGGGCGAGTGCCGCTGCCGATTCGGCTGGGCCGGCCCCACGTGCCGCGACTGCCAACCACTGCCCGGCTGCCAGCACGGCTATTGCGACAAGCCCCTCGAGTGCAAGTGCGCTAAGGGGTACACGGGCTTGTTGTGTCAGACGGGTAAGGGCAATAAATAAATATTGCTGGACAATCTACACAGCACCATCTAGCCCCAAAGTAAGCTACTCAAAGCTTGTGTTATGGGTACTAGATGACTGATATATTTAATACATTAATAAACTTACATAGATAGATTTTTTTTTATTATACATAAACACCCAGACCAACGAAACAAATTTCTGCAGATCGTACACAAATTTGTTTCGAGGCGGGAATCGAATCCGCAACCTCTTGCGTCACTGCGCCACTGAGGTCGTCAATGGTGTTTGCGATGTTTTTGAAGTTGATTTTAGGATGTAAAAGCTCTTCGAAGAGCAATGGTTCTAGCACCAAATCGAAATTAGCAAAACAAAAGCTTCATGAAATCAAGATTTTTCACAGCTTCATACGCAAGTTATTATAGATGATGATATTATTATAATTAATTAGGGTGAAACTTTCAATGCACTTAGAATACCAGTCTGGATGTTGAGTATTATGATAAACGTCCACCACTGTAAAATGGTAGACTCTAACTTAATTTTGTATTTTTTTTTACTTTTAAAAGTAGGTACACACCTATTCTACTAAGTTTTTGTAGTAGTTACTTTTTTTTTGAATGCACTATAATTCTGGTATAATCGTGACGATTGCCGACAGCGTTACCGGACTAAATAGTTAGTGACTTGTAGCAATAAGCCGACAATATATTCGTGTCCAGCAATCTGCGCGGCCGGCTGCCACAGCGAGCGCGGCTACTGCCGGCGACCGGGCGAGTGCCGCTGCCGCGTCGGCTGGACGGGCGCCGACTGCGGCACGTGTCACCGGTACCCGGGCTGCGTGCACGGCTCCTGCGAGCGCCCCTGGGAGTGCTCCTGCGACCCGGGCTGGGGAGGCATGCTATGCGATGAAGGTAACATACGACGTTCTTTATTAAGGCGTTGACAACACCTATTAATACTCTCTTTAATACCTCTCGCTCGCACGATTCGACATTTTGAAAGATATAAAATCACTAAGCCCAATTTTGACGACCTCTGTGGGGCAGCGGGCGAGAGCCTGCCTGCAACGCAAGAGGTTGCGGGTTCGATTCCCGCCTTGGAACAAATTTGTGTACGATCTGCAGAAATTTGTTCCGATGGTCTGGGTGTTTTCTATGTATAATAAAAAATATCTATCTATGTAAGTATATAATGTATTAAATATATCAGTTATCTAGTACCCATAACACAAGCTTTGAATAGCTTACTTTGGGGCTAGATAGTGCTGTGTGGATTGTCCAGCATTATTTATTTATTTATTTATTTTATTAATTTTGAAAAACCGCAAACAACCATTTTGTGTGCAATCATATGCACACAGTATGGTAAAGATTTCATTTTGATCGATGCAAGTTTTCCTATTAAAAAGTTTGCTTATATGCGAAAACTAGAAAAGTAAACTTTTATGTAGGAAAACATGTATCGCTTAAAATGAAAATTTTACTAAACAGTGCGCTAAGTGATTGCACACAAAATGGTTGTTTGCGATTTTTTGAAAATGGGTTCAATGATTTTATATTCAACAAGCCAAAACGTGCGAGCGAGAGTCACATTAGCTCTTGGCTTCCCCTTAAATAAATAATGTTGGACAATCCACACAGCACTATCTAGCCCCAAAGTAAGCTACTCAAAGCTTGTGTTGTGGGTACTTATTGTGCCAGTAGGCCCTAGGAGAGCGTATGCGAGCTGGGATGGGAGGCATGCTCTGCGATGAAGGTTTTTTTATTGTTGGACAGTTGCGCCCAGCGGTATCATCATCTTTCTGCCCTTATCCCACTTCATGTGGGGTAGGCACGCCAGGTTTTTCTCTCTATCATCTGTCATCTTAGTAGTCACTTCTTTCCTACCCATGCCATCATCTCATGCGAGAAGTGGCCGATCCCTGATTTGTACACTATCGTCCTTATTAGTTAGATACCTATATCAACTTTTTCCAGTTATTGGTATGATTATGTTGTGAACTAGTTTAAAAATATGGGTAGGTACTTACCCAAAAAAGATAAAAATAACTTACATATGAAATAGGTAAAGCCTAATTTGCCGCCCCCTAAAATCTGCCGCCCTAGGTTTCAGCCTCCACAGCCTGCTGGTAAATCCGTTTCTGTTTATACTTTCCTACTTTGTTTTTGTAAAATACATGACATACTTATACTATAGACAGCCTACGTAGCTCAGTTGGTAGTAGCTCTGCCTTCTGCGCCGTAGGTCGTGGGTTCGATTCCCACCGTGAACAAACATTTGTGTGATGAACATAAATGTTTGTTCTCTGTCTGGGTGTTATATAATATTATAAGTATGTATTTACAAAAAAAAAGTATTATAAGTAGTATATCAGCTATCTGGTTCCCGTATTACAAGCATAAGCTTAGTTTGGGGCTAGATAGTGCTGTGTGAAAAGTCCACCAATATTTATTTATTTTATTTATTTATTTATACTCTTTAAGTATTATTTACTTATTAATTACCTACTCTTTTAGCACTTAACCTCTAAAGGCCATTTTCAAATCTTGGACATTGGACGTAATGAGTAGTCACAAAATGAAATCAATCTAGTACCTTCCGCGCATAGCATAGTACATGAAAAGGAAGTTGTAGTGTTGATATTCGCATTAAATTAGGTGTAGCAGCAGACTAATAAATAAGCCGAGCCAGACTGTTATCACTGATACCTTAAAAGGATCTAGAATCCTTTCTAAGAAGTGTGCGTGACTAGTGGATCATTTCGTCGGTTTTAGACGTAAAATAAAAAGAACTCGATAAATATTTGCAGCAAACCACACCTCTCGAATTCTCAGCATATCAAGATTGAGTTTTTAACGAAACGCCAAAAGGCAAGGCTCCTATAAGTTAACGTGTTTAATCATTTATTAATAAGTTACTAGAAATACATTAATTGAACGTAGGCATCTGAAAATTTTCTAGTGAGTAATTAGGGAATAATAATGTAACGAGATTTTTTCTCGCTTCTGTATCAGACACAAAATGTTGGTATAACTTTGGTATAGGTATTTTATCTACGTTTCTGAGTCCAACTTAATTAACACATGAGAATTTCATACGGCTAATTGGAATTATTATTGGAGAACTAAATAATGATTTTTTTAGATGCACAATATTAGTTCACCATTATCATCAACCTGCCGAAGTCCATAGCTGGACACGGGCAGCAATGAATTTGTATGAAGACTGCAAGGACTTTATGTAAAGCATTTTCAGGAAGACCGACTTGGGTCTTCTTCATTAGAATTCGCGATTCCCAGGTTATTGGGCCCCGTTGTTGGATGTTTCTTTTTATTTTTGGCGTCCACTCGATTTAAGATTGCCCCCGCGTTCCGAATTACGCTATAATCGATTTGAGCGCTCACAAACCCGTACCGAATTAGCGTGAGCGCGATAACGATGACCCATGAAACGTCATAGATGACATCGTCATGACATGCGCCATCTTGCGATTACGCCGACCATGCCATATTCTAATATCACTGTGAGCGCTGTCAAAAATGACAGTTGTGCATTTGTGTTTTGTTGTTATTTGTGATGAGGTTACGTGTTTTCAGTCGCATTGTAGTCGTTATAGGGTATAATATGTTCTGCGATCATAAAATAACAAATCCAGAAAATATCCAAGCAGTCCCAGTTTGTTACACAGGGTTTGAGGTTATGATTCCTAGGATGTTTCTGTGAGTGCGTTTACGAGCGTTCCGAATTGTTGACAGCTCTGACCTGTCATAATCGCAATATTTAATTCGGAACGCCTGTGAGGTGATGTGAGCGCTGTGATCGATTATAGCCATTTCGGAATGCGGCCTGCGTTCGCCTGCCATCACATGGAAAAAGAGGGTGCAGCAAGATACGAGTAGAGCACGCTTTATAACAACCTGTTCACTTTTGACTTTAAAATTCCTACATTGCACAATACATCCCATTGCCGGACGCGGTGCAGATCTTATTCCAATGGCATTCCTTCATTGTCCTACTACTATTATAAATTTCGAAAGTTTGTAAGTATGGATGGATGTATGGATGTATGGATGTTTGTTACTCTTTCACGCTGGAACGGCTGAACGGATCAGGATGAAACTTAGCAGAGAGATAGATTATAGTCTGGAATAGCACATATGCTACTTTTTATCCCGTGGGAATACCGGGATTTTAAACTGCGCGGGTGAAACCGCGGAGCACAACTAGTATGGATATAATGCTTAGTTTTTCAACAGAAATAAACCAAAATCTTCCTTCCAGAACTGAACTACTGCGAGAAGAACGCAGACACGTGTAAAAACAACGGCAAGTGCCAGTCACTGGAAGAAGACGATGGCCACTTCCGGTGCGAATGTCCTTCCGGTGTCTCTGGGAGGCATTGTGAAATTCTACCGGAAACCACTACAATTACAATCACTAACTTAACTACTACAGAAGGTACCACGACAGTGTCTGAAGACGTCAGTGATATATCTTATGAAGAAGTAGTCGAAAAGACAACTGAAATGACGGTCAAAGATTCAGATAAAGATCTAAAAAACTCGTCAACTTTATCTAAAAGAAAACGCATCGGAAGTTCCCCTGTGCTATCTAAGACTAAACAGTTTACATTGTCTGTGTATTTAGGGAAATAAGTAAGGTTAAGTTTAAGAATGTATAGCCAGCTTGTAAAAGTCTCCAAACAAAAAGAGATTTTAAGAATCTAGGAAAAATATGAAAATAATTCTGCACAAATCGACTGAATTTCGTAGGTAGATAATTTATTTGTGAGTAACGTGTGATTAAAATATATTAGATATTAATAAGATAGCTTAGTGTTTGTTATTGACTGTGTATTTATTATAGTTTTAAGTTATTTATCAAATTAATTCAAATTATAATGACAAATTTTTTATATAAGTTTTTTTACTCCTATCGATTTCCCCACTTTACCTATTGTATATTAAACAAGAAAACTTTTCCATTACACTTATTGATAATTTACTAAATCTTACTCATCTTTCTACCTTTATAGGCTTCTATTATTTATATCACCAACATCGCATAAAAACACTTGATTTTGCTATAAAATCTAAGTAATTTAATTAATTTTGCATTATTAAGCAGGTATTTTTTTTATTTAGAGGTACTGTTTATCCACAGACATTGTTTTTTTATTGCAAAACCAAAAAACTGCAGTAAAAAATTAAGTAAGGATACGTAACCCTGGCTAGATTCATTGATATGTAGATCTGCTCTCGATATTCATCGTCGGTGTGTAGAAATATCCAGTATTTTAATCAGTTACAACTTCCTATAAAAGGAAGACATGTAGGTACCGATACCCGGTGGGGACACCAGCTGGCGATGTTAAAACTACCGATTTATCTAATTGGTCTAATTTACAAGACTTGTTACTTATTTAGTCGGTTCCTGTCTAATTAGATCAAAATTTTCCACAAAACATAAAGAAGTACGTACCCAATATTCAGGCACTATTTGAATTTAGTTTAATTGGACCACACTGAAGCTTTTTAATATTTTATTACAAGTAGGTTATTGTAACAAGGATCATACAAAAGGACGGTAGGAACCAAGCGGTAACTTCGTTGCCTGCGTTCTTCTTGACTTGGTCGCGTAGATTTTCATTGCTACAAAATAAACCAGTTATGATACTGTAAACAACGAAATTATTGGGCAAGATAAATATTACAGAAATAATATCATGTCCTCATATCAGTAAAAACAGCGTTTCATATAGATTTATTTTGTAATCTCGGAAAGGGAATTAAGATTTTGAACGCACAAAAGTAAATTATACCAAGGTATTGCCCTGCTGAATTCCAAGGATACAGAACAGAGTTCCATCACGCACTTCAGTTATTGATTTAGATATAGGTAGGTACTTACTAGTTTTTGTTATTTAGGTATGTTTTCATTGGGTAACTAATTTAATTCCGTTCGAGATCCGGGCTCTATACTATTTTTCTTACGTAACAGTCAATGCCTAGCAAAACGTTCATAGTGTTTCAATAGCTCATTTTGAACACATCTTGTACTTTATTACACCAGTACAACATCAACTCAGATCATTTAACATGATGATGAATCATCATGTTAAATGATGACAGCCTACGTAGCTTAGTTGGTAGTAGCTCTGCCTTCTGCGCCGTAGGTCGTGGGTTCGATTCCCACCATGAACAAACATTTGTGTGATGAACACAGATGTTTGTTCTCTGTCTGGGTGTTTAATAATATTATAAGTATGTATTTACAAAAAAAAAAAAGTATATAAGTAGTATATCAGCTATCTGGTTCCCATATCACAAGCATAAGCTTAGTTTGGGGCTAGATAGTGCTGTGTGGAAAGTCCACCAATATTTATTATTATTTATTTATCATTCATCATAAGTAATTTTTTTCTTTCAGGTTGAAATACATCGTTGTTTTTAGATAGTGTGATTCATTCAAATTCAGAAGTCGCAATCTCATGTAAAATTATTAAAGTTTTCTCATTTCCCCATACTGAATTGGTCTCGATAAAACATAGGTATTATTAACTACTTTTCATTAAATTTGTAAGTTTATTGCTATTCAAATTATCATTCATTTAACTTCCCTCTCCTGTACACTTCATACTTTTTCCTTCACTAAACAAAAGCTTTGCAATTTTCAATTGATATATCTTATGATCCAGCAAGGGATCAGTCATAGTAGTTCAGCTAGTACCTGTCTCATAGCCATCCTAACACCATAAATTCAAGCATGGTTTGCGGAATCCGCCCCAGCATTGATTAGGTTCTTCCAAATACGTCGTGTGGTGGTTGCCGTGGGACCACCGCGCGGCCGCCAGTTGGGTTATCGGTAAGTGCGTTTCCACTGTTCAACGATATTTTGCATATATCAACCCTAATGTACCTACCCTGGGCTGTGATGGTTCCAGTATAGAATGAACCAGTCGGACACCTCCCTTGGATGTCGTAAAACGAAAATAAGGGAATGGAACGAAATAATACCAATCTTTCTGCCAGCCAGATGTGGTGACTGCAGCTAACCCTCTAGATATGAAGGAAGAGACCTTTATCCACCCGTTGAATGATGATAATAATGAATCCTTACGACTCTTGATAGAATTGGGTAAGGATACGGTAGAGTGTGAAACCAAATGAGTATCTTACTTACTCTGCAGTGTGTTTTTGTTAGTAACATGCATTAGTGTTTATGCATGTAATTATTTTATTACTTTCATTGGCTCACTCGATATAATTCGGTGGAGCACGAAATCGTCTCGCTCCATGGGTACGGGTGCTCAAGACCAATGTAACTAATATGTCTATATAAGCAACAGTGTACCGTACCGATCACATATTGATCGAAAGTAACTGGTGGATGTTAGATTGATTTCGGATCGATTAAAAGTAATGTGATTTGTGATCTCAGTTCATTAACATAACATGGCGCTGATCCCGGTTTTGATGGTAAGGAAACCTCGAAATATTTAACTTATTTTTGACTTGGCACTAAGTACAAACCTACAAAAGTATTATTTAATAAAGAAAAAATACAAACTGCAAAAAAGCCATTACTAAAAAATCAACGTGCATGAACAGTTCCATAAATATATAGGCCACTTTCAGTGTTTATCGAGTATGAATACTATTATTGCGGTGTCAGTTTTCGAGAGAGACTATAATAACTAACTATGTAGGTATGCTATATAATTAAACTAGCGACCCGCCCGCGCGCCCCTGCTTCGCATCCAACAGGAAGGTTTATATGTACATACATACGAGTATAAACATTCCTCTTGAATCACTCTATCTATAAAAAACGCATAAAATCCGTTGCGTATAGTTTTAAAGATTTAAGCATACATAGGGACATAGGTATATAGGGATATAGGGACAGAGAAAGCGATTTTGTTTTATACTATGTAGTGATAGTGATGTAGTGATAAATACATAGGTTTTCTGGTATAAAAACTAGCTTAGATAAATAATTAGAATCAAATGCTTAAAGAGGCATATCCGACTAGAATCGGCTTCACAAATTACAAAGCATAGATCGTAAAAGTAAATTAAATGTCTATTAACATTTTCAGTTACGTGTGTTATTTTTCACACATGAGTAGGCATTACGATGGTTAAATAATAAACTGATTTCCTTCATGAACACCTCAATTAAGATTAACTTGGTGTATGTAAGCATAAGTCAGTCTTTACGATTATTGCTTCATCATTTTCCAAATTTCTTTATCTTTTTTTTTAAGTAGGTATCTTAGATATAATTAATTAGGTCACGTGAGGTTTTCGAGATTCAGAACGGTTCTTCTTGCGAAATATACCTATTTCCTGGACATAGGTTTATTTCGCAAGTGCTTATGGTGTCTAGTCAGCCAAAGCTTTTTGGTGTATAATGTCTGGCCGTTTCGCAAATGCACAAGTTCTACATTCGTAGGTTTAGTGTATTAGGGTCGAACACACACCTGACTCCAGTTCCGTGAGGTTTCCGACCAGATAGCCTCGCCCTAGTTCACAGTGTAGGTAGACTTAATGCTTTTATAACTGTCTCCTTTATCGCTTAGGTTTATAAATAGACTTTTAGATTTACGATTAGTTAATACCTTGATTTTTATCTAGATACGTTCAGAACAATCTGTGGTCTATTATATACGATTATTACAACTTGTACTGGCTTTAAGTATTTCACGAGTTTTTTTATTATACTTTCAGGTGCTCCTTGCAGCGAGCAGTCTTTCAACAGCAGGAGAGGTCATTGCAAAACAGAAAGTATCCAAACTTCTCCTTGAAAGCGGAATCAAGGGGAAGGTATCTTCTGAGAAGGGCGTGAAACGAGACGTGTCACACCTAGGCCTGTCATCGTACGATGGAGGAATCTCGCTTGGGCACTCGCTGGGAGGCGTTTCGTACGGAAGTATCGGACATTCGATTGGAGGTTCTTCTATTGGCTATTCGTCTGGTCCAGGAATAGCAGTATCATCGGGGCCTTATGGATTTTCTTCTGGTGCAGGAATTTCTGGAAGTGGATTTGGCATCGCTTCTGGAGGAGGAATAGGAATCGGCGGAGGCGGTTTAGCGGTTTCTGCAGGGCCAGCTGTAGCAGTATCTGCAGCACCTATCGCAGTATCCGCTGCCCCAGTTGCGGTATCTGCAGCCCCTGTGGCATTGCCAGCTCCATCTGTCCAGACTTCAGTGAACGTTTCACCCAACCCCGTCATTCTGAGGCAAGAAGTCCCAAGATACATAACTCGTACCATCACACGCGACGTGCAAGTTCCCGTGCAAGTCCCAGTGCCTGTTCCCGTCGACCGTCAAGTGCCCGTGCCATACAGGGTCAATGTCCCTGTGGCTGTGGACAGGCCCGTGCCATACCCAGTCGTGCAGAAGGTACCGGTGGAGATAACAAAGCAAGTGCCGGTGTATTATGAGAAGAAAGTGCCATATCCTGTGAAGGTTTCAGTACCTGTGCCATATCCCGTGACGGTTGAGAAGCAAGTGCCTGTGGACAGGCCGGTGTATGTAGAGCGACAGGTGGCAGTTCCCCATCCTGTGTACGTGGATAGGCACGTACAGGTGCCAGTGCCAGTCCATGTGGACAGACCCGTGGCGGTGCCACAACCCGTGTATGTCCAGCAAGCCGCGCCAGTGGCCGTCTCTACAGTCTCCAGCTACCCAGTGTCATCTGTATCATCAGGTATCAGTAGCTACCCAGTTTCATCTGTATCATCAGTAGGTGTTGGTAGCTACCCAGTCTCATCAGTTGGATACGCGGGTGGATATTCTTCAGGAGTTCCGTATTCGGCTGGGTATGGAGTGGCCTCAGGGATCGGGGTCGGGGTGTCCAAATCGATTTCGTACAACAGTGTGTATGGACACTCTGGATACGGATACCACTGATAAAGTATTTTTATGACTTTTTTGAATTAAATATTTGGAAAAATATTGCTTGTTTTTCTTGATAGGTAATTAAACTAAATTACTTCGATTTACAATCTTAATGGTTAGGGAAAAAGGTAAAGCTTGGAGTATAAGCATTGGAAAAGTATTAAACCTTTATTTTTATTGTATAGCTATCTAGTCATTTTTTTGCCACACAGCCGTTACCAAACTTAATATATTACTTGGGTAAATTATAAATATCACAAGATCAAGCTTAGAATTGCAACCATGGTACCTACTAGCTACAACCTAGGTAAGTAATACAGTTACCTTGGCGTAATATATTAAAATGATAGCGTAAGTAGTTAAGAGTCCGGTGACAGCGGCTCGCAATTTCGAGGTACGATTGGCTATTATTTCATTTTATTTCATTTCGGGGAGGTTGTTTGAAAGAATAACTCTAAAGAAACACGCATAAATACTGTTCGAACACAAATAATACAATAATATAAGGGAAATGTGCTTGAGTCAGAAATCATTTTGGTATTAGGTAAACGTAGACCAAACATACTAATACCAAAATGATTTCTGATTCGGGCATGTTTCCCTTATATTATTGTATTATTTGTGTTCGAACAGTATTTATGCGTGTTTCTTTAGAATTATTCTTTCAAACAACCTCCCCGAAATGAAATAAAATGAAATAATAGCCAATCGCACCTCGAAATTGCGAGCCGCTGTCACCGGAGCCTTAAACTATTTTACTTAAAGTTACCTTACTTATCATGCTTTAAAAAGTGGGACGGAATATTTTACCTTATCTGATACTCTTGTGATTATAATAATGGTAGGCTTCTTTTTAATAAATATGTATAGTCGGCCTCCGGGATGTTTTATGCTTAGCCACTGCGGAGATCTTTGAGTGACATCTGAATATTCATAAAAAATCCGGTGGAGGCAAAGTCCATCGTCAGAGTTAGTCATTATCTGATACCAACTCACTAATATAAAATAAAATAGTCAGTAAATGATACACTTGTTCGTTGGATTCATGAATGATCCCGGAGCGCACTTCCAGGCCTTTGCGAATGCTGCTATGTTCTGTAGTGAGCCTGTCACTCTGAACTGTTGCGGCGCATGCTCGTCTTCTAAGTCGGACTTTAGGGATTCTGATGTTGATACTCCACACCATAACTGGAATAAAACAGATATATTATTTTTACATCGTCGATGGAACAATTAGATGCCCCCCCCCTGATTTCAAGTGGTAAACATCACTTATAACGAAGTATTCCCTCGTTAGTCACGCACGATAAGAACGTGCACTACGATGTATTGCTCTGCGTCCACCAACTTGAGGCATACAGATGTTAGCCTCATGAGTCTGTAATTACACCGGCGACCACACTCTTCAAACGATACACAGACGCTGCTTGGTGCCAGAAAAGGGATGGTGGTAATACTACCCGGGATGAGCCCTTCACAACGAGCTCTACAACTCTTATAGTCATATTTTTTAGCTATATTATAAACAATAGTAGATTTAAAATCTGGCTTGAGGCATACGAAAGCGATCTTTAGAAAAAATGGTAATGTGCTAAAGACTTACGTTTCCATAAGAAAGGAAGAACATCTGCTCAGAAGAAAACTTCTCAAATCCCGGCAGTTTCTGTTCAGGACCAGTTTTCTTGAGATGGCCGAGTAGGGCTGCCAGTGCTTCTCTCACGCCTCCATTGTCAGCTATATTCTCCCCTAATGTTTTCTTTCCATCAACCTGGAAAATTTGAAAGGTAAAATAAAAATAAGTTTGCGTTTATAACTTTTGCGTATAATTACTGTGAGTGATCAACAACCTAAATTTCAAAAGTTATGATTCTGTGTTTATAACCACTTCGTATAAATTTAATATTCATTTAGAAGAGAGAACTTACATGTTTGTGAAGTTCAGGAAGATAGTAGTCAGAGTATTGATCGATGAAACACTTAGTTTTGTCTTCAAATGACTCTATCGTCTCGTTCGTCCACCAAGGCAGAGCGTTGCCGTTCTTGTCGAAGTATCGGCCTGCAGTTATTGATAAAAAATATTTCAAACCTATAGTAAACTCTAAAAACTGCTGCTATTGGTTTCAATTTTGATAGAAAACTATATAATCCCTACTCCTACATACAACAAACATTGGTGCCAATTCTGTTGTTTAATTTTCTTAACTTAACCTAATTTGACAGCACTAAAAATGTTGCCATCCCTTTCTAAAAGACCGAAACAACAAGGACGGCTATAATTTTAGAGGTGTCAGATTAGGTTATTTTAGGATAATGCAACAACAAAATCGACACCATTATGCAACAAACATAAGGGCTGACCCTACTTTAGTGTTTTGTCGTAGGTAACGACGATTATCATGGTATCAACAACAAAAATACTAACTATTACTGCATGTGCAGACCATTTCAACATCTTTTCTCCCGCTACGCTAGTTGTCAGCTTGTTAATGTTCGAAGGGAGCCTCTTGAGACGCACGTAAAATCCTTTCACCACACTGTTTCGAAAGAAACCAGTGACACGACAAGAAGTTGCCAGTTGCGCTGGAGGTAACCAAGAAGAACGATGTACTTACCATAATTGTCAAACCCATGTGTAATCTCATGTCCTAGAACTGTGCCCAAGGAACCGTAATTGAGAGAGCTGAAAACGTAAGGATAGTTACTGACTCAAATCACAATTTTGGAAACAATAATCATCATATTCATACTCACTCAATGCCTAAATCAAAGAACGGGTATTGAAGAACCACTAAAGGCACCGCTGAAAAAAAGATTTTGACACTACATGTTACTTGTCGGTGAGACCTTATTTCGAGTTTTTTAATATCATTCGATACGATTGAAAAGTATAACAAAAAATGCTTACTGATAGTATTTTGCTGGAACGTGTGATAGGCATTGACTTCTGTTGGCTCCGTTGCCCAAGAAATATTATGCACATTATGAAACTTATTGAATCCTTTTCTTACCATCGCTTGTATGATAGCTATCATGTTTTCCAAATGCTTGTCTGTCTGTACCTCTATACCTTCGTAATACTCATCCAACTTCCCCTCTTCTAGCAACCAGTCTGGGAAACCTATCAGGGATTTCATTCGGATAATTTTCTGGTATGTAGCAAGCTTTGTATCGTCGTCCATCCACTTGGCTTGACCTACGAGATGTGCTAAGGAATTCTTCAATTCATTTAGCATTATTTCCACCTGTAATTTGTGTAGTTATTGGGTATTTAAATTTGACAGAAGAGTTCACTGGCAGAGTTTGTAACTATAAGTGACGAAAAAGCTTACAGAGAATGGTCTACTCTGAAGTTTGCACACATTACGGGGTGGTGGTGTATTACAAAGTAAAAAAAATATAAAAAAAAATACGAAACTACTGATTTTGTTCGTAAAAACCATACATTTTCGTCCGGTCTATGGCAAGGCAGTGTGATAGGGCCTATTCTATTTCTTATCCTTAATCTAGCTGAAGACTGTACTAAAAAATAAAATTAACCTTGGGTTTAGTAACATTGAAGAAGTGTGGATCTGCTATTCCGTAAGACACTGCCATTCCCAGCATATCATTGACGGCGTTCGCACATTGCAGGCTTCGGGAGCCGGAGTAGTATTGCGAACTTTCTAGTTGATATGCTTTTTCGAATAGGTTTCTGAGTTCTGATGTTGTGTGGACAGCCATTACTTCTACAACCTGGAAAAGTCGAGAATGGCTTATTAAACTTATGTCTAAACATATCAACAAGACAAGATCAATCAAGATGGCATCATCAAAGTGTTTAGATATTTTGCGCAACTCACACATGTAACGGACCAATATACGTAACTAGGTATAGGTACTAACCTTAACCCAAATATAAAGCTCAATAAGAACAGGTGGTAGCTTCGCCAAAAATGCAGCAATCTGAGCCAAATACTTTAGATCAGGCTCCGACACCAGAATCTTATCATTCTCAAAGTCTAAACTAACATCACTGACGTTAAATATTCCTTCAAGATATTTCTTCCAAAGAGGCGTTACTGTAGCGTTGTTAGCTTCGACATTTAAATCTGTGATGATTTGGAGTTCTTCTACTGTGACGCGTGGTATGCTTTGGTAGTCTTCGTCTAAATCGGTACTGTTGTCTGCTTCTAGCTGAAAATCAGTTAAATATGCATATCTATTTAACTTTCCTGCATAAATTATGCAACCACGTGGGTAGATAATCTACTAGCACAATTGAAAAATTTAAAATACATGAATAATAATAAAGGTGTATGTCGGTAAATAAATAGGGCTAATAATTATACCGTTATCATAGTAGTGAAATAGTTTTCACTATTTTTAATAGTCAGTCATATAGGATTACCACGCAATCTTGTAATAAAGTAGTATGAATAGTTCTATCATGTCACAAACATTTTAGATAGTTTCCATCGACGATAAGTGATCAATTCATCCACAATTTTATTATAATAAACCACACTATCCAATGTACCTACTACCACACGATATTGAACAGTATATTGCCTGTTTCGTGTATCCTGACAATAATTATGCGCACGTTATATAAAATTGTTGTTAAATTTATATCTACTTAGCATCATTTTTATAATAAAAGAAAAGAGTATATTTTCTTTCAAATATAAAACTGATAGGTATAGTACTGATAGGATAGGGTTACTTTTAACAAAAGTTGCCTATTAGAGTAAACTGTCTAAACAGTAGAGTTAAAAGCATTCACCTCGTTAATATCATTCTTGATCGACACGAAAGTATTTTTAGCTGTAATAATATTGTCATCCAACTCTGTTTCAGTGAGTTTTGAGTCTTTGAACAAACCAGACTCACTAACGAATATCTTCATAAGTTGCGCGTAAATAAAATTGTATGATCTCTCGTCGTCTTTTTCGTCTGCCGTCTTTGCGAACTCTTCATCTCTCATTAGATATTTATTGTATTTATGTTTGAAAATATTTCTTGGCCGGTCATGTTTGTGACCGTGACCTTTCTGCTTATACTGAATGCTGAAAGAAAACGATGAGACATGACACGTTCAATACGTAATTACCTGTCTGACATAGAAAAGATAATTAAAGGACTAGGGTAAAAGTTCTACCTACGATCTACAGAAATTTGTTCCGGCGGTCTGGGTGTTTGCTATGTATAATAAAAAATATATATCTATGTAATTATATAATGTATTAAATATATCAGTTATCTAGGACCCATAACACAAGCTTTGAGTAGCTTACTTTGGGGCTAGATGGTGCTGTGTGGATTATGCAGCATTATTTTCTATTTTTTTCTATTTTCATAACACAAGCTTTTGAGTAGCTTACTTTGGGGCTAGATGGTGCTGTGTGGATTGTCCAGCTTTATTTATTTATTTATTTTATTTGATGAATGAGTTCTCTATTGGACTACCTCCACTACAGGTAAATGCTGTTGCCTATCCCATGGTTCATTTTATTTTTCTAAAAGTTTTGTTATGTCGTTTTTTACAAAATCCACGAGAGGTCATGGAGGGGCCCTATCAACCTTGAACAGGGCTTAAACTCTTGTAGGTACCTACTTGTCATACTGACCTCGGAAATGGATTGATCGTCTCCGGCGTCCCCATAGCAAGAGTATAAGTCGAAGAGTTTTTCGGATCAGCAAATATATCGAACCCAATGATCACATCCATCCCGATCTGTGTTTTCACTTTGATGACAGTTTCTAGCCAGTCGAAGTTGTAAGTAGAGTAATCGAAGTCTTCAGAGACGTTTATGTAAGTGGGGAAGGGAGGCAGACCCAACGAAGTTAGGACTTCGAAGATTGGGTTCAGTCCCCGTTTGTCTAATGTTTCTATAAAAGAAAGGGGAGTGTAAAAAAAGTTTGACGTCATTTTAAGGGTCCGGCGACAGCGGCTCGCAATTTCAAGGTGCGATTGGCTATTATTTCATTTTATTTCATTTCGGGGAGGTTGTTTAAAAGAATAACTCTAAATTGACACGCATAAATACTGTTCGAACACAAATAATACAATAATATAAGGAAAATGTGCTTGAGTAAGAAATCATTTTGGTATTAGGTAAACGTAAGACCAAACATACTAATACCAAAATGATTTCTGATTCGGGCATGTTTCCCTTATATTATTGTATTATTTGTGTTCGAACAGTATTTATGCGTGTCACTTTAGAGTTATTCTTTCAAAAAACCTCCCCGAAATGAAATAATAGCCAATCGCACCTCGAAATTGCGAGCCGCAGTCGCCGGAGCCTTAAGCTTGACATGATGTTTATTTATGGCTCTATCATGAACAAAGCTCAAGCTAAACTCGAGCAAAAGGGTATTGAAATGAAGTTCATTTGATTGTTATAGTAAGATACAAGGTATCTATTCTGAACAAGTCCAATCAATTAGGGAAGGTTCATATCTAACAGAATATGCGTCGCGTATTATCGGTCGCGTAACGCCAGAACAGACAAATGTATAGAAAAACACTTGACCGTTCACACCGATGATACGTTAGTGCGTTGAGTGTGAACGGTCAAGTGTTTTTCTATATATTTGTCTGTTCTGGCGTTACGCGACCGATAATACGCGACGCATATTCCGTCAGATATGAGCCTATTGTTAGCGAATATTATGTTCAACTTAATGTCAATGTACTTATCTACACGTAAAAATATAAACAATGTTTCAGTACTCTTCTTGTCGTGTCACTAGTGTCTTTCAAAACAGGGTGGTTAAAACATTTTCAGAGCGCCTCAAGAATGTTTCAGTTTATGAACGCCAACATACCATAGGTATACCTACATTTGAGCAATGAATACTCACCCGTGTCCATACAAGATGCGTACATATCCTTGGCATATTTAACCGCACGGGGATGATGGCTGGTGTTTTTGTTTAGGAAGTCTCTCACCAGCGTATACACCTTCACTTGCTTGGCTCGGAACCAGTCGAACGAGAGGTACGAGTCGGGGCGTGGGTGGTCTTCTGCCCAGTTTCCACAGGCATACTTGTGAAATACATAAAAAGTAAATAAAAGATAGGATTGTACCTTATACCTTAGATACCTGAAGTCGGCCAGTTAGCAAATTCACGTTGGTGCCTGAATACCGCGGCCTGATTACGCTAATTTCTGGCTATCGAGATGGCTTTCACTTTGATATTTGATTCCCATAGTGTAATAGCAATTGTATAGGATAGGATGGATGGGAATCAAATGTCAAACTGAAAGCATATCGATAGCCAGACATAAGCGTAATCAGGCCGCTGGTCTAGAACTCTGGAATCTGGATGTTATATTATAACACTCATTATGTGTCATAAAAATCAGTCGAATTGAGAACCTCCTCCTTTTTTGAGTCGGTTAAAAAGTAGTAGGTACCTATATCTAATACCTGATAGAAATCTTCACAGGGATCTACAGTCATATCCATGGATAAAGCAAGATTGGAGGCAGACCGTAGGCACTCTCTGCTCTCACAAATCCGTATTGGTTTGTGGTGTTTTTGTAAAGCGTCTAGAAAATAAAGAAAATATGTTTTTTTAATACAACTTGCTGATGGAACAAGCAGAAGGCCCGCCTGATGTTAAGTGGTTACCATCACCTATAAAAAAGCATTGCCTCGTAAGTCACGCACGATTAAAACGTGCCCTACGATGCACTGCCCTGCGTCTATCAACTTGAGGCATGTGCCTGTTTACCGATGGATGTTCTTACATCTAAAAATACTTTCATAGGGAGGTCACTAAATTCATTATTCAGAAATATTATTCGTATCCGTGGCAAAAACGGAAATAAACAATGTTCCTGTAATTTCATCTGAATTGGATAGCTGTATACAAGCATGCGGATTATACAAAGTTTATTGTCATATAGTACAGTAAGTAGCTAGATAAATATATTTCATCCTATTTCTGGTAGGTTATGTTTTAACTTCTACTAGACAGTAATGTTGTTTACTTACATAGAATGGTCATAACGATGGCGAAAACCAGCAATACAGTTAAAACGCAAATAAGGATTATATAAGTGATTTTCTCTTTGTGTTTTCTTCTAAACCTGAGAACAAAAATTTTCGAATTTTTTTAACGGTACCTAGATGAGATGACACACCTGAAATTATTTGTTTATAAATTGTATGGCGTCCATCTCGCTCTGAGGTGCCTTAAATTGTACCAGCACCCATACCCGTCATAGTTTATAATATATAATAGTTTATAATATAGGATAGGTAGGATAGGATATGACGGTGTTTTTTTATATTGCAGGATTTGCAAACAATTTATTCTAATTTCTATTGCACGAGTCAAACCAGCAGCCCTTGCGGGTCCGGTCCACAGGGGATCCTGGTAAAAAGGTGGTTAAAAATTAATTGATACCTTGATGTTCTGGAGCCGACTGCTATCAAATAACCTGATTCCACTAGATCATTGCCGTTTTTCAGAGGTGGAGTGTTTGGTTTCGGACTGCCATTACCTGCCGATAACAAAAATTTTAAGTTTTTAAAGATCAGATTTTATTAATTGCATAGTTATGAGAACTGTGTAATTATAAACAAATGATAACATTTCAAAAATTGTAGCTTGTGCGCTCGACCGAAAGCGTGGGAAAATTTGAAAATTCTTCCATCCATCCATTCCAATTTTAAAAAGGAATTTTAATTCAAGCTAATTAGTGATGAACATTCTTAAAAAAGTTTTGATTATGGAGGTTTCTTCACAAAAAAGGTTTTTTTTTTTATTTTAGTTCGTTTAGAAGATTTTGCACAAGTGATTTTAGTTCTTTTAGAAGATAATATGTGGAGATAGGTTTTTATTTACACTTACTTTAAACCCTCCTTTATTTAAGTTGTTTTTTTTATTTAAGTACACACGAAAAATATTTTGGTTTGGCCTTACCTTGACTATAAAAAAAGCTAGGTATCTAGGCAAGTAATAGGTACCTACACGTATACCTGCCTTGTGTAGGTGAAATATTTCTTGGCCGCAACTTATCATAACATCTTTAGGTATAAGTAGTCGGAAGGCGCGAGCTTGCCGCAAAACCTTGACCAGATTTTAGTGACCTACGCGCACCCTTACAAAACTCAAGACTTTCAAGTTATGACTTACAAGTAGGTACTTATTTGAATTAGTGGTTGTTATTCGGAAATCGGATTATCAAAGATATTCTTATTGGCCTACGCAGGTACATACTGCAAAATTGTTATGATAACTATTAGTGTATTTACTTACCACATAATATGTTGTTTTTCAAATAATAATGTAGTTACTATATTACAATTATTATCATCTAAAAAAATATCCTCAAAACTTTATGTTTTTAGGAACAGTTTACGCTGTCAGTCAATTCTTTGATTTAGAACTTTGATTGTACTATATACCTATTTATATTGCAAGTCTAATAATATATTATTATGGGTATGTGAACTTATGCGAAAATATATCAGGCAGGTATATAAGTGCATACCTACTTAAACTCGTAGTACCTAGGTACCTAGGTATTTAGTAGTCTAGTACCTTCCTATTCGATTTACTAAAAACCCGACTAAATTCAGACGTCAGCGTTACTTTTTATTATAATAATAATAATAATAATGCTGGACAATCCACACAACACTATCTAGCCCCAAAGTAAGCTACTCAAAGCTTGTGTACTAGATAACTGATATATTTAATACGTTAGTATACTTACATAGATAGATATTTTTTTATTATACTTAGAAAACACCCAGACCAACGGAACAAATTTCTGCAGATCTGATTCTGATTTTATTAAATTATATTTACATTAAACAGACAAAAAAATCCATATACTAACGTTTACTTATTCACATCATTTTAAGAAAATATATATTCAATTAGACCTTAAACTAAAAACCTTAAAAAATATAATAACTAATAACTAAAATATATTATTAAAAGGAGTCCCTTTGGGCAAGGATCCGAAGATACTGGCAGCATTCCCCCTTTGAATAGCTAAACTAATTCTTTGTCCGAGGTAGCTACCAGCTCTTCGGTCTCCTGTGACGTCGACTAACCTTTTTGAAATTTCTTTAAAAAGCCTTATTGCGCTAGGACCCCACGGACCAAGGGTCTCGACACCGAATGGGACAAAATCATATTCGGAGCCTAGACCCCTGTATTTGCATGCTTTAGCTTTTTCGGCCGCTTCACAAGCCGCACCAGCTCTGTTGTTGGTTTCATGTAGATGGGAAGGGGCCAGCGTGTCTGAACAGGTTGCATCCCATACCAGCACCCGGCCCATCTTCCATATGGAATAAAACTAACGTTTACTTATTTGTACCAAGCAGGCAAGTTATCAAAGATCAAACTTACTCGTTACCGTTGGCCCCATCACATCACCTCCTTCACCGGACCACGCTCGCATCATACTCTGACTTTATTTTATCTGCTTATTCTTCACAGAAAAACTCTTTTTCGCGAACCACGTTTTGAATTTCAGCATGTTTCAGTGACTACTACTACTACTGTTTACAAAACTAATGAGAATAAACACGTCTAAAACTCAGGCATAAACTTCAAAACCCAAGTTCGTATTTTAGATTTTCACGAAAATACAGTCGTGTGTTTCAGCCCATGGTATTCAGACAACTATAAGTTTGTTGTGGCCTGTAGAAATGTTTCAGCTTTTGTTGTGGTGACCATACGTTTGATAAATCGTTATGGTGTCGCATGTCGTGGCGCGGTGGAGTATGGTGTCTAGTTTTAGGTTAGCGATCGCCTTTACCATGAAATTGACGTTTTGAGTTACACTGCGGGGTAACTCAGTTACCGTTTGAGTTGTTGCTGCTGCTTTTTTGTCCCTTGGCGATTTTCATAGACCATTTATCAAGACCAGCAGTTTCGAAAGTTTCAATGTTCCAGGGTGTAATTTATACCCCTTTGAAGTGACTGTAGCGTATTAGTAGGTACTATACAGCCATAATTTTTCGACCTGAAGAAAATATAAACGCTCTTTATTTACAATACTCAGCTAAGTAGGCATATCCACTGAAACATGTATTTACTACATAAATCATTATCATCCGCTCAAGATACTTTGTCCCAAATAAATCCACACTCATGGCCACCACCACGCTCGATCTAAAGGACAGTGGTGATGTGCTATACAGCACGCGACGCTAGTGTTGTGCCTTATCGATTCAACAGCTACCTATCTTATACAGCTTACTTACCTACAGATACAGCTTAATAACCTTGCAAATCGATAATTTTCATTCATCGACTCATTTACTTTATTACTCATTTACTCATTTACTTCATAGAGTTAATTTACCCCTGTTTTATGATGATTTAGATATACAATTTTTTTGTGTTTAGTTTACTCAACTAGATGTAACTTAGGTGGTTGTAGAACTTTTTTTAATCTTATTTAGAACCATGAGTTTATGCACTAAACTGACCTGAGATATTAATTTGTTTGTACAAATCATTGACCATTGAACATGAAACATCGACACCGTTCAATGATTTTCATAATTCATAGTGAGTATCGATAATTACTAAACTGTTGACATCACTATTATGATCGATTTTAAATGAATATTGCATAGCAGAGTTGAGTAGTTCAGCATTAAATTTTAATATTATTGGTTCAAACTCAAACTGGGTTATAGCTAGGGTTCTATCATAGGTTGTCAATGAATGTGGGACATGGGTAGTTTATGGTATAAACTAGTATTCAAATTCCTTGGTATATACCCTAGTCGTTGTCACTTGGATAGTAGGACCAAGTAGGTTAAAGGTTACAAGGGTCTAAAAGTTTTAACTTAAGTGACCTAATTAATCTGGGATGATGTTGGGTTTCGTGCCTTGCAAATTGCCAGCTGAGGTATTTTACTATACGATAATGTTAAAAATACGCAGATTCGCCCCAGAAAAATTTTAGACTTTAACTTGGGTGTGACATTTTGTTTTTTATCTGTCCACTAACGCTACTCGCTACGCTTACTGTATTTTGATATTGGCTGATGGCTTATATACTTACTAGAAAGTAAAACTTCTTTGGTTTGGTGTTCCAGTCCATTTTGGAAATTATTGTCATATTTAAAGATTCCACTGACGTCCATTGCAATTTCTCATTTCAGCCGACAATTTTTTCTATTCCTTTTTTTGTATTTAGGTCTACGAATGATTAGGTTGGTAAATGGGAAGCAAAACACACAGGTCAATACTGACAGTAACAGCTTTATTTGCACCACAATAACATAACGGACACGATCTCAACGCATAAATAAATAAAAAACAAAAACTACATCTCAGCGTCCAGTTTCATAGCGAGGTTTACCATCCGTGGCCTACGGAGGACACGAGTGGTTGTGAGTAAGATTGCACGATGGGTTGGGAGTAGGATTGTAAGATGGGTTGGTGCGCTACGCTTTCTACGATGGGTTGGGCGTAAGATTGGACGATCGGTTGGGAGATGACTGGTGCGTGGACTACGGGCGTAGCGTGGACTACGGGCGCGGCGTGGACTACGGGCGCAGCGTGGACTACGGGCGCCGCGTGGACCACTGATGGGTGTATCACCTGGAACAAACATGAATACTATGGTCAGAAAATTTCATTCTAATGTAATTTTAAGGTGCTAGCCAAAATATTACAAAATATTTTGAGTGCGTGTTCATTTTGACCCACCCCATAAAAAAGTAGGTATATTAAATAAAATACTATTGCTAATAGCAATACCCAAAAACCAATTTACCGTATCTAAAAAATTAGACATAACAATAAGTGAAAGGAAAACATAAAAGACAAAAAAATATATAATAAGTATATAAATATTTGCTGGACATTCCACACAACACTATCTCGCCTCAAACCAAGCCAAAGCTTGTAATTTGGGAACCAGGTAGCTTACATACTTTTTTTTGTAAATATATGTTTATTATTATTATTTACACCCAGACACAGAACAAACATCTTTAAATGTTCATCACACAAATGTTTGCCCTCGGTGGGAATCGAACCCAAGGCCTACGGCGCAGAAGGCAGAGCAACTACCAACTGAGCTAAGGCTGTCAAAAAAAATCTGTGAATGCATTTTTTTGCTCCAGCATAGTTGGTGATTTAAAAGGATTTTGGGTTCCTCGCAGATTACTGCTGAAGTTAAGGTGTCGTGTATACCCTTTGGAATGAGGAGTAGCTGGTGGCAGCTGGCTTGGCGACGGCGACCGGCGCGTGGACGTACTGCTGGACCACCGGCTGGGCCACCACTTGCTGTACCACCGGTTGGGCCACCACTTGCTGGACCACCGGTTGGGCCACGGGCACCGGCTGTTGGACTAGGCTAACTGACGATATCTGCAATTAATATTTATTGTATGACAGCCTACGTAGCTCAGTTGGTAGTAGCTATGCCTTCTGCGCCGTAGGTCGTGGGTTCGATTCCCACCGTGAACAAACATTTGTGTGGTGAACATAAATGTTTGTTCTCTGTCTGGGTGTTATATAATATTATAAGTATGTATTTACAAAAAAAAAAGTATTATAAGTAGTATATCAGCTATCTGGTTCCCATATTACAAGCATAAGCTTAGTTTGGGGCTAGATAGTGCTGTGTGGAAAGTCCACCAATATTTATTTATTTATTTATTTATTGTCCGTGAAACTTGTCAAAGTCAAAATATGTTTATTCAATAAAATCACAGTATCCCAATAGCACCCGCTTCCCACAATACTACTCCCATCTTATAAAGAAGAAAAAAATGGATCACCTTGAAACGTCATGAAACTATTTTATTTCGAAACAGTGCATAGCGTGGTGAAAGGATTTTCAATGCCTTTTAAATGCTCCTTTGGTGAAACCAGGTGATGCAGTGTTCAGACTACCTACATTTACTTAGATTCTCTAGTTCATACCAGAACAAAAACGTTTTACTTTTAAATGTAGGAAAAACAGAAGTAATTTTAATGGGCATTACAAATTATCAATTATAAGATATTTCTGTCTACATTAACAGTTTGAGAGCTCTAAGTAACTTTGTAAGAGCGAATCTAGCTAATTATTATAAGTGTAAGTATCGTGTGTGTCCAAAACAAATGTATTTTCTTTCTTTCTTTCTCAATTTAACTTTTGGCGTAGGATTTTTAATGCTTTAGGAAAAGCCTTGCCATAGCGATAACTCGGAGCAAAATGAAATAATGGAATTTGTCACATCAAATTTATCCTAATTGTCACCCATCCATTATTATACCTCAATACCTCCTGCCTTGTACGTGAGTTTAACCATGGAACAGAGAAAACTTAACATTCTCAGGACTAAGTATTTTTGCATTCAATTAAGTAGATTTTTTGAACCCAAACATGGACGCCGAAAGCACTCACTTACATGAGTCACAACTTCTTAAAATATATAGGTACTCACGCTTGGCGCATCCCATCCTGAGGAGTAGAGGCCTCCTGGTCGCGCCGAAGCGATAGAGAATACTGCACATAGGATCTGCAAATCACCACATACCCGTAGTATAAAACAAAGTCGCTTTCTCTGTCCATATATCCCTATGTCCCTATGTATACCTAAATCTTTAAAACTACGCAACGGATTTTAATGCGGTTTTTTTTATTAGATAGAGTGATTCAAGAGAGGTTTATATGTATAATACATGCATGATATGTGCACCCGAACGAAGCAGGGGCGCACATATCATGCGCTAGTGACATAATAAGCTATTACAAAAATAATGTAGATGATGGATGATGAGCGAGTTCTGAAACACTAAATATTCAGAGATTTTTTAGTCTGTCCGTCGTTGCTCTAAAGACTAGAGCTTTACCGACGAGACCGCGGTTTTACGATTTTGTGACATTGATTACTGCTTTGTCATTTTTTTATAACATTGGTCACCGCATGCTATAAAAAAATAAACTTAAGAAATTAAAAGCCATAAAAATAACTTCGAAGTGTAAATCGGACCAATAGTTTTTGAACCTATTCGAAACATACATACATACATACGTGCATACAAAGTTTTCCTCTTTATAATATTAGTGTAGATGTAGATTTAATTTAACAGGCATGTATCTGAGAACATGCACCTACAATGAAGTCATCTTGTTCACGCAAATAATTATTCCTACTTTGATTAACTGGTTTTAAAACTAGACATTACTCCAAAATAATTTTCTAAGAATTTTTATGGGGCTAGTTTTTTTTAAGTCGAAATACTCACTAAGGTCCTCATGGTGGATACTGCCACTACTGAAGTAGGAATGTAATATGGCAATTACTTGCGCGTGCGCACCTTATATACCGACCTCAAGGAGTGCGATCTAGCTTAGTTTACACATCCTTTGCAATTTATGAAATGTTCTAGATATATTTTTATCATTTATATATTTTGATATATTTCAATCTAACAAAATACCTAAATTTTGTTACATTGAACTCCATTCGTTGATGCTAACGATGGGACTATGTTTTATGTTTCAAGATCTTAAAGTTACATAATTTATCATCTTGTTTACGAATTACCTCTAGTCTAGTGGGGTGACTACGGTATCTCATCGTAAGGTTGCAGGTTCAGAAAATTTTATTTGCGCAATGACTGGCATTTTACATAGATTTTTCCTACAAATTTTCTGTAGGAAAAATCTATTAGTGCACGACCGGATTCGAAACTGTGACCTTAAGACCGGAAGGCGGGGTCAAAACCACTGGACCACCGGTGCACACTTTTAAAATATTTCGTTCTAAGATCTGACTATGCTAAACAAAATAAAATAGATTTAGATTTATTTATTGCCAACATGTACATACATCAGTTATATTATAGCTTAGGTCTAAGGTAGCTAATAAGCGAGTACATGTACCCTGTAGGGCGCTGCAATCTATGTAGAAATAAGGCAGGTTCAATAGTTCATTCCTAAGTACCTACTACACTTTGATTACTACATAAGACTATAGGTACAATAATGACTAGGTGGGATCATAGTTTACAATAGCATAATGGCATGCAGCTACATATGCTTAAGCTACATATGCATACAGCTAATAGCAAAAAATATACTGAATTAACTAAGTAGCTACTTACATAACTATGTAAGTAGCTACTTAGTTAATTCAGTATATTGTAAAATACTATTACAACTATCTACTATTACAATTATCTATGTGCTACAACTGTAGCACATAGATCATTTTACAACATACCGCCCATTACTTACCATATTGAGCTGACTTTGAGTGATTTCACGTAGTTGTAATAAGTAATGCTGGTTTTAATTTACTTTGCAATTAGCTAAGCTTTTCACGCGCTTTCATTCGCAAAATTAATATTTAGGAACTCGTAGACAGTGCTACGCCAGTGCTACGAGCCTGATACAAAATACAATACCGGTAAAGTGGTAAGCGAATAAAACATTTAATTAGTGTTCCAAATACCCATTGAATCCCAAATACCCCTGTACGGTATATTTTTTATTTATGCAAGCATAAAAATTTATAATACAAATGAAAGGCACTGAATTTTAGACTTATTTTTGTCTGTTTTGGATATCGCAAACACTTTTGTAACTTTATACTAACCTCCGGTTTCTGTAAGCTTCATCAACACTGATCTATTGTCAAGTGACTTGCTATCTCTATCAAAATCAACTAAAAGCTGAGATAGCAAGTGACTTGACAACCGATTAGTGTTGATCGAGTTTTTAGAAACCGGGGATAGTCTTTGATAGTAGCGTAACGCTAAATTAGGTACAAACCTTATTTTTAGAGTACCTTATTATACGGTTAATATACTTATATATACTCTAACTACTCATACTTTAAATACCTATGTATACTCTAACACGGAACAGAGAAAACTCCTCTACTACCTATCTCTACTCTATAATCACTGCATAGTATAAAACAAAGTCGCTTTCTCTGTCCCTATATCCCCACGTATGCTTAAAACTACGCAACGGATTTTGATGCGGTTTTTTTAATAGATAGAGTGATTCTAGAGGAAGCTTTTTATGTATAATACATGCATGATGTGTGCACTCCTGCGAAGCAAATAGTAAATATATAATTCTAATACTAATTTTTAAGACCAACTTATTGATGATGAAAATGTGACAAACATAATTTAAGTGTAATTAGTACTTTTTATATTGACATTTTTATTATTAAAATAATACGGTAGATAATTATAAATTGCATTTCACACCAGTTGTAAGATTTTATCGCAGCAATAAATTGTTTATCGTACCAAGTTTGGGAAAAGGAATCTCATATTTACTGCATTTTATGCGATTACGTGTTGACATGTTAAATGTTTTTATTAATTTCACTTCTTCTTCTTGTCGAGTCATAAGTTTCTTTATATATATATAGTTCTAAAACGTCTAAAAATAATGTAATGAATACTAATAGAAGGCTAGACGTTGTTCTTAAAACAAAGCATGTTGAGCAGGATTCATGATAGGCGTAAAAAGCGTTTAAAGTATGGACATACAAGTAGGTAGGTATAACAAATTCGACATGACTGATAACTAGGACTAACCAGACCATTTAAATGTATACTCGTAATGTCATCTAAATAACCTATCTAAGGATTTCTGTATCAAGCCATTTTTTATCACGCACACGCTCCACCCAGAGATATGCATTGGATTTCGCATAGTTTGTCCTTATTTCATAGATGTACTTGTGAAATAAATCCTTAAAGAAAACTGTTTATTCATTAGATCAACGATGTACATGTTTAGAAAACCTGGCGTTCATTTAGCTTGGTAATATACCAAAAGTATATTATTATAAACTAGCGACCCGCCCGCGCGCCCCTGCATCGCACGGGCGCACATTGTTTTTCTACTATATCATGCATGTTTTATACATTTAAACCTTCCTCTTGAAACACTCTATCTATAAAAAAAACCGCATCAAAATCCGTCGCGTAGTTTCAAAGATTTAAGCATACATAGAGACATAGGGATATAGGGACAGAGAAAGCTACTTTGTTTTATACTATGTATAAGTGTTTGTGATAGTTATAGTGATACTAGTATAGGTGTAGACGCGTTGTTGAAACATGCAAAATGCTCCGGCATGTTTTTATCTTTTTTTAATACAAATAGTTGATGGTTCTCCTGATGTTAAGTGGTAACCATCACCTATTACAAAGCATTGTACCTATAACCTATAACATCCTCGTAAGTCACGCACGATAGAAACGTGCCCTACGATGCACTGCTCTGCGTCCATCAACTTGGCATACAGATGTTAAGCCTCATATGCCTGTATTTGACGACCTCTGTGGCGCAGCGGGCGAGAGCTTGCCTGCGACGCAAGAGGTTGCGGGTTCGATTCCCGCCTTGGAACAAATTTGTGTACGATCTGCAGAAATTTGTTCCGATTGTGTGGGTGTTTTCTATGTATAATAAAAAATATCTATGTAAGTATATAATGTATTAAATATATCAGTTATCTAGTACCCATAACACAAGCTTTAAGTAGCTTACTTTGGGGCTAGATAGTGCTGTGTGGATTGTCCAGCATTATTTATCTATTTATTTATTTATTTACACCTATATAATATTGTATCTAAAATAATGTATGCACTTAGGTACCTATATTTTTTGTTGTAAATAAAAAGGTATGTACCTATATCTTTATTTTATAACACACAGACGACAACAAATCTATCTTCATTACACTTTTACTAGGTCTGACTGATTAGTAAAATGATGTCATAAGGTCAGACATTGAGTCCACCTACAAAGAATAATCAATAAAAGGTACATCAATATCTCATTAGATTGAGGAGCTATCCACCCTGTTTTCATAATGAATTTTAATAGGCTTTTGTGACGACCGACATAAACGCTAGGCAACATAATAAGGCGGCAGGTAAACGTTCAAATCACTTGTAATGTGTATGCAGCCATGTTTGACATAATGAGGGAGTTTGGCACGATATGACATTAATATTGTTTTAGACGACATAATAATATTATCGTTGATTTGGTTTATTACTTTGTGTCACCCATTTATGTTCCATTTAGGTGACACATGGGAACAAAATTTCGATCCACCTCTTTTTTACCAAATGTGGGACAAGTCGAACTTTTAAAATATGTTATATACATTTTTGAATGTTCACCGGCCGCTTATGAACGTTTCTATAAAAACTAGGTGACTTAGCAGTAGGTATTCAGCAGCTAAGCTAGTGTTATAGGGCATCGATCGATTGTATTAAAAATGCATGCAATATCGATTGTTAGCAACGATAACCACCTGTGACACGCGAGCCATCGCCATTAGGATATCATGCAGATCGGATCAACGGTTCGAAAGTTATGGCCGGACAAACATAGAAAATACATAAAAAGCTAAGCCGCCTAAGTTGATTGTAAGATTATCGTTCGCTTCGCTCACTCAATCAACAATCTAAGTAGGCATGCACCCGCACCTGCTTCATTAATCAAATCGAAATAAACCAAAACCCAACCACTATGCGGGTGTTTGAAATTTAGTAAATTTTTGCATTCTCTTTGGATTGCCATAGTGAAACTGTGACGCTATGCTATGACCAATCTAGGAGCCGTGGGCCTTCCGCAGTAATTATTCGTCTTGTGATCCAGATAGGTACCCTTCGTAAGTACTTACGTATCTAGATTAACACTTAGGTACCTACCTATCTTTCGTCTGGTGATCGATGTCGATGTATATTCAACGTGGAATATTAAAAAAAATGATAGAACTCCCAAAATGATCGAAAATATATAAGGTTTGTGCGTATTTAAGTATTTATAATGGGGTGTGTTCCGAGGAATTGTTTGACATGATGCCTACATCCTCATTTTACCATCGCACTGCTCGACATCGGCAGAGTTCATCCTCACACATTGGAGCCGGGGCGGGGTGGGCGCGCACCGTCCGGTTCCTGAGGAACTTCCTCCCGCGAACACTCAGGCTGTGGAATGATCTCCCTGCTGATGTTTTCCCGAAAGACTACAGTATGGGGCTCTTTAAAAAGGGCGTTTTTAATTTTTAAAGGGTCGGCAACGCGCTTGTGATTCCTCTGGTATTGCAGGCGTTCATAGGCTACGGTAACCGCTTCCCATCAGGCGGGCCATAAGCTTGTTTGTCTACTTAGCTGTATAAAAAAAAATGCTCTCTTACGTAGTTGTATGTAATCATGGTGAGTCGTTGTAAGGAGGCGACTCACAGTTTTCGAGAAAGAAATTTCTGGAAATATGTAGGCGCGGCCCTTGTCTGAATTGATAAAGATGAAGCAAAGCTGTCAAAAAGATTCTTACCGATAAGACCGTCTATTGCATTCAACTTACGATGCGATTAAGTATTTTCTATCTGCCGAATGCATCTATTTCACCTATGGTATCTGAAAAGCGACATCTATACGTTGCCTCTCGAATTCAAATGTGAAGTGTAGAGGCTTGGTTCACAGTGTATGGTTTATAGGCGCTCCATTCAATTTTAGGTTCGCAGTTTACTATAACTTGTAAACTATTTTAGAAAGATGTAGCTGATACAAAAAAATGATTTTTATTTTGATATTTGAACTATAAACAAAACACGGTGAAAAAATTTTTTTAATGGTTTTTTTTTAATATTAGCATGTTTTTTTATTTATTTAATATTGGAATAAAAAACAAAACACGGTGAAGACATACAAATCTCTGTCCCGTGCATACAAATATTAGCAAGTTATTTTTATTTATTTTAAGCGGTTTCCGACCACACTGCCCTTAAAACATAAAAAAAACATCTCGTATCAAAACTCACCGCCAGTTTCTGAAAGCTTGGTCAAAACTAATTGGCTGTCAAGCCACTTCCTATCTCTATCTAATTTGAAGTAAAAGCTGAAATAGCAAGTTAATATAAGGCTTCCCGTTATACCTACATTTCCTGGAAGAACACTTCCGAGCCTTCTCCATCCACCGCGGCGACTTCTCGCGGTCGCTTTGTCGTCGGTCGTCGGTCCATCAACGGGTTGAATATGATAATAAGGGTTGAACTGAACCCTGTAGCATTTATTTCGAAAAGTTCATAATCCTCAACGTCACTGAAAACAAGTGCCTTAAATACAAGCCATTCATTATGGACAATGCGGAGTCCCTTTTTATCGACATCTTTGTTTTAAATCGGTGTTGATGTTATGTTTTGTGTCGTAATAGTACATTTGATTATGATATGAGTGCGGTAAGTTGAAAATCACAGCCGAGGCGATATTGCCAGCCCGAGCCGTAGGCGAGGGCTACAAGAAAGCAGAGGCTGTAATTTTCAAAGCGCACGTATGTCATACGACGTTTTATAACACATTTGCAAGGAAATAAATAAAACTCGGACTTTCTTCAAAGAATAAATCTTTATTCACTTGTTGAAGCAGTTATAAAAATTTGAACAATTTGTAAAAGAATTAAATGCTTATTTTTTATCTCCCAAAGTCAATTTTATTCATAAAATGTTGACCACTTTACTGACATAAAAACTCTTTGCTAAGATTTAAAAAAGGTTCCGTTCGTTTTAGTGGGAGCATCTTGATAAACCGTACGTTTTACATTACCATAACGCACGAGTGCGTAATGACATACATCACGATACTGAAATTGGTGAAATAAGAGACCCTTTACGCGCAAATGTGTTATAAAATATGTATTTACATTATTTATGATTTTTATACTTACTTACTTACTTTTATACAATGACATTACTATTTCAATTTCTAGTCAATTGAACTCATGGATCATGACTTCAGTGGTTGTCCCTTTTTTATCCCCAGTGTCCAACAATCACTCCGAAATAACTCATTATTCGATTGAATGTGTTCAGCACTAAGTACCAACGGTTATTGCGACACGGTTTATGGGTTCCGGGTTCGATTCCGTGACTAGCTGTCAAGTTGGGCAAGTGTTGCAGCTCTATTGACATTTGCATCGTTTGCTTGCACAGATACTACATTGTGTACATTGTGTACTACATTGTGTAAATTATATTTAATTTGAATTCAAATAATTTACACATAAATTTAATATAGTTTATTTCATACATTGTACTAGTTTAGGTTTTCTAATAGTTTATTTATCTGACAAAATAAAAAGAAATTATTAAATAAGTAAATTATTGAATTATTAACATTTTAAAAATACATTATTTATAATTGTTTGTTTATTATTTCTAGATGTCTTATTTTGACAGGTCTCACAGCCCTCTTGGTGGCAGTTCTGCCCTTCTTTTATGATGAACATAGATTTGGTTCGGTTTGGCAATTGTCAATTGTGTCTGATCATAAGTATGTCAAGCTTTTATTACTTTACTTTACTGATTAAAATAGATAAACCTCGTTACATTTCCAGGAAGAACTGTTTTGAGATCTATACAGTATTCACAATCTCCCCGCGTACCAACTTTACAGTGTCGTCGTCATATGACAGGTGGCAAACCCATCGCCGCTGCTAGTATAAAAACTAGTTTCCTCACGATGTTTTCCTTCACCGTTTGAGAGCTATTACAACATCATACATAGACAACTTACATCATAATCGTCGATTACATATGACATAATCCTAATTCCTAATCAAAGAATTCAGTCCACGTCCTTTTTCCTATAGAAAGCGGTTGGACCACATATGCGTGCATGGGGTGTGACATAACCTGGAGTAAGGAAGGTAATGGGTGACCGGATATTGTGTAATGACACGGACCGTAGTGGTATTCAGTGATCAACATTCATCCAAGTGACAGGAATCCATAGTTTGAGCACTGGCGGTCTAGTGGTAGCAGCCCCTTCCGTTCCCAAGGTCTTGGGTTCAAAACCGGTCGTGCACCAAAGTATTTCTGTTCAAAATTGTATGTGCGCAATGTCTGTAGTCTCAAACGGTAAAGGAAAACATCGCGAGTAAACCGGAATGTTGTATAAAACCTAATAAGTTTATAATTTAAGAGTAGTAGAGCTCTTTGTGAAGGGCTCGTCCGGGGAAGTACTACCACCACGCCATTTTCTGCCGCCAAGCAGCAACGCTGTGTTTCGGTTTGAAGAGTGTGGTCGCCGGTGTAATTACAGGCACATGAGGCTTAACATCTGTATGCCTCAAGTTGATGGACGCAGGGCAGTGCATCGTAAGGCACGTTCCTATTGTGCGTGACCTACGGGGCAATGTTTTGTTTATAGGTGATGGTTACCACTTAACATCAGGTGGACCATCTGCTTGTTCCATCAGCTAGTAGTATAAAAAAAAAAAAAAAAATAGGTATCAAGTGCTCGATTTGAGCCTCTTGGGGCGCACTTGAAATCCTTTCACCACACTGTTTCGAAAGTGACACGACAAGAACAAGAAGCCACAGTGAGTTTTCAATTAAGCATTCTGTAATACAATCACCCTCGTGAGTAATTGAGCCCACAAATGCCCATGTGAGTGAGACGAAACTCGTGATCGAAGTGAGCGCGGATTCGCTAAGTGAAACTGGCGGGATTTTTTTAGAGAATTAACACCCTTCGACTTGTTACGGTCTATTCAATGATTCTCTAATTGAGCCAGCTATATGCCTATGAATTCTGGTTATAGGTATAAGTTATAGTTATAGTTCTGTTATATGTTATGGTTATAGTTCTGTTATAATTATCTCTATACGACTCATACAATAATAGTCTTGCAAAACGACGTGTTATAACTACCCTCGTTAGACATCCTCAAAGAATTGTACCCAAATTTTAGTCCAAACTCTGCGTCTTCTTTTTATACAAATTGCTGACGAAACAAGCAGACATCCTTTGCAGAATTGCCTTGAAAGTCACGCACGACAGGAACGCACTACCTAGGATGCACTGCACTGCGTTCATACAGATGACCCGCCATTTGTGACGTGACTTTGACTTACGTGGTTTGTGACGCCGGTCTTACGGACCGGGTTTTTCGAATTGAGATTTACCTAAATGGTTTTACTCTGTGGAACTTTTACTTATTCAAATGTTAAAAAGGTATGTTTTTTTAATAATAATACAATGGTATATCTTAAATCACATATCGTTTATTTATCTTTACGCTTACATAGTTAAAACATTAAAAATTACCAATTTTTTATAATTAACTCTTTTAAAATATCAAAATTTTTAACAATAGACTTTTTTTCTAACTAAATCAGTCTCTCTCAGTTTTACTACAATAGGAACTATAAAAAAAACAAACAAAAAGGTACCCGTACCATACACAAAAACAAAAAAAAACTCCTCAAAAATCATTCTTCTTCAAGAGCCAAGCAGCCTGAGCATGTTGGCACTACATGCTATCTGGAAGTGGATTTTCTAGTTCGCCGGCACTTTCAGCTTCACTATCCGATGATTTTTGTGATATTTCCTCATCTGACATTAATTCCTTTTGCAGAAGGGCTTCTAAACGACGGGTCTCACGTTCGTAACACATGCTAAAACAAGATTTAGAAATTAGGCAACAAATATGTATATACTGATTGAAATATTTATAAAAATATGCAAAAAGATCATAGGTAACAGAATAATTATTATCACAATAACTACACTATAAAATTGAACCAAATATAGATACATATACTTACAAATCATTGAATTTAATTTTTTTTAACTTGACTATTTTACTTACGTAATCTGTGACCCCGGTCCCACGCACCGGGTTGGCGCCAAAACTCAAAGACGCGCGCCTGCCTCGCCGATGCGGGGTGTACTGACGGTGGGGTACACGAAATCAGGAGACTACACGAATTGTGTGTGTGTCTCCAGCTTCCTCATATTGAAAATGTAATTTCTATAAATGCCAATATTTAAAGCATAATTAGTGCACTCATAGATTTGAATCATAATTTAGCTGCCAAATAAACAACGATGCTATAAGCTTATAATAGTGTGTAAGCTGGAGTAACATGTCTCCAGCTGCCTCAGTCAGTGTGGGCAAACGGCTAATGATAGAGATATATAGTAAACGCAAGGATTTAGTACCTATTTAGTGCACCTGGTACCAAAAATTTCAGGTCTGTAGCTAGGAAACTCTTCGAGTTATAAGACTTGATCAACGTGTAAGCTGGAGTAACGATACGTGAAAAAGCATATGCTCGTTCTCTGGAATGGCTGGAGCTAGCAGGTTGCTTTAAGTCTCCAGATTTAGTACCAAACGAATTAGCGAGGTACCAAATATTTGAAGTGTTTCTGTTCAAAACTCTATGAGTTACAAGCTTTTCCAGCTTTTTTTGTTTGTCCAACTTGCACATGTTGGATCTCAGCAACCACAATAGGTACAGACTCGGTTGATGTCTCTGAACCGAGCTATGAATTAGTGCACTCGGTACCAAAAATTTGGAATCTCTAGGACAAGCAGTTCTGTTGTAATCAGCAAAATAACATCCAAGGAATTTGAATACAGACAGATATATTCAAATTCCTTGATTGCATCAGTAGGTACGAGTGTGACGCATTCGCTGTAGTGACAGAGATAGAGCTACTATCAACTGAAGGCTGGTCGAAATGGAACTATCTGGTATTCTGTAACTCATCATAATATTAGTTATTTTGCTGATTACAACAGAACTGCTTGTCCTAGAGATTCCAAATTTTTGGTACCGAGTGCACTAATTCATAGCTCGGTTCAGAGACATCAACCGAGTCTGTACCTATTGTGGTTGCTGAGATCCAACATGTGCAAGTTGGACAAACAAAAAAAGCTGGAAAAGCTTGTAACTCATAGAGTTTTGAACAGAAACACTTCAAATATTTGGTACCTCGCTAATTCGTTTGGTACTAAATCTGGAGACTTAAAGCAACCTGCTAGCTCCAGCCATTCCAGAGAACGAGCATATGCTTTTTCACGTATCGTTACTCCAGCTTACACGTTGATCAAGTCTTATAACTCGAAGAGTTTCCTAGCTACAGACCTGAAATTTTTGGTACCAGGTGCACTAAATAGGTACTAAATCCTTGCGTTTACTATATATCTCTATCATTAGCCGTTTGCCCACACTGACTGAGGCAGCTGGAGACATGTTACTCCAGCTTACACACTATTATAAGCTTATAGCATCGTTGTTTATTTGGCAGCTAAATTATGATTCAAATCTATGAGTGCACTAATTATGCTTTAAATATTGGCATTTATAGAAATTACATTTTCAATATGAGGAAGCTGGAGACACACACACCACGAATTCGCAAGTCAATTCGATAACGGGTAAAAAAGTTATTCGACTTTTTCGATCCACCCGGTCTCACACACATATAGGTCACAAATGGCGGGTTAAGTCCAACTTGAGACATACAGATGCTAAGCCTCATGTGCCTGTAATTTTACCGGCAACCACACCATCAGATGTTCAGACCGAAACAGAAAAAGTAAAGGCATGATTCATGATGCCAGACTTCCCCGGACAAACACTTCACAAAGAGCTCTACTACTCATAAAAGTCATCGTAATTACTACTTATAGTTCATAAGAAAAAAACAGAAAATAATTTCATCAATAAATTTTATTACAAAAGTTCGTATAAAATAGTTTTAGTCGACTGCGATCGAAATAAACCTTATTCATTGAGTACTTAAGCTTAAATTAAAATTATATACATCAGTGCAATATACTGGTACATACACACTCTTGACGATTCCTCTAGTGGGAGAGATCAAGTGAATTACTAATATTCTCAAAATGTATTTTAAGTGATATAATAATATGTGTTACATTTTTTTAAATAATCTGCTGATTTTACAAAGCACTTAAGTACAGTCAACATTAGAAGCGATGATGGTCATTCGAAGTTTCAAAAGTGTGTTTGCATGAATGATAACTATTTTATGAAAATGTTATGTTTGGAGTAGTTTACTTCATAATAATTCAACACTATAGTTACAGCCAACTCTCGTTAATAAACTGTTTGAATTCTGTTACTGACTGTAACTAAAGCTCACGTCAGTTCAAGTTAAAATCAGTTCCTTCATTAAAATCACAAGAATCACAACAAAACTTTCGTAAAATTAAAATAACTTAAAATAAACAAAAGGTTTGAAGAGAGAGGCAATCTTAAAAAGCTCTTTAACTTTAAGAAGTGCTTCTCTCTCTTCAAAAACTCAAAAAATGCTATTCTTGTTTTGATAAACATTCAAAATTCTTGTTTATCATATCACTTAAACACATAAGCTTACACAACGATTTAAAGCTTCTGCTACGAATTCTCCACCCAATATGGCTTTGATTAATTGCACTCAATCCCCAATACTTCTCTGACTTCATGATTGACTTCGTTAAACCAATAGAATTTCATCCTTATACCATTGGAATAAATGTCACCCACAAACCCAGTATATAATCCCATGGCGGTCCCTTACCTTATCCTATCTAAATCACACAAATCCTTTGACTACATACAATTTCTTTATGAAAATGCCTTACTCTTTGCATTTGCGTAGATTATGGTGCTTTATTTCTTTCCCAAACTTTTAAATCACTTATTTATAAAAGTATCTTTATTCAAATTCAAATTAAAAAAGTATTTTTTTTTGGTGGGAATATTTATCTCCGTCGGACTCAATAGTCACCCTTGTGCCAGATGACTACAATCTCTAACGCATAATGCCAGCATCATGACGTCATCATTTTCATTCTAAAATTATCAAATAGAGCAAAAAAAAACTCATTTGTTTTGCTCTCAATATTCCATCAACAAATCAAAACAAATCTTCCAGTCAGTTAAGTCATCCCATCAGCACCATAACCTACCCCGCTAGCACCTACCACCCCAGTTTCCCGTGGAACTCGTGTCCGTAAGAAGCGTGCGCATGGGGAGCATAGATGGACTTCACGATGGGGACGGGAGCCGCCACCGGGACCGCATAAGGCTTTGGCACAGCGACTGGGTAAGGTGCTGGTACTGGAACTCCTACCTGGAAGAAATATATCATCATCAGATTTACTGCAACAGTCCATTTAATGGGCCTTCTTTTCATGTAACTAGTTCTGTCGATGAGTGTGCGACAAACGTTTTTAGAACTTTGTAGGTTCTTATGACATGCCGGTTATCTCACTATGGGTACCACCACAGTGGGATTCATTCGCCTTCAGTAATGTTTTTTAAAATTAATTTTATATTTATACTATTTGCTGATGGAATGGCAAAACACCTCATGTAGCAAGTGAATGTACTGGGCAAATTTGAATTATAAAATAATAACTAGAGTCGAACCTGTTTGACGATAGGGTACGGTACAGCATGAGGTACTGGGACGGGCACTGGTCGGTCAACTGGCACAGCGATATGTTTCTCCACAGCCACTGGGTACGGTCTCGGCACTGGCACAGCGTAAGGGCGGTCTACCGGTACTGGGACGGCCACCTGTACGAAAAAAACAATTAATAACAAATAACTCCTGGATGTGATCGACTTCAACCTGAGTAGGCATAAATGGCAGTGGAATAATAAAGTATGGGAATAACGAATCATCATTATTCCCAAACATAAACACACACAGAAACCGTGTAGCCATCAGGCTTACCTGTTTCTGTGTTTTAGAATTCTATAATTGTTACAAAAATTACCTTGACAGGAACAGGGTAGGGTCTGTCAACTGGTACAGGATACGGCGCTGGAACAGGCACCCCAACATGCTTCGTTACTGTCGTGTGTACATCAGCCCCGATGACGGCTCCGGAACTCAGGCCAACGGCGCCTCCATAGCCACTAATGCCTGGCCCAGCGTAACCAATCGCAGGACCAGCTGATAGTGCCAGACCATGACCGCCAATGGCAGGGCCGAGCCCGTGGCCGAGGCTGTACCCGTGACCGAGGCTATACCCGTGGCCTAGGCCGTAGCCGTGGCCAATGAGAGGCGCGCTCAGGCCGTAGTGGCCGATGCCACTTCGTTTCTCGATGACTTTGCTCGGTTCCGCGAGAACTGATGCCGTCACGAAGAGTACTGCGATCTAAAACAGAAAGGGTGTCATCCAAGTGATTATATAGTGCATGTCAACCAAAAAGAACGCTGGCAAACTGTGGAGGGGATGTGTTTGCGCATAAAAAATGCTCGCGCCATCACACCCCCTCCCCCTCCTTCCGGCGTTCTTTTTTTGTGACGCGCACTATACTACCAGTGAACTATGGCAACTGGGTACCATTTACAACCGAGATCTGTGGACTGATACACGGAATAATAACTATTCAGAGATTTTGTTTAGGGAGAATAGCATTTTTTTTATTAACGCTGTTTGTAAAAGATGGCAATTTCTCTCATCTATAAATTCAGGTGAATTTACCATGGAAGTATCACAAATACTAACATAAATAAATAATAAGCTTGCGTAAGTAATTGTTATAATTATGTATCACGATGGTTCCTTAATCGAAAGTTATGTTTGCATGATGGAAAGTTATTGTTTACCAAATAATATCATGCACTTGCATAAAGTAATCAGGAATCGGTGACTATCCACGTTACGTGTGACTCCACCACCTCATTGGCGATTCCCGATGTGGTCACAATCGAAATTTATGACGTGATGAGCTTAGCAATCAGGTTTTTGAACCCGAGCAATGACTTGTAGCCAATTGGTCATTTTTATACCGATAACTTACGTAATACACAGGCTTGAAACAGTTGTAGGTACCTACAAAAATTCATGAGTCCTGCACTGCTGGATAGGTACCTATATGCCTTCTTAAAACTCCCTCTTAAAACAGTTTTTTTAAGGATACATTTCAGAGAGTGTGCAACGGAACTCCATAACTTGGTTCCCCCATCCCCGTTCAACCATCGGACCCCCAGACGTACGGAGATGAGACATCCATTCATGTTTGATATCCCTACTGCTCGCAAAAAGCGCTTTGCGTCTACCTTTATAATGCGAACAGCAAAAGAGTGGAATTCCTTACCGGCGTCGATTTTTCCAAATGCATACAATTTGGATGTTTTCAAGAGACGAGTGAATAAGTTTCTTCTAAGTAAACGTGCTACACCGTAGACTGCATCGTCACTTCTAGTGAGATTGCGGTCAAACCTTTTGCCTATAGATTGTAAAAAAAAACTGGGAAGTTTTTTTTTACAATCTATGGGCAAAAGCAAAACAATTTGCTTGCTTGCGTTTTAGCAGGCGGCTAGGTATACCAGCCTAGCTCCAATGTCAGTGCTAAGTACTCAGGAGTTGCTGCTGCCCATCTCCTTGTTATCTTAGTCACCTCCTACGACCTCCACGGGAGGTCTTCTTCTTGCCTTAGATTCGTCCGCAACAGTGAGGTGATAAGATTTTAAGTGCATCTTATAGAGGATTCTTTTTATGATTATACTAGTTTTTTTATGGCTCCTGTCTATCGACAATCTTGCCAGTGTCAAGTGATAGAGATTATATGCTCTTTGCTATGTTTCTAGTCACGTCAGTCGAAAGTCGAGTCAGTCAATTGTTTTGAAGAAAATGGTGTCGGTTTCTTCAAAACATTTGAAACATTTTCGGTCAAATCACGATATCACATAATACACTTTCATTTCAAATGCTTACACTTTGTGCTAAGACCACAAGTAATGTTGGTTAAAATACCACCAAAATTACACAACACAACTCAAAAAAACACTAGAAAAACAATTAAAATGAAAATGCTATGTTGCTTCGATAGATGACAGAAAACGAATATTATACTAGTTGAAGATACTAGTTACCCCGATCTCCGTACCGCCTAAACAGTCAAAGAACGTCAGATGTTTGACAGTTACGAAGCCCGTGAACATTTTGTATAGGAAAATGATTTTTTAGATTTTTATTATAATTGTTACCGAAATTTTCTTAACATTTTTAAACCTTCTCCTGACAAAAGCAAACACAACAATAAAATTATTGCCGAAATCGGTTACGCCGTTAACGCGTGATGCCGTGACCAACGGAAATAGGGATTTATTTTTATATAGGTATTGTATTGTATAGATGAAGAGCAAACAGATACATAAACAGAACTTTTTAGGTTCTTCGACATGCCGGTTTTAACAACAATGCCATAAAATCAAACAATGAATTTGTTCATTGATTTGAATTGGATTTGATGCCGTTTTGTTGCAGTGCATGTGCAGTGAGTGTATTAAATTCCACATTACTTTTTTCTATTCCAATATACCGCTTAGATTTTATATTTCATTGAATTTCTTTGACTCTGTATTATCTTCATTATATTTTCACTTCTTCTAATTTACGTGTGTTGAATCTATAAAATAATAATTGGTCGCTAACAGACGAATGTAACTATCCTCTAAACCATGCTAGCAATATCAATTTTTTAGCGAAAAAGACAGTTTAATACGATTAGGGCATGGATCTTTTTGAACAAGGTGGCTGTTCAATAGATTACTTAATGTGCAATCGATGCCTAGAACATAGAGATCTTGTATGCAAGCAGCGCGACAAGAGGTGATTTAAATTGTGTCAGTAGCTTCACCTAGTTCTAGATTCTAGTTGTTATGCATGGTATTCCTCTCACGGGGCTGTACTGGGCACTTTGTTGAAACTAAACGTTGACTGGATTGAATGAATTAAGTGTATGTGGATTCATCAAATGCAAATAGTACTACTACAAGATGTACCTGTCGCTCGCACGTTTTGACATTTTGAGAGATCACTAATTCCATTTTTGAAAAATCTCTATCGTATTCATTAGTATTTAGGCAAAATTTTTGAGTAGGAAAACTTGCATGCCACTTGCAATCAAAATGAATTTTTATTATTGTCCAGCATTATTCATTTAATTTTATATATTAATGTCGAATCGTGCAAGCTAGTAGTCATTAGCCTTGGGTTGAGCAAATGGTCGTCTGGAAAAGATCGCTGTGTATCATAAGACCACCTTCAAACTATGCTTAGTCTGGGGCTACATAGCGCTGTGTGGAATATCCACAAATATTTAAAATTCTCTATTAACTCTGAGCCAATTCACCGACCTATTTCACAAATCACTCAAAACACTTACAAAGGCTCTCATATTGAAACACTTCACTAAAACTGGACTAAAACTGCACACAAACTCACTGTCCAGACTTAATATGTGACTTACTATCCGCACTGTTCTTATATAAGGTGGACTACCCCACTATAGCCAGAGAATACACCACAGTCACTACAGCCTACATACACAGAATATATCACAGTCTCTAGGGCATGCAACCAGGGAATAGTCAATAGTTAGTATGCGGGGATTTAGCTTTGGCCTAAGTTTGCAACAGTTTTAAAGTTGGACAATTGGCAAATTGGACATACCTGGAATTAACGATCGCGGCACACCGTTTTGTGAAATGCGAAAACGTGAGAGCAAGTGTCAATTACGAAAAGGTAGTAAATATGGGGAGGTAAAGGTACCTTTACGGTCGTATACATCCAACAACGTCGAAAAAGGTTAGATTTGCAACCTGTCACGTCATATGAATACCAGCATATATGTATTATAGTAGGGGAGCCCACGATGCTAAATGGGGAGATACTCGAGCGTCATGGAGACCTATTGGGTTGCAAAGCTTAGACGATAAGAAGAAAAATATGATATGTGATGTTACCTTTTCATCAGTGGGGGAGCGGCTACAGGTTATCATGACAAACGCACTCAATTCAATGATCTTGGGTAGGTACATAAATAACAAGAGATCTGCGATTTTGTGTCACCTAAACATAGTCTTAAATGTTCATTTTTTTATACAAGCAGCTGATGGAACAACCAGACTCTCCACCTGATGTTAAGTGGTAACCATCACCTATAACAAAGCATTGCCTTGTAAGTCACGTACGATATGAACGTGCCATACTATGCACTGCCCTGCGTCTATCAACTTGAGTCATACAGATTTTTAGCCTCATGTGGCTGTAATTACAACGGTGCGGCGGCGCGGCGACCACACGCTTCGAACCGAAACACGCGTTTGACAATGCGTTGTATATGTCATTGTGATGGTGACCACTTAACATCAGGTGGGCCATAAGATAAGATAAGTTCCATCGGATTGCTGTATAAAAAAACACAACGTAGCTGCTTGGTGGCAGAAAAAGACTTGGTGGTAGTGCTTCCCCGGCCGAGCCACACACAAAGAGCTCTACGTTATCTAATAATTTGTAATGTCATTGTAAGTGTGCGTTAAAGCAAATAATTTTCTTCTTCATCTTCTTGTCGAGTCACTAGTTTCTTTCGAAACAGTGTGGTGAAAAGATTTTAAGTGCGCCTCAAGAGGCTCCTTTCGAGCACTTGACACGTTATAGAACTTGTTCCGTCTTATTATAAAAATGTGAGTTAGACTAGGCTTAAGCCAGGACTAACTGGTCCGTGGTCTAACTTTGATACCGAAGTTGGTCCCTGCTCTATAGAAAAATCAAAGACTTAGACCAGACGTCATTATAAAACGGAGTTTATCCCCTAAACCACGGTTTAAAGATAAACCCGAACGACCCCTAGTTTAAGTATGGTCTAACTAATAAAAATCTCATTTTACCAAATTTTATTTGGTCTCCCACATAAGTTTATTCAATAAAACAACTTGTAGCACTGCATTATCCAACATACATTTCAAACTATAGACTCCGATCTAAATTTGAAATGTCAAAACGCATCACTAGCGCGATCTACCATTCGGACACTTTTACTAGCGCCATCTAGTTATAAAATTGGTATTTTTTTAAACAACTTCGGCCTTAATATATATAAATGTGAAAGACTGACTGGTCCTCTTGCCGCAAGCTAGTCATGATCATGTACATACTACCTCGTCTTTCGTTGGACATATTTTTTCTTGAGTAGGTATGTACTTATGATAAGTTAAAGCACAAAATCCCGATGCTACATTTTCTTTACTTTAGATGATATATTATAAAAAAAAAGTATGTAGAAGTAAATATCAAGACGACAGCCAGCTTGTTTCACTTGTTTATTTGTTTGTGTCGTTGCAGTTTGCGTAATTTATTTGATTCAAAGCTTCGATAATCACAGCGAAGTTATCTGCTGTCAGATTTTTTTGAGTAATTCGAGCCACGAGCAAGCGAGAGGACCTTGGTTGCCGGGGACAAAGCACTGTCTGTCCGTCATTCGATAGACTCCTTTCTTAAAACTACAACGAAAGACGAGGTAGTATGCGCATATGACTTTAGCCTGCGGCAAGAGAGTACAGATATACCAACTTATCTAAGCCGGTCTGAAATTAGCCGTTTAGAGAATTCTCGATTCACTATTGGCCATTTATGCACAAGCGGCTCACTTCAGACCGGCTCAGATAAGTTGGTGATGTCAAAAAAAAAACAGTCAGATGTGTACCAGCTATTGGTATGTTTTCATTCAGATGTGTATCTGTAACTGATATGATTACATTAAAAAGATATTTAATTTACGCAAGAAATACACTAAACAAACTTATGTAAAAAAAAATTTACGTTAAGACTAGGCGGTATGGTTTAAAACTATAGCCTGCTCCAAGGAGCGAATAAAAAAAAAAAAAAAAAAAACCATGGACTATCTCAGGTACTATGTAGTCTTCGACTAAAGTGTCTTTTGTAATACGAAAATGATAAACCTTAGATGATCCTAAATTTATGAGATAAACCAGGTTTAAGTTGTTTATAATAAGAAAACGTGGCTTGAGCTAGGTTTAAACCCAGGTTTGATTTGTTTATAATAAGGCTGGTTAGGTTTTACAACATGCCGGTCTCCTCACGATGTTTTCCTTCGCCGTTCGAGAGTTCTGGCATATGACAAATGTCTGTCTATGTCTATGTCTAACCATGATGCGATATGTGCGAGTTAAGAGGTGGTTTAATGGTTGTTTGCGTCTTTAGACGAAGAGTCTCAAATCCTGGTGGATTTAAACCTAGAAAAGTAAATAAATAAATAACGCTGGACAATCCACACAGCACTATCTAGCCCCAAAGTAAGCTATTCAAAGCTTGTGTTATGGGTACTAGATAACTGATATATTACATACATTATATACTTAAATAGATAGATATTTTTTTATTATACATAGAAAACACCCAGACCATCGGAACAAATTTCTGCAGATCGTACACAAATTTGTTCCAAGGCGGGAATCGAACCCGCAACCTCTTGCGTCGCAGGCAGGCTCTCGCCCGCTGCGCCACAGAGGTCGTCAAAAAGTAGTACACAATCGTGCTAAAGATCTATATCATTGAACCTACCTCTTACTGTATTTACTCAATAGCTTCCTAGGTAATATCTCTGGCTTTGGCTAAATTTCAACAGCATCCTAGCGATAGGGTCACCATGAAAATCACTTATGATGTATATTTTATATCGGCCCGCTTCTCTTTATTTCAACGGGTATCAATCACAAAATAGTCCTCACAATCTAAATAAACATTAAATATATATCTATTAAATATATAGAATACTGATTTATTCAGTATTTGTTTGAGTTCAAATGTCAAAGAGCATGTAAAAATGTAAATAAATAATAAATAAAATAAATAATGCTGGACAATCCACACAGCATCATCTAGCCCCAAAGTAAGCTACTCAAAGCTTGTTATGGGTACTAGATGACTGATATACTTAATACATTATATACTTACATAGATAGATATTTTTTATTATACATACAAACACCCAGACCAACGGAACAAATTTCTGCAGATCGTACACAAATTTGTTCCGAGGCGGGAATCGAACCCGCAACCTCTTGCGTCGCAGGCGGACTCTCGCCCGCTGCGCCACTGAGATCGTCGAGAGCGAGAAATGTAAAAATGTAGAAGAAATGTAGAAAGAGCGCGTTTAAGTCTTTTCTATCAATAACCTCATATTAAAGATGTTAACGCGCTCCAAGCAGATGGTTGTATTTTCAGAGTATTATTTAATTATTAGATAAAAGGGATACGACACGATACGTAATGGCACATCACTATGGTGCTGATGAAAATAAAATTCATTTCAATTTCACCACTATGTTATCCGAACTAAAGACAAGCAAGATAATAGAGTCAGTCTCTTGGAATAGAAAATTCATAGTGTCCCCACTTATAATACATAAACAACTTTACATTTGAAAGGGACAACGGTTCCCACAACTCCTAGATCTAGATTGAACAATGCTGTAATAACGACCTATGTACCACTAGACATAATGTGCGATAATGAACTTTAAATGAGTAGATTATTAGGTTGATTATGTGTTGGTGGAAGTATCTGGTGACACACGAAGAATGCGTCGATGGTCTACTTTCGATGGCGGTTTTCAAGGATTTTAGAAGGATTATTTTTGTTAGTGTTTTTGAAATTGCATAAATTGACTTATAGTGTATAATAATAAATAAATAATAAATAATGCTGGACAATCCACACAGCACTATCTAGCCCCAAAGTAAGCTATTCAAAGCTTGTGTTATGGGTACTAGATAACTGATATATTTAATACATTATATACTTACATAGATAGATATTTTTTATTATACATAGAAAACACCCAGACCATCGGAACAAATTTCTGCAGATCGTACACAAATTTGTCCCACGGCGGGAATCGAACCCGCAACCTCTTGCGTCGCAGGCAGGCTCTCGCCCGCTGCGCCACAGAGGTTGTCTGACTATATGACTATATATATATATTGCTCTTGTAATGATTACCTTTTCACATGTATGCGGTGTACGTTGTATTAATGTGTATTTCTAAGCATCGTTCATGTCACATGAGGACACCGCAATCGTGATATCTATAATAATTTAAAAGGTTTTATAGGATCTTAATAAAACCCGCGTTTACCCCAAGATCTCATGATCTAACTTATTTGGAACTCGAAGTCGAATGTCGCCCAGTTAGAGTTTTAATGACGATTAATACAATTTGGTCTTTCAAGACGTCGCTTAAAAAACACCTGTTAATTACGCAAAAATCGGCATCATAAATTCGGTCGTTTTTGTTATTTTTTTTTTATTCAGTAACTTAAGGATTTGTTTTATAGTCTTGCTAATTGTATGTATTAGTTAGTATGGTTTTTATTTTGTGCATATATTTTATTTCGTTTTATGTAATTGTGCAAAGCAGTTATTCTTTTAAGTTTTATTATTATATAATGTATCTGTTAAAAGAAATTAAGTTTTATTTGTACTGCTTATTATAGTCAATAGCTATTTAGAGACCTTGTCAACGTAAAATGTTATGTAACTGTTTTATAAGAACGCGTGTCGCAGGTGCTGCTGCTCTACTCTTTATGGCGCCACTGAAAACCAGCGCTGTATGGGCTCGAGCTCATACAGTAAATGCTGAGTGGTGGCCTTTTTTGTCATCAAACAAATTGTAAAAGTGTTTTAAAAAAATTATGAGATAAAATAAACAATTTTCTATTCTATTCTATTCTAATAACAATACAATAATTTGTTGTATAATATCCAGAATTGTTGTAATTTTATGAATACTATTTATTCATAAAGAAAATTGCAATTATGCAAAATGCAGCTGTTCAGTAATCAAATGTGAAATCGTGATCTTCATACTTTACCTACCCACAAAACACTATGATAATCTGCACTTATGTGTTAATGTCTCCATTTGTATCCAGATATCTAACATTTCATTACTTAATCAAAAGCCGCTGAATGAGTGCACTTCATTCCAACGTGCGTCTTCGCTCGTAAAGAATTTTTCCTCCACACCTAATTCAGATAATTTCAGAACTGCATCAAGCGATACTAGCCCTTACTAGTATATAAATAGAGCTGTGTACAGTTGCCTAGTTATAGTTGTAGATATGCGGACGATAAGGGAGTGTCGTGTAGATTTTATTACATTTTCACTGCTGACATAATGCTGTGTCACTGGACCAGTATGGACTATGGTCTGATTTAGATGCACCGTTTTGCAATGAAGAATTGTGTAATATATCTTAGAAAACGCAGCACGAGTTTTCGTAAATAGCTGGCAATCCCAAAGTCGACCTCCCTGGTCATATGGGTTCAATTTTTCCATTGGCCCTAGGTCCACACATTCGATTTTTATAACTTTAAACTACTTACTGATGCAATAAGCAGCTGACTTGATGTTGAGTGGTAACCATCATCTATAACAAAGCACTACCTTGCCAATAGCACCTACTAGGCATTGCCCAGCGTCCATTAACTTGAGGCATAGTTGGCTCATAGACAGGTCCCCCAAAAATTTTTGTTCATTGCCACCATAGTTCCTATTAGCTTTATGATTAATTATGAGAGCCTGGCACCCCTGACTATGAATTCAAGCGTCAGACTAAAATAACTCTACTGAATTTATTGGCGGAGCAATGCCCCATGAGCTTACTAGAGAATCTAGTGCTAAAGGACTTCTAAGAACGTTTTAGGACAGGCCTATGATTACATCGCGTTACGTAGGTTACGTGAAGGAAAACTAGTGTTTTACTTTACTATGTAATTTTCTTTTAACCCAATACCTTCCAATTATTATTATCCATTTATTTCAGATTATGGATATAATAATGTGATATAATAATGTAATATGGATATATAATATCAAATACAACACAAAACCAAATATAACTATACAAAAATCTTAGAACTAAACACATACTCTAATCTAAAGTCTAGTGAAATAAATAATTTAATAAAATGTCACATGAAATTTAAAATTGGAAAAAAATAAAACAAGTATGGAATTATATAAAATTATGATCATTATAAATTAAATTTAATGCAAACACAATAGGTGTCCTCCGAAAAGTTTCAGGGATTTCAATCAGAAATTTCAGTGTCTGGAAACCATAGAACTGCTAATAGAAAGAGAGAGATATATTCTGACGTTATTGAATGTTTTTAAATAGCCCTGCGGACCAAATTAAGGCAGCCATTGATGTCTGAACGAATGCGCCAGGAGAGCAGCGGTGCGAGAGGAGTGGCGAAGAATCGTCCAGCGAGCCACTGCCCCGATATGACGACCACGACCACTCTGCCAAGAGTGTAACGACCAAGAGGAAGAAATAGCCCTGCTGATATAATATATCCAAATGGTAAATGCCGTGGTAACTGCCCTGGACGTTGCTCAACTAAGGACGACCAACTAGCGGGCTATTTTACAACCTAGATATATTCTATTCAGTCGTGTAGGCTCACAATAAACATTATAGTGCTGGCATGCGACGCACGCGCAGCCCCGACACGTGGAGTGGAGTTTACGACCACTTGCTAGTGCCGGCAATGTTGCCACTGGCAACATTGTCGCCACAAATATACCCCTGGCAACTTGCCAGGGGTATATTTGTGCAACACATTGTAGTTTGACCACCCCCCTTAGACATCCTCAAAATAATCTTGAGTTAGTACTTGGTACTGAAAGATCTGAAGGGATATCTACCGTGCCTGGGGATCAAAGTCGTGAAGCTGTTTTTTTTTTCAGTTTACATTGTAGGTAAACGATGACATGAGGACTAAATGGAATTTAAAAAAAAATACAAATTTTCCCATTAGTAGTGGGATACTCGTAGGTCCCGAGTTGGGTGGCCTTCTGACCCAAACTAAACTTGTATGAATGCCAAATAGTGACAGCGCTAGTTTTCAGCTACATATGTCTACTTTAAAACTTAAACCGTTTTACCTACATATTTTTTTTTATGCAACTATATGATGGAACAAGCAGATGGCTCACCTGATGTGAAGTGGTAACCATCACCTATAACAAAGCATTGAACAAAGCATTAGCACGATAGAAACGTGCCCTACGATGCACTGCCCTGCGGCCATCAACTTGACGCGTACAGATGTTAAGCCTCTTGTGCCTGTAATTACGCCGGCGACCACACTCTTCAAACCGAAACACAGCGCTGCTGCTTGTCGGCAGAAAAAGGTGTGGTGGCAGTACTTCCCCGGACGAGCCCTTCACAAAGAGCTCTACTACTCTTAAACTTAGGTATTCAGACGAAACTGGTGTTTCATTGTTTCGAATGCCTTTGAAGCTCGTAGGGTACTTAGGGTAACGAAAGTCAAGATATCCATATCATGGCTGTTTAGTCCCGCCACGGAAGTTGATCTCGCACATGTTATTCTACAGCCATGTCACCTATGCCACAGAAGTCGTCATCAATGAAACAGGAGAAACCGATTGCTGGCTAAACATGCAAGTTAAAAGTTAATTATTTTTAATTGACACCTGACAAGTTGAATCAGAATAAACTGTACTACATTATTCAACAATGGACGTAAAGATAATGATGAAGATTAAGTAGGTAAGGATTTGAAAAAAAATTTGGATTCCGTCAAAATTCTTTAAAATCCAATATGTGCGTATGTCAGATTGTCAGCTGTTCAACTGTCTCTAATAGTGGTCGCCCAGCAAAGCCCTTTAAATAATAAAAAAAACTGTCTCTAATAGTATTAATAAGGACCTGACTTGACTTTGGACTGATGTGACGAGAAACTTATCTCCAAAGAGTATATAATCTCTGAATCACTTGACACTGGCAGGATTGTCTATAGACAGGAGCCATAAAAAAAAAGAAAGAAAGAAAGAAGGGACCCTAGTAATACTATTAGAGACAGTTGAAGTACCCGTACTAAAAATAGGTCATCTAAGAAGTTCACATACCTCTGACCTGCATCTAATCTCATGCATCAGTGCCACTTGTAATGTACAACCATCAGCGTAAATGTAACTCCATGTTCCGTGACCGCCTGATCGCGCATTTATGTCGCGTGTGCTCTAATCAATGATGTAATATGAGAAGGTTTTTGTCACCTTTTAGAAGTGATGCCAACTCGGTTAATTTACTTGTACTTTGTAGACAAATAACAGTTTGTGATAGTAGATAGACGCAGAATTTATAAAACATGATATAAAATAGACAGAAAATAATAATAAATAAATAATATATATTATTATATTAATTAAATAATATAATTAATTAATTAACTACCTAATTGTTGTAATACTAGTGGCTCTGTGAGCTGGTAGACCTCGCGAGCACACTAAAAGTGAGCAAGTCACTGGCTTAGCGGTAGGTAGATATAATTATTCTGATTTTTGATTCTTTTGATTTTATTGATTTTTTTTTTTTTAATCATCTTGTGTAGAATTAGGTCCTTAATTTTTCTCTTAAATTTGATTGAAACCCGTCGATTTTTTGATGAGCTATCCCGTTCATCATGCTAAAGATCCTCATCAGATCTTCACCAAACTTTTATGAGACCAACTTATAGTTACTAACTTTCAAATAAAAAAAGAACAATCGAAATCGGATCTCATTTGGTGGAGATATTCAGTATATGAAATAGCCCCCTTTTTGCCCCTTTTTGGGAGAAGTACCCCTCCAATCAAAAATCCCCGACGACAAAAAAAATCTAATAAGTCATATAACCTGTGTACCAAGTTTCGTCCAGATCGGTTGAAAAATGCGACCTGTAGAGGAGAACAGACAGACATCCGGACAAACGCATTTTTGGCCAATGTGGAAACTGAGACGCTTCGCTCGCTTCGCTCGCTCGGTCAATAATCAATGAGCACACGACATTGATTTGTAGCTGGTAATCGTGACATTTTGCATTTTTGCAAGCCCATCGTCGGATAAGGAGTTTTAAAGTGATTCAGTTGAATCACAAGGATCTTTTGAAGTTTTGACTTTGAATTTGCTATAGTATAACTGGTTTCCTTACGATGTATTCCTTCACTGATTGAGAGTCGGCTGGTATTTTCATTTATTGGTCATTACAAAAAATAACATGTAATGAGGTTGTAAAACACAGCATGTGAATAAAATAGATGTTCAAGGTTATTTTGCTGTCCACTTTCCCCAGAAAACGTGAGTGCTCTCAACAATTCGTTTTATTGCCAAATGCGTCTTGCGGAGTGTGTCTCACAATTTTTTGCTTATTCAGACGTCTCCGAATATAGACGTCCACGGGACGAACAGACAACCGGTCACGGAGATAGCGCAACGAGCTTAGGGGCTGCCACCCTCAGCTTTTAACAATTTGAAAGATATATAGTCAGATAATTACGTTATTTATCAAAGTTTTATTTATTTATTTATGAATACGGAGCTATATTTTACTAAGAATATTAGAGCTCTTTGTGAAGGGCTCGCCCGGGGAAGTACTACCACCACGCTTTTTTATGCCACCAAGCAGTGTTGCTGTTTCGGTTTGAAGAGTGTGGTCGCCGGTGTAATTACAGCCACATGAGGTTTATCATCTGTATGCCTCAAGTTGATGGACGCAGAGCAGTGCATCGTAGGGCACGTTCCCATCGTGCGTGACTTGTGAGGCAATGCTTTGTAATAGGTGATGGTTACCACTTATTATCCGGTGGGCCATCTGCTTGTTCCATCAGCTAGTTGTATAAAAAAATAGACAAGCAGCTGTCCCTGGTGTGTCTAGTTATCTCAGTGTTGGATCTTGCCCTGTACAAAGAACTCTATTAGGTACTCTTAGTAAAGCAATAGCTCCGTAGGGCATTTACCCACACGTGAGAACTTATACGGGTACTAGCGTTACATCAGCTGTTACGCGTAGGTCTAGACCAGATCTAGTTTACTAGTAGCTAGGAGGTAGTACGCACTCCTTGTTAGATACTTGGCGCAGACAAAATGACGTGGTAATGGTATGTTTCTAGAGATGACACAACCACCAGTGATAATTACTCATAGTCTTTTTAATTCATTGCATATATTTTGTTTTATTAATTTTATTTTGGGGGAATAAATTTTGGGCTTCCAAATATAATCTTTTTTAATACAATTTGCTGTAACAAAGCATTGCATCGCAAAGTCACGCACGAAAGGAAAGTATCCTACGATGCTTGAGGCGTACAGATGTAAAGCCTCACTGAAAGTCGACCACCAACCACACCCTTCAAACCGAAACACAGCAACGCTGCTTAGCGTCAGGAATATGAATGGAAGTAATTCCTCCTGACAAACCCATCACAAACAGCTCTACGACTCCTAGCTTTCTTTTATATCAATGGGGTAAAAATTTACTCTATGACACTCCAGTACCTAGTACTTTCATATCTTCTAATGCAGCTGTATAGGACCCCGGTTCCGCCCTGCTAAAGTCACATGTGACATTATAAATACATACACTTTCCTAGATTGAATCACTTTCTTTCCTCACTCCACGACGAAAACTTGTACTAGTCATTTGTCGGAAAATGGTTTCGATACATTATGTAAGTTTGTGTTAGTTATTTCGTTGTCCCTGTGAACTAATGAAATAATATAAGCTACAAAACAAGCTCAAGAATGTAATACCAAGGCATGGTAGACATTTTTTGAAATCCTGTGTATCGATCACTAAAAGATATACCTTTAATATAAAAGGAAGTGGTAAAAACTTCGATATTATGATAAAATCACAAAAAATAGTTCAAGCAAAAGAAATGCTACATTGCGCCTAATATTATAATCCTCAATGCGATACTATCACTAAGCGCTTGAACAACAGTAAGAGCATCAATAAAAAAAAAACAAAAAAAAAGATAAAGTGCAAGATAGACGGTATCGTTATTTCCCTAATTTTAGTTTCAATGTTGTTTTGTTTGTGTTTCAGGTTCTTCTACTGATCTATGCCAAACTGGCATGGACCGGTACAGTACCTGAAAAACGAGACCTCGGCGCTTCAGTCGTCTCACCATCTCTTGGAGTATCATCAATCGGGATCGGATCAGGCATAGCATCCTCTGGTCTTCTAGAAGCTTCTTCTGGCATTGGGATTGGAGCTGGCTTAGCATCGCCTGGCATTGCAGGAGTGGGATCATCTGGCGTCAGAGGCGTCCCAACTCGTCACACTTACTCCGAATTCCACACGCACGTTGGTATAACCGTTCCGCAAGCAGTTCCGATCGAAGTACCACGCGCGGTTCCTTATCCTGTGCACGTAGGAGTGCCGGTTGATAGACCACGGGCGGTGCCCGTGGCGGTTCCACACCCAGTGGCTCACATTGTGCCGAGGCCAGTGGCCGTCCCCGTGGACCGCCCGTTCCCGTACCCAGTGGCCCAGCCGGTGCCCGTGACAGTGACGCAAGGAGTGGGCATTCCAGTGCCCCAGCCCTACGCCGTTGGTGTACCTTCACCGGTACCAGTGAGGGTAGCCGTGGGAGTACCAGTTTCAGTTGGTGGTATTGGTGCGAGTGTGATAGGTTCTGGGTTAATCGGGTCGAGTTTAGTCGGTGGGGGTTCTGGCCTGGTGGGTTCAGGGGTAGTTAGTTCAGGTGTAGGTTCGTACGGTTCGGGATACGGTTCTTACGGTTCCGGTGTAGGTCTGTACGGCTTGGGTTACGGTTCGTACGGGTCGGGGGCAGTGTCCCAGCCGATAGTAAGTAGCGGAACCGTGGTGTCTAGTCATGGGCATTCCATCCATCATCCTTATTGATTTTTCGGTGCATACACATCGATAACCCACCGATTTACTTCAAAATATCTATGCAACTGTTGCATAATCAAGAAGTTTTATTTAAGATGAACGGAACAGAAACAATCTACCCAAAATAAACGCTGAAAATCAAAGCACCAACCTACCTTATACCGCTTATACCTTAGGTCCAGTCTTATCCACCAAAATGTCACCTTACCTTTAGTAATATATTTTAAGTTTTGTACATACCTACTCGGTTTATCTTCATTAGTATTTATTGCAGAGCTTATAAGATATACTTATCATAATCATGTAAGAGTATAATCATAATAATTTTAACTCTATAAGATTAAATAAACGTGCGATACAATACAGCTGATATTTTATTTTACTACACAATGTTATATCTCTAGCCACAAAAGAACTTAAATCAAGCAAAATACACCGTATAACCATAGGGTAGTTAACATATTACCAGCAAATAAGTGACTTGCAGGTCTTTAAATAAGGAGCAAAATGAAATGAAAATTTCTTCAAATGCAATTAAGATTATACTTACAAAGAATTGGGCACTTAAGCTAATTACAATGCTTTATTTTATTGTAGGTACATTGACGCTAATTTGATACCTTCCATTTTGTTACGAATGAGTAATCCGAATAACACTATTTGCTATTATCATTACAAAGTCTTGTCTAATTTTCGATATTTACATGATAACGGTACAATATCAGAAAATGATAACGGGTATCAGTGTCCGTCCTCAAGTCACTGGCAGTGGTCATAAAGGAAAAAATCTGTTCTATTTTCAAATAAAATTAGTGTTAAACCTCTTTGGTTTATTTTGGAGTTTGCTTTTTTGTTTAGTTTAATAAAAAACAAACAAATCAGTTCGATTGAGAAAAGGTTTCATTGAAAATATACTAGTGAGTTCAGTGTGGTGCATTTTGTAGTGCTACAAGATTTTTGTGAGAGAAAAAATGTATTCCAGTAAGTTAATATTTTTATGCTACCTAGAATGGGTAAATAAACTTTTATCTACTTTTATGCGTTGGAATTACTAACGTGTACCTTACTTTAGTGTTGTATAAAATGTAAGCATGCATGAGTCGCACGTACCTATCTAAACAGTGCACAGTGTAGTGATGTGATAATAAGTGACGACAAAATGTTTGTGCTATTCCGTGTTCGTGGTAAATGATATAATTAAATGATTAGGGTTATGCTTCCTGTTTCAAAGATAGTGAGAAAGTATTATTGTTTATACAGGGTGTGGAGTAAAGTGTGGATAATCTGAATCTAATGAAGTGAGAAAATACCTTGATTTGTTATCTTGGCATCTAAAAGAGTAAAGAAATATGATTTTGTGGAAAAAAGCATTTTAAGAAAACAGGCCTTGGTCATTCTTTACAGGACTATTCTTTAAAATATCATCTGGAAACACCAAGTGCTCTACCATTTCGGAATCTCAATGAAGTGGCCAAGTTTTTTATAGTGACCAACTAGGTCACTCAGGTCACTTTTTAGTTCCACAGGAGGTCAAACTTTTGGATTTTTTTTATCATCAAATAATATTTTTTTTTTGGTTTAAAATTTTTCTTAAAAAAATCTGTAATTTTGACACACAAATCGCAGTTAGCATTTGATAGCGCAGTTATCCAAGAAATCTATAAAAAAACAGCTTGATTTGTGATCTTGGAATCTAAAAGAATGGACAAGGGTGAAAAAATATTAAAATGTCGAAAAACTCCATTAACTCGAAAACCGTAAAATATTTACGAGGTAAAATTATAATTTTTTGAACAGTTATAATACCCGTAGGTAAAGGATTATCTACTCTTTACGCCACACCCTGTATAGTCTTTCCATGCTACTGCCTGGATGAATGCAGTCTTTATTAATTTCTACGAACTATCCAACTCTTGATAGAACTACATTATAATGAATCCAGTACCTACTCGGTTTAAATTCTGACACCAGAGGCCTGTCAGTGAGCTAGTGTAAAGCATGTAGAAACAGTGCGTGTGTGTCAAACAGTGCGTCGAAAAAATTAGGTAGTTTTAATTTTTTTTATACTACTTTTGCTGAAAGAACAATCGGATGTGTCTTCTACCATCTAGAAGAGCAGTGTTTTTTTTATTCAACAAAGTAGACAAACAAGCTTACCTACGGCCCGCCTGATGGGAAGCGGTTACCGTAGTCTAATGAACGCTTGCAATACCAGAGGAATCACAAGCACGTTGCCGACCCTTTAGAAATTTTAAAATGCACTTTTGAAGAATCCCATATTGTAGTCTTTCGGGAAAACATCAGCAGGGAGATCATTCCACAGCCTGAGTGTTCGCGGGAGGAAGTTCCACTGGAACCGGACGGTACGCGCCCACCCTGGCTCCAATATGTGAGGATGAACTCTCTGCCGATATCGGGCAGTGCGATGGTAAAATGAGGATGTAGGCATCATTCTGTATTAAATGCTACGAATAAATAAAATGTTTATTACGGATCAGTGTAGAAGAGCTAAAATTCAGTGGTAACCATCTTCTGTAATCAAAGCATTGGCTCGCATACCATCACATGAATGTGTCCGACGATGACTGCCCTGCGTCCATCAACTTCAGGAATACACAGATGTTAAGGCGTTGACAACACCCAATTTTTCTCTCGCTCGCACGATTCGACATTTTGAAAGATATAAAACCACTAATCCCAAATTCGCCAAATCACAAACAACCATTTTGTGTGCAATCACATTGCACAGATTTTAGTACAAATTTCATTTTGATCGATACATGTTTTCCTATTCAAAAGTTTGCTTATGTATGAAAACTAGAAAAGCAAACTTCTATGTGGGAAAACTTACATTGATTAAAATAATTTTTTTTACCAAACCGTGTGTAATGTGATTGCACACAAAATAGTTGTTTGCGATTTTTTAAAATGTGGAATCGTGCGAGCGAGAGTTACATTAGGTGTTGTCAACGCCTTAAGCCTCATGTGCCTGTAATTACACCGGCGACCACACTCTTCAAACCGAAATACAGCGTTGCTGCTTGGCGGCAGAAAAAGGCGTGGCAGTATTTCCCCGGACGAGCCACACACAAAGAGCTCTACTACTTTTACCTAAATATTAAAACCAACGAATTTTATATTATTATTGTCAGTTTACTTTGTTATCATGTGTAAGGTTATTAAACGCTTCGCTTAGGTATACTGTCGGGATTTGGTGCACTAGGCTATGTTTTGGATAACTTCTGTAAACATTAGTGATAATCGCTACTTGAAAGGGGTTTTCTAAGATAACATTGCCGTTAAATAGCATTAACATTAACTAAATGATAGGACTCCTGTTAACAGTGGAAAATTATTCCAAACAATTTATAGTTGAAATACACACTTTTTAAGCAGAAATAATCCTCTATCAATTAATAATAAGAAAATATCTAATTACATACAAAACCCGCTTAACAACGAAATTCAATAAGAAATACAAAAAAAGACAACAAAAATTGTCTAAAGCCAGAATAGACAACAGACAATCCGTTAGCATCCCTACTAGTCTAAGAGACAATCAGTAAGTCCGAATGTTTTTCGTTTTTTATTTGCGTGCCAGACGAGGTGATTGTATATATAATAATGCTGGACAATCCACACAGCACTATCTAGCCCCAAAGTAAGCTATTCAAAGCTTGTGTTATGGGTACTAGATAACTGATATATTTAATACATTATATACTTGCATAGATAGATATTTTTATTATACATAGAACACCCAGACCATCGGAACAAATTTCTGCAGATCGTACACAAATTTGTTCCAAGGCGGGAATCGAACCCGCAACCTCTTGCGTCGCAGGCAGGCTCTCGCCCGCTGCGCCACAGAGGTCGTCAATATGTGTACCACTTAACTTAGGTGGGCCATCTGTTTGTTCCATCACCTAGTAGTATAAAAAAACTTTTACCCTCTTATTCATAATAATCCCTGCCATTTTAAAGAGGCACTAGTTTTTTTTTCAATAGAGTATTCTTGCCACTGTCACTTTCATGACAATGAAATGAGACAGCACTAGACTTATTGGTCTGTTTAGCTCTCTCGCTCAGCAACCATTATGAATAAGGACCGTCTGTTAAACTTCAGCAGGACTCTTTGTTTGTTTTAGAGTTTCCATTCTCAATGGAGAATATCCCAAGGCAGAAGAGTTTTGCCTGCCTCTCCTTAAAGTTCGGCTGCGTTATATCTGCCTTAATTATTATCGTAAGTACCTTTAGACCATTACCATTAAATACCATTTACCATAATACCTATTTGAATTGACGATTTGAGAAAACAGTGGACTGTTTTCTTTTGTGGACAAAGGGAGACAAACTGTGGTTGTAACTCTGGTCTTCTTGTCGTGTCACTAGCTTATTTCGAAACAGTGCGTTCCTTACTAGCAATGCAATGCTGGATCCGATGTTTTCCTTCAGCGTTTGAGAGTACAGGTCCTAGGCACATTTTACAAACTCTTTGAGCACGACAAGTTTTAAACCCGCAACCAAGGCGGGGGCCTTCCAACCCTAAGGTCGTCCCTACAACTAGACTACCTGAGTTCTGTGTCTATCTATCTATCATGACAGACTCTGGGGGCTTTACTACAAGAAAATAGGCAAACGATAAACTATGCTTATACTTTTGCCATCTCTTACCAATGCGTAATGGCAAACAGAGACAGCGCTAATTTTAGACATTGTTTAAAGTTAGGCACCTTTTTGTAGTACAAGGGTGTATAGAATCATGAATCTGTTTTATTTGCTTACTTGGTTCAGTGCAAGCCAGTTTAGTAACTTTAGTCCACTTTCAGCTATATTCGGTACTGTCACTCGCACAATGCACCGCGGTACTCGGCGAGATGGCAGAGCGGCTCAGCCCTGACAATGTGAACTCCATGCTGACCTTCGGCCTGGTGGTCACCGTCACCATCGTGCATGCCGTCACTCTGTTACTGACCGCGATTATGCTGGTCGGAACTTTGAGGGTAAACCAGTCTTTTACACTATCTTCTACACTACAGACAACTCAAATAAAAAAAAACTACAACATTTCTTGTATACCACCATCTACCACCCACGACCTTCCCCTTGATATGAGGCTAGGATCGCTTGATAAGGTCGTGGGTTCGAATCCCACTCGGATAATAACTTTTGGGACATCGTAAAAATCTTTATGATTTCCTTAAGGCGAGGATATCCCAGAACATCCAACCTCCAAGACTTGCAGCACTTGAACAGCTAGATTTCGTTAGATTTTCTTCTCAGAGATTAATAATAATGATTTTTTTTACACAGTCCTAGTGAATATTAATGCCTATCTTTTGATATAACTTTGACATGATTTCAAGAAAAACTCTTAGTAATGGATGTTTGAAATATCGATTTAGTGTCATCTTTATGATATTTTTTTACCGAGAAAATTATCATTATTTACGTTTCTATCTTTACACAGCGCTCGAGTACATTAAATTTTAAAGTTTTCGTTATTTTTCATGTATTTTTTTACATTTTAGTAGATTTACAGCTGTTCAAAAAAAGTCTCGTTCCGCCTAAGGCGGCACGGTTGGTTGGAGGTTCTGGGATATCCTGGCCTTAAGTATGGTAAACACCATAAAACTGATAAGAAACCACTTAGGTAAGTATATTACGATACATTTACAGGAGAAGCCTCGACTCATGCGCCCCTGGGTGGTGTGGACTTCCTTCCAAGTGATCGTGTATTTACTGCTGTTTGTCTTCTGGACCACCATGAGCGTGATCAACCACGCGGGAGGAGACTCCATCCTACTCTATGTTGTAGAGCTCGTGAGTTTGCGTAAGTTTTAAGAGTAGAGCTTTTTTTGAAGAGCTTGTCAGGGGATGCACTACCAGCTTTTTTCTACCGCCAAGGCTTGCTGTTTCGGTTTTAAGAGTGTGATTGCTGGTGTAGTTACAGAACACATTAGCTTCAACATCTGTATGCCTCAAGTTGATGGACGCAGGAGAATGTATCCTAGGGCACATTCCTATTGTGCGGCGTGAATTACGAGGCATGCTTTGTGTGTTCTTCGTTGTGTGGTGATTGATAAATACCCCCTGATTAAGACATCCTGAAAGAATCTGGTTTTATTTCTTGGTACTAAGATATCTGAGGGAATATCTGAGGTGCCTGGAGCCTTATTTACTATGACCATTGTCACCGCGATCACAGCTAAGACAAGACAGCCGATGTCATACGGTCAGGGCAAAGTATCTCCTATGTCATAAAGAATAAAGCCAAACATCAAGTTTTGACGTTTCACGGTTTGGGGCAAGGAATCTCCTATTGTCATCCCAACTAATATTATAAATGCGAAAGTAACTCTGTCTGTCTGTCTGTCTGTTACGCTTTCCCGCTTAAACCTCTCAACCGATTTTGATGAAATTTGGCACAGACAATCTTTAGACCCTGAGAAAGAACATAGGCTACCTTTTATTGCGAAAAAAAGAGATGAAGAGATTAAAAGTACGCAGACGAAGTCGCGGGTACCAGCTAGTAGAGAATAATGCCCCTGGGCAATCAAAGTTTCTTTTTTAACCTAATTGACCATACTTTGGCCACGATCTCGCCTGGTGGTAAGCGACGATAAAGTAACGACAAAGTCGTGAAGCTGTTTCAGTTTTAGTTTTTTTTTTCTTATTGCAGTGTTGAGATTCTACATGCTTATGCTGGTGGCCAGTTACTACAAACAGCTAGAAGAGGAGCAGTTTGATGGAGAGCGTCTGAAGACCCTCGTCAACCAAGATACTTGGTACTACAGTGCATAAATCTTTTAAGTGATATTTTTGTGGACTTATCTTGATACATTAAATAAATTCCGTTTGACTTTAACTTATCCTTCCGTTTTTAAAAAGGACATTGACCAGAAACAAGCAAGAAATGTAAATAAATTTTACACGTTTTTCTTATAAAATTATACATTTTATTTGGTATAATATGGATTTTACAAATATACCGTTAAAAATATTTACTTAGGTACCTATTTTACAATTGGTAACGTTATTTTTAATTCTAAACACAGTAAAGTTAGCTTTATCTGAAATATTGAAATTCTTAACAAAATAATTTTATTAAGTGTCGTTTTGAGGATTTGAAATTACTAGAATGCTTATATTCTTAGGTATTTGGTCAAACGCTAGTAATTCGTTGGTCGGAGCGATGACATAGGAAGTCTGTAAAAAAGAATGAAAATATTCTTCTTGGAAATGTATTTATAGATTAGGTCTATGTCCAGCAATTGACTTTTCCGCCTGATGATAGTCATGATATAAAAATCAAATAACTGCTCATCAATAACAGACATTTTAAGATTGCTTAGAATCATTTCTCTATCCGGATTCCTAGTGTACTCTATGTCTTATTTATCACGATAGTATGTATTTATTATAAATCACATGTTTATTCTAAGGCACACTTATTAAAGTAACTTCATATAAAACTCTATCTACTAACCTATGCAAGGAGATTCTCCTTTGACACCATACATACTGGATACGGAAAAACGTATGGTTTGGCAAAAAAGCCTTTATAGGGGCGCCACTTTCCATACATTTCGACGTCCACTTTTACGCACACACCTGTACGAAATACCAGCTTGTCCCCCCTGTAACTAGGGTGTGTGCTTAATAAAGTAGGTATAACCCCTGGCGGCAAATAACAATATGTATTTGTCAGAACTCTTAGGATTGCTCTCATCAGTTCTAAATTGACATTTTGGTTTGTTTAGATTAAAAAAAGATGAAGTTACCGTTATAGTATTGCAGAAGATGGCAATACAGTATACACATTTTATCTTTCGACTGATTTAAAGGCCTAAACAACGGTATTTATATGGGATAAAATCTATCTAATACTTTACTATGCATCCCCTCTCAAAACTCGTCACTACGCACACCCTGTAACATTATACGAAAACGATGAGAAATATAAGGCGCTTATTACGCGGGGTCTCTGTCTCGTGTGTACTTGACAGCACCGTCCCGCTCCATCTTCACTATCGAGCTCCAAATCAGAATCACCAAGTAGATTTGCAGCGCTGGAATATAGAAAATAAGGTATTTACATTTACCTACTAATTGAGATTATAAAAAGGAGGTATTATCAACTTTTGCTTTAGCTGATGGACATGTATCTGATGCTTGTTCCCTCCCTCCCTCCTTATGCTAAGTGATAACCTTCACCTATAACAAGGCATTGCCTGGCAGGTCACGCACGATGGAACGCACGTGCCCTACGATGCACTGCCCTGCGTCCAACAACTTGAGGCATACGCATGTTCAGTCTCATGTGTATGAATGCTCGTGTCATGTCATTTCAACTGTTATGTCAGTTTATAATCCAGAATTTTAACTGAAATATTAATCTGAGATGTAAATTATGGCGTATGGAAAATAAATAGGTACCTATATACTTTAGTAAACCTTAAATTAAAACAAATACACATAATATAGTTTCACAATACTAGATAGGTATCTACCTATCTCTATTCCATTTTCGTGTATCACTACATAGTACAAAACAAAGTCGCTTTCTCTGTCCCTATATCCCTTTGTCCCTATATATGATGCCCGTGAACTTAGCAGAGCATTTTCCAGCAGATCAAAAAAAAATGTGAGTTCTATTCGCATGCAGCATAGTTCTATAGTTCCTGATACATTTCAGGAATAGTTCTGGCCTGAAAACCTGAAAAAAGTTACTTGAAAAAATGCTCTGCTAACTTCCGGTAGCAGAGCATTTTTCAGCAAAAATAAAATAAAAAATATTTTCTGACTTATACAGCTCTGTTCTATAGTTCCTGATACTTTTCAGAAATAGTTCTGTGCTGAAAACCTGAAAAAAAAATGTTTAAACAAAATCACCTCCCAACAAAACGTAAATAATCATTTTGGAATTTTAACGTTTCAAATCATTATTGCAAACTACAACTACGTCGTTTCTCATAAACCTGCTCAAGAACTACGCAGCAGAGCAGGCCTAAACATATAGTTTTCATGGTTTCAAACAACTCTTAGAGTCTAGAACTCTCAAGTTTCTGATAGATCTTCATAAGACCTACAATCTAGACTTTGATTAAAATCTAGACCTCACATTTAAATGCCAGCAGAGCATGGTACAAAGTTAAAAATGAAATTTTCATGGACTCAAACTATACCTAGACCCTAGAACTCTCGAGTTTCTGATAGATCTTCATAAGACCTACAATCTAGACTTTAATTCAAATCTAGACCTCACGTAAAAATGCCAGCAGAGCATGGTGCAAAGTTTTAAATGAAATTTTCATGGACTCAAACTATACCTAGACCCTAGAACTGTCAAGTTTCTGATAGATCTTCATAAGACCTAAAATCTAGACTTTGATTAAAATCTAGACCTCACATTAAAATGCCAGCAGAGCATGGTACAAAGTTAAAAATGAAATTTTCATGGACTCAAACTATACCTAGACCCTAGAACTGTCAAGTTTCTGATAGATCTTCATAAGACCTACAATCTAGACTTTGATTAAAATCTAGACCTCACATTTAAATGCCAGCAGAGCATGGTACAAAGTTAAAAATGAAATTTTCATGGACTCAAACTATACCTAGACCCTAGAACTCTCGAGTTTCTGATAGATCTTCATAAGACCTACAATCTAGACTTTGATTAAAATCTAGACCTCACGTAAAAATGCCAGCAGAGCATGGTACAAAGTTAAAAATGAAATTTTCATGGACTCAAACTATACCTAGACCCTAGAACTGTCAAGTTTCTGATAGATCTTCATAAGACCTACAATCTGGACTTTGATTAAAATCTAGACCTCACATTAAAATGCCAGCAGAGCATGGTACAAAGTTAAAAATGAAATTTTCATGGACTCAAACTATACCTAGACCCTAGAACTCTCGAGTTTCTGATAGATCTTCATAAGACCTACAATCTAGACTTTGATTAAAATCTAGACCTCACGTAAAAATGCCAGCAGAGCATGGTACAAAGTTAAAAATGAAATTTTCATGGACTCAAACTATACCTAGACCCTAGAACTGTCAAGTTTCTGATAGATCTTCATAAGACCTACAATCTGGACTTTGATTAAAATCTAGACCTCACATTAAAATGCCAGCAGAGCATGGTACAAAGTTAAAAATGAAATTTTCATGGACTCAAACTATACCTAGACCCTAGAACTGTCAAGTTTCTGATAGATCTTCATAAGACCTACAATCTAGACTTTGATTAAAATCTAGACCTCACATTAAAATGCCAGCAGAGCATGGTACAAAGTTAAAAATGAAATTTTCATGGACTCAAACTATACCTAGACCCTAGAACTCTCGAGTTTCTGATAGATCTTCATAAGACCTACAATCTAGACTTTGATTAAAATCTAGACCTCACATTAAAATGCCAGCAGAGCATGGTACAAAGTTAAAAATGAAATTTTCATGGACTCAAACTATACCTAGACCCTAGAACTGTCAAGTTTCTGATAGATCTTCATAAGACCTACAATCTAGACTTTAATTCAAATCTAGACCTCACGTAAAAATGCCAGCAGAGCATGGTACAAAGTTAAAAATGAAATTTTCATGGACTCAAACTATACCTAGACCCTAGAACTGTCAAGTTTCTGATAGATCTTCATAAGACCTACAATCTAGACTTTGATTAAAATCTAGACCTCACAATAAAATGCCAGCAGAGCATGGTACAAAGTTAAAAATGAAATTTTCATGGACTCAAACTGTACCTAGACCCTAGAACTCTCAAGTTTCTGATAGATCTTCATAAGACCTACAATCTAGACTTTAATTCAAATCTAGACCTCACGTAAAAATGCCAGCAGAGCATGGTACAAAGTTAAAAATGAAATTTTCATGGACTCAAACTATACCTAGACCCTAGAACTGTCAAGTTTCTGATAGATCTTCATAAGACCTACAATCTAGACTTTGATTAAAATCTAGACCTCACATTAAAATGCCAGCAGAGCATGGTACAAAGTTAAAAATGAAATTTTCATGGACTCAAACTATACCTAGACCCTAGAACTGTCAAGTTTCCAATAGATCTGTGTAAGACCTACAATCAAGACTTTGATTCAATTCTTGACCTCAAGTTAAAATGCCAGCAGAGCATGGTGAAAAGTTAAAAATGAAATTTTCATGGACTCAAACTATATCTAGAGACTAGATTCAAATCTAGACCGCATGTACAGATGCCACTGGAGAATGAAATTTTCATAGACTCAAACTTGGTTTACCTTGAGCCTAGAACTGTCAAATTTCTTAAAGATCTTTAAAATATCTACAATCTAGACTTTGTTTCATTTCTAGAACTCACGTTAAAATGCCAGCAGGGTATGGTTTAAAGTTTGAAATGTAATTTTCTTGTATTCAATTTTAAAAATTATGATCATGATTAATACCTAGAACCTAGAACTGTCACGTATCTATTGGCTTAAATTCCTTGTTTGGCGCCGACTCAAAAATACTTAGGTATAATTTTATTCGTTTAAGAACAGTTATTAAGCTTAAATAAAAATAGGTTTATTAGTTTTTGCTGTTCAGTCATTCCGGCGCGGTAATATTTTTTGCGAAAAAGTTTTTTTTGTTGGTATAATCTACTTATGTGTTACGTTTTTTGGAAAGGGTATACCCTGGAGATTGTCCCATTTAAATTTAGAAACAAACCTAGGGTAGGAAAATAGGGATGTTTGATTGTTCACTCACTGACTGATTGACCACGCGTAACTTCTTACATAGTAATCCAATTTTCATAATTCTCTTTATGTGACCAAACTAGAGGTACACTCTATCCATTATAAGAAATATCTTAATCATTTTACTCTGAAAAAAGTTATGCGCGGTCATACAATACAATCAGTGAGTGAACCATCAGTCCCTGTTTTTCTACCCTATAGTGAAGGAATAATGTACACAAAACACCTACGTATGTAAAATTATTAGCATCATTTACCTACCTATGTATGTAAGCTAAGAAATAAAAAACCCATTTATTAAGTAGTGTAGTTTTTTTTATTATCAATCAAAGTCAAAGTCTAGATTGTAGGTCTTATGAAGATCTATCAGAAAACTTGACAGTTCTAGGGTCTAGGTATAGTTTGAGTCCATGAAAATTTCATTTTTAACTTTGTACCATGCTCTGCTGGCATTTTAATGTGAGGTCTATATTTGAATTAAAGTCTAGATTGTAGGTCTTATGAGGATCTATCAGAAACTCGAGAGTTCTAGGGTCTAGGTATAGTTTGAGTCCATGAAAATTTCATTTTTAACTTTGTACCATGCTCTGCTGGCATTTAAATGTGAGGTCTAGATTTTAATCAAAGTCTAGATTGTAGGTCTTATGAAGATCTATCAGAAACTTGACAGTTCTAGGGTCTAGGTAAAGTTTGAGTCCATGAAAATTTCATTTTTAACTTTGTACCATGCTCTGCTGGCATTTTTACGTGAGGTCTAGATTTGAATTAAAGTCTAGATTGTAGGTCTTATGAAGATCTATCAGAAACTTGAGAGTTCTAGGGTCTAGGTACAGTTTGAGTCCATGAAAATTTCATTTTTAACTTTGTACCATGCTCTGCTGGCATTTTAATGTGAGGTCTAGATTTTAATCAAAGTCTAGATTGTAGGTCTTATGAAGATCTATCAGAAAACTTGACAGTTCTAGGGTCTAGGTATAGTTTGAGTCCATGAAAATTTCATTTAAAACTTTGTACCATGCTCTGCTGGCATTTTAACGTGAGGTCTAGATTTGAATTAAAGTCTAGATTGTAGGTCTTATGAAGATCTATCAGAAACTCGAGAGTTCTAGGGTCTAGGTATAGTTTGAGTCCATGAAAATTTCATTTTTAACTTTGTACCATGCTCTGCTGGCATTTTAATGTGAGGCCTAGATTTTAACCAAAGTCTAGATTGTAGGTCTTATGAAGATCTATCAGAAACTTGACAGTTCTAGGGTCTAGGTATAGTTTGCGTCCATGAAAATTTCATTTTTAACTTTGTACCATGCTCTGCTGGCATTTTAATGTGAGGTCTAGATTTTAATCAAAGTCTAGATTGTTGGTCTTATGAAGATCTATCAGAAACTTGACAGTTCTAGGGTCTAGGTATAGTTTGAGTCCATGAAAATTTCATTTTTAACTTTGTACCATGCTCTGCTGGCATTTTTACGTGAGGTCTAGATTTGAATTAAAGTCTAGATTGTAGGTCTTATGAAGATCTATCAGAAACTTGAGAGTTCTAGGGTCTAGGTACAGTTTGAGTCCATGAAAATTTCATTTTTAACTTTGTACCATGCTCTGCTGGCATTTTAATGTGAGGTCTAGATTTTAATCAAAGTCTAGATTGTAGGTCTTATGAAGATCTATCAGAAAACTTGACAGTTCTAGGGTCTAGGTATAGTTTGAGTCCATGAAAATTTCATTTTTAACTTTGTACCATGCTCTGCTGGCTTTTTAATGTGAGGTCTAGATTTGAATTAAAGTCTAGATTGTAGGTCTTATGAAGATCTATCAGAAACTTGAGAGTTCTAGGGTCTAGGTATAGTTTGAGTTCATGAAAATTTCATTTTCAACTTTGTACCATGCTCTGCTGGCTTTTTAATGTGAGGTCTAGATTTGAATTAAAGTCTAGATTGTAGGTCTTATGAAGATCTATCAGAAACTTGAGAGTTCTAGGGTCTAGGTATAGTTTGAGTCCATGAAAATTTCATTTTTAACTTTGTACCATGCTCTGCTGGCATTTTAATGTGAGGTCTAGATTTTAATCAAAGTCTAGATTGTAGGTCTTATGAAGATCTATCAGAAACTTGAGAGTTCTAGGGTCTAGGTATAGTTTGAGTCTATGAAAATTTCATTTTTAACTTTGTACCATGCTCTGCTGGCACTTTAACGTGAGGTCTAGATTTGAATCAAACTCTAGATTGTAGGTCTTACAAAGACCTATCAGAAACATGACAGTTCTAGGCTCTAAGAGTTGTTTGAAACCATGGAAACTTTATGTTTAGGCCTTCTCTGCTGGAGTTTGGACGTGATTTTTAGAACTCATAATATTCCGGCATGTTCTTCTGGCATTTTTACGTGAGTTCTGGGCTTGAATCTAGTTCTTGGTTTTAGTTCTTGAGCAGGTTTATGGGAAACGACTTAGTTGTAGTTTGCAATAATGATTTGAAACGTTAAAATTCCAAAATGATTATTTACGTTTTGTTGGGAGGTGATTTTGTTTAAACATTTTTTTTTTTCAGGTTTTCAGCACAGAACTATTTCTGAAAAGTATCAGGAACTATAGAACAGAGCTGTATAAGTTAGAAAATATTTTTTATTTTATTTTTGCTGAAAAATGCTCTGCTACCGGAAGTTAGCAGAGCATTTTTTCAAGTAACTTTTTTCAGGTTTTCAGGCCAGAACTATTCCTGAAATGTATCAGGAACTATAGAACTATGCTGCATGCGAATAGAACTCACATTTTTTTTTGATCTGCTGGAAAATGCTCTGCTAAGTTCACGGGCATCTATATATGCTCAAATCTTTAAAACTACGCAACGGATTTTGATGCGGGTTTTTTAAATAGATAGAGTGATTCAAGAGGAATGTTTATATTATTATATATTAGTATAATACATGCATGATATGTGCACCCGTGCGAAGCAGGGGCGCGCGGGCGGGTCGCTAGTAGTATTATATAAGTCTTTTTATTTTGTGTTGTAGTTGACTTTTATAGATTTTGTTTGTGGCTAAGGTAAGAATAATCTACGGCCTTTCCATACAAAAAACACACGTGTATCAACTTACTCAATTGGAACAGAATGAGGAACAGCTCGCTGGCTGATTCTTGCGTGAGGAATGCGAGGCTGTAGACAAAGCCGACGATGGAGTAGCTGATCTCGAAGTACAGGTACACTTTCATCAGCAGCACGTGTTTCTGAAACAGGAGTCTGATAATAAACATCTCATAGTTTAAAGTATCATCACTACATAGTATGAAACAATGTCACTTTCTCTGTCCCTATATGGACATGGGGTCCATATGTATGCTTAAATATTTAAAACTACGCAACGGATTTTGATGCGGTTTTTTTAATAGTTAGAGTGATTCAAGAGGAAGGTTTATATGTATAATACATGCATGATATGTGCACCCGTGCGAAACAGGGGCGCGCGGGCGGGTCGCTAGTATATTATATACTTAGGTACCCCTACCTACTTGCCCTTGTGTCAGGCTGCGCCCTTACCTTTCTCTGATATTATTATTTTTAATCAAATATTTTACGTGTATAAGTATGTGTTATTATTTGTTATTAATTAAGAATGGATCTTGTACATCTCAATTAAACATTTTATAATTTTTATAGACGTAGGTCTATGTAGCGCAATTTTCACATCCACGCTGATCGTCGTCGGTACGGTTACCTGCTTACCACCTACCAATACGACAAAGTTAGCTAGGTAAGGTACACGTATTAGTGGGTACAGATGATTCCTAGTACCCAGACTAGGAATCATCTGTACCCAAAACTGAGTTTTGTTTTCGTAACGTCAGGCCTTATTTAACCGACTTCAAAAAAAGGAGGTTCTCAATTCAACTGTTTACTGGGTGGATTTTGATGATTTTGATTTTGGTCGAAAGCTGGTGCTTGTCATATGAATTTAAATGAGATCTGACGAGTAGTGTTTGAGTTATAGTGTATATGAATGTGTTTCCCAGTGCATTTGAAGTCGGTTTTTTTCTGTATGGAGACTCGTAAGTTCCCAGCACGCCCAATAGAGGCGCTTATATGTATATAAACAGTTTTCAATGGTACCTTATGTAGAGCCACGATGAAAGCGCCAGTGAGCACCAGCTCCAGGACCAAACCGATGACGTCTACAACCAGCCGGACGAACTCTGTCGCCAGCTCCGCCCGGTCCGCCTCCGAGGCCTGCCGGATCATGGAGATGTACAGGGAGAGGAAACAGGTCGCTGTCAATGTCAGCATCTGGAAATGGAGACGAAAATATATAATCACAGCTGCTTCTGGCCCTGCGGCCCGATTACGCTAATGTCTGGCTATCGAGACGGCTTTCAGTTTGACATTTGATTCCCATCCATACTATACTTTTTTTGTAATAGATCTCGTGTCTGAAATAAAGATATATTATTATTATACAATTGCTTACACTATGGGAATAAAATGTCAAACTGAAAGCCATCTCGATAGCCAGACATTAGCGTTATCGGGCCGCTGGGGGTCATTTGAACATCTACATGTTTTCAGACGAGACAACAACGTAGGCATATTTCACAAACGAACATACCCTGTATGTGATGTTCGACTGGAATTATGCTAAATGTTGGCTTGTCTGAAGTTAAGTCCCACCCACCCATTCATATAAATTAAAGAGTCGCGTGCGAATTCAAAGTCAACTAATATTTACTTAGAAAGCAGATCAAGATCAATGGCAGATAAACTTACCTAACCTGGCATAATAAAATTGTCTACGAGGTACAAAATTAATTTGAAGCACCTACTAGCTCACTATCAACCATATCTTATAACTAGCTACTTATAGTAACTCATTATAAGTGGGCTGTAAAGTCTTTTCTATGAGTTGTAATTAATCCTACTAATATTAGAAATGCGAAAGTTTGTAAGTATGGATGGATGGATGTTTGTTACTCTATAACTCTAGAACAGCTGAACGGATCTTGATGAAAATTGGTACAGATATATATTATAGTCTAGAATAACACATAGGCTACTTTTTATCCCGTGGGAATACCGGGATTTAGAACTACGCGGGAGAAACCGCGGGGCGCTACTAGTTAATAATAAAGTTCTTTAAACCGAAAAGAACTACAAGGATCACTGTGACCCGTCTTAGGATAATAAAATGAAAGTGAATCTAGGTGACAGTTTTGATTGACCTAGTCTAAAAGGCAACAAACATTCTGATTGCTTCACCGTGATTCCTCAGGCTGACCATGACGGAGGTAAATACCATAATACTTTAGAATAAGCATTTTACTAATGTGCTCATTAAGCGTGACAGATGTCATTGAACCGGAGGGCTGAGCCAATAGCAATGTTAGTTATTTAGCTCAATTTATAAGCGGGTATGTGATAATATCCTGCTAGAGCTTTTGCAACTGCGTTACATCATAGGGCGAAGCTGTTTAGACGCAATTCGAAGGCAAGTGTCGTTCGTTTAGCGAGCCTGGATACTAATTTTGAACCATAACGCTTAAGGGTCCGGTGACAGCGGCTCGCAATTTCGAGGTGCGATTGGCTATTATTTCATTTTACTTCATTTCGGGGAGATTGTTTGAAAGAATAACTCTAAAGAAACACGCATAAATACTGTTCGAACACAAATAATACAATAATATAAGGGAAATGTGCTTGAGTCAGAAATCATTTTGGTATTAGGTAAACGTAAGACCAAACATACTAATACAGGGCTAGGTCGGGTAACCTCTTCGTGGAGCACCCTGGTAACACCATGAAACACGCCTGCAGAGTACTGCGGAAGTGTTTCATGGTGGCTAATAATCCGACACAGTGGGCCTCTCCACGTGTCCCTCTGATTAGCAGAGGGCACAGTGTGATGATGCAGGGTGGACCTTTTGGTCTGCCCAGGTGGGTCTGGGCTGTTTATGCAGCCCGGACGGATGAGGCGGTAGAGCGCGCGCGAGAGACGCCTTAACTTCTCGCGCCGCTACGTGGTGAATAGCGGGAGAAGACCTGGGGGCACCTTCTCCCGCATTGCACATATTCACCACTCCCGTCGGGCGGGAACGGCTGAGCACTCGTGGTCGTTCCCAGGCCCCTCCCTGCAAAGGGGGGCCGTGCGGGCCCCGCCGTAAAGGCGGGGACATTTGCGGGCCCCGCTGTAAAGGCGGGCGGTCGTCGGCGAGGGACTGGATGAAAAGGCTCTGCCAGTTTCCCAGTATCCCTCCAACAAAGACGACGCGGGAGTACCGCTGGGTGGTTTAGTGGGTATACCGGTAGCGGAAACCGGGGAGTCCCACATATCCCTCCCATCCTCCAATGGGGGGGAATGCGTAACGCATATTTACCAGCGTCAAAAAAAAAAGAAAAAAAAAATGTAGCACAGATAAGAGAATAATACCTATACAAGGAAGTACTTAGTCACTAGTAGACTATGGAAAGATAACTATGAAAGTTTAAGTTATAAGAGATTAGAAATATTGGAGTTTTAGATAGATAGATAGATAGATAACTCTTTATTGATTATTAGTACAACAAAATAAAGATATTTACACATTTTAACTTAAAACTAAAAAATCGTAATAATACAATGGGCGGCCTTATCGCTGACAGCGATCTCTTCCAGGCAACCTTTGGATGGACCAAAAAAAAGCTTTGCACTGAAAAGACTTACCAAATTTATGTATGCGAAGGCCATGAGGCCTTTTCTCAGCGGGAAGCAGAAGCAGCATCGTGTCAGAATGGGGATTTCCACGGACTCCTTGATTTTGTCCCTGAAAATAATTACATTATACTGTTATCATTAAATACTTACATATGCCTACGAAGAACGGAATCAAATCAAATAAAAGATTGAAATTAGATTTGATTTGAAGTTGAACTGGCACCTAGATTCAAGTGCTAGTGTTAGCTAAGCGAGTTTCAAAGAAAGTGAATCACGTATCAACTTATGATTCAATTAAATAAATACTTTTTGACATTGGACTTCTGAAAAGAAAAAAAGTTAAATGAGTGTTTGTCCCTATCTCAAAAAACAAGCATTTGTTTCGTACCGCGATTCCTGCTAACACGATAACGATTACTTCTAGATGAAGTTTTTTAACAAACAATCATTGTTTTTATTTTCCTCAGTGTTATCTTGCAGCCAAAAAAGTGACAACATGGCCAGCAGGCTGATCGCGTAACTTTTGTTGCATTCAAAATCCGGTTGCATATGTCAATTTTGGCAGATTTGCGATGGCAAAACTGCCAAAATTGACATATGCAACCGGATTTTGAATGCAACAAAAGTTACGTGATCAAGGGGCAGGTCCACAAAACAAAAGGAAAAGGGGAAGACCAAAAGAGAGATGGATGGATGAGATAAAAAAGGAGGGTGGCGAGGATTGGATGAATAAGGCAAAAGATAGAGACGCTTGGAGCAAAATGGAGGAGGTCTTTACTCGTTGAGAGGTCCTTATCAGTTATCATATATTTTTTTTCCTAATTAAATTTAATTGTATTTAAAATTTAAATTTTTCTAATTAATTGAAATGTAGAATTTTTTTTGATTTTGTTAATATGTGATTTATTTTTAGTTAATAAGGAAATAAAAAAGTTTATTATTATTATTATTATCTTGCAGCAAGGATGTGATACCAAATGACCGGAACAGAGAATATATTCAATGAACTCGCGATATTAATATAATATTCATAGTCTAAACATTGTTATCGTCCCTATTAGATAAGCAGAGTTATTTTGATTTCCGTCGATTTCGGTTTCGGCATGGAATACAATTTTTGAATTTAGAATACGATGGCTCCGTAAAATCCTTGTCTAAAACGAACTTTTTGTAATTTTGACATTTTCACACAAAGCTTTTGACATTAGATTCGAAAAAATACACGTGACTTTCCGCCAGCTATTCGGTGACGGAAAACATTCCGTGAAAGATCGTAAGTCCAACCTGTCGTTTAAAAACTCGGTTTTAATACTTGCAACTCTGCTGAAGTTGCCATTCTGTTGCTAAAAAAATTTCACTTATCAATAATACCTATTACGTGTAATAGAATTTCACGTTGATTCATTGTGAGACAAAAAGCGCGGTAGGTACATGTCTTAAAAAAACTGTCAATTGACTTTCCGTAACGAATCCAATACCGACGAATCAAAATCACCCCCAAGAATAGGGGTACAAAATGTTTTTCATTAAAAATAATTAAATGTACCTACATAACAACATTAAATAACATTTATTTTCCGATAAATAGGATAAACTTGTTATTTCAGCTTTTACTGTAAATTTTATAGAGATAGTAAGTGATTTGACAGCCGATTATAGTGTTGATCGCGCTTTTAGAAACCGGCGGTAATTCAAACAAAAGAAACTTAACCTACATTGTCGTACATTATGGGCCACCGTTAAAATCTTTAGTAAATGTATTTCAAAATTATTTACGAGGGTAAAATTGTGAATGGCGATATTAATATAAAGGCGAGTAAACTTCTCTAGCAAAGGGTCAAAAAAACATTATTTTTGCGATCACAAATCTCATCAAATGCAAAAAATACTTTAACTTCGAGTGAAACTGCTTTTCATCGTTTTAACGAGAGCAATAAAAACAAATAAATAAATAAATACATATTAGTCGTGTCTGATAAAGTCTGAGAGAGTCTGAGACGAATGGAGGTGTTTTACACTCTAGTAATTAAATACAGACAGTATTAAGTTTTTTACTCAGCACACATAGTAGGTAAGTACCTACCTATGTATCTACACATTATTTTGTAAAATTTCAGCGTCTCTTTGTGTGTAGCTCTTCCGGGGAAGTAGGTACTATTCCATGACTATTTCCGCTGATAAGCAGTGTTGATATATCCACCCACTCACAACGCTGCGTGGGGGCAGAAAAAGCCATGTTGGTAGTTCTTCCCCGGACGAGCTCTACAACTCTTATCTATTTACATATTTATTTTCTATTATACAGGGTTACTGGTAACTCGACGTATTCCTTGCAGGACGTCAAGTAGGGTTAAAATGCAACAAATTAAGCCGCCAAATGTTCTACCGAAGCGTTCTTGAGTTACCGTCAAACGGGGTGGCTATGTGCCGGGTAGGTGACTTTGTGCAATGAGGGTCCGTTAATACATTTTGGCCAATTTTCACTAGAACTGAGACTACTAACAACACATGTTTCGTTCAAAATTAGATTTTTGGATAGTTTCGTAATAATTATCTTTTTTTTTCACAGATAATGTCAAAAAAGTTTTCACCTGCCTGGCACATAGTCACCTGCCTGGCACATAGTCACCACGAACGACTCGGTAGATGTTTTGTTTCCAGATTAAATCATTTGAATCCAATTTAAAAATGGTTTACGGCGGCGGCGCGGCTGTACTGAAATTATTGTTGATGCCGTAGTAGATTTTTGTTCATAATTAAAAGTTCAAAAATGCCTAAAACTTTGGCAAATATCAGTAAGTAATCAAACATTTATTTTTTTGTCATTAAATGTTTTGTTATTATTTGGCAGAATTTTTTGCATTTTAACCCTACCTACAAGCAATACGTCAAGTTACCAGTAACCCTGTATATATTTCTAAGTTGATGGCAAAGCCCAGACAACATGCAAGAACTTGCGAAGTAGGTAATATATAGGTACTGCAACATCCATTACGCGCAATTCTCACAGCCCAGTTACCGTAGAAGGAAGATTACACACCGATTATGTTAGATTGTGTATAGTTATTGCAGTTTGTGATTACGGCTGTCTGTGTCACTGCGGTTCGCGGTAATGGAATTGAATGAATGATATCTTCTTTATTTTTATGAGATCTGCAAAAATTTGCAAATGTTTGCAATAACACACAATTCCAACATGATAATATTAGAAATTGCTTGTAAATTCATTATTTTTAATTCTTCTTGGAGTGCTCGTGGGCAAGCGCTTGGTAGTTTGGTAGGTAATAGTGTCGATTCTGTTGTTGCATTATCATAAACTAACCTAATCTGACAGCTCTAAAATTATAGCCGTCCTTGTTGTATCGGTCTTTTAGAAAGGGATGGCAATATTTTTAGAGCTGTCAAATTAGGAAAATTAAACAACAGAATTGGCACCATTATGCTATTAATTAAAATAAAAATAAAAGTTTTAATAAAGAACCAATTCCGCGCGCAGTCGAATTGGTGGGTATCGAATTATGTTACTGTATTGTAGATATTTTCATATCTACGCTTATAAGAGAAACGTACCTACTTCACAATTTTCGGCCACAATAGCAGGTAAAGGTACCTAATTATAATGAACGTCTTCGTTTAGTTTAAAATTACATGATCGTCAATTATTTCGGACCGGGCAGTAATTTACCTCTACTAATTAGAAACAAGTTCCTATAATAGCTGATAATTTTATATTTATATCTTTGTTTTATTTAGACATTTCACTAGAATATTCTGCCGTATCAAGTTTGTAAAACAAAAGGTTGCACTGAAGTGTAAACACTTCAGTGCAACAACACAAGGAATTTAAATACATCTATCTATACTCCTTGGTTTAAAATGTAATATTGGTTTCTCATTGCTGAAATTCAGAGACATCAATGAAATTGTACAGAGATTACAAAATATTGTAAACGCGAAAGTTTGTAAATATGGATGGATGGATGTTTGTTACTCTTTCACGTAAAAACTACTGAATTTATTTTAATGAAACTTTACAGTAATATAGCTTATACATCAGAATAGCGCATAGGCTATTTTTATCCCATAGGAATACCGTGATTTAAAACTACGTGGGTGAAACCGGCTAGTATTACATAAATCCCTGAGTTATTCACCGGGTTAGATAGAATGCAATGGCGCAGGTGGTAACAGGTGATAACCACCAGGTCATACGAGTCAAAAGGAACGTTAGGTCTTAGGTTCAAATCCCAGGACTCGGATAATATATTTTAGGGCATAAAATAGAATAGAAAAGAATAGAATAGAATAATTCTTTATTGAGCATACGTAAAAAGGTACAGTGAATAAAATCTATACGTGTAGACGTATTGATTTTATGTCAATGATATTACGTCCAATAGCTTATACATATGAATTGTGTAGGTACCTAGATATATTACAGAGTACACTATATCAGTATGACGAAATATGGCTATAGTAAAGGTCTCGTCCCACAACCATCGCGATGAGACGATAAGCGATATTATTTCCTGTCACCTTCATTTCTGGTTTCCAGGAGGGCATTATGGTAGCTGGTAACGATGAAACTGCGCCTACGCAGCTGGATAAACCCACAATACAGTTTTAAAGTTTTATGACTCACATGTCCACATTTGAAACAGCCAGATTTACATACACCTTGTTTTTCTACTAAGTATACCTATGCATCATGCATGTATCCTACTTCCTACTAATATCATAAATGCGAAAGTTTGTAAGTATGGATGGATGGATGGATGGATGGACGGATGGATGGATGGATGGATGGATGGATGGATGGATTGATGTTTGTTACTCTTTCACGCCAGAACGGCTGAACGGATCTGGATGAAACTTGGCAGAGAGATTTATTATAGTCTGGAATAACACATAGGTAGGCTACTTTTTATCCCGTGGGAATACCGGGATTTAAAACTACGCAGGTAAAACCGCTGGGGCGCTACTAGTTATCTAAATATATATAACTCAAAGGTGACTGACTGACTGACATAGTGATCTATCAACGCACAGCTCAAACCACTGAACGGATCGGGCTGAAATTTGGTATGCAGGTAGATGTTATGACGTAGGCATCTGGTAAGAAAGGATTTTGAACAATTCTACCCCCAAGGGGATAAAATAGGGGATGAAAGTTAGTATGAGATTTTCAAAGAAATCGAGCGCGAGCAAAGCCGCGGGATCAGCTAGTACATAATATTATAAACCTTCCTGTTGAATCACTCTATCTATGAAAAAAAACCGCATCAAAATCCGTTGCGTAGTTTGAAAGATTTAAGCATGCATAGGGATTTAACAGAGAACGCGACTTTGTTTTATACTATGTAGTGATAGCGATCTATTTATACTCGAACTGATAAACAAATAACGCTGGACAATCCACACAACACTATCTAGCCCCAAAGTAAGCTACTCAAAGCTTGTGTTATGGGTACTAGATAACTGATGTATGGATGTATTTAATACATTATATACATAGATAGATGTTACCTTCAATTGAATTAGAACCCTGAAAAACAGATGACTTTATCATTTCACGCTCCGTTCACTCTAAAAATTACAGGAAAAGTAAATTATAGTAAGTATATGTGCCTACTACATTTAAATAATTTTTAGTTACAGTTGGTATGCTACCAGTAGTAGCTGAGAATCTCTATGTGTTTATCTAAATATTCAAAGAGAATAATATACCTAATAATCTCTTTTAATATTATAATCTGTATGGTGCTTGATGTCTGAGCTCGTCATTATAAAAATGTATCCACCATGTCGTAATAATTTTTGCATCCGTTGTAGGTATTTAACATACAATTACTTAGGTATTTCATGCGGTTTTTTTCCGTTTTTTTATCTACGGGTTTTTTTATACAACTTGCTGATAAAAAAGCATTAGTTGTTATCCTCCTTATCTATGTTAATTATAGTTGGGGGTGGGCGCTATTTAAACGGTTCATTACACATACAGATATACAAAAGAAGAAATAAATCGGCAGCCGGGTCGGTTTGAAGAAAACCTGGGGTTCAAATTATATTCAGGGACTTACACGTGACCACGTGCAATGCAAACTACTAGTTACCTACTATGACTGGAAGAGTCATAATATACTTATAATAGTAGTATAATATTGAGGGACATTCCACACAGCACTATCTCACCGCAAACTAAGCCAAAGCGTGTACTTAGAATGAGAACCAGTTATATTTTGTAACTCGTCCGGGGAAGTACTACCTACCACCACGCCTTTTTCTGCCGCCAAGCAGCAACGCTGTGTTTCGGTTTGAAGAGTGTGGTCGCCGGTGTAATTACAGGCACATGAGGCTTAACATCCTCAAGTTGATGGACGCAGGGCAGTGCATCGTAGGGCACGTTTCTATTGTGCGTGACCTACGGGGCAGTGTTTTGTTTATAGGTGATGGTTACCACTTAACATCACGTGGGCCATCTGTTTGTTCCATCAGCTAGTTGTATAAAAAAAACATATTCATTACGTTATGATATAACATCCAGACACAAATGTTTGTTCTCGGTGGGGATCGAACCCACGGCCTACGGCACAGAAGGCAGAGCTACTACTGGCTACTACCAACTGAGCTATGAAGGCTGTCTGTGATAAGTATGAAGATCGGTTTACATTTTGATCATAATTTATATTAGATCATTATCATTCCATGTAGGTTGGTTTTACTCGTATGTGATGTTTTTCTCCTAGTATCCATTCCATCGTGCATTTCATACAACTATGATTAGAAAATCTGTATTGTAACGTTCCGTACAATAACGTGGACACTGGACAGTATCCTTGAACATCGCAATTATCTCTTCATCTGCAGAGGCTCCCAAAGTTTCAAAATAATTTCATAAAATAATTCTGAATCAGAAATAACCGTGCGTAACTTACGAGACAAGCCTAAATAGCTTAGAGGGGTTGGAACATTGTATGGAAACCAGTTAGCGGCGATGGACTTGCAACCTGTCACGTATAGAATACCATACCTACTGCTTACTACTAAATAATAATATTTAATATATTTGGTGGTAACTCGTCTTGAAGCTGTTTTTATATTGGTTTTTATTGTAAAGTTTGAGCACCACAGTCACGTGGTCAGTCAACGAGGTAAACCATCTGGATGATCTTTCATTAGCGTGCACTGAGCGATTGTTACGTAAATGAGTTGTAAGCAAGGTTGAACTACATACTCAATTCCACTTCATTCTAGGTAACCTGATGTATCTATGTTCATTGCTAAGTTCTTTTCATACATTCTTTCCCATGCTTCAGCATTCTTCGAGAGCGAAGATTTATCAAATAACTTTGACCAATCAGCGTTGTTTTTTATACATCATACAAAAGTCTAGCATCCGTCAGCGACTCCACTCGCGGATAGAAAACATAATAATTATTCATGTAAATTATGTACGGAAGTGGGAATAAACATGTTTGGACGTCCCTCTCACTAACCCCTGAGACTTCCTCAAAGAATATCTCTTTCATAAGATCTTACCAAGACGAACGATATTTACCTACTATGGCAGTCAGTCTCAGATCGGTTGCGTTCGGAGATAAACATATCATCTACGAGTATATTAGGTACCTAAGAAAATGATTTCCTACGGGAATACTGCTTTTTCCAAACGTGAATTGGGACAGGCGCCATTGGAAGACGTTTTTCTACATCAAATGTCTATTTAATGACATAAACATGACTAACTATTGGAGCGGGTACCACGGTCCATACATTTTTGCCCAAAATCCCGAAATGTGTTTACCATAATTATGAAATCAGGAAAGTGGTGCTGAAATAATTAGCGTGGAGATGGAAGAATACTGTAGACTGTAGAATAGCAGGTATAATATATTTTAAAAATAAATGGCACGTTCCTGTCGTGCGTAACTTACGTGGCAATGCTTTGTTATAGGTGATGGTAACCACTTACTATCAGGTGGGCCATCTGATTGATCCATCAGCTAGTTGTATAAAAAAAATGGTCAATTTTTACGTCAAAATTTTTGCTTACCAACGAACCTTGTATTTTTTCAATTAATGTCAAAATAACAATTAGTCACAGCCGCTTTATTCGCATTATATTGTCAAACGCAAGCAAAACGAGTTTCCTGTCATCTAACGAAGCAACATAGCATTTTCATTTTAATTGTTTTTCTAGTGTTATTTTGAGTTGTGTTGTGTAATTTTGGTGGTATTTTAACCAGCATTACTTGTGTTCTTAGCACAAAGTGTAAGCATTTGGAATGAAAGTGTATTATGTGATATCGTGATTTGACCGAAAATGTTTCAAATGTTTTGAAGAAACCGCCACCATTTTCTTCAAAGCAATTGACTGACTCGACTTTGGACTGACGTGACTATAAACATAACTACAAAGAGTATAATCTCTGAATCATTTGACATTGGCAAGATTGTCTATGACAGGAGCCATAAAAAGAAGAAAGAAAGAACGAAATAAGTGTTCTGTTTAAATAACAATAGTGATTGATACGAAAATACGAGTATTTTGTCCGGGGAAGTACTACCACCACGCCTTTTTCTGCCGCCAAGCAGCAACACTGTGTTTCGATTTGAACAGTGTGTTCGCCGGCGCTGGTGTAATTAATTACAGGCACATAATATGCCTCAAGTTGATGGACACAGGGCAGTGCATCCTAGGGCATGTTCCTATCGTGCGTGACTTACGAGGCAACGCTTTGGTGATGGTTAACATCAGGTGAACCATATGCTAGTTCCATCAACTAGTTGTATAAAAAAACTGCGTCTATCACTTAGACATAAAGGTCAAAACAATTGCTCGGACATTTCAACATTTTGATGATATCAAATCACTGAATGTTCTTGAAATTTTTCATAATAATTATATTTTTAAGAAATGTGCGCGTGCTTATTTGACGGTAGGTAGTGTTTAGCAATGTGAAGAACACTGCTTGACAGCAAACAAAAAATATCCCTTTTACCTTTTACAACATCTGATGCGAACCTCTGACTCAAAATTTGTCCACATGTGCAAAATCCTGCTCTTTGTTTTAATAGGTACCTACCTAGCACAATTTTTTTTGTATAATAGATTTAAAAAGAACATATTGTTGCTCTCATTCTACCATTCTAAACAAAAGAATATATTGTTGCTCTCATTTATCTTTTCTATTCGAAAACGCGCACGTTTTCGGCTCATGTGTACAGGTTTTTTTAACGACATTAGTGAGAGTTAGTTTGTATTAGGTAAGTGTTTCGATTATAGTAAGTATTTCAGAATTTCGTAGCTCTAAAAACTCATGCTGATACTGACTTATAATCTAATTTGATTGCGTTGTAATTTTTTTTAGAGTAACAAGGAGGTTTAACAAAACCTTGATAAGATCATGATAAGATAATAGTTTTTATTGATGCCTTTCTTTGTTTTCAACAATTAAATTGGGACTGAAAAACACGGTAGTGTTGAGTGAGCGTGAATGAATTAAACAGGCTCGGTCGAGTGCACTTGCTAGGTTAAAATGCTTTTTATGGTTCCTTTTTTTCCTTTGACTACAATCTCACCTACGCGACGAGGTAGCCTACGGTGGAGCAGAACGGTCTAAAAGACACCTATTCACTCTTGCCTTGAAGAGACTCATGTTCACTCAATGAAGGTTGAAGCGAAGCGCTTCGTGCTGTTATATCCCTACAATGTATGCATAAATAAAAAATAAGCAACTGAAAACGCCACCTAGCATTTTCAGTTGGCCAAACAAACCAGTCTCGGTCTGAGCTCTGAAAGAGCTAAACGTTTCCCAAATAATTTCCAAACTCCTAATTTCAATATTCAAAGTAAATATTATTCAAATAAAATTAATTCTTTTTTTTAAAAACGAGTTACTCATTTACGTTATAACATTGGTGGCAGCGGAAAGGGATTTATAAATAATCCTAGGAAACGCCTAAGTGAAGTTCTAAGTGAATTATAGTGAAGTTGTGAAGTTATCTCAACATCGAATCATCACTGTGTTCGACTTCAGCTTCATCACCGATTCATCACCGATTCATCACCGAGTCATCACCAAATCATCACCGTGTCCAACTTCAGTTTGATCACCGATTCATCACCGAATTATCACTGAGTCATCACCGAATCATCGCCGTGTCCAACTTCAATGCCAACACCTGGTACTTACCTTCGTCGTCGTGTTCAGCTCCTGGTATTATAAAATACGTACTTCTAGTTCCTGCTACTTCGCGTCATCCTAGATCCTGAATTCCAGAATGATTCCTGCAAAGAAGATCATCATAATATCGTGCCTGTGAGTCCCTCAATTCTATTTTTAGAACTCGAACTAAGTGACCAAGTGAGTGAGTGCTTACCTTATTGCAACATTGTTGCCGTACATTCGTAGACTTGTTGATAAGAGCCCAGTATAAACAACCGCATTCCTTGATAAGTAGGCATGGCCACAACTAAAGAGCCAAAAGAAAAGTTGAATGTAAATATTGATCCGCCTGTAACGGATCCGAAACCTAGTCCGAAAATTATACCAAAACCAGTAGTAGAGATGGATCTTAACATCCTTTTCAAATTCGTAAATACCTACGATGGAAGTAGGGAAACTCTGAATTCTTTCATTGCAAATGGCAATAACGTTCATGAACTTGCAACAGACTTGCAAAAGCCAATTCTGTTCAAATATATACTAAGCCAATTGAGGGGTAAAGCGGAGCTTGCCTGCTCCATTAAAGATTTTAATGGTTGGGAACAGCTAAAAGATTTCTTGAAGAATCAATTCTGTGAGCGAAAACATTATTCGCACCTGCTCACGGAACTACAAGAAAGCAGGCAGGGCCCGCAAGAGACGGTGTCTCAATACGCCTTAAAAATAGAGACGTGCTTGTCTCAACTCTTAACCGAAATATCGCTCCAAGGCGGTAAGGTCAAGGAGATGCCAGGCCGCACTGCAGCTATGGAAGACCTGGCACTCCACCATTTTATGATGGGTATCTTTCCTCGAATTTCTACAATCGTCAGGAGCAGGGCTCCTAAAAACCTAAATGAGGCCATAAACATAGCCATCTCGGAAGAGAGAATTCAACAAACAATGTACAAAAGATCCGAAAATAGGTTCTCCAAAAATCCGAATTCTATTAATTCTAACGTGAAGCCTAAACCTAATCGCGAATTCTCTAATCGCAACCAGGGACAAAATCGTAGCGATGAAGTCTGCAGATACTGCAAAAACCCTGGCCACAACATTGAAAACTGTAGGAAACGCGAGTATAATAACAAAGCTAAAAATGAACGCCCTTCTACGTCCGGCTATAATAATAAGCCACCACAAAGAGTTAATTTCGTAGAGGAAGCGGAAGAAGATGATTCCTACGAAAATGAGAATGACGACACAAAAAACGAGTAGGTAACTCGTATTGGTGTCGTACGAGGAATCACTCCTGTCCTAAATCAGACACTGTCCCTACTAAATCCACTGTATCCACTGTATCCTCTGCATCCACTGTATCCACTGTATCCACTGTATCCACTGTATCCACTGTATCCACTGTATCCACTGTATCCACTGTATCCACTGTATCCTCTGCATCCACTGTATCCTCTGCACCCACTGTATCCACTGTATCCACTGTATCCACTGTATCCATTGCATCCACTGTATCCCCTGTATCCACTGATCCTTCTAAATCCGCAGGTCCTACTAAATCCGCTGGTCCTTCTAAGTCCACTGGTCCTACTAAGTCATCTATATCTACAGAGCAAGTTTTCGAAGTTCTTACTAATCCTAATAAAATCCTACTTCCTATTGTAATAATAAATTCTCCTATTTCAGAATTCCCATTATCCTTCCTAGTCGACTCTGGTTCAACGGTGAGCCTCATCAAATCTTCCTGTTTCCAAAAAGTTCCTAAACTTATCGACGAACCAATCCACTTAAAGGGAATTGAACCTGGTGACCAAAGTTCAACCAAAACCCTCGGACATTTCTCATTAAAATTGCATCCTACTGAATCTTCCAAGACTTTTATCACTCATAAATTCCACGTCATCAACGAAATCCATCTCCCATTTGACGGCATCATCGGAACAGATATGCTCAATTCTCTAGGTTGTAATATTGATTACAATACGAATCAACTCAAAATCAAGAACTTTACAATTCCACTGCAACTCTATGAACCAGTTTATTCCTTACCTGCCAGATCCGAAATGATAATAGAATGCTCCGTTTCTAATCCCGAAGTGAAGGAAGGGGTTGTACTTGATCAAACTCAATTCAAAGACATTTTAATTGCTAACTGTTTAGTAAAGGTAAAAGAAAATAACAGAATAAACTTAACTGTTGTTAATACGTCAGAATCTCCTAAATCTCTCAACTCCAATTTAAATCTAACCTTGATTCCAGTAGAATCCACTGAATTCCTAGCTCGAACATATCCTGTCAATGTCATACAACCTCGAGATGCCTATCTACGTACTCAAGAAGTTGTTAATCAACTTAGGGCATCTCATCTTAACTCGGAAGAAGCCGATGCCCTGTACCAAATATGCTCTGATTATTCAGATATATTCCACCTGCCAGGTGACCCACTGACTTCAACAAATGCACTACAGCATGAAATCAAAACATCAACAAATGAACCAATACACGTCAAATCATATAGGTTTCCTGAATGTCACAAACAAGAAGTCCAAAATCAAATCGAAAAAATGTTGAAAGACGACATTATCAAACCATCCATGTCTCCATGGTCGGCTCCTATTTGGGTTGTCCCTAAAAAACTCGATGCCTCAGGACAACGCAAATGGAGAGTCGTAATTGATTATAGAAAACTTAACGACATCACCATTGGTGACTCGTATCCCATTCCTAATATCAACGAAATTCTAGACCAACTTGGAAATTCTAAATATTTCTCCACATTGGATCTCGCTTCTGGTTTCCATCAAATTGAAATGTCATCGCAAGACGCAATAAAAACTGCGTTCAGCGTTCCTCAAGGCCATTACGAGTTCAAGCGCATGCCTTTCGGGCTCAAAAACGCACCTTCCACATTCCAAAGATTAATGAACTCCGTTCTTGCAGGACTCCAAGGCATAAGGTGCTTCGTATATTTAGATGACATCGTAATATATTCTTATGATCTCTCTCAACATATCAAAAATCTAGAAATGGTGTTCAAAAGATTAAGACAGTTCAATCTCAAACTACAACCAGATAAATGCGAATTTCTCAGAAAAGAAGTATCCTATCTTGGACATCAAATCACAGACAAAGGGGTAAAACCTGATCCCGAAAAAATCAAAGCAGTGTCTAAATATCCGGTTCCTAAATCACCTAAAGATGTGAAATCCTTTTTAGGTCTTATGTCATATTATAGAAAATTCATACCAGATTTCTCTAGAACTGCTAAACCATTAACATCACTCTTAAAAAAGGATACCCCTTTTGTATGGGCAAATGAGCAACAACTTGCTTTCGAAACTCTGAAACAACGACTTGTTTCTCCTCCGCTCCTTATATACCCTGACTTCACAAAACCTTTTATTCTCACATGTGACGCGTCCAATTACGCCATCAGCGCCATTCTATCTCAAGGTGAATCAGGCAATGAGAAACCTATAGCCTACGCGTCTCGAACTCTAAATAAAAATGAAATAAATTATAACGTCACCGAAAAAGAGTTGGTGGCCATCTTATTTGGTTGTAAAACCTTCCGTCCATATCTATACGGTCATCACTTTCTCATACTCACTGACCATAATCCGCTGATATGGCTTTTTAAACACAAAGACCCCTCGAGTAAATTGCAAAGATGGAGGTTAAAACTTGAAGAATACGATTATGAAATAAAACATAAAAAGGGTAAACTCAATTGCGCCGCAGACGCACTTTCCCGATATCCTGCAGATGTTCCATCTGTAAATACTATAAAAAGTTTTATAAGCCCTAATCCTTTTGCGGTACTACCAATATCTAATCCAAACCCTAGTCCTACTGACTTACCATATCCTACTATTTCGCCTCCTCGTGCAGTCCCCAGTTCTATCGATGTTCAACTCCCTGATGATCCTCTAAATCCTTATGAATACGACTTACCATCCATAGATCCACTTCAAGAAACCGATTTCGATCTTCCTAATACTCCATTCAATCCTGAAAACGAAGAACATAATATTATTATTGAGGATCCTAATATACTAAATCCTACTACGTCAAACGAAGAAAACTTACCTGTTGATATACCAACCCACTTACCAGATCTTGAACTCCATACAGAATCATATTCAGATTTCTTGAAAGCTATGAATAAAAAAGAACATACATATAACACCGTAATCCATGAATACACTAATCCATTGCTAGCATCTGATTCTAAAATTATTATCATTCCAACATCTATTGATCTTGATGAAGCTAACCCTTACATTGAAGAAATTTTTGCTAATCACGGAGCTGTCTCCGAATTCCTTGAAACCGAAAGAACCCTATATTCATCAATTAACTTAAAAGTAAAAGATAAAACATACTATTTCCTATTCACTAAAGTCCATTACTTTGATACAGTACAATATCCTGAACTATTTCAGTCTCTAAAACATCTAAGAAATAAAATACTTATCGATCACGATCCAAACCAAGAAATTTCTATATCCGATTTCAATGATCCTTTTGTCAAACTCTCCTTTACTAAAATCTACAATATCATCGGTTTCCTATTTCATAATACGAATATCACTGTAAAAATATATAGAAACTCAATTATCTTTCCAACTCCAAGTGAAATTCCCAAGATTTTAAAAGAAAATCATGACTTACCAATAGCTGGCCATGTTGGGTCATCCAGAATGTACAGCCGTGTAAAAGAAAGATATCACTGGAAGGGAATGAAATCAGATATTGAAAACTATGTAAAGAAATGCTCGCAGTGTCAAACAAATAAAGCATTGCGCCAAATCAATCGAGCTCCTATGCAAATCACATCTACATCAACCGCACCTCTAGAACGTATTAGCCTAGACATTGTAGGCCCTCTTCCTGAAACAGGCCTAATCAAACTCAAATACATTCTAACTATACAAGACGATTTAACTAAATTCTCTTTCGCCTATCCTATTTCTAATGCATCAGCAGAAGACTCTTGCGAATGTCTCATTCATTTCATCTCATTGTTTGGTATACCCAAAATGATATTAACTGATCAAGGCACCAACTTTACTGCCGATTTATTTAAGAAGACCTGTGACTTTTTTAAGATCAAACAATTGTGGTCTACTCCATACCACCCTCAAACGCAAGGCGCCTTAGAAAGAAGCCATTCAACTCTTAAAGAATATTTAAAATCCTATGCTGATGAAAATCATACTAATTGGCATAAGTATGTTTACACCGCAATTTTTGCCTATAATACTAATGTCCACACTACAACAAAATTCACGCCTTATGAATTACTTTTTGGTCGCAAACCCTTCCTACCTGACTCTATTTTCGAACTCAATCCCTCAAGAACTTACCTTGAATATATTAAAATGTTAAACCATCGTCTCAAATTATGTCGCGAAAAAGCCATTGAAAACATAACCAAATCGAAAGAAACGTCAAAAACTTATTATGATCAAAGAGCTCGACCTGTCACTTACAAGGTTGGTGACATGGTTTACCTTAAAAATCACGTAAGATTAAGGAAAGCTCTATCACCTGTATGGAAAGGACCATTCAAAGTGGTTAAAATCCACGGCAATCATACGTTGTCCTTGTTGATAAATCGTCGACATGTAAAACATCATTACGACGAAATAAAATTAGCTGATATAGAAGTTCTAAGATCTTAAGATCTAAACAGTCTTTATCGTCAAGCTAAATAATTAGTGTTAGTTAGTTTAGTTTATGGTTTTATTTCTCTGAATACAATATAAGTTCTAATTTTAAGTATTTTAAGTTGTTATCTGCTGTACGGATCCCTAGGTCTTAAGATTTAGACGGTTGGTACAGAGATACCATCACTTAATAATAAAAAAAAAAATAAAAAAAAAAAAATATATATATATATAACATAGTAATAGGTAGTTTTATGCTTTTGTTAATCTAGTGTTTTGTTTACTTACAGCCTGGCAAAGTTCTGTCACGGTGGTTCACGTATCCAAGACTTCACCGCTATCGATCCAATTGTAGAAAGCCCGGGCATATACTTTAACCCATCAGGATCCGTAAAACTAATTAACGATTATCTACATGTTATCATACCTGTAGAAATAAAATACATAAAACCACACATTGAGAATATTAAAAACGTCTTACATTCGGCTCAGTACATTTGTGCACAAAGTAATGCTATCGATGATTTAGAATGTCAGAATTCGTTTCAACCTCTTGTTTCTATCCACGAAGATATCTCAAGAGATTATTATGCCATTTCCCATCTAATTTCTAGTAAATCAAAACGATCTGCGTGGATATCTGGTATTGGTACAATTTTTAAACAAGTATTTGGTACAATGGATGAAGATGATGCAATTAGATATGGTAATGCTATTCAAGCCTTGAAAGAAAGTAACAATAAAATATTAGATTTAGTCAAAGAAAACATCCTGATTTCAAAAACGGCCATTGTAAATTTAAATGAATCTCTAATTGAAATAAATAAAAATGAAAAACGATTAAGTATAATGATTGAAACATTGTCTTCTCATGCTCGAAATATAACAGTTACTATGAATTCATTGTTGTTTAAATCCAGTATACAAGAGATGTTTAGTGTTCTTCAATCCTGTATGCTAAGTTTGTCGTACAAATTGGAGGACCTAATTAACTCGGTACTGTTCGCAAAAACAAATACTCTTCATCCATCCATTTTAACGCCAATAGATCTATATTTTGATTTGGTCAACAATGTAAAACATTTACCTAAATACGTGGAATTCCCTGTAAGTTTAGAATTAGATAATATCCATACGCTAATTAGTCTTATGGAAATAGTGTCGTATATGTTAGATGATAAATTAGTTTTTACTTTGAAAATACCTTTAGTATACATAAATAAGTTTGATTTATATAAAAACATTCCCATACCGGTTCCACATAATGTAACATTTAGTAAGTCATATGCGTTGGTAATGCCTACTTCACCTTACGTAGCTTTGAATCAGGATAGGTCTAAATACATAACTTTGAATGACCTCAATAATTGTAAAGTAATCGACCACGAAGTTTATATGTGCAAACAAACAGACGAGTTCAGCATTCAAAATTACCCAATTTGTGAAACAGAAATCATTACTAAAATTCTAATATCACTTCCAAAACAATGTAAAACGAAATTTCTCTACGGTCATGTTGATATTTGGCAATCATTAGGAAATAATAAATGGGTATTTACTCAATCAGAGCCAACAAAATTAAGTATTGAATGTAACAGTGAAATGTTGGAACATACTATTATAGGAACTGGTATCTTAACTTTAAAACCGAATTGTACCGGATTTTGTAAGAATGTGAAGTTAATTACTAAAAGACATCCTAACTATAAGTTCAGTCATATTCATTCAGATTTTAATCTAGTAAATGACTCATGTTGTGACTTAACAAAATTTAAAAATTTTAACTATACAGAGACACCCATGAGAATCTCAAAATTGGATACTAATAACCTAAATACACTAAATGATAAAGCTGATGATTTGTTAGAAGTAATTGAAAAAATAAAAGCAGAAAACGAATTAATTCCACAGTTAACTCCACATTCATTAGTATTATACGTATTTGTAATCCTTTTCATGATATTTATTATCTATTACTTTTGTAATGGGAAATGTTTGACTTTTTATCATAAATTCAGACCCGTTCCACTCGAAAATATGAACAATGCCATTGAAGAAAATGTTGAATTAAATCCTCCCCCGCGAATTAGAATTAATTAAAAACTTCGCTTTTGTTACCGTAAGTTTTTACTTAAAGGGGGGGTTGTTATATCCCTACAATGTATGCATAAATAAAAAATAAGCAACTGAAAACGCCACCTAGCATTTTCAGTTGGCCAAACAAACCAGTCTCGGTCTGAGCTCTGAAAGAGCTAAACGTTTCCCAAATAATTTCCAAACTCCTAATTTCAATATTCAAAGTAAATATTATTCAAATAAAATTAATTCTTCTTTTTAAAAACGAGTTACTCATTTACGTTATAACAGTGCGAATTGGTGGTACGCTAACTAGGATGGATGGTATTGAGCCGTACGTCTATTTGACCTGTGGTGGAATGGAGATGGTGGAATGAGGTCATGTAGTTCCTGGGCACATTTACCGAAATGTAGCTGATGTAACAAGCAGGTGGCCCTTCTTATACTTCTTATAGTGGTAACCATGCGGCCGGCGGTGCGGCAGAAATAGAGAAAGAAAGAAAGAAGAAAATACCTTCATGACTTATTAATTTGTAGACCAACTCAAAAACCAGAGACTGTCTTTCTTTAAAATCAATAATATTTTGAGATCTCTATTCTAAAGATGGCCTCACAGCCCAGTAAGTAGTAGTAGTTAGCTCTGCCATCAACGCTGTAGACCGTGGGTTCAATCCTGACCAAGAACACAATTATTTGTTTGTTCTGTGTCTGGGTGTTAGCAACTGTTCTGCTAAGTTTAAGATGACATGAGTAAGAAAGGAGTGAGCACTGAGATGACGAATGATAGAGGAGAGTGGCAGAAGAAAACCTGTTGTGCCGACCCCGACTTAATTAGCGTGTGATAAGGGCAGGGAGATGATGATTGATTTTAGTTCTTTTTAGTTTTTAGCTGATGGAACAAGCAGATAGCTCAGCTGATGTTAAGTGGTAACCATCACCGATAACAAAAAATCGCCTCGTAAGTCACGCATGATAGGAACGTGCCCGACACATTGCCCTGCGTCCATCAACTAGAGGCATACAGGTGATAAGCCTCATGTACCAAAAAAACACAGCAACGCTTTGGCGGCAGAAAAGGGCGTGGTAGTACTTCCCCGGACGAGCCCTTCACAAAGAGCTCTACTACTCTACTATTATCTTAGTCCCTTGTATTTCGATTTTTATGAGAGAACTAGCTGAACCCGCGGCTTTGCTCGCGCCAAGGAATTCAAAGTTTTATACAAGCTTTCATCCCCTTGGGGGTAGAATTGGTCAAAATCCTTTCTTAGCGGATGCCTACGTCATAACATCTACCTGCATGCCAAATTTCAGCTCGAGCCGTCCAGTGGTTTGGGCTGTGCTTTGGCTTGTTCGTTCTCTATGTCAGTCAGTCACCTTTGAGTTATATATATTAAGATTAGATACGGCTATCTATGATATAGCTATGGATAACTAGTTTAACCTTTTAATGCGTCAGATGCACCCGAGTGGGCGGTGGGCAGTGTGGCCACGATGCGTGCCCTTATCTGTAGGTAAGTGGGTCGAGCGGCTTCTGCAGGCGAAAGTAACAGTCGTTTTAGAAATTTGATTGAATCGCGGCACACCTTGGCGCTTTATTTATATTTTAACTGGTTTTCTTTGACTTGTTCTTTTTAAGGGGCAGATACGGCGCGCCGCTATCTCGCTTGCAAAATGGAACATTTTTAAAGATATAAAATAATTGAATATAGTTATGTAAAATCGCGATCGGTCAAGTTGTTGTCAATTGCATTATAAAGATTTAGCGAAAATAAAATTTTGATCCAAGCAAGTTTTCATACTTAAAAATGCGACTTTATATTTTTAAAATTTTTATGTCGATGCTAAGTTTAAGGCGCACCGTATGCTGCGCCTTAAACTTAGCATCGAGTTTTTGAATGCATATCTATACTTACATGCATAATACATATTTATTTTATTTTTATCTCTTAACAAAACGAACATAACTTAGAGTCTTAGAGGTTAGTGGTAATAAGTTGATCAGTTGATCACGTTTTCGCATAATGAAACTACGAAGAACTTCCTTGTTAAATAAAAACGGTAGTTAAAGAAAACCAAAAGAAAAATATCAATAATTATTATAATTAAATATCGTAACTAATCCAATGTGATCGGAAGTGTGAAAACAATTTAAAATATCACATTTTTATAGAAACTTTGTAATGTCTTTCTCCGAATCGTGGTTAATAACAATTTTTCAAAATACGAGTGAGAATGAGTGAATGAAATATGAGTTTAGATTTCATTTTAAACTCTGATCAGATTCATCCAAACGATTTAACCGTTATTGAGTAGGTAATAAATATACGCAAACTCACATATTTACAAACTTTCGCATTTTTGCCTAGATAGTTTTGTGCCTCCAATATAAGAGTAAAATATGAATAGACATACATTAATGTATACATTTAGACTAGTGGCTCTGGGAGCTGTGGACCTCGCGAGCATACTAAAAGTGAGCTATTTGAGGAATGTAATGTGCAAGTGTATTTTCCGTTTTGTGATTTTTTTGATCTTTTTGATTTTTTTTGCATCATCTTGTGTAGAATGAGGTCCTTTGTGTTTCTCTCAAATTTGATTGAAAACCATCGATTGTTTGATGAGCTATCCTGTTCATCATCCTGAAGATCCTTATCAGATCTTCGTCAAACTTTTATGAGACAAATTTATAGTTACTACCTTTCAAATAAAAAAAGAATAATTGAAATCGGATCTCATTTGGTGGAGATATCCAGTATATCAAATAGCCCCCTTTTTGCCCTTTTTTTGGGGGAAGTACCCCTCCAATCAAAAATCCCCGACGACAAAAAAAATCTAATAAGTCATATAACCTGTGTACCAAGTTTCGTCCAGATCGGTTGAAAAATGCGACCTGTAGAGGAGAACAGACAGACAGACAGACATCCGGACAAACGCATTTTTGGCCAATGTGGAAACTGAGACGCTTCGCTCGCTCGGTCAATTATCTAACTATAACAATATAAAAAATCTGCCAAATATTAAAAGCAAGTCTTCTAACTTTAATGAACTAAACCTGAAAGAGTTGAGCAAAGCCTCGGGCGTTCCACTAGTCGTGATGATGTGATACAATCACTGACCTCCGTCTACACGGAAAGTTTGTTTACGACCATTGTTTTTATAAAGATTCATAAAAACAGCAACATCTTCGTAAGCCTTGAATTTTATATCTAAAGGTAAAGGTAACTACTGAATAAAATAAGATTGATAGAGTTTTGAGTTGAGACTTGATATCATGCGTGTATTGTGTTCGTGGAAAAGTGATGTTTGTATGGAAAAATCGTGACGTCATAGGTAACTTCAGAACCATCGCGCGCAATTATTTTTATGTTTTCTTACACAGTTATCGTACAATTTCGATGGGAAATGGGAAGCATCTATTTCGAACCCTCCACCGATCGGCAGGCAGCGTCACCCACCAAATGGGGGTGTGGTTGTCACAATGTCTGAATCATTTAGAATAGAATAGAATAGAATAATTCTTTATTTAGCATACGTAAAAAGGTACAGTGAATAGCACAAGCCTGTAAAAATAAACTAAAAGGGGGGTAACAATAATATTTTTTGCAGCACAACATGTACATTACTAAAAGGTGTAATTATAGTAATATATTTAAATTAGCATGATTTTTAAAACAAATAAGAATGAGTCTACCTACAGTGGAAAATTAAATCGTCTTTTTAACGTTAATGTTACCTATCCTCGTGTGTTGGACGTTTTGCGAGGTGAAAAACAAGAAAATCGCCACTTAGGTAATTATAATTTTAGTTTTTAGAGTATAAAAAGAATATCTAAATACTTAAGTAATAAAATATTGATAAGTACAGTGAGGATCACGAAAGGATGACTTTTTTGTTATTGGTTCTTTTCATTGTTTTATCATAAATATATATCGGTACCTAAGCTATAATTAGCCTACAGCGGTTGTGGCTTTGTGGTTTTTTGAAGAAGAAGAAGATTAGACCGTTAAAGGGACAATTAAATTTATATAATTCGATTTGGAACATACCTTCATACTTCATGACATCAGCAGTTACATCAGCCAGTTGCATAAAAAAGTACATGTAGGTACATACGAGTACAACTCTCTTAGTGGTACGGTATCTTGGCTCATTTCTTGCGTTGCGATAGGCAACTATTGAAGTGCTTCTAATGAATGCTGCGTATTGTGCAGTAGGTAAAAAAATTGTTTATATTTCGTTCAAGAGGATAATTTATTATGTTTGAGTGCACTTTGGAACCATTTTTTAAGAATTTCTCAGAGGTAAGAAGATGAAACATTTTCCAGTGTAAATGTTTGTTAGCTGTTTGTTTGTGAGCTGTTTGTTTGTTGGATCAGGGCGATATACAGGGTGTCCCAGAACTCAACGTTAGGCTGAAACGGGGCGACAGGATTGTTTTCGGGGCATTTTGACTGGGGCGTTTAGGCTTGACGGTGAAGTCAAAGTCAAAGTCAAAATATGTTTATTCAATAAAATCACAAGGACCATCTTGAACCGTCTTAAAACTAGGTGACTCTAGTGCCAGTTACACGCGACCAACACCGAGAAGAACAGGCAACAAACTCGGCTTGGTATCTATCGCTTTTTTATATAATCCTCGTTACAATGTAATAAAATACCTACACTATTGAAGCCGTTGCCGTGAGTTCTGGGACACCCTGTATATCACAAAGAGCTCAACAGCCTGTAGTAGATAAGATCAAAATCGTGGTCCCAGACCTGCCTTTTAGGTAACCTGCGCGGTGTAGCTTCGACCTGCAGGTCATGTTACCATCTACTCGGCTCTTTGTTACAAAACAATGTAAGATGACATCTCCCTATCAGCTAATAACTTAAAATGGTGGTATAATGAGGCCATTATACTTTTGCACCAACAATAATTAACTATTACGACCTCTGTGGCGCAGCGGGCGAGAGCCTGCCTGCGACGCAAGAGGTTGCGGGTTCGATTCCCGCCGTGGAACAAATTTGTGTACGATCTGCAGAAATTTGTTCCGATGGTCTGGGTGTTTTCTATGTATAATAAAAAATATCTATCTATGCAAGTATATAATGTATTAAATATATCAGTTATCTAGTACCCATAACACAAGCTTTGAATAGCTTACTTTGGGGCTAGATAGTGCTGTGTGGATTGTCCAGCATTATTTATTTATTATTTATTTATTATTAGTACCAAACCATTTGTGTCTTGAACGTAGATGTTCCTGTTGTCATAATGAATTTCAATTTAATTTAGTGCATTCGGATTGACGAAATCATTAGGTAATCTATCAATAATCTATCAAAAAATATCGTTTCAATCTATGTTTCGTTCTGGCTTGAAGGAATTGTGTCCATCTAAAAAACCCCAATGTCTACCAAAACCCAATGCTAATTTATCTAGTTTGTAGCATCGAAATGAGTTTTTATGCATAATAGTGTTTTTTAAACATTCGCGATCATACCTATCACATATGTACATATTTAAAATATTACACGGGTATTTATCGCGTATATTTACCTTTTTTATTTTCCAGATGTTGCAAAAGCCTAGCCGTGGTCGCGGGCAGACAAAATATAGGTAAGGAAGGAAAGTAAGGAAATAAAAAAGGTAAATATGCGATAAATACCCGTGTAAGATTTTAAATAAGTTTATGCATATTAATTATGTTTAATGTAGAACTCTTTGTTTAGATGAGTGAATCATTCCTAAACAGTGTTACAAATGCATTATAAGTAGGTATGTTTGCGCCAAGGGGCCAAAGGTCTAAATTTATCTCACCAACCACAAATAATGATATTGTTCTCATGTTTATTGTATATACATCCGTCACTTTTTACCACTAATTGCTACTAATCGCTACAACCTACTAATCAATGTTTTGGCGAGATAACAAACACAAAATAAATAAAATAAATAAATAATGCTGGAAAACATTGAAATGTGAAAAACATTGCTTGTAACTACGACGGTAATTAATTAGGTAATTTTTTTATAGAACAAACGTATGCTCCGTAGATTTTGAATTGTATTAGAATAACCGGCCGTATTTCCATTGCAAGAAAACGGCCCATGTAGCAAAAATTATGGAAAATAGTAGCATAGCATAGCATTTAGGCACTTCAACGTTTTGATTGTAGGTATTATGAAATTCAAATACATACCTACTCTCACCGATTCGTAATAATTTACGTATTGACGTACCTACCTATCATAGGGCTGTCGCACGCCCGAGTCCGTTTTATTTTTAGTATTTTCAAAATTAAATGATTATTCAGTAAAAGCCATTATTATCAGTCGCCGCGCCTCTTCATAAGAAACGAGGGCCAAGGAAGGTAAGGAGGTAGGTAGGTGTTATATCTATTTACGTTCGTCCAAATGTACTAGATTTTGTTTGTTTATCGATGTCAGAACCCATTTTTTTTTATGTAAAAGATAGGCAAACGGGCTAACGGGCCACCTGATGGTAAGCGGTCACCGTCGCCCATAGACAACAACAACACCAGGGGCGTTGTCAGTGAGTTGCCTACCCTGAAGGACTTTATTAACATTTTTCTTGAAGATTTTCATTGACCGAGCGAGCGAAGCGAGCGAAGCGTCTCAGTTTCCACATTGGCCAAAAATGCGTTTGTCCGGATGTCTGTCTGTCTGTCTGTCTGTCTGTTCTCCTCTACAGGTCGCACTTTTCAACCGATCTGGACGAAACTTGGTACACAGGTTATATGACTTATTAGAATTTTTTTGTCTTCGGGGATTTTTGATTGGAGGGGTACTTCCCCCAAAAAAAGGGCAAAAAGGGGGCTATTTGATATACTGGAAATCTCGAAGATCTGATAAGGATCTTCAGCATGATGAACAGGATAGCTCATCAAACAATCGATGGTTTTCAATCAAATTTGAGAGAAACACAAAGGACCTCATTCTACACAAGATGATGCAAAAAAAATCAAAAAGATCAAAAAAATCACAAAACGGAAAATGCACTTGCACATTACATTCCTCAAATAGCTCACTTTTAGCACGAGTATGCTCGCGAGGTCTACAGCTCCCAGAGCCA